>OX438776.1:18964171-19617171 GCA_949316455.1 Acleris holmiana | reverse complement strand
TACATATTATATCTGGTGACAGACAGACAGACAAACAGACAGGAGGACGGTGAAGTCTTAGTAATAGGGTCCCGTTTTTACTGTTTGGGTACAGAACCCTAAAAATGAATTATTAAACTATCATTACAATTTAAAAATATAATTATTGAACATGGAGAAACGCGGTTCAAGGGGTTTCGCCGAAGCAGAAAGAAGCACCTCCCTATGGAGGTGCCCTCGTCCGCGGCTTGTAACTATTTACAAGCCGCGGACGAGGGTCGAATTATCACCAAATTAACTTTGGATGTAACAGTTAAGAAAGGACTCCTAGCGTTCTTAAGTAGGTTTTATTTGGCACTTAACGTACTTAAAAGAAAAAAAATGTACAAATCAAGTTATCCTACATTATTATACCATAATTTACCTTAATCCCACAATGGTCTCCACTCAGCTTTTTAAGCCGCAATTTACTGTTTAGCTATACCGTGGCGTGGCGTGGCGAGGGTTTGAGTGAATCCTGGAGACGTAATAAATATAACTAACGAGTGTGTGTGTGTGATTCGTCTTGTCATACTTAATTTATAATGTTAAAACTGTTGTAACAAACCACGCAATGTTTTTTGAAACATAAATACATTTAAAACCCACAAAGAACTACGAATGTATATCTTTGACAATTCACGGTGGGCCAGCAATGAGCAAAATAGTGTTTTCATGAAAAAAATTACGATGTTTACTTTACTCTTATTGCAACACGAGGATTTGAAACCGCCGCGGCTGTCTGTCAGTGTGATGTAGACTCGTAGAAGAGTTACGACGTAGCAAGCGGCGTAGAACTGGGCTACGATATAATACCAATGAATGTTCGTCAAACTCATTCAGTTGTATCCGACTAGAACAGTTATTTCCCTTAGGTGGGCACTTGGTGCATTTCCGTCGGAGCCGTGACGTGAAATCTTTTCTTTTATACGAGTTAAGTCAAAAGATGGGAGCAAATGATTTTACTGAATTATAAAAGATTCAATTGTAATACACGTTAAAGTATGTATAGCATAAATAAGTATTTGTTCAATCTCTTACATGTCTCTCCATCTGTATATATTTGAGTGGTTGGTACTCATTGAGGAAATAATCCTAGTTTTAGACTAGATTAAAGAGACCGCACCGTGTTTCATTATTAAAAGCTTCCAACGAACACTAATCCACTCGATCTCACACTCTATAACAGCAGCGGTCGAAGCTACTCATCTGAGAATAGCACCACATCTAGGCTTCCACCCGGCGCTTGCAGACGTATAAGCGTGAATACATGGTTGACGATTTGCAAGTGACATCACAGAATAGGTAATAGTACAAGGTGACATGCAATCTCATACAAACACACCGTGACTCGTGTGCGACGACTGGCTACGCCTCGTGTTCTACATTCACCACTACGTAACAGTTGCATATATATTTTTGAGGGTGTGTAATTATTTGCATAAAAACTAAGGCTAATTTTCATCTTAAATAAAACGAATTGCGTAATGTCGTTCAGTAAAATAAACTCATTGTATAACAATCACAAGGCAAACAACCAAATGCATAATTTCCTAAAAACATAACGGGTTAAAAACGCAGACTATTGTAACGTCTTTAAATCCTACTTGATCACAGATTTAACCTAACCTAACCTAGTAGGGCGTTTTTCAAACTTTTTGCCATACTATTAGATACGTTAATTTTCGTGAAGAAATGGAAAAGTTGAAGTTTCTTAATTTTTGTCCTTAACGATGTACACTTTTTTTTAAAAGCGCCCTGTAATAAGAAATTGATTTAAAATGCAGAACAATACGAAAATGTTATTGTGTTTTGTTGTGTTGTGTGTTGTGTTATTTTATGCTATAAGTTAATTCTGCTTTTCGAAGGTTTTTTTTTTTGGGAAAATGAAATGGCACTCATTTTTGAGCTCCGGGTGTTGTTTGCATGGCCGCCTGCTGCCGCGGCTCGGCGCGCGCGCGAGCTTCGCGCCGGCGCCACCCAACCAGGAAATTACAAAAATCTTGTAACACCTCCCGACTTAAAGTTTAACGCAAGCTGACGGATTTTATCACCCAATTTCCTTTAAGATGTCTCCTTACTCGATTTAGCTTGCGTAGGCTTCATTTATCCCCATCACCTTTGAAACTACCTACGTGATTTCAGGGGACTGTATCTTTGCTGTATGTCAATTCCCAAAGTACCTAAGTATGTGGAAAATTAAACAAGAATACAACTAAAAATTGTTCACGGGTCGAAGTAAAATGATACTAATGGTTAAAACCATAAATGAAGGTTTGAGGTTCAGCCAGCACACACTTACAGGACGCTGGAGATGGCCTGCATGGCTTCGAGAAAAAGATGGAACAGCCGTGCCCCTTTGTTTTGCTCGACTGGGCAGATCATTCACATATCGTTGCTTCCCAAGAATAGTGACACAAAGCGAAATAGGTTAATTTTGAGTTATTGATACAGATCGCTTTAAAATGTGCAGTATTGTATGGTACACAAAGATCAGATTCATATTACCTAAAATGACCAAGCAGTGCGGCTAGTGACGTTATGTGATTGGTCAATTCAAGACGCCATTTATAGGCAACACTGACAGTTCTTCAGTTGCAACAGGTCATTCCGAGGAGTCACACGTTTGTTCTCGTGAATAACGACACTTCGCAAAATAAAACAAAATTAATTTCTACTTTTTATGTGAAATAGTGGCTCATTTAGTGAAAGGACACTTTTGCAGATAGTAAATAGTTATTGTGGTTCAAGGTTTTTGTGAAATACTGGCTTATTTTGGGACGTGACAGCTTTCAAAAAAAAGTAAGTAAACATTTATAACACTATCTTGTAATGGAACGCATAAAACATAAAATTTACTATAAACTCATGACTCAAAACTTAATCGGTCATTGTTTGTGACAATCATTGTAAGTAGTAGGTATGGTAATAATCCATCATCATATCAGCCGAAAGACGTCCACTGCTGGACATAGGCCTCCCCCAAGGCTCTCCATTCAGACCGGTCCTGTGCTTTTCGCATCCACCGTGTTCCCGCGATTTTTACAAGGTCGTCGCTCCATCTTGTTGGAGGCCTACCTACAGCTCGTCTCCCGGTCCGTGGACGCCACTCAAGAACCTTCTGACCCCATCGGTCATCAGTCCTGCGAGCAATGTGCCCCGCCCACTGCCACTTAAGTTTAGCTATTCTTCGGGCTATGCCGGTAACCTTAGTTCTACTGCGGATATCATCATTTCTGATTCTATCACGCAGAGAAACCCCGAGCATAGCTCTCTCCATAGCCCTCTGAGCGACTTTGAGCTTACTTATAAGGCCCATTGTTAGCGCCCACGTCTCAGATCCGTAAGTCATCACTGGCAACTCACACTGGTCAAAGACTTTTGACTTCAAACACTGCGGTAATTTGGACGAAAAGATGCTGCGAAGCTTCCCGAACGCTGCCCAGCCGAGTCGGATTCGACGAGTGACCTCTTTCTCAAAGTTGGACTTACCTAACTGGACCGTTTGTCCCAGGTAAACATAGTTGTCAACAACTTCGAGCGCAGAGCCTCCGACTATCACGGGAGTTGTCGCGACATGGACATTGGACATGACTTTCGTCTTGTCCATGTTCATTCTCAGGCCAACTTGGTCGGAAACTCTACCGAGGTCAGCGATCATTGCACTGAGTTCCTCCATGGTCTCAGCCATGACCACGATATCGTCAGCAAATCGAAGTTGAGTGATGTACTCGCCATTGATGTTTATGCCTCGTCCTTTCCTGTCCAGAACCTTAAAAGCATCCTCCAATGCAACGGTAATAATCCGTTGCCGGCCAAATAGTCTATCTAGGTAAGTAGCTACCACTTAATACACAAAATGGCTAAATTTACTCGTATTCATGATGTTTTTCTAATGTTTTAGAAGAGTAAACGAATAGGTAGGTAACAAAATAGAAATGGGCAAGCATTATTACGCAAACCGCCTCTCGTTTATCTAAAGTACATTCTTAGTATTTATAAACATAGCGAAGATTGATAGGTATTAGCCGACTCGCGGCGTCAAGCTCAAAAGAAGCCGCCGCCACGCCGCCTTTTAACCATTGGAAATCCAAAAGTAACTTTTTTACCGAAGCGAATTAAGGGGGGGGAGGGGTCGTTACTGGAATACTTATAGATTTATTTCTACCGTAATTTGTATCTCATTATTAGTTGAGTATTAAAGTTGTTATTGAAATAACTTTATTGTTAAGTATAATTTTATTTCTTTACATTCTTTACATCCCTCTTAACGTAACAAAAGTAACAACTCATTAAAATGTAAGACTAGTCCGAATTCCTGTTAAAATAATAATACTTAAATAATTTAAAATGTTACATATTTCGAGAGGTTTTATTTGATTAGTTTTTTTAGAGTACCTTACCCTCAAATTACCTTGAAATTGTTTAAGAGTACCTATTTGTATTTATAATACAAAGTTATAAGTGTAAAATGATACTTGAAAGTATTATAAAGTCATTGTTATTGATTTTGTAATGTTCTAAGTCTAAATGGGACGTTGTTCAAGACATAAATCATATCTTTTCACGGCTCAACTTAAAATGTATCATTATAAGTTTTAATTTGATCTCATTTGCATTGTCACTTTTTGTATTGTGACGCTGTTCTCAATAATTTAGAATTTTATATAGCGAAACAAGTAAGAATCATTTCATGCTTTTCATAGTTTTTAATAGTTATTGTTACAAAAGGATATAAATAACTTAATAACAGGAAACCTTATAAAAATAGCAAACTAAAACAAGAATGTTGATCTACATATCTTTATTGCAATAGAAGTTATACCAACTTATATTTTGTCTTTTATTTGAACTGGTTTCCTGCAAATCTGACAATTTTAAGTTATGCCACTATTCATGGGAAGCAGCGATATGTTCAGCAAGTTAGCTGTGTAAGAAATAATAAAACAAGTGAACAAAAAACAAAGTTAGTTTCAAATATTAGGTATGGACTTATTTACAAGCACACTTCTTCTATTCTTTCAGGTATAAAGTGCACCTAATGCGATATAACGGGCCAAGCTACACCTTTTGGTTACTCGGAATGTTATGAAATGAGTTTTTTTTTGATCTCGGTGAATTGGAGATTTTCCTACGGTTCAGGGATACCAGGATTATGCAGGAGATAAGGTAAAAAGAACAAGAAATAATGAATAAAACATTATTTGCATCAGTCGGAGTCAATAGGTGCGGGTTGTCGCGCGGGCAGGCGCGGGGCGGGCGCGGGCGGGCGGCGGGCTCCCTTTGATGTCCGGGAATAGCGCGGCCCGCCGCCGCCGCACGGGCCGCGCCGAGGGCCTGAGCTGCGACACCAGGTGTAGGTCCGCGTGTAATTCTCTCAGTAGCTCGTTTGTAACACGACCAATAGAAGCTCTCTTAAGAGTCGTGTTGTGGTAGGTACCTGCGACCGGCCCGCATAGGATAGGCAGAGCGAGCACGATTGAGGTCACGTAGGTGCCGCGCGAGTGCGCGGGTGGTATGTACCAGCACTAGGCTCGCCGGAAAGGTCCTCGAACGAAATACTTTATCTGACGCCCCGGCCTCGTCCTTCCCACCAGCCGATTTGATTTCCATCCGGTCGTGAAAAGCGATTCTATGTTTTATTACTAAATTATTTTTATGGACGTTATTCTTTTGGATTCCCCAGAATACGCTATTAAAAACGCCTGTTACGTAGCGTATCCAAATATCTGCAGTCTGGTTTAATGAATCGACCGGCCGCGCCGGCCGCCGCCGGCCTCTGGCTCTTTTGCTGTAAATAACCTACTGTTTCAATGAGGAGAACTATAACCAGACAATTTAAGTGCACCCATAAATCACTCGGGATCGAACCCCGGCCTCCGGAGCTCAGTGGGCCGGAAGGGCTCGGGGTATATCTCGGAGACATCGTATACGTAGTTACGTGTGGCTCATTACCAGTGTCCTTTGTGGAAGCTTTTCTTGGTTGTTTCTTGTTAATAAAGGGTGTTGGCAATTACTACTGCTTCAGCGGTTATAACGATAACAAGTAATGCCACTTTGAAGTTGCGCCAAATGTTAGCTCAAGATTTTCGGAGCCTCAGATAGGTACCTACACATCTCACAAACAATAAATAAGGGAACCTTAAAAAACCTACAGAAAATATATCCAAGATGAATGACGACGATTGATTATTATTATTATTATTTCCTCATTTATATGTATAAAATCAGCTATGAACCTATAGATTATAAAAGTATGCTTCGTCTTAATATAATAATAACACCGCATTAATCACCCACGTAGAACACATGTGGTTGACTGGTAGAGAATGCCTTTAAGCATTAAGTCCGCCATTTGTACTTTTTACATTTATTTGTATTGTGCAAAAAAGATTAAATAAATAAATAAATAAATACCGAACACAATTTAGTCGCACATCGCTGGCTGCCCCGCTCGCATCAACACGCACCGGTCACCACGGCAGACCAGCGGTGCAGCACCAACCGTGTCGGTGCCGCAACTTAATGCTGAGTGGCGATCCGTTTCAGTGGGATTCATTAGCACCTTAATTAGTTTTATTATTTTCCTGTCCGTAGGACCGTTCACCGTTGTAATTAATTCTTGTAATCATTTGTACTTACTGTTTGCACTTAGGTGCTATTTGTGTCACTGAACAAATGATTTTTCTTTCTTTCTTTCTAATGAATCCTTTATGAGTATATCCGTGTGACCACAACGATTCAATGCAAATAAAGCTGTCGCTGCTATAACATTAAACGTGTATAGCAAACGATTTAGGGAAATGTCTGTCAGGTGTCAAAGACTCTGTAGTTATTACATACCTATATGAGACCGAATAATTTAGTTTGTTTCACGGATTTGTTATATATAATAACTGGATAATTAGCAAGCCTAGCACATACATATTACAGGTCCCCTCGCACCGGGTGACGTTTGCTCTTGAGAACCTAGAGCTGTACAAGTAGGTCCTGTGAAACCCTTGGTGGGATTTTTCCGGTCAATCGCTAGATGGAACCAAGGAATAATGATTCAGAACAAAATTGACACACACGTCATTCTCATGGACATGTGAAATATTTCCACAACAAAGTTTCTAAAAGTTACGAGTAAGTTGGATTGTGTCAATTGACATGATAGATCTAGTGGATCATTTATTCCTAGGTCAACTTGTGAAAGATTGATCCCTGATATTTATTTATTATATTTTTTATTTCATTTTATTACACACCGAATAAAAAAACATATATTTTAAAAATAAGCTTAAACTTAAAGAACGTTTTAAGGAGGTGGATTATTGGACCCAGTCGTTGTTGGAATATAGTAGTGTTGTCTAAATAGACATTGAGATATGAGATCCAATCGATTTTCAAATTAGTCTGATTTTAAAGTAAGGCACCATCCGCTACATTCAACCTCCGTTCTTCAGATCCAGTAAATGTATAAAAGTTTCTTACAAAATAAATCTCTTGTAAAGATTCCTGAAACTTTCAGCAACTGTAAGCGTTAGGGAGTTTTTCATCTAGAAATGATCATCAGCAGCTTACACGTTGGCCGACGGTCGGAGTGGCGGCCGGCGCGGGTTAGTGCCGCCTGAGCGCGCGGCTTCCAACACCGCGCCGCGCCCGCGCCGCGCCCGCGCCGCGCCCGCCACGGTGATCTCCTAACGGCCGTCGCGAGCTTCGCCAGCCTAACTCGCACCTTTTAACGCGTTCGGCACGCTCAGCGCTGCGCGGCGTTCATGAACGAAGAATTGACCGACGGTCTCAACTTGTAAGACGCCTTCGTGGCGTTAATCACCGTTACACTCAAATAAGACTATTGCAGTCACAACTAAAGCAGAAGAAAATTGACAATATTATTTATCATTAAACTACCTTCCTGCTTACCTATGAAATTACGTAAATAAGAAAGCAATAGACTAAAAAAAACAGTCCGTATTATAATTTGGTGCTTTGGAGAGAGCAACCTTAAATGAGGTGGCACAGTTATAAAATAATCGGGAATCGAGGACCGCGGCGCGGCACTATCGGCGCCGGCGTTCGCGCATTGTTCCCGCGCCAGTTGCGCCGCGCGGGCGGCGGGACAGCGACGGCTGTGGTTCCACATGAACGTTCTCGCCGCCACACCCGTTAGCTGTTAATTACTAAACTACTCTAGTTTACCGGAATAAAGTCCAAATCGTCATACCTAAAATGCTCAAGTATATTTTCTACATTAAAATATATTCGTAATATCGAATAGCCATCGCAAGCTTTCATAATTATTTAAATAAATAAATATCAGGAGATGAGGAGACAATCAATATAACGCAAATTGCCCTCGTCCCAATCTAAGCTCTAGACTTAAACTATGGGTCCTAGACTACGATATAAATACTTATATAGAAAACTAAATACTTAAATAAATGCGAAAATCTTGGACTCGCGAAACAAATATTTGCACTCGTGACACAAAAAAATAAAAAAATAATTGATAATTAGTACCATCAATTTTAAAACTACTTATTTTTATAAAATAGGGTCTATCGTGATAATTATCCAGCACCTCGGTGTATAATTGACCGGCGAGCTTTAGTTGTCTCACGCGCTTGTAGGTATAAGGCAGATTTAGGTACTTTACTTTTACTATGGCCGAGCCAATAGCCCCGACGCCATCTCGTTATCACAGTCTAAATAGATGCAGCGGTATCTCAGCATGGGCGCACCAGCTCGACCACCTAGCCTCTCTGGCCCGCGGGCCCCGCGCGGAGCCCGGGCTCGCCCCGGTGGCTGAGGCGACGTCGGTGCCCGAGCCGCCCGCGGACGTTCGCCGCGCGACACTGACAAATCCGATTTCGTTAGCATAATTTCCTTTGACGACGGAGCCTTATTAGGCCGGCAAACACTGAAACAAAGGATAGAATTAAATAATGTTAATTTTTGCACCAAACGAGTTGCGAGCCTAATCTCCAGCGTGCATGCAACATGTAATATTAACATTTTAAAATATTGTCGGCAAATAACCCTCTATCGGGCAGTTGGGTAAAAAGGCGAAAGATAAAAAGATCGAATGGTTATTAAATACCGATTTGAGAGCAATTAGAGAGAATCGCCCAGGGAGGAATTTCTTTATGAAACGGTCGAGATTGTGCGCGGAGGGCCCGCGCCCCGCGCCCCGCGCCCCGCGCCCCGCGCCCCGCGCCCGGACGCCGCGCCGTCAGCCTGGCCGTCGGCTCTGGGCCCCGTCCGCGGCTTGATTCTGGATAATCAAACATCAGAAAAAATAAATCCATATGAAAGCAATTTTTTGTAACTGTTTAATGAATTGCTGCCGATTGATGCTATCTTAACTGAACTTTCTTCAGAGACAATGCTGCCAATAGTACTCGTACGTAGGTATACGTAACCTTACGAGTATCTACTGATGTACATAGTATCAGCTGAGCGGCAATACGCAAGACTAACCTCGCGATTGCAATCACACTTCACGCGAATTTTCGCGCAAGTTGCTCAAAAGTGGTACTAAATGAAAAGATAAATCAAAAGGTAATGTGCCCCCCCCACCTGTCCCAACGCTCGTAATGAACTTTTGATGGCGCGTCGGAGCTCCGAACGTAATTATAATGCCATTAACAAAAAGTCCAGGAATGTCCCGCGGGAAATGACACCGAGACCTGGGCCGCGCGGGATCTCTGCTTGGATCAAATTACATTCATATTCGGGGATAAGTTGGTGACTCCTCGGTGGAGCAAAGCGCTGAATCAATGAGCGGACGCCCCACGTATTCGATTGAACATGAAAGGCTGTTCCCGGCGCCGGAATCAAAGGGAGGCGGTGCGGCGCGCCCGCGGCACGCGCCCAGCAGCCTCCGCGGGCTTCTGTACATAGTCGTACAAGCAGTTTCACTTTCGAGCTTCAAAGAGGTTTCTATTAAAGGCAGTCACACAAAACAAACAACGCGATGAGAGGGAAAATTAAATAAACCACCTACGAATATTTCGCAGTATTTCATGTATCTATTTGCTAATAATGTTAATATCGTTTTATGTTCCGAGCATTTTAGCAATGAAAAAAGTGATTACTTACAGTCCATATCTCGCCCACTTGTACATGAATATATAGAACTATGAACTTAAGTAAAAATCTACCAGTTTTTTTTAAGTCATCGTAGGTGTTTCCCCGTGGTCAAACTATATTTGCCAAACCGCACGACGAGTACACCAAGATTTGATCACCAAATACGAATCATGGTTGAAAAAGTAGGTAGGTTAGGTTCGTTAGTTATCTTCAGATGGCCGAAGGCCAAAACCACCCAGAAGCAGGAGCCCCGGCCTGAGCCGGGGCTCCGTCTAAGGTCAGTTTGGCAAAATAAATTGACCACGGGGAAACACCCGTCATCGTCACCATTAGGTGGACGTATAATGTCATTAACAAATTCACTATCAACATTATCCATCAGTCAAAAGGTGCTGCTGAATGTCTCTGATCGGTTCCGATTAAATATCACTGATCTCTCGACCTTCACCAGTTCGTCGATCCACTTTGCTCCGATACGTGAACACCACGCGAGAACTTATTTTTCTTCCAGCGATATGCAGGTTAATGCAATAATATTAAGCATGAGAAAAATGTTATTACCTGTCATCATCCGCGGCTGCTACATGTAGAACTCTCGTGTAACCGATCGCGCCCTGATAGTGTTTCGCCGACACTCGAGCGGAGTGCAGAATCAGCGAAGGGTCGCACATTAGGGCGCCGCACATTACCATAACGCGCGGTTCAAACTAAAACGATATATGTCTAAGGTCTAACTATTCAAAAGTGAAGCCTAACATGCTCAAGTAAAGTTCAAAATGAAAGATTGGGGTTAAGACCTGTATCTTTTTCTATTTGAGCAAAGGATAATGGGCTGCTCTGCTGTGACCCGGAAATGGATCGGTTATTGAAACTATGGCTATCGCACAGTAGAACTTGCGTACCGTTGCTATTTATAGACCTCACGATGCAGCGGGAACATCAATAAGTACCCAAAACGGTCCACATTCGACATCCTTACATTACTTTGATATTTTGTCATCTCCTTACTGCAGGTATAACGAAGTAAAGCAAAGATATATACACTTTGTTGATGAGTTTACTCGTACATCGTTAGGCACTGTTGACCGATGATTTTCAACAAGGTCAAACACTTTATCTGATATTGTCTAATTTGTTAAATATCAGATGGGATTAATATTACCTAGTCAATCTTACTGACCCTGGCCTGGAGCCCTGGACTGGTGTTCCGCCCAGGTTGTCTGCGGGAGGCTTCCTCGTGCGGACGCTTACGTACTCTTATATATAAACTACAATTGTTTCGGCTAGTAATTTTGCTTTGAAGAACTAATGGTGTAAAAATGACATAGCAGTACAGTTGTTTTCTATACTCATAAAACCCATTTTTGAGTGACTCACTGACTAACAGACAACGTATAGACTAAACCGCTGAAACTAGGGACTTAAAATATGAATAGAATATTACTTAGCTACTCAATCGGAAATCAATTCTCTACCGGGACCAATAGGGGAAGTAGCGGGAAACTAAGTCTACGCGTATGAAGTCGCGGGCGTCCCTCTTTGATTATTTCATGAATTTATGCATAATTTAACAAGCAAGCGGGGTGCTTTTAGAGCGTAATCATGGGGTCAAAAAACGTAAAAGACTAAAGCTTTATGTTTAGCACTTGTCGACATTTCAGCAGCCATAGATCGCCATGAGGGGGATGTTGACTGCAGGTTAATAGATGAGATCCCGTGGATCGCGCGCCGCGGCCGCACCGTGCCGCGCCGCAGCGCCGGCTCATCTCCCGCCAGATAATTGGTGGATTAAGTAATTGGACGGGCGGGGACAGTGATGGATGATCCCGGATCGGTTTGATTTTTCTCCGATCAATCATTTTAAATGGAGTCTGAAGCGAGTGTTGTCCGGATGGATGGATGGATGTGGCCGCGGTAATGATCCCGCTGCAGTAACGATTGCTTTCAAACTTCACCGCGTATCCGCTGCAATTTATAACATTAATTATCAATGGAGTAATTATTTTTCTACTCTCAATGAGTGTTATAGAATAAATATGAGTTATGATTTCGACGGTCCCTACCAACAAAGTCGGATCTGCAAAACTGTTACTTTTCAGTACGATCAATCTAAGACGTTTTTGTCTATATTATGGACATTTTATGTAATATTGACATGAAATTTGGCATGAATATATATTGATAGGTTACTGTGAATTATGCAAAAAAACATACATGTTTTTCTTTTTGGAAGCTGTTGAAACGTGATATGTTACATTCTTAACCGGAACATCATGAGCAAAATTTGTCAGAAGTGACACATACGACAGTTTTGTTGGGGTTTCAAACTGTATAAATTGTCGGTTGTGTCACAAATGACATTTTGAAATGGACATAGTGACCGTATAACTTGTCGGTTGTGTCACAAGCGACATTTTTACACGGGCATAGTGAATATTTTTTTGTGGTAACTATGTGTGATCACTTAAATTCTACTTTGTAAAATCAAATTTAAAACAACTACCATGACAGATCTGACAGTACAGTCAAGGGCACCGATATTTGTCTCAAAAATACGTACACAGACCTTATTATTTCAGCAATAAAGTTAACGTGTGCATACTTCTGGGACTTTGTGCGGGTATATTTATTTTTACCCTTGACTGTACTATAATAAATACCTATTAGCCATTACGATTTAAATTTAACTTCCAGATGAAATAAGCATTGTTTTATTAATTTATTACACTAAAAGATTTCAGTCTTATTATAATAATTCTGGATATTGATTTTAAATCAGTACAGGTTACGTTTTTTACAATAAATATTAAGAGATAAAAGTAAAAAAACAATACTAATGAAAAAAAAACCTTACCTACGAAACCGCTGGGCTCAAGCTACCGGTGGTTAGGGCTGCAGAGAGAGAAAACCTCTTCACTAAACGTGCCGTGTCGAGGAGTACTGCTTTCTGTGGCCCTTGATCCAACCATCTAGTGAGAGTCTCTTAAGGTGTTGGTCTCTTCGCTATAAGACCTTTCGCCGAAACAACTATCGGGACAATGATCGTCGAGTCAACATCCCACATAGCAGTCACCTCGTGAGCCAAATCAAGGTTCTTGCTGAGCTTGTCCTTGTCAGCCAGATCAAGACCTCGACGAGCACTGCCCGATGTTGACATTGCTCTGTCAATACGTTTTTGGTTTATTTATTTAAACAATTTCTTGCGGACTTACAGCGTCAGCTAAGGCGCCCAGCAAGATAACTTAAGAGCTTAAAAACTTAAGACAAGGAATAACATAAACAAAAATAAAATTGGCGACAATAGTCCTGTCCGTGGTGACAGATCGATCCCAATAGAACGTAGCACGACCATATTCGAGAACTGGCGCTGGTGTGTACTTATAGCACGGTACTTCGGACTCAACATGACCATATTGAAGAGCAAGTTATCCTCGCTACGAGGTTATGTCTGTGCAAGTATTCGCCGTTGGCAAAATGAGAACAACCGGAGATGATAATGTTTGAGGGAATCACCAGGACGACGGCACGCTCGACAAATTTCGACGGTACTGACCTTCAGAATATATTTCCGGTAGTTGTTTGTCATTATGACCTCGTCAGCAATTGCATAGACAAAATCTTCGGTTTCTCCAAATCGTAGCCAGTTCGCGGACTCTAAAAAGTCTACGTCAGGCCCTGTAGAAGCGCTTATGCAAATCCTTCCTCTTCTATACGTTCTTGCGGTTTTCAGTGCTAAGTACCGTTGATTTGCGCCAGTTCTCGTTTGCCAACGAGAGAGGCGAAAGGCTTCTGTCTACTGAAACCACATGACGATGCATCCCATACTCATTGCCAGGGAAATAATCCCTGAGATTCCACAGCTCACAGTTATAGAGATTCTTAGCATTCAAAATGCCTCAACCTCCACACTTCCGCGGGTTGTATAATCGCATAAAAGACGAACTGAACGTCGGTGCTACATGCGTTGTGATTTAAACAGTAGACGGACCCTTCTATCCAGGGCGTTCAGCTGAGTCTGAGTCCACCTTAGTGTGCCAAAGGAGTAAGTGAGCAGTGGCATCACCCACCCATTGAAGGCGCGCACCTTTTTGCCATCCGACAAACGACTGTTAAGAACTTTTGTTAAGTTGTGATTGAATAATAGTGCTTATATTATTATCTGAAGACATTTGGGGTAATTTTTCTATCAACAATTCCAAATTTTATCACACCACTGCGGTCTGGTTACCATCACTTGGTGAAATTAACCCGGAAATCATAGTTAGTCTTCTGGCTCTGGACGTGGACGATTTCCTGGTGTGTCGCATTTAGAAAAAAAGTCCGTGTTATAAAATTATCCAATTCATCTTCATCTGGCACGGAAACTTAATTTTCGTTATTAAAAACATCGCCCAATAAATCTTGTAATTGAATAAACTCTTCCTCCTTGTGTTTCAGAATAGATTTTTCACGGTTACTTTAAACAAGTAACAAATAATATTTTTAAAATTATTATTAAAGCATGTTCTGAATCTAATCAAAAAATACTCCTAATTAGTTGGTTAATTTTCTGTAAATTTAATTTAAAATTTATGTTTAGCCTACACTTGTCAAACAAACAAACATTTTATTGTGATATACATACAAGAATCATTTACTTTTCTTCTTAACAATCAAACTGCATTGGTTAATGCACTTACTACATTTATAAGACAACGTACCTACTAATAAAACTGTTGGTTGTGTCACTTACAACCAAAAAAAAATCCAACATACAATCAAAACTGTGGTATGTTACTCTTACGACATTGACGCAGCAACGAAGCGTCCAATTAAAAAAGTTGGATGAACTACTTACGACGTATTAAACGTATTATCATGCAATTAATATAGTCATAACTACCACTACCAACATTAGGAACAATATAGTTTCCAAGCAAAAATGTCGGATGTGCCACATCTGACATAAAACACCAATAAATGCATAATCAAAAATGTCGTAACTTCCACATCTGACAGTGTTATTTGGAGATACCCAATAATGAAACCAAAGTAAAGAAAGCCCCTTTTTTAAACAAAATTATACACTTTGTTATGAGTCAATCAGTAATTATTAAAAAAAAATACGAACTCGGTACGTAGAACAATTATTTTACCAAGTAACTCCTTGAACGATCGTTGCGATTGGAATTTAAATGTTAAGATTTTCCTTTTTCCACGGCGTGGAATTCAGGTTTGCAACTTAAGCCGTTCGCAAGATCCTTTTTGACCTATTGCTTGCCATTGTAGAGTATAAACCGCAGTTAAACATTTTTTTTGATGTTGCGTGCAAAACGTCGTCTCCTCCGTGTAACATAGTGGTAACTGGCAGTTCCGCGGCGTTGCTCCCCCTCCGTTCCCCGCGAACAATGTCGCAATGTCACAACCGACTATATAAAATAGAAGCTTTACTAACATCCGACATTTTTACCTTGAATATCTTAGAAAATAAATAGAAAAATATAAAAATTTAAATGTGATATGAAAAAAGACACTTTTAAAATTACTTTACTGTAATAAAACGAAAATGGCAAAAATGCAGATCCGACTTTGTTGGTAGGGACCGTCGATTTGTTTCTATTGTCAGCCGTGTAGGTTAAATTGTTTCACAACACCGTAACTCTGATTAATAATTTGTGCGTCCCTACTTTAAGAGTTAAAATATCCAATAAACTTGTTAAAAATAGATGGATGACAAAAGGATTGAAACGTTGCTGAGTTCAGAAAATCTGAGGTATTATTTCTAAATTCAATAAGAGAGACTACTAAATAATACACACAAAAAATGCATAATATGATCAGCTCAGTCAACCGTGAATCATACAAGATACATCTCTCACGCGAACAACAATAAAATTGCAGAGCTACATGGGAGGTGATTAAACATGACTCCAACGTCTCCAACAACAAACAAAAACAAAAAGAAATTAAAATATACAATATTTTAATAGGCTATTTTATCCCAAAGATCCCCAACAAAATGAAATAGCTAATCTGGTCAACAAATATTTCGTGGACATAATAAATGCCATTAATCGAATCTACCGTCTCAAAGCTTAATATCTAATAACTTAAAAAAAAAGAGTCCTAGTCACCCCTAGGATGTTTTTATGGTATTCATTAAGATATTTAAATCATGTTCCGAGTATTTATCACCGCCCTTAAGCCATATAAATCTTTCTTTTGAAGAGGACACATTTCCAAATCATCAAAAATTTTCAATTATGAAGCCAATTTATAAAAAGGCAACGAAAAAGATACGAACAATCGTCCTATAACGTGATCACCTGAACACTGAAAAAGTTTTTTTTTATAAACTTTATAATTTTATCGAGTCTTATATAGTTTTATCATCTCAACCATTTGGCTTTAGAAAGAAACGTTCAACCACTTTGGCTTGCTTTTCATTTATTAAAACTATTACGGAAAGTCTTAACAAGAAAACACCAATTTTATCTATCTTCCTGGACATGAGCAGCCTTTGACTATGCGTGCCATAACACTCTTGTGAGCAATGAATGGATAAAAAACTACTTACGCAGTAGGCAGCACTCTGTTGAGATGAGTCAACTTAATGACCCTAAAAGGGAATCATACAGATCGTGTTATATGCAAAATGATTATGGTGTGCCACAAGGAAGCGTTTTGGGTCTGCTTCTTTTTCTCTTATACATACACGACTTACGAAAGGCAGTAAATGCAGATTGTACTTATTTGCGGATGACACCACTCTATTAGCCAAATGTAAAAATAAAGGAAATATGGAAAATGAAGCAAAAAAAAGTCTTGAATCAGATGTTGAATGGCTTGAATAAAATAAACTTGGCATAAATTTAAGCATGAAAAAATATATACAGTTTCAAGCATATGTGTTTTGTAACGTTATGTATAAAGGTGAAAATGTAGAAGAAGTAGCAGATGACTCTGTATTACGTAGTAGGTTTTTCATACGAAAAATATTGCAACTGGAAGTCTCATGTAGAAAGAGTATGCTTAAAACTACATAGACAGATTTTCTTTCGCCCTAAGTCGGTTATGAAGTGTAGTGAATAAACAAACTGCATTGTTAGCTTATAATGGTTAAGTATGTGTCATCAGTGCTAAGATATAGCATCAAACTAAAGGGAAGTCGATAGATGCTGGAATGGATTTAGAGTTTACAAATAATGTACTCGTGCTGTTTGTGGAGCTAACTATCTTGAAAGCTGCAAACCACTCTTTAAAGACTAATATTTTGTCACTTCCGAGGCTTTACATATTTGAGATGTGTGTATTCATTATGAAGCATTCATACCTATTTAAAAATAAATGTGATGTTTTTTCTAGAACAAGAATAAATACAAATAAGTTGTATGGGCCCTATCAAAAGCTAAAAGTATCCCGAATCAACTCTTATTGTAGGTTGTACGTTATTTTACAGACAGAAGTTGTTTAGAATTTCATTTCTTGTAAATTTTTTCTCGTATTATCATTTCATAGAATAGTCAATTTATAGAATAATTACTTTGAAGACATTTAAATCATCGATTTTTATTTCAAATAAGTTTCAATGTTTCTTTTTTCATATCATATAATAGCAAATTACATATTCTTTGTTCTCATATTATTTAGTTAATATATAACTAAAAACAATAAAATCATTTTACAGTGTACGTTATTTTACAGACAGAAGTTGTTTAGAATTTCATGTCATGTAAATTTTTTCTCGTATTATCATTGTAATTTTTTTCGCACAGTTTATTCAAGAGATGTAAAAAAAAATAACCTCGAAGGCAAGGCGGGAGCTTGCTTCGCTTCGCTCCCGCCTTAGCCTTCTAACCTAACCTATTCAAGTCGGTTCTGCCCAGAGAGGTCATGGTCGCTCACTCATATTTATATCATACTATAGTATTTAGCTTATAACCCTTATACTTAAAGATAATTTTGTATTATGTTGTAATTGATTTTGTTATTATTGGTGTACCCTTACTCTCTAAATAGTAATTTCGTAGAATAGTGTTTCACAAAAATTATTCACAGAATATTGAGTTTCCCACGACTTTGTATACTGTTGTCGTTGGTGTCCTCTTTTTTTACAGAACATTATTTCATAGAACGTATTACTTCGCAGAATTTTCATTACTTAGAAATCTAATTTCTGCTGTTACCTTATTGTTTTCAGATTATCTTAAGCATGGGTTACGTAGGTTAGGTGAGACCTGTGACCATTAAAAAAAATAATCTGGAAACAATAAGCTTTCAGCAGAAATTAGCTTTCTAAGCAATGAAAATTCTACGAAGTGATACGGTCTATGAAAAAATATTCTGTAAAAGAAGGTATCGTTAAAAATAATTATATTGTTTGATAGGTTTGTTTAATGAAAAAATTAAATTATAAAATTCATTGAATTGATTTTCTGTGGAATTTGTTTCTTTCAAATAAAAAGTTTAAAAAAAAATAATATTCGAAACAAAAATACAAGAACCGAATAGTACATGAAACATTTTCTGTGAAACAAAATTCTGTAAATTTTCTGTCTGTAAAACAAGGGGACACCCTTATTGTATGACTATTCGAACTTTCAACCATTAAGTAGATTCGTTTAAAGATATGACTCTAAATTCTTTCAAAAGTAGGCTATTTTACTTACTTCTTAAGAAATGTTATTACTCGGTTAGTGATTACCCTCAGTGATAAGGATCTGTGATATGTAAACGTAGTGTTTTGTGTTGATCCTTAATAATAAATATTGTTTTTGTCCGTCATATATCTTATTTAATTGAATATTGTCATTATTTCCTTGACATTTTGACTAAAGTGTATTATTGGTTTTATTACTACACATCTACATACCATTTAATGGCAGAACATGTTGAAACTCCTTATATCTTGTACCATCACGTTATGTACCAATGTTCTTGTGAAGAAATAATTTACTTACTTGCTTACTAAATACCGCTTGATGAATTAAGCTGAGAGAAGAGGCTTCGTTTGATGTAATACGAGTATGGGAAGTTGTTTAAAGCAAATTTGCCTATAGGCATCCCAAATAATTAAAGGCTGTACAGAATCAATAAACATAAACACTGAATATACAGTAAACACAAAGAATGAAAAAAATACTTATTTTTAGCGAAGCGCGGTGGGGTGAGCTAAAGGGTTAGTTTTTAAATAAATCAGGCGCATGATTTGAAGGCAGGTGCGGAGATCAGCCCGCCCTGACCTGCGACCTCTTATCTATTAGCTGAATTGATTATAGACGACGCATTACATAGTTTAGTTTAATAGTAGGGTTATTTTTTCGTCACTCGTCAATAAACGCTCGTTTCATACAATTTACAGTGTTACTATGACTGCAAGTAACAAATTTCTTTACATTTATTTCAAAAATAATGGTATACATTTACGAATTCAATTCATACTATTTTTAATTGCTTCAAGCGTCTCGAGTGGAATTGATTTTAATTCTTTGTTGCAGATAGAACAGTACGACAGGAAACGCTAGTGCAGAGGATGTTGTGCAGAGAGCGGCGCGCGCGGCGCGGCGTCACCTAGCCATGCGCGCGCACGCCGCGCCGCCCGCGCCCCGCGCGCCCCCCGCGCCCGCGCGCGCGCCGGGGGACGCCGACTTCATGATGCTCGTGGCCGACTTCAGCGACTACTTCTACGGGAACGCGAGCGCGTTCGAGAATGTGACCGCGCCGAGTAACTGCAGCTGGGGGAACGCGTCGTGCTGGGAGGCGGCGGGCGGCGGGCGGCCCTGGGCGCTGCTGCTGCTGGTGTTCCCGGCGCTGACGCTCTTCGGGAACGTGCTGGTGATCGCGGCCGTGCGGCGCGAGCGCGCGCTGCGCTCCGCCACCAACTACTTCATCGTGTCGCTGGCGCTCGCCGACCTGCTCGTCGCCGTCGTCGTGATGCCCTTCGGCGTTTATTACCTGGTCAGTCACACTATACTCTACTTGAACTATAACTCGAAACATAGATTAAATTATGAGTTACCTAATACCAACCCATTATAGTGTAATGAAGCTCGCTTCTGATGGTAGTTCGATTTACTGCGAATAACTCCAAATACTTTTTTATGTTTGTATTTAATATATTGCTCCTATTATTAGGTAAGGTTGAGAAGCTGAAGCTAGTGCAACATGTCCGTGACTCTCTTGATAATTAAAGCATGTCCTAGAAAGAGACACGCTGAGCAATGGACAAGAAAATGGAATCTATTTGTGACACGAATTCATCTTCATAAAGGGTATTTTTAGGGTTCCGTAACTTAAAAGAAAAAAACGGAGCCCTTTTGGATCTCTTTGTTGTCCGTCCATCTGTCCTTCTGTCCGTCGCGTCAGTCAGTCCTTTGAAGCTGTGAAAAAACAAAACTTCTAAGTTTACGTAAAAAAAGACACGACCGTTTTTACCGCAAAAAACGTATATTTCGGCACTTTCAGAGAAATCCTGAAATTTGGCAAGAAAGAAGGTCTTGCAGCACGAGAAAAGTGATTGCATACTTATTTGCCTTTGGTAAACTAATCGCGACCTATGTCGATGTCCATGGTTGGAAACATCAGTTTATCAACGGCATAGTCAAGTCTGACCCGTACAATTTTGCATTCTTCTAAGTTTGTACGGAACCTTCGGTGCGCGAGTCCAACTCGCACTTGACCGGTTTTTTTGTTGCTGTAAATGACTTCAAGTGACACAGAGAGTCCTTGTTGGCCTGAGTGCTGCGGCGGGCACTCTTGCAGCGATTGCTCCCTGAAGACTTGAGGAGTGAACACGCCGCTCCAGTACTGTTTATGTACCCATATACTCTATCCGCCTGAAGGCATTTTATGACAATTTGCTATCTCCCGACGGCTCACCCGCCGGCGTGGGTAGGGTCCTAGAGTTAGCTTTCAACCTGGCTGTCGTTAAAATATTGAATGTGCTTATCTCGATCTGGACATAATTTATGTTATATTATAACCCGCCGGTTGACGTAGGCAACTTGTGGGCGAACTATTATTTTATGGAAGGTCTTCGGTCATTGCCATTGTTTATAGACTGTTTATAATTTATCAATAAGAACTAAAATAATGAAACGCAGAAACAAATCTTTTGGGAAAACCATGGTATCAAGTTTGAATTACTTTATACCAAGTACTTTGGTCTACGGTGTCTTGGGGCTGGAAAAAACTAAGCTCCTAAGTCAACGCATTAAGTAAATACGATGATTTATCCCGCAAACCTACACTGACACTCACAATAAGACCTCAAAATTAATACAATTGGCTTCCCGTAAACCTTTCATTTTGAAACTTGGTAAGTAATAAATCTCACAGGAAAAGTAAAGTAAAATAATTAATGTGTATCACATGACAAAAAAAAGAATTGGGTTAAAACAAAAACCCTCGCTGCATGTGTTACTTGCACTAGCCCGGCTTCCATCCAGGTTGACGACTTGACTTGAAGTGAGGAGAGCTTATGACGTTTCGTATTTGGAATTTCGGAGTGGCCCACCTTCGATGAGCATGTCGGTCTGGCTCTAAATAAACTGCTGACTGCTGTCACACCATGGCCAAGGCATGATTCTCTTAAAACGGCTCAATGTCCGACGGTCAACAGAGTAAGCTAGGTCACACGAGCGGGCTCACTCGACGGGTAAGCGGGTTAGTTGAGAATGCCTGCCCTTGAACTTTTGTAGTGATTTATACGCTCTGACGTTGCCCGTCAATTCGACGGTTAATAAATTGGCCCGAAGAATTCAAGAGCAAGTTGTTTATGAGAATCATCATGTTGTTTTAAACGAAAAAGTCAATGGTATTGTTATTATACAGTAGGCTTTCGTCTCTAACGTTAAATAAATACAGCAGTTTCCAACCAACACATATACGTGTCGCTTGCTTTCGATATTTAATCTACCAACTATTGTTCAAATCCCGGCATTATACCTACGTTCTTTGAGATGTGTGTGTGTGTGTCGGCGTTAAAGTCTGGGGGAGGCGAACTACGCCTAGTGCCGAGCCTAAAATACCCGATCCGACGGACATAAAATTTTTAGAGGCTCATGAATTTCCGCTTGTCATAAAATGTTTGTAATAAAATCATACTTGGGGAAAAAATCGTGAACATGCCACGTTTTACACGACACATGTGAAATAAGGGTTGTTGTGTTATTGTTATAAAATCACTTTTTACCTGGGGTTCAATAAATTCTAGTCGGTAGAAACTGACTGCTTTTGAAAATACATTGTCCGTAACTAAAACATTTGTTTCCTTTGTATATAATTGGACTAATAATCCGACACCAAGCGATTGAGTAGCTACTACGAGTATATACTCGTAATACTCCTGCCATGAATTTGTATACATTCTTTGTCAGCACAGAGCTCAAATATCCCATTGATTTCGCTGTGATAGATTAAGCACTACAATAAACCTACCCATTTTGTTCTGGGTGCGTTTGCGATCATCAAAAGGGATACGAAGTTGCTACGATGCGCTGCTGGTGATACGTTATGCCCAAAGTGAGCGTCCATGCTCACGATACGCGTGCTTAATACGATACGCATATGATTGTGATCGCCAAAATTATACAAACGTGAACCCAGCTTTCAGTGTTAACTATATAATCAGAATGTATTTATCTTGTAAGGATGTATATCGTTGCCAAGTGCCCATAACAAGTACAAGCCGAGAGTTTAGTTTGGGACTACGAGTAGGTCACTTTATGTCAGATTATTATTTTATTAAATAATGAAAACTGGAACATCTTAATCAGTCGGTACGGAACCCTCGGTCTGCGAGTCCATGTTTAGTGATTTAGTGGTTTATCCCGATGATTTCAGTCGATCTTCGCTGAGAACTCTGGAGTCACTTTAGTCTTCGTTTTTTCTTGCTATAGAGGAGGTATAATAGTCACCTGGTGGAAAGAACTCATCACTGGCCATAACCACCGGTAACACGTCGAAATTGAAATGCGTCGCCGCCCTTTGAGAAAAGACTACGCTCGTATCTTGCTCAAAGCCAAAAAACCTCGCAATAAGTTGGTTCCAGAATAGTGTAAGCCCCACCTCCGCGCTCCGCCTCGAGCATGATATTACAACGTTTCAAAATTGCGGTAATTGATACGCAGTGCCATTAACGATTCTCGTCTCCCATTCGTGCTTAGTGAAATCTTAGCTCCAAAGCGTGTTCTTGGCTGAGTGTATTTATGTATGAGCTATTGTTACATGAATATCATGTTCAGTGTAGTTCGAACGTTTTAAGTAATTAGGAAGCAAATGTTCAGCGCCACAAGATTGTGTGAAAATGGTTGTATCAATGATTGATTCGTGGTCGTCTCTGAACTCCCGCAGCACGGGAGACCTGCCGGCCGGTAGTTCTCCCGTGCTGGCCGGTTTTCTACCCCCGACGCCCAAGGGTTTTATTAGTTTAACGTGTTTCTGTGGTTCTGTTTGTGGCACCATAGCGCCCAAACGGATGGCCCGACTTGTACCAAAGCTAATTTCAACACAGTGTTTCTTAGCTAGGTTTCTTAAAGAATTAATTTACATAGCTGTTCAAAAGTTATCACCTCGGAGAGTAAGATAAAAACTGATGGAGTCCAATCTATTCACGTAACAAACAGGCATGGCTACAAGTCTAGACGTGTAATGGATATGGAGGCAACAACTACACGAACATACCGCAGTTGATCGTGTAATTTGGTATATTGACGAATGTTTATCACAAAGTGCCATTACGGAATCATCCGTCAATACTCGTAGATACACTAGATTACAAGATTAGTAAATAGGTACTACGGTCTATGACAACTATCAATAAATCGGAGTATTTATTGTACGTCTAGCCTTCGCCTTAGTAAATAAGTGCCCAAGGATAATAAAAGGTAAAGAAAAAAAACATTGCTAGCATCTTGGATGGCATCTTGTTGGGATCTGGTCTGAGTATAGGAGTTTTTATTGGTGTGAAGCGCCAACCCGCTATAAGCGTCGGCTTAAACAAATCGGTGTAAATCAAACAAGATGGAACCGCGCCGTTATCTCGGACACGGTGGCCGCTCGCCGCGCGCGATGTAAGCGCCGTCGCCGGAGCATGCGGGCTGCGGCAGGTTAATCCTACTTTACCGGAAAAGCTTGCGAGCGCTCGGGCAGCGGGCCGCGGTGCGCCGCGACGATTAAGCGCTTTACGCTGCCGACACGGATGCGCTTTGTAAATTCATGGAAAAAAATGCTGTTACGGTTATATCGCATAATTCGTACGTTCTATAGCAAAATGTCTTTAAATTTCAATTTGATATTGTGATGTGGGTAGTAAAATTAAACATTTACTCACTTAAAACAAGTAAATGGTTTCCGAACTCTCGCGAGACCTGTGTTTATTAACCCCCGACGCTGAAAGAAGGGTGTGAAGAATTTATCTGTGTGTCTGTATATCTGGGGTCCACTACGTAATATCGAATGACAATTGTTCGATTATCATCACACCAAAGACAATTTCATCGATAGTTTTATTGTGCGAAGCATTATTTCACCGACAGTTTAATACTACGAAGCCTTGATCAGTCGAAAGCTTCAAACTGCGAATTCTTGTTTCGTCGAATGCTTATTTCTGAGCTGTAACTATACATCAAAATCATTTGAGTGCGATGCCTCGATACATCGAATGATCTTAATTAAAAAAACGCATCATCTAGAACCAACCATCCCGCTTTCTGATTTATATTTTTTACCTGCCTTCAAGTATAGGTAGTAGGTATGGTAATCAATTCGGTTTTAAATTTCACGGGCTAACGAGCTGATATAGCTCGTACCACTATACCATTTTCTCTTCGTTTTAGACTTATTTTGGTTAAACACGGGCGTATTAAAAAGAGTCAAATGGAATGCCACTTAGGTTCCATCGGGTGACCTGGGTAATCGTATTCCTTCTAAATGCCTTAAAAACAACTTGGACAGCAGCAAGGTTACACCAAAGGAAACCGTGAAGGTCGAGTTCTTGTTTCACTCAGTTAATTACTAACGCATCATGTCTTATTGTTACATCTATGAAAAGGGTAACAAGTAACCACGAGCAAGCAATAATAACTTACTGCATAATATGTTTTGATGTTGTCGTCTGATGAATTTTAAACAGGTATGTACATCATAAAATACTAAGACTCCACTCAGACCCTATTACTAAGACTCCGCTGGCCGTCTGTCACCAGCTGAATCTCGTGAACCGTGATAGCTAGATATTTTAAAATTTCACAAGTGATGTGTTATTTTTGCAACTATAACAAGAAATACTAAAAACAGAATAAAATTAATATTTAAGAGGGGCTCCCACGTGATTTTATTACCGCAAAAATCCGAAAACCGAATTAATGTGGTTACAAAATTATAAACAAGTCTTTTTAGAGTTGTTTGGTATTTTTGTAGCTCTGTCTATCCCACTCCGGGAATGAAGGCGTGATGTTATGTACGTATGTAAAATCCAAAAACCGTAATTCAGTGTACGGAACCCTAGGTGCGTGAGTCCAAATCGCACTTGGCCGGTTTTTTTCTAAATTTTGTTATATTAGGTACCCTGTGACACTCGCGACGTTAAGTCGAGTTCATGAGCAATATTACATTTCATGCAACATAATTAAACACTCTAACCTGGTTTGTAATGTTGATGACGCGGGCACTTGCAGGTGTCACATCCACACGCCAGCTTGCGAAATACGATTCAGGTACACTCATACAAGCGTCCTTCTATTTATGTTCTCATGGTATTTATTACTGCATGTTTTAAATTCAATGATTCATGTGTTGCCCGCGTGGTTGCCGGGCTAGAATAGTGCCTCTCCACATGTCTGCCCGTGGATGTCGTAGATAAGAGGCGACTAACGGCCGAACCCTATATTCAAACCGCGGACAGATAGCCTTACTTCGGATTAAAATTTGACACATTTTGTATGGGCAAATGTCAAATTTCAACCCGAAGTAAGCCTTATCTATCCGCGTTTTGAATATAGGGTTTGGCCGTAAGGGAATAAGGGCTTGTAGTACTGTTAGGCGATGGGCTTCCACCCTGTCACTAATACACTAAAAAACTTCTTGGCCTGGTTGTGGAAAATGTGGTTACAGAATTATAAACAAGTGTTTAGAGTTGTTGTTATTTGTGTAGCTCTGCCTACCCTACTCTGGGAATGAAGGCGTGATGTTGTGTATAGTGTGTATGTATGATTTATGTATATACTAGCGACCCGCCCTCGCTTCGCTCCGTAATAAAGTATTATACATATAAACCTTCCTCTTGAATCACTCTATCTATTAAAAAAACCGCATCACAATCCGTTGCGTAGTTTTAAAGATTTAAGCATACAAAGGGACATCGGGACAGAGAAAGCGACTTTGTTTTATACTACATAATGTAGTGACACTCACCAGCACAAAAAACTGCTCACTCGTCTTTCGTTCATACAACTACTTACAACTATAACTTCTTAAACCAGAGAGTAACTTCGAAAACACTTGACCAATTTTGTTGTAAATTGTAGTGTTTGGTTGCTAATTCTCCAAGGTTCAAATTGGCCAGCAAATATAATTATTAATAGGTCGTGACTCTCTCCAAAGAACCAAAAAGATCCATAAATTTTAAAGTCATATTAAACACAACAATTTACTATGAACAGCTAATGTATAAATCTTTTTGTCCTTTGGACAGAGTCACGACCTATCAAAAAAATATTTGCTAGCCAATTTGAACCTTGCTTTATTAGCAACCAAACACTACAAACAATTTACAACAAAATTGGTTAAGTATTTTCGAAGTTACTCTGGTTTAAGAAGTTATATTTGTAAGCAGTTGTATGAACAAAAGACGAGTGGGCGGTTTTTGTGCCGGTGAGTATAGTTTTTTCTCTTTCGTGCCTACTCCTTAGGCACTCTAGCACGCGGGCCACCTGATGGTACCTAAGCGGATTCTGAGACCAATAGACATTTGAATTCTCAAAACTATAATCTCAAGACTGTAATCCTAGGACCTCAAATGCATTCCCAACCCTAAGGACTGAGATGGAATGCCTTTATGCTAGTTATTTCGCCGGTTGTCTTATCCCCACACCGGAACACAACAATACGAACACTGCTGCTTAGCGGTAAGTTATTGGATAAATTGGTGGTAGCGATCCAGACGGACCCTGTACAGAGTCCTGCCACTACTAATTTAAACTAATATAAATTCTAAAAGTACTTAGGTAGAACGAACTATATTTTGCATGTACTTTTTAGGGTTCCGTAGTCAAACTAGGATCCCTTATAGTTTCGCCATGTCCGTCCGTCCGTCCGTCCGCAGCCTAGCGCAAAGACTATTAGTACCTACTAGAAAGCTGCAATTTGGCATGAATATGCATATTAGTTAGGAACGTTAACAAAGTGGTACCTACAATAAAAAGTAATAAAAAAAAATTTTTTTTAGCGTACCTCCCCTACAGGTAACGTGTGGATGCATTTTTTTTTGTCGTCAACCCTATAGTGTGGGGTATCGTCTTCCAAAAATGTTGTATATATGGTTTGTGATAACAGTTTTTCGATTAAGTAATCCGTTTATGAAATATTAAGCTTTAAAGCGCTAATTTTTGTTAGACTCAAGTGTTTCCCCGCCCCCCCCCCTCCCCCCTACAGCCAAAACTACAAATACTAAAAATCTGAAAAAAGTCTTAAATGAAAGAACATATAACCAATTTTAAAGGAAAACTATCACGTCTAAGTAGACATCATTGGTTCTTGAGATACAGGCGATTAAAGTGTTTATACCTATTAAAATCATCTAAGACGGCACCAATTGACTTTAAATAGAAAATTAGTTATTACTTGTTCATTTTTATGTTTGTAGTACTTAACGGCTTTGGAACCCTACACTGAGCATGGTCCGACATGTTACCGTGGAGAATCTCGGCCCTGGTCTTACTATTTAGGACGTCCACTGTAGTAGGTACCTACCTAGTCATCCAGTTTGAACTTGTTAGATTGCTGCCGCATGGCAAAAGCATACGTACACCATAAAAGGCTTGTCTTACTTTTTAGTTGTTGAAACAAGTAAGTTAGCGCGGCTCGCCACGCGCGGCGCAGCCCGGCCGCGGCCGCGGCGCAAACAGCGCTCCGCAGTCCGCAGCGCATTGAAGCGCGCGAGGAACCTCCTTTAGTTTGTGAGCCAGCGGTTCCCATTTCCTATTCACTCCTCACAGCTCTTTATCGACGGCTCAAGCCGCGTGCACAAATATTTTACGAGCGGCCTGCAAGCTTATTCTATTAAAGAACACATCGTCGATGACCCCGACCGGCTATCATAGCTTGATCTGTGTGCTCGTAAGCATTCAACGGTGATAGGTAGCTAGGATGAGTTTGGCAGTGCTGCGCCAAAGCGAACGCTGGCCTAGGTTAAGGGCACACACAAACACGTAATGTATGTGACCGATAGTAGGACAGAGGAGATCGGGGTTTATGCCTTCAGAACCCCGTGACCCTGTTTGAAATTGACCTTTAAACTTGTATAAATACGAGGGCAGAGTGAGAAGACTGAACTTTAAAAGTGCCATTCTCGCTAGAGTTACGTGCCCCGCCCACAACAGCCACAGCTAAAATACTAAAAACCTGAAAAATATCATCAATGAAAGCAGAAGAGAGCATCAAAGTTTTTCGAGATTAGTTTTTTGTGTTTAATTAACCATTACGACCCGTTGGCCTAGTAGCCTTGCCATACATCGGTCCCGGGTTCGATTCCCCGTATGGTGTAATATTTGTGTAATGAACGCGAGTATTTTGTTTCTCAGTGGTAGATGCTGCCTATATATTTAAGTATGTATTTCTCTATATAAGTAGGTATATATGTAAATCGTAATCTGGTAGCTGGGGGAGGCCTTCTAGCTAAGCAGCGTTTTCATGGATCCGTGAAGATTGTCGTGGGCGACGTCGACGCTTTGTTACTAATCATTTTATTGGAATGGGCGCTAGATAGCGGTAAAAATCTTCTTTGTTGTTCGTGTTTCTATGAAACATCATTATTTATAAAGATAAACTAAAATAAAATAAAACTACGACTGTAAATATGCCTAATACCTATTGTAGCTTTCTCTAATATTAGTTTCTCAAAACGACTACCTAATAAACTAATACGATAAATAAAAAAAAAACACCTGTGGTTTTATTACTTTTTAAGAGTATTTTCACAAAGTTTCAATAACGTAGATCAATCCAGTAACTTTTATCCATACAAAATTTAACCATCCTTTTACCCCCCCTCCACCCCCCCCCCCCTTTTACTTTAAAATGCGTCATAAATGGTAGCTTAAACAATGATCAGGGTCTTAATGTATATTTAATTTCATGTAAATCTGTCCAGTAGAATTAGTAGTTAAAAGTGACCAGACAGACAACAATTCTAAAACCATAGATTCGGTTTATAATTGATGCAATCTTTTCCACTCGGTATTTTTTAAATTAGCACTTTAGAGATGATTCTTCTACAGACTATTATATGTTACATTTATTTATTATATTTGATTTATAAATAGTTTTTATTTTAGTGTAAGTTAAGGTTGTGGATTTTTAAATGAATGTTTTAAATTATTGTGTAAAGTGACTTTTTAATTGCGTCCCCTGCCGCACCCTTGGATTCCGGCAGAGTATCAGCGTGTGCTGCAGCGCACGCTGAGCCGGCGCCCTTTCACGGATATGCCGAAGTATTAAAATATTTTTAAGATGTACAATTTTATCTCACATTGTTTTATAGTTTTGTGTGTGTATATTTTTGTATTTTTGGCGTTTTGTTATATTTTCATATCCGCGGCATACTTATTAAGGTAAATAAAGTTTTTTTCTATTCTATTCTATTCTTCTATTTGCTTAGAAAACGCATCTTTCTAACTAAAAGTTAAACCAATTTATTTCGCGCAACCATATCGCAGTGACATTATCCTAACAACTCAAGAAATCTCACCGAGAAATATGTTGTTTATAACGATACGGTTCCAGCGGTCTAGCCTTCTCGACGCGCACTTGTTGCCCGCGCGGGGTAGTCCCTGGCGCCGCGGCCTCGAGCTAGGTCAGCTGTCGTCGAGCCACCGCATCAAGACATCCAGTCTGGAAGGAATGGGTTGAAAGAGGACATAAATGCTGGCTGACTTAACCGATTACTAAATCGGCTAGTTTTAATCGCTTCAGCACTGGCTTATAAATAAAACTTTTTGCAGGGCTGGAATTCCACAAGGTAATAACGATATCGTTTTTGACCTGTTTCCGTATTGTCAACGTTTTGATAACTCTTATGTCATTTACAATAATGGCGACTGTGACATAAACGATTCTTAAACGTGTCAAACACGATATCGTTTTAACGCACCTGAATAGAGGCCCTGTTCTGTTGTAGCATAACGTATCGGATTACGTATTTTATAAATCGCTGCCCTTTATGTCGTTTCTTTTTCCATGTGGTTTGAATACTTGCTTAAAAATAAATCAGGGTCTATTGTACATTTCACAACAAAATGAAGTTTTATTTATCGAAACTAAAAATGTACAAAACGGTAATAATGAAAAAACGGTTTTCTTATAGGTTTTACGTCGTTAAAATAATTAGGATATATAAGGACTTTAAGGACGGACAAAAGATGATATTAGTTTAATGATTAAAAACTACCTAACAATGTTTTTATATGACTAAGATACTTTATTTCCCTTTTTCCGGACATGTTTTCTATGAGCCGTAAACCGCTATGAAAAAAACCAGTTTCACCATGTGCAATTATATGAATCACTCGCATTGTTGGCGCTCTGTACAAAGCTTCATTAACATCATTAACAAAGAGAAATTTTAATTTATTTCCTAACAAAGTCGCAGTCTCTAACAATGTGCACACGCTGTATAACAACTCGTGTTTCAAGCCACAAACGCACTAAGTACCTGAAACAACAGGCTAATTAAAAACTCAACTCCGCTAATGTCAGACGAGCACAAGTTTTAACGAACGCGGCTTCCCGAAACAGATTACACGGCGCGGCGTGCTGCGATCGGCGTCCCGGCATTATGCTCTCATTAGCCCGGCGCTACATTATTCACGGGCGGTTCAACTCTGAGAGATTACCATGTACAACGTTAAACATCGGGAACACCCTGTATTAATAAGATCACATAGGCCAATTATTGGGATAATGAGAGGTTTTTGGTAAAGTTTCTTACGCGGATACATATATAAGACTGTAGTCTTTGAAATGTGGCTACCACTTGTTTGGTAGCCACATAGCCTGATTGCACAATATCTCATTCTTCTAGAATAGCGTCGCTGCGTTGGTTTTGTGGCGGTGGCATCTGGCTGCTGCGCTACGGGGCTCAAAACCCGCCCAGGGCATTCGTAAAGAGTTTATGTCTCGCAGTGGTTACTTACCATCTGGTAAACCACGATACCGATTACCCTCTCGTTTTAATAAAAATGAAAAACGAACAAGCGTCGCTTCCTAAGTGATCTAGTTTTCCTCGGCCCCGTCGAGCGTGAGCGCGTGTAATAAACCAAGGGTTCAACCTGCAGAGGAGTCAAGTCCCCCGCAGCCGCGGCGCAGCGCGCAGCCGCTCGCATTCACTAGTGCGCTCTAAGGAAGCGGCTGTTTATTGCGGCTTTAACAACAACTGTTATAACATATTATTCACTTTACCTTATCGCTTTAAATTTTGGTTTGAACTGTTATTATAAGTAGTCAAATAAATGAAAGTGAAAACGTACAAAGTTGGTCATCATGACAAGCGCCCTAGGAAATACTTCGCTGTACTCGTAGTTGCGTATTTTCAAAATAAAATGTACCCTAGTTATGGAAAATTAAGAAAACGTTAACTTTTATCAGTTTTGTGACGAAAATTAGCCATATAAATGTATGGCAAATGTTCGTCACAAAACTGACTAAGTTAACGTTTCTTAATTTTCTTTAACTAGGGTACACTTTATTTTGAAAATGCCCAGTTATACGTACGTAGCGAGAGCACTTCGGCATAGTATTTAGCTCTCGGGTGTTGTAGCGCGTACTACCCTACTTTTTCAAAGATTTATTTATAAAGATTTAAGATTTATTAGATTTTCAATCAGAGATCGAAATTTATACGTTAATAAGATCCCTTTCTCATGATTTAAATACGATTGACGTGTGTAATCTTGCATGATCGTTGTGTGGCTCCACGTTTCACTATACTCAGAGGGCAGCATTTTGTTGTTTTGTTGTTTTAAAATGACTATCTATCAATATATACCTCGTGTGTTATCACTGTTTGGCTGATTTGGAGGATGTATGTATTTATATTTTACCTATATAGATGAATAGTATATGTATTTAGTACTTATCTATTTATTAAATTATTTACTTTATGTATTGTATTTATATTTAGTTTATACATAAATAGATTATATTTCAAAATTGAAATACTATATTTTATGTGTTTCTTATAGTTGTTTAGTTTTGAGTTCTAAAGGAATAAGTTTACCAAGGTTATCTGGACGAGATCGCTATTTAGCGGTAAGACTGTACTGTTGTATACCTATGAATTAAATGTACTGTTCCGTGTTCTGTTTTGTTTTGGTGTTGTATATTATTATAAGATAATGGCACCAGTAGTCGACAAAGGACCAATGTTCGACACTGACTCTTATTCAATGAAGATAAGAGTTATTCATTTGTTTTGCAACAATCAATTTATAACCCTATGATCTTTGAATTAAAAGCTTCTGTCGATGATTGGTGCATGTCAGCTAAAAGTGTCGAACACTGGTGCCCTTGCTAGTCTAGTGTACATTTCATCCTAGATACTCGTAGTAATAACATTGAACTACTAATGACAGTTGAGTGAGCTAGACGCCCATCGTTATCATTTCGACATGGTTGTAAATGTTCGGAGCATGCACACACATTAGCTTCAGATAAAACAGCCCGCAAACACGTGTCGTGTCACGTTCGCGTTGCTCGCTCACTTTTACTGCACTTTCAGCCAACTTCAAAACGTGAGGAAGTTGTCAGCTTGTCTGTTTTTGTGTGTATGTTACCCAATTTCTCCACATTGTCAAATTCATTTTTATTTTTATTTTTTCATTCGAAGGTTATCTCAAGGCGGTAAAGGGGGATCATTTCGTCAATATTTGATTATAGCATTCATGTAAGTAAAGAGAACTCCTTAGTGATTCAGAGTAGAGTCACTGTTTTTTTAACCATTTAAACGTAAAACAATTATTAACATAGAGACAAGATTGCTGAGCCAATAGTTACTCAAGGATCCTTAGTAACAACAAGTATGTATGCCGGAGCATCGAGAGATCGCACAACGTCCGAACAATTTATAGCTATAAGGCCGTTCGAGGTATGCGTTCGATTGAAATAGGTATTTAGGTTGTTCCATGCAATACTTATTCATTTCTGGACTAAACTTATTGGTTTCTTCTCTTCGAGTGATCCCTCCTAGTACACAGTAGTAGTTAACAGACAGCAAAATAAGTGGTCTCTCAACTTTATTAATAATTATTACTCAACCCTGGGTTTATTGGAATACATCACATATTTTATGCAAATAGATGTCTTCTAATTGAATGGAAGTGTGTAAATTAATGTAATAAAACACTTTATGTATGTATTTAAACACACGAGATAACAAGGCTGAGATAACAGATAAAAAAGACAAAAACATAGGTTATCACTTTATGTGATCTCTTTCAGTTAATCCTTAAGCGATTGAGAAATTATTAATGAGAACGAATAGCCAAATAAAACACTGAAATAAGTATAGGTTTTATTTGGTTATTCAGACGAAGTCACAGGCAACTGCTTGTAATTTATAAACGCGATTTCTTCACTACGCGACACCTCATCTGATCGACGTGAAATTAGTTATGATTAATTAGATCATGCGGCTTAGAAATGGTAATTTAATTAGCTACCTATGTTGCTGTTGACTTCGATTGAATTTTAAAACAATAACAAGTTGACGAAGACCGCGTTGAATATCGCTTTCCCAAGTCAAGATCAAGTAAATAAGCGACGGTGGTTGCTAGTGCGGCGTCGGTCAGTCCAGTCTGCAGCCTGCAGGAAATACATCGAGTCCACTAGAGATAACGCACGCACACAGAGACGACCGCGCGCTCAACAAATCATTTCGTCGCACACAGGGTGTATTTTTGAAATCATTATTAAACAGAAATTTGCAATTCAAAAAGGTGTTTGAAAAAGTGTGTATTCGGGGATTATTAAATCGGCACGGGCTTAATTCCCGGTACAATCAGCTGTGGCCGTGTCCGGCGCCGCGCGGCGGCCGCTCGCCGGACGCTTCCGGACGCTCTCATTACGACACAATTCAGTTTCAATCGAGCCGCCAAATTTGAATGACAAAAAGCGGTTTCGTGGCAACAGAATAAGCTTGTTTGGTCACTCAACCGAGGTAACATTTAAAAGGTATTTCCGGTTTATTCAGCCAGTAGTTAAGTACAGCAAGTTTGGGCATTAGGAAAAAGTTATTATCGACGTTTACCGGTTAATAAATTTCTCTGAAAATAATTAAAAAGTTGTTTGGGCTCGTCCGGGATTTGAACCCGGGACCTCTCGCACCCTAAGCGAAAATCATACCCCTAGACCAACGAGCCGGTTGGTCTACCACTCGAATACCAGCACCATAACAGCGACGTGTCTCGGCAGCGCTCGTGTCGCCTTTCACCTCGCACCGCGCACGCGCAAGAAACCAAAACAAAAGGTTATTTTCTACCACAGGTTCTTTCCCTTTGTTTTATCTAGACTCAACATTGTAGAAACGAGATGATTTTGGGGAAATTCTTGTTTCAGTATATCCGCACAAATTTCCCTGTTATGTGTAGATTAATTTAAGACCCCCCACACAAGGTTTTAATGTTTGCAAAATGAATACTACCATATTGTTAAATTAACAAGATGAAATAAGATAATCCTTACCCTTTTATTTTCGAGTACATGTTTAAGGTCTTTCTTAAATTTGTGATATTAAATCTAAAAACATAGCACCCTTGCTAAAAGAGTTTAATAGGGTGTTATAATTACATTTATTATTTCATACCATTTCATTTAACTTTTTGCTATTTATATTGGTAACCCATCCAGGTAGATAAGGGTTCCCTGTTAGGCGGAACACGATGGAACACGACTTCATCAGCACCGCGGTAGTTGGCTAGCTCCGGTTCCAGAGACTCCCTTCAGGGACTATTTTACCCGGAACACAAGGTCACCGGCACCGAACACGTTTACCGAGCCAGTAATAATAATAATAATAATAATAATAATAATATCACGGGACAATGTCACACAAGCCACAATGCCAGTAGTGTGATACATGAAGATATTAGGCTATGGTAGAGTTTGCTTAAGATAATTAACCCGAAATCCGTTGCTAGGTACTAACATTTCAAAAAAACAAGAAGAGAGTTAATATTTCTGTTAAGATGTAAGATATATTTCTAAATATTTGTTTTAAGCGATATAACAAAAATCATACGTACGAGCATGTCAAACATCGTACACAAACTTACTAAGACTTTATTTCAGAAATATAAAAATCCATCATTAACTGACAAAATTCGACATGGACAATTTTCATGTATTTTTTTTAGAAAGTAAGTAGTTTTATGTCTATCTCATTTAAATAACCGAACACCGATCCCAGATGGACCTGCGCAAGCGTGTCCCTCCCTAATAAGGCGCGAGTACACGGCGCACTTCGCTAATTGGGTTACGCGGGTCAGCGCGACCGTCTCCGCAGCTTCTCACTGCATGGCTACTTAATTAAAAACGTTATCTCGATCGAGCGTGTGTTGTATAACAAGGTGACTTTTAACATTTTGTAGAGTTACTTTCACTTTGCGTATACGCGCGTTTGTAGGTCACCTTTCTCTTGCAGTATGTAATGACCAAAATTTGTCATTGTTTCAACCGGCTCGTTGGTCTAGGGGTATGATTTTCGCTTAGGGTGCGAGAGGTCCCGGGTTCAAATCCCGGACGAGCCCAATACATTTTTTTAATGTTAACTGATGTTTTACATAGTAGCTTTAATTTATAAAAAAAGTATATTGCCATGATAGCCGATTTTGTTAAGGGAAATGTAAAATAAATAATATTTGTAATTTTGTTTAAAGTTTATAAAGAGCAAGCAGAGCAGTAAAAAGATCAATGGAACGGACCAATAAAGATAATCGGCGGCGCGGGCGCACGTCGGATTACCGCCGATAAGCACCGTCGGCGGCGGTGCAGCGCAGCCGGAGATACTGGTCGTGTCAACAACACATGATACCGACAAAATATGTAACATTGTACTACAAATATCTACACTGAAATGTACGAGTATCGGATTACTTTCTTAAAAGTCGATTGAGTTAATATATGTAAAGTAATTATTCCTGGCCAATTAATTGATTAAGTTTTCTCTTATAGACAATATGATTTACATATAAATATGCAACACAACCTGTTAAATTAAACAAACCGCAAAAAAATGATGGTTAGATCATTAACATTTTAATATAGATAGGAACTAGTTTTCTTTAATTTTGCACTAGCATCAAGCTTCTCGAAATATAATTTACATTACATTGACGAATTTAATGTATCAAATAATCCATAAACACAGGAGTGCCCTACATACTGAGATCCGTGCACGTGATCCTCTGCCCAAATGGGCCTCCCTCGGGACGACCAAAGATTGATTAGCTCCCTCAAATCTTCAAAACATACCTTGACACGGCTCCTCCTACCTTAAAAACAAGATAGATCTTTAAATGATATAAAAAATAACTATTCTGACTGGATAACAATTTCCAAGTCTTAAAGGAATCGGAACAAGGAAAAGAGTATCAAAAACCACTGATGTTATAATACCTTTCACGGATTGAATGAATTTCTTTTTCAAATTGTTACTCTTCCATTCTATAGGTATACGCTAAGTTATCTCGTCCCTGCACTGAGTAACTTTAAAGCGGTATGAATGGATGTTAGCGAACAGCCGGGACCGATCGCTCCTCGAGGGTCGTGTCTTCGGGGAAATTAACTTGTGCACTGGAAGTGCAGTAATTCCAACGGACAGCGACTCCGCTAAACAAGTCACTTGAGGGTTGCAGTTTTTGTGTGGTGGGAGAGCCGACGATGATGATTCATCTAATGTAACGTCACGGAGCTCGTGTGTGTTTTAATGTGAGTCGTGGTTGTCTTCTATTTGTATTAGCTGACACCGACCACAGCTCGGAGATACTTGACTGATCCTCGACTTAGTTTCAAAACCAGACAAGTGCAAAAGGCCCTTTATTACGACTTCGCCGGTAGACCGCTACCAACCGCCAAAAAAATTTACCTTTTCACCATTTTATTATTTTTTATTCCAAAACCAAAACAGCTAAGAGGCTTTTGTTTTTAGTAAACTGGTTCGCTTGCCCATCACATTTAATCGCATATAACGAAAACACCTTAAAATTCCGAATTATGTTTTTCCGAATATTCATTTGTCCTTATTTACATTTTTCCGAAAGCTAAGTTACGTTGGAGTTATTTTAAGTAAAATGTATAATTTGGTTGCTATACGTAAGTTAGGTAAGGTTTGATTTATAAGCGATATCAAAAAATAAAGTCTTCTATACAAAAAATGCATTAGGAATTATGAAAATTTGGAGTTTTGATCAATTCAGAAATATGACTCTTTGGATTTGTGTAGTGAACCCGCAGATAACATGCGTAAAGATAACAAGGCGTAAAAACTTTACTGCTCAACGGTCTCATACGATACTCCGTTTCCCAGATAGAATCAACCGGCTCGTTGGTCTAGAGGTATGATTTTCACTTTGGATGCGAGAGGTCCACGGTGAAAATCCCTTGCGAGCCCAAATATACAGGGTGTTAGGTAATGAGTGGATAATCCTTGAACTACGGATAGAGGGCACTTAGGACGTTATGAAAAAGCTAAAATAGGTCTAGTAAAAGTCGCACGGTTTTCGAGATATTGGTCATTTTAATCGGATTTTTTGTCATTTTTCCTTATGTCCGTGTTACGAAAAACCCCTAGGTTCATGTATTAATTCAATTTTTTTTTCGTTGTTTCTTGCATGGTTAGAATCACTATGAACTAAGGAAGTTTTTAAAGCTACATGCCCAGTTTTTTTTCATGTCAACTTTTTGAGTAAACGCACAAAGTTTGTTTTTCCATACTACGTGAAAAACAAACGCGGGGATTTCTTAGTATGGAAAAAGTAACTTAGTGAGTTTACTCAAAAAGTTGTCATGAAAAAAACTTGGCATGTAGCTTTAAAAACTTCCTTAGTTCATAGTGATTCTAACCATGCAAGAAAAAAGTGAAAAAAATATGAATTAATACATGAAATTAAGGGTTTTTCGTAACATGGACATAAGGAAAAATAACAAAAAATCCGATTAAAAGTCCAAATATCTCGAAAATCGTGTGACTTCTACTAGACCTATTTTAGCTTTTTCATAACGTCCTAAGTGCCCTCTATCCGTAGTTCAAGGATTATCCACTCATTACCTAACACCCTGTATGTATTTTCAACTGTTAAAATACAATGGTTTTCAACAAAAGATTCAGTAAAGCTTGTCTGACTGCATCTACTTAAATGGTTTAATTCAATTCTAAGTTAGGTGTAACAATGTACTAATTGTATGTAATAAATGTTAATTTTACATAGGTACATTAAAAGCCGGTAAGCCCACGGGATATATTAATCTCAAGACTGCACCTTGCGCTGCGCTCTCAGCCACTTCCCGCGAGAGCGCGTCTGGCGGCGCCCGCAGCCCGCAACTCGCACTTTGAGAGCCGTGAGTTTAGGGGAATTGGGAAAATAATTTGTGCACTTAAAGTGCAGCAATTTCGTTGGGCAAGCTCCCTAATGGTAAATGAGTTCAAAGGCCCGTGTATTTTAAATGCGTTGCCAACCCTGAAGGACGATTAGGATGGAATGTCTTTATGCTGGATTATTTGACCGTTTGTATTACACTAGAATATTGCAGATAATTTATTTCAGGGTCTTTGGAGGTGGAACTTAAGGAGCGCACGCACCCGCGTGTCCCGGAGTTGTGCGACATTCAACAACAGCCGTTATTATTCTCGCCCACGTAGACGTATGATCATTTTACACACGTGAGCTGACGTAAGAATAGAATTTTGTAGTTTTAACGCTATACGTACTTGCAGATAACATTGACAGTGAAAAGTGATTTATTTAGCTAGGAACTAGTATTATTGTTTCGGTATAACGCACAGCCGGCTCGTTGGTCTAGGGGTATGATTTTCGCTTAGGGTGCGAGAGGTCCCGGGTTCAAATCCCGGACGAGCCCAAATATATTTTTGTTGTATAAAAATACAGCATACATTTCTAGCAGTTTTTAACTACACTAACCAAGTTCTAACCAAGAATAAGCGAGAATTTTCCCTGGAAAAGGATTAAGTTCTTAGTTAACTTGACAATGAGTAAGACTAGACGTACTGGTTGTAATCAGCCTGGCCGCAGCTGAGTTTACTAAACATGTACTTTTTATAAGTATAATAACATAAGATTTATATCTTGAACATAAAAAAAAATATATGTGCTAATAAGAAATAAATAAAATGTAAAACCGTTCTGGGCCTCTATTCAACTGCGTTATAACGATATCGTGTTTGACGTGTTTTAGAATCGTTTATATCACAGTCGCCATTATTGTAAATGACATAAGAGTTATAAAAACGTTGACAATACGGAAACACGTCAAATACGATATCGTTATTACCGTGTAGAATCCCAGCCCTGTTTAATTGCGCTTGTAAAATAGTACGAGTAACATGAACGGTTACTTAACCGAAAGTTAGTTTTACTTTGGTTGACTCATTTTACAATATTTTACGTATCATTTGACATTATTTTTGAGTTACAAGTGTAGTCACCGAATCGAATCTGCAATAATGTCGTCTATAAAATACAAGCATAACAAACTGAATACATAAAAAAATAAACTACTAGGGCAGGAGGATGATGAAGATGAAAACTACTAGATCAAATACAAAGCTTGTCCATTTACTTTGCCTATACTTTGGAATAAACATGTGAATGTTGTCAATTAGTCACAAAATTGGTCACTTTCTGGTTTCTTATATCTCTGTCTTTATTCAACTATTAGCCGGATAGTTAAAAAAGTTGGTGAAAAATTGTCTTCCCGCAAGTCGGTCTTTGAGTCTTCAGGAAAATCAATTCTTATGTTGAAAGTATACTCGTACCAATTACTCGGTAGCAGCTATCTCGTTTCTGTTTCAAAGGTCTGCAGCCCTTGAAGTGTAGGTATTGGTGTTGTTTCTAACTCGGCCACCAGTACTGTCAAGTAAATAAGGAAGGTTATCAAAACGTTGACAATACGGAAACACATTAAAGGCAATATCGTTTTAAGCTAGTAGAGTTGAGGCCCTGATTGCGTTAATGCTTCATTATTTATGGCTTCCGATAATTATGTTCATCGTGAACAATAAAACGTCTTTCGCGTGATGGTCAGTTTCGACGATATGCACAACCGGCTCGTTGGTCTAGGGGTATGATTTTCGCTTAGGGTGCGAGAGGTCCCGGGTTCAAATCCCGGACGAGCCCAAACATATTTTTGAAAATATTTTTATAAAGAAATATACACACATGTCGAAAGTATTAGAAGGTTTACTTAGTAGATCTAATATAATATCAAATCCCTTCACCTTCATCTTCACCTTTAGGTATTGCAGATTATCTTTTATCAAAAGAAGTGGATTTTATTTCCGAACGTATGTCGAATTCTGAAAAATAGTACTATATTTTGAAATGTTTATACCTACCTATTAAAATCATCTAATATAACACCAAATGACTACTTTAATTAGAAAATTAGTTATTACTTGTTGATTTTTATGTTTGTAGTAAGTACTTAACGGCTTCAGAACTCTACACTTAGCATGGTCCGACATGCTCTTGCTCGGTTTGATTCGAAAGTTTCGAGTCCCTTTGCTTGGGAACGCACTCCAAAAGAATACCTTTAAACTAATACGAATATGTAAAAGTACGGGCCTGGTTTATTGCACACAGCATTAACTTTTGCGTCGATAGCGCTTTCAGAGAACCGTCGCTTGCTGCGTCTTGCTCCCAGCGTCCTCGAGTGGCTTGTCGGGAGGGAAATTAGCTCCATCAGACAAGGTGCAGTTATTATCAGTGAAAACAGTTTTCTGCGTTGTTCTTTGCTATTAATATAAAAGGATGATGATGTCTTATGCTTGATGCTTTATTGCCTTTAGTATATCTTATACTGTAAATGATATGCGTTTATAATAAAGATAAGGTAGTAAAGAACGATAGTTTATTTTATTATGATGTTCAACCGGCTCGTTGGTCTAGGGGTATGATTTTCGCTTAGGGTGCGAGAGGTCCCGGGTTCAAATCCTGGACGAGCCCAAAATTATTCTTTTATGTAATTTTATTTATATAAAATATTTATAGAGTTCTCGGATAAGATACAGGGCTTGTATTCTACTGGGTTTAAACGACATTGCGTATGACATGTTATAGTACATACCTATTATTTTTAACTCGGCCGCCCTTACTATCAAGTAAATTGCAGTTATCAAGACGTTTCCGGAATATGGAAACAGTCAAAGGCAGTATCGTTTTCACCGTGCAGAATCTCAGCCCTGGAAGGATGGCTGGTGTATTAGCTCCTGTAGGTCAGTAAGAGACTGATACCGATCGCGTTCAATGTCGTTTTTGCATTACGTTATAGGAAACGATCGTTTACAATGTCAAATATACTCTCTAAAACGATGCACGATGGGAAGAGTACGTCCTTTGAGGTCGCAGGTACGACCCGGCACATCACCGCCCTGAAGACGGACCGCGCGGCACACTCGGGTATAAATAGATCCCGTAATTGAAGCCCTTCGCACTCCATTAGGCGGCGCCGCCCGCGCCCGCGCCTCCTCGAGCTCGCTCGTCGCCCGCTGCGCCGCCACCCGGTACACGTGTGGCTCGTGCGCGGCTTGTCTGTGGCTCTTCCACGACTCTACCGTAGCCCTTTATAAGCTTTTTCTGCTATTCTTACTATATCTTTGATCTGCTGAACTTTGAACATTAATCAAGATTAAAACGTAGCTTCCAGAGTATATCCCTGTAATAGAATTAGATAAACTTTCATGTCATGCACTAATACAAGTATACATAGCTCTAGACAATAGTCGGATAGACGCACTCTACGTGGACAGAGCTACGGGTTTGAATAGTTCGGCAATAACTGAATACTACAAGGACGATAAGCTAATTTTTTTGTCTAGTTTTCATTTATGATGTTTTACTGATAAAGAGGGACCGACGCGGGCTCGTATTGGATAAGACAAATTGATCTCTTTATTAACTGGCTCGTTGGTCTAGGGGTATGATTTTCGCTTAGGGTGCGAGAGGTCCCGGGTTCAAATCCCGGACGAGCCCAAATGTTTTTATTACTTTACGGTTACCTGTTTCACCATCGGACAGAAGTAACAAGAGTCAATTGATTAAATGTTACGTTACTAATGACACGACGTTGTTTTAATAATATTTTTTTTAGTATTATAAATATTACAGCAACCAGCGTCAACCCCATGTGGTTGCCGGGTTAGAATAGTGCCACTTCATATCTTCCCGTGGATGTCGTAAGAGGCGACTAAGGGAATAAGGGCTTGTAGTATTGTTAGGGATGGGCTTGCAACCCGTCACTAATATACTAGTAAACTTCTTGGCCGATTGTTCAAAATGTGCTTTCACAATTATCAATAAGTCTTTTTAGAGTTGTTGGTATTTCTGTAGCTCTGCCTACCCCACTCTGGGAAGGAAGGCGTATGTATGTAAATAATACGTTTTAAAAGTGCACGGTGATAAATTGAGCAGATAAAAGAAAAAAATGGCTCTTATGTTACAATGATTAAATTTTTCGTGTTATTTGTGTTTGTCACAGCACGCAGGAGGTTTGTGTCATGACATGACATGAGTCAGCGCTGGCTAGCTGTCCGACGCCAAGGCAAGCAACAATCTGCTGTTTTTACATATATTTATTTGTTTCCTTCAACTGTGTGATGTCGAGATTGAGAATTCTTTCTAATATTAATATGTGAGCTCAATGATTTAGTCATCCCAGATAATTTGGTAGATTCCAAAAGGGCTGCTGCGATGTGACGCTTCTTGATTCAGGCTTTATTCCGCGATGTCGTCCTTGTAACGGCGCCAGGAGAGCGGCTCAGCTCCGAACTGATTTCGACTAACACTATTTGTTTTATACTAATTGTCTGTTTGTCTGGCGCTATTTGTTTGACTCGGAGTTTGCTTTAGGCGTTATCGCCCACACTGTTAAACTTACTGCTAAATTAGCTTAGGAATTGGATTAACCTTTTATGACTACCCCACGCGTGTGCAGTAGGATTATGTACTTGATTAAATTAAAAACTTAAAACCGTCTTCAAACAGCAAAAAATAATTTGTTTTTAAAATGATAGGCATAATTTGTTTTTAAAATGATAGGTAGGGTGAATTGCAAAAACAGTACATAATTAAGGACCTAATTGATGTCAAAGCTTTATTGAAACAAATTATTTTTCCTTTGTGTAACGAAGATTAACCATACGGTTGTATGACAAATTTCGTTATACAAAGGAAAAATAATTTGTTTCAATTAAACTTTCACATCAATTAGGTCCTTAACTATGTACAATATTTTTGTAATTCACCCAGGTAATGGGGGTCAGTCAGTATGATAAATCGAACCAGAAAAATATTTCAAATCGTTCCAGCGGTCTTTGCGTAATCGAGGACCATATACCTATAAATAACCCAAAGAATTGAGAACCACCTCCTTTTATTGAAGTTGGTTAGAAATTAGTGTTCATAATTGGATTACGTCCAAGCCAACAATAACACTACAAACAAACAACTTCAGAACCGCGTTGACGAGCTGGCACGCACCGGCATGCATACATGTATAGCAAACATTGTCCGTCCATGTCTCGGTTATCATATAAAGCCAGATGAGCCCTTTCTGCTGTTTGTTGTTTGTTTGGTTGTTGCGACCTCCTAAGATGGTTCATTACACTACATCAATTAGAAAAGCAACACCTAGCAGTAAGCAGCAGCTTGCGGCGCGACGGCGGCGCCGGCCGCCGCTCACGAGCCCGCCCGCGCCGCACTCGCAATGCCGCGGAGATTATGTAGAGCGACGTTTACCGCCTACTCTCTTTGCTCAGCGTATCGCTTGCTGATCTTATTTTCATGTTTTCATAAACCGAGTACTTTTTATTACATTTTGCTCATAATTTGTGGATTGTTAAGTTAATCTAGAGGGAGAACAAGCGTATAAGATGTACCGCACTTAACCTGCAGTTTATTTAAGATTTATACTTAGTACTTATGCAAGTTGACAACTCTTAAAATAAGAATCGGTACATTAAGATAACCCTCCTTCAGGCATTCCAGTAAATTTATAGTATAATTTGATATATATATATATATATATATATACAGTGTGTTACCGGCATGAGGGCTTTAAATGTAGGTATCGGTTCTACTCCTCAAATGCTTCGTCTTTTGTTCTACGACTTAGAAAATAACTTAATTTACAGTAAGTTATAGGTGATCAAACTTTCAAACTTTACTAGTAAAATCAGTGAATTAATTTATTCTGTATGAAAAATTAAAAATAAAAATTACTTACCTCATTTTTTAAAGTCGTAGAACAAAAGGAGTTCCATTTGAGGAGTAGAATCGATACCTACATTTAAAGCCCTCATGCCGGTAACACACTGTATAATAAGAAACAAACTTTTATACATATTTGTGATAGAAGAAGGATGCATCCAAAGCGACTAAAAATAACTGTACTTAGTGGAACCCTGACTAATTACGCTCAGGGTTCGATTGATTTTTGGGTCGTCTCAATAAAATAATCACCTGGCACCACACGATCAATCAATCAGATTCGGATCGTGCCTTGTATTCGGATCGAGGCGTCTTTTATCATAAACCTACATATTACTGGTATGCTGCTTTCAATGCGGTAATATTATCTGTGCTACCGACGTAAGTTGACTGTGAGCGATATTGTGCGTACACTTAGTGTAATACCGTGCGACACGGCAGCGCCGGCTCCCTCCGACACGCGCGATAAATCTGTATCGAGTCGACGAAAATAACTCAACGCACTCCCCAATGCATCCCCCTACTCCCTGCTCATCCTTCTCTCCAGTTTTCCCTATTTCCACAAATGTTTTATTGGTAAGGAACATCTTACCGACGAGCTCACGGGCAAGCCTGACTTGAGCCCTGAGCACTTAGGATTACGTGTCGAACAGACTTCTATGACTGGACGTGAGCTTGGACGTGTCTTGGGACGGGCACCTCGGCCGGGATCAGATTATTAACCCTGCCTGTGACTTCATCCCAGTTTACTCGTAACTAGCCGCTGCCAAGGTTTTATATAGATACGTACGTATTTAATTGTTTCTTGTAGTTGTTCAGTTTGAGTTCTAAACGAATGTTTACACCGCCTGCCATGAATTTGTGTTCTCAGTTATTTCTCTAGGTATACAAGGTTGTCTGGAAGAGATCGCTATTTAGTGGTAAGACCGCCTGTTGTATACCTATGATTTAAATGTACTGTTCCGTGTTCTGTTTTTTTGGTGTTTAGCAAAGAGTATTTGTATTGTATTGTATTGTATTGTACCGCCACATAATTTTAAGCCCTAACAGATCAAGTTAGGCTGGTCTGTGTCACCATGGGGCGCGTGCGTAAGGAGATTGTGTACAATTGGGCATGTTGACGTTTAATCTTCGTGTTATTTTAGCTTGATAAGAACGCACGTGTTCGCGCGCTGAGGTAACTCTGCAATACATTACCGTTATTCAGAAAAACAGTGTTTGAGTTTAAAATGATAACGTCGTTTCAATTAGCAATGTACAGATGTAGCTTCAACATACTATAATACTATAATATTGTGTCGGATAAGTTCATCGTTATTATTCTCGTGTTTTCTTAAACAGCTTATCGGTGGGTATTAAAGCTGGTTGAGTAAGCATGACAAATATGGACATTCCGACCAAAAACGATGTCGCACATTATATTCACTACATAGGTATATACATTTCTGGACTATAAGAACTTAAATACTTTTGTTTTACAATACAGGAGTTACAATTCAAGCAAATCCGATGGGTACTTAGTGATCCTTTCCAGACAACCTTTAGAATAAAAGGGACGATCAAACCAGGGCTCGATACCAGTATTCATTACAATTGAAATAAGTATCTTCCTTAATTCGTAACATTTCACTCATTGAAGGATAAAAATATTCAATAGCAAGTTAAGCGAGGTATAGGTGAAAAACTAAAGTAAAAGACCTGTTGTTTGTGATTGTGTACAAAAGTAATATGGAGCTTAAAGTTTTTCACCTATACCGAAATTGAATACCAGTATTTTTGTATGAAAATAGTTCTGGTATTCAAGTCCTGGTCCAAAAAAATTTAGATACGTGAGCTATATTTGATTTTTCACATAAACTCACTTGGCTCAGGCACTGTGCTCTTACTTTTGGCAGAAATTCTTTACCAAAGTATTTGTTATAGTCTTAAATTTTCTATTCGCATATTCACCGATCTTGTTTATTCGAAAAATGTAGGAAGGCGTAGATTATGTTACGTTGTGCAACAGACCCGAAGTACCAAAGCACCCGGTAATAAGAGTCAATAATACCGAATTGATTTTTGGAATGCGAAAAAATGCATGAATAAATGCAGCAGGGAAAAACACAACTGTAAAGAAAAATATTCGAAAAAAATGCTAATTGAAATTCTGTTACTAAGAAAACAAATCCAGCTTCAGGCGTCTCCTCAACATCTTTAATAACATCGGCATAGTTTGTGTAACGCTAAAAAATCAAAGCTGATTTTCGATAGAGGTCTCGAGGAGCGGCGGCGGCGAGCGGCGTCCAACTCGAGACTCGGATTGAATCGGAAGTTCCCGCGCCGGCTAACTAGCCGATTGAGCTTGGTCTGGGAGCCGCATTGTTGCGCGCTCTGGGGCCCATTTCATAAGGCAGTGAGTATTCCGCTAGTTTCGCTACTATAAATACCATTTGTAATACCATTCAAATGTCATGTAGGTATAAGAACCTCCAAAATTTTGCAACCTAACCTAACCTAAAACAGAATAAAACGGTCGTAGCACTTGTACATCAACGTGAATAGCTTGATCGATATCAATTTCATGATTTCATTTCATTTCGCCTCCGAAGAAAATACCGAGGTTTGAAGCTCCGGACCCGCCGCAAGTATTCGAGGCTGTCCGATTTTTTAAAAACCATCAATGTACCCTGCATATTTTGATACATAACTCAAACTTTTTATTACTGAAAAAAGAACATAATCATTAGGCCGGAATGCTGCTACTTTCCCCCGCTATTCCTAATTTTAATTACGAGTAAATAATAATGTTCTGGCGGCTACGTGTTGGCATGTGCGTTCACTTTGGATTTCAGTGTAAGAAAATTTAAAGACTTGATGCCAAGTGCGAACTGCGAGGCTAATCCCAGGCATACAATTATCCTTAAGACTTGGCCGGCCAACTCTTCTGTGCAACTTGTAATCGCACTTCAAAGCCAAATTGGGTTATGCAAATTATAATAAGTAGAGCACATCACCCGGTTATAAAAGTACTTAAAACCAAGTGCAGGATTTGCCTGGCTCTTCACCGAGACTGGTGGAAATATTTATTTAGTTTATTGTTATTTTGAATGATGGTATCTAAATCTACATAATCTATTTTGGAATGGCTTAGGCTGAGTTCTAATAAACAGATAGCTTACTAAGTAGCTACGTTTTCTGTATCAGTCCTTATTTTTGCTTTCATATTACATAGTTTTTCCTATTTACAAGTCTATTCTACCGCTTATTCGAGATAACGTTCTATATTTGTAGCTCGTGAGGGATCGTTACACTGCCTCCCGCGATCCGAAAGCGGCTGTACACCGATAAGAAATGGATTTCCATATTGGCAATACTGTCAGTTAGTGAGAGGGGGTGGCGGGGGAGTCAATTTGGACGTTTTTATTTGCCGCGGCTCCGTGTTTGAGGAGCTCTCAGCGCTGCAGCGGATCCGCTGCCGTTTAATACTATAGCAAATAAGTAGCGATACAAGTGGAAGGTAAGGATTGAGCTGTTTACTTTGTTCGATAAACTCGATGAGGTAATTTGTTATAGTTTCTGTAGACTATAAGAATATAAAATTTGGTTACTACATTTTTTTAATAAAACCGATTTAAGAATTTTGCCCCCTTAGTTGTTTGAGCTATCGCTATCGAGACACTATCCTATGGGTCCCAAAGACAGACAGCCCGAGAAGGGCGCAGTTATTTGTTAGCATGAGAAAGTTATATCCGTCTCTGTTCTAATACGATGAACTAGCTAGATGTATTATATTATTTATTTATTTTCCTCACTAACGACTATTTTTAAGGCGAATTGTATACCAGCGGCATCCCGTCCCTCAAGGTCGCTGCGACACAGTAAGAAGATGTATTTGGGCACGATACCATGTCTATAACAAGACCTGTGAGCGTGGATAAGCTGTATTTTCCGCGTTGCCTGCGTCAAAGATACCTAAATACGAGGGTCAAACTGAAAGTTTCGGGAATAGAAAAAAATATGCAGTTAAATTAAATAAAATAATTTTTATTTTCTTTCAAAGTATTCTCCTTTATATTTTATGCACTTTTCCATGCGATTAAACCAGTCATTAAAGCACTTATTGAAGTCTGAAGTAAAGGTCGACAAAATGGCCATTTTAAAAGCCTCCACTGCTGCTTCCGGCGTCTGAAACCGCTGACCACGCAACTTATCCTTAATTTTGGGGAATGTGAAAAAGTCATTGGGGCTTAAGTCAAGGCTGTATGGAGGATGGTCCAGTAATTCGACTTTTTCACCGTCCAGGTACTCAGTTGTTTTCCGAGCGGTGTGAGGGCTGGCATTGTCGTGGTGAAGGATAATGCGGCGACTAGGGTTTTTTTTTCGGAGTTCAGCAAAGATACTCGACAAACAAATAGTGGTGTACCAATCGGCATTGACCGTTCTACGATCTTCAAGAGGAATAGTAGCCACGTGACCCGATTTGGAAACAAACGTAGCCACCATCTTTTTGGCCGTGCTGCGAGAACGAATAACTTTTGTCGGCTTGAGCTCATCTTCGTAGACCCATACTCGAGATTGGTTTTTATTTTCAGGCTCATATGCATATATCCAACACTCGTCACCGGATACAATGCTAAAAACTGCATTTGAGCTTCCTCCGTTGAATTTATTCAAAGTTCTGAGGCACCAATTGACACGAGTCGTTTTCTGCTCCTCAGACAATAAGTGAGGGATCCAAAGGGAAAACAACTTTCGCACGCCTAATTGTTCCTGTAAAATGATTTGTATCTGACTCATTCCAATGCCCAAACACTCTTGAATCTCCCGATATGACACATGTCGGTCTTCCTTTATCAGCTGACGCACAGCATCGACGTTTTCTTATGTGACTGCCGATTTTGGTCGACCTTCACGCACGTCGTCCGTGAGGGATAGACGGCCACGTTGAAATTCTGCATACCACCTGTATATTGTCGTCTTTGAAGGTGCTTCATTACTAAAAGCAACAATCATCCGGTCTCCACATTGTTTTTGTGATAATCCACTTTTAAAGTCGTAATAAATCATAGCTCTTAAATTTTCACGGGACAATTCCATTTTCAGCAGCGACTCGACGACTTCAAAAAACAATTGAATCCGAACCATCGCTTTTTTTTCTATGTGGCCAGTGTGTTAAAATAATGAAACTTTAGAGATTATAAAAAGGTATGATATATGTCAAAAATATGTTTCTAAGTATTAGATTCCCGAAACTTTCAGTGCAGCCCTCGTAACGTAAAAGCTTAGTCATTACATGTTACTCGTAAAATTGTATCTTGTCTAGGGGACACAATTTCTGTAGGAGGACACATCGATTTTTTTAATTTTTTTACTGTCATTATTTTATTTATTTGTTCTTGTTATTTTTACAAGTTTCGATTTTTTTTCCTGCTGAACTACGCATGACATTTTTATTTTTATATTCATTGTTTTATACAATGCTAGGTTAAGTTCCATCATTGTCATAAGCAATATTTAAAAATTACTGCTGAGTTTCTTGCGGTGTTTCTTCTCAGCAGGTGTCTCCTCTTAGGAAGCGCTGGTAGGTTTTGACGTGTAAAAGTGCCCGTGCGGCCTACTTACTGAATAACCCATTTTTATCTTTTTTTTATCAATATCGACAATTCCTCACATTTTTCCAATTTCTAAAGTCGTTTCGTATCCACTTGTCCTACAGATAACGGTCTACAATTCAAAAAAAGAAATAAAAGAAAGGAAGCTTGAGACAAGTTGACTTTTTATAACCTTTTGCATATTCATATTCAAATTACAGCCGTTAATTAACTTAGCTTAAACGGTCCAGAAAGCCCGCGTCGTCCGCCCGTCGCCGTCTATCCCCGCGTTGAGTTATGCCAGCACTAATCTATGGTATGCATGTTCCCGCAAAGGGGAGAGGGGGAGGGGGGTGTTCAGGTGGTCGCGCCATAAATTCTAACTTTTAGCGTTATTTAACGGCGGATTAAAGCAAACGTCGGCCGCCGCCGATACTGCGCGTTGTAACTTTGAAAAATAATGTACAAAAAAGTTTTGCAGTGTAATAATTTTTTCCCGGTAAGGTGTCATAGTTATTTGTGGCCAAAGTTGGAGATTTATGATGGAGCTTAGTTACGAGACTAGTTTTCAATTATTTTAAAAATTAGAGTGCTTTGATAGCTTAGAAAATATTAGTGGGTTCTTGGCTCACGTTTGGATACCAGTCCAAACTGTCCATGGTATTATTTATACAATGTTGAGTTGGGAGGCTAGCACACTTTACCCGTAGCTTGTTTGTGGTTCAGTAACGCCTCCCTACCTAATGTGTAACAAAAGGACGTAGTGAGCGAGAAATGAGAAAAAATAGAGACCGTATTATTTGCCAAGGATTTTGTTAATCAAGTAAACTAAGAACTCTGCAAAAACACATCTTGTGCACATCCCCAAGGTATTTGTGTAGCGGGACATCCAGTGCATTAGATGGTATCTGCTGCGGCAATGGCTGCATTTAGAGTTATCGCAGTCGTTGCTGGAAGCTGCCGGACGGGGGTGACCCGAGTCTCCGCCGTCTTCTCGCCCCTCGGGTTGATTGCCGCTTCTACGGATGAAGCTTCAACATTAAGATGAAAATGCCAACAGAATATATATTTGGCATTATTATGAATACTTAAGTTCATTTTGAGAAGCACAAGAATAGAGGACTTGTTTTTGATTGTTTGGGACGCATTTAATTTATAAAAAAAATCCGGGCAAGAGCATGTATACGTCGGACCATGCTCAGTGTAGGGTTCCGACCGAAGCCGTTTAGTACTACAAACATTAACAACAATATTTAAAGTCATTTGGTGCCGTCTTAGATGATTTTAGTAGGGATAAACTGTTTAATCGCCTGTTTTTCAAAAACTAATGATGTCTAATTAGTCGTGATAGTTTTCCCTTTAAACTCGTTATAAATATAATTATGTGCTTTTATTTAAGATGTTTTCCTGATTTTTAGTAGTTTTGGCTATAGGAGGGGGGGGGGGGGGGGTGACACGTAATTCTAACGAAAATAGCACTTTTAGAGTTCAATGGTCCCCCAGATCTAAAAATTGATCATGACATGACATACGAATAACGGTTTTGAATAGCTACTCGTATCCAACGGTTTAATGCCTCGATGACTCTTTTCGTCAAGCCGGATAAATAAGATAATTTAAATTCAAAACGTCCCATACTCAAAGTATCCCTGAGTTTAACGGAGGAATTGGATTTAAACCAAAAATATTGCATCAAATAGTTCCTGTTTAATTTGTTAACTATCATTGAGTATCAATAATTACGCATCACTGGTCATCGTAGTCATACTACGTGCATATTTGAATGGTGTCTATTATTATTGTAACTGTGGTTAAATCCGCGAAAGATTACGATAAGAGATCGAGCGTTGAGCCTGGTATATCAAATGCTCACAGATCGATTGCGTCTTGGGAAATTTACATTTAAGCTGGCAAGTTTCACGCCATCTGGTTTGATCACCGGGAGTGCGCGCGCGCCGGGCGCCGGCGCCGCTCGCTGGAACACGACGGTGGATACACTCACACACACAGCTTATGCATACAGACGAAGGATGAGCTGACAAGAAACGTTCTTTGTAACGTAGTGCGAGGCGTAGGCGTCTGAAATGGCTTTGGGCGGTGAGTTTCGCACAGTTACGTAAAGTAATACATTAGGTTATTATAGAGCACCTTTAAACTTAAACTGTATACTTACCTATCAGTTTTAATGAAAGAACGAATTAATGAATGGAATGGTTTAATTAATGGTTTATTTTGCTAAGTAGTAAAGATCGCAGGATACCATAAAATTAAACCTAGTCTCTTCAATTATTTAGAATTATTTTCAATTAAAGCCCGTGGATTTAGACGGGGAAATATCATATTTCGAAAGTTGTATCCTTGTCACTGGTTCACTGAAGTGTACGGGCGGACTGAGGACCAGCGCGCTTGATATCTTGAGGAGCAAGCCATGCTGATACTTCCTAGTACGCGACCGCAAGCTTCAACAGGTATATTAGGAAGAACAGATCAGCTCGCGGCGAGAATCTGTAAATTACGTTGAACGCCGCCGCGCCGCACGGCACCACGTTTCTATCAACTCCGGTAATCAACTTACCCTTTGGCTTAATAACCAGCCAACACGGCCCGATTCAGCCAACGTATAATGTAAATTAATGTCTCGTAGTTGAAATGTGGAACTATGTCCGGAACGATACAGTTAAATACTTTGCTGGAAAATTTAATAATAGAAGTGGCATGGTTTACCTTCGCTTTCTCTCGCTTTTATAATTATACCTATAGCTTGTACTTACTTGTTTAATTCTATTGTATAAGTTGATAATGTTGAAAATATCAAACCAATGAAGCATTCTGAAATGTCTATTTTGACAATGTCCTGCTCAACTTAACGAGCTGCGATACAATTTGTAGGTATTCCTTAGTTTTTGGAAGAACCTAAAGAACCTAATGATTGGTTGTACGCAATTAAAATATGCTGCAGCTACACAAGTTTTATCTTAGTTTACCTACTAATTTTACATAGTTTGGCTTAGAATGCTTGGAAAATATTTCGGAGTACATTGTACCTATCCAATTTCGTCCCAAAGCTGATTCTAATGTGATGATTATTGTAGCTCCTCTTTACTCGCCACCACTCCCAGTTCCAAGCTTTATACAATCTAATCGTTTATTAGAGCAATGCCAGTTCAACTTAATAAAGCACGGTGTCGGGCTGTCCTTGCAAAATCAATTTCCGTGCCGTCCGCGCAGATTAACCGCGGTGGTGGAGCCAAATCGAGCGGCGACTGCCCCTAGACCGCAGACGGGCGGCGCGCGGCCTGCAGCCCGCTCGTGTGGATGCTCCCACAGACCACCAGTCATCGTATAAGAGAAGCTAATAACTTTCTCATTCTAACAAATAGCGGCGTCCCTTTCGGCCTGTTGACTCAGCTCAAAATATTTCTGCTCGCCTTAGCCCAGACCTACTCGCCATAACTTTACTTTTTAGCGGTGGTACCCTGTCCGTCCGGATCGCTACCACCATCTTATCCATTAACCACCCGCCAAGCAACAGTGTTCGCATTGTTGTGTTCCGGTGTGGGGATAAGACAACCCGTGAAATTACTAGCATTGAGGCATTCCATCTTAGTCTTCAGGGTTGGCAACGTATTTGAGGTCTTAGGATTATAGTCTTGAGAATTCAAATGTCTATGGGTCTCAGATTCAACTTACCATCAGGTGGCCTGAGTGCTCGTGTGCCTTCTCATTATCATAAAATAATAAAAAAAAACAAACTTGTCGCAACCCAACCCTTCCAAGAACCACTGATTGCTTCTCGCCGCATGTTTGCCCGCACTTTTACCATCGATGCCAACGTAATCCTAGGACCGTATGTAGTCGTCATAAGGCTCACAGCTGAACGGGTGACACAACGCGATGCCAGTACAATCAGCCACAGTTTTACATAAAGCCACGCTCTAGATGTTTTGTCTGATCATCGTTAGGGGCGGGCTGGTGGCATTAATTAGAATATGGGTTACAGTCGGATAAGACGCGCCGACAAGCGGTGGAAATGGGAATAAATTGTTGTTTAATTTGTAAAACGCGGTAAGCCGCCCACGCCATGGATGGTTGAATATGAATATAGACTTGTTAGGCATGCGGGTGTTGAAATACTAATATTTGTTATCTTTTAAAAGCGTCAAGATTACGAAGAGGTTTTTTTTTTGTATTTTGGTTTTAGATTTTGCTTCAAATCAAAGAAGCACTAAAATTTCCAAAGTAACCCCTCGAAACCTAAAAAACCTTTGGACCATCGAAAACAATAAAACTTAAAAACTATACCGTTTTACCTCGTTTGTGCAGCTCACTGGCCATTCTAACACTAGAAGGAAGGAAAACCAGGCAAGAGCATGTCGAAGCATGCTCAGAGTAGGTAGGGTTCTGCCGCGGTTTACGTCAAAAACAGTTTTTTTTTTCAATATTTCATTTTACTACGTTTTGTTACTGTTATTGTGAAACGGTCTCAACTCAGCATGACCTGTCTTAAGCCAGCGCTGGTCTTCCATTGGGACCACTCGGTGATATCACGGAAGGTGACAGTGACACAAACAATGAAAATGAGTATATTTGTATAAATAAAAAGTAGTAACAACAATATACAGGTGACACAAATAATTACCACAAAGAGAACACACATCAAAAAGAATACAGCAAAACAAGAAAAAAATAGTTAAAAACACGTAACAGAAGACTGTATCCAGGTTCACAATATATAGCGCCCGCCGGCGGCAAGGAGTGGCACTGCCCATTAGGGTTGTTTGCTGGTTACGGAACCCTGAAAATAAGAAGATTAGGTATTTGACGTCACGCATACGACCCAAATACACCCGAATTGATGCACAAAGCCATTATCATTCAAATAAGCGAACGAGGCACCTTCGAGAGCCGCTTACTTCGCGAAATGGGCCCGGAATGGCTCGCAGAACGGTCTTTCAAAACCTTTTTTTCTGATTACAATGGCGGGTTATTGCTCATATGGAACAGCGAGTAAGTCCTGTGCTTGAACCGGCGTTAAACAGGGCTGCTTCTCAAGTAAGTAGAGACGACACGCTCTATCTTCAAGAAACAAGTTCTGGGGTCTGTTAGAGATATGAAAGATTGAATACCTTGCTTTCAATACCTACTCAATTTCTTGTTCCTCAAGATATGCAAAAACATCTAACGATGGCAAGAGTTGGTAAATTGCTTTATTGATCGTACATTTTTGAGATGACATCGACATATTATCCAATAATTTTATATAATTTGGCCTGGTTAGGAAGACTGAAGAAAATACTCGTTCAACTGGTTGCCAACTCTAGTAAGGCTTTTAGTTTTACGAAGGAAAACAAAACCATAAAACTGAATTAGCACGTCAATGGTCATAAAGAAATGTAGGAAAGCGATACATCATTTTCTTAATGTATTTTTAAATGGACATGCTATTTTCTCCTTTTTTGAAACGACCGTTTTGCAGGTTGATTATCACCCATTAGGTGCAGGCACTTGTTTAAATTTGGAAAAACTGGCGGAGAGTAGCGCCCTATCTGGTGTAACGATCAGCTATTAAGAGCACCCGGTAATAAGCCCCCCTCCCGTACCCAGGCTGCGGGGCGGGGGGGGGGGGGACACTTGACACGGAACCTTCCATGTGAATGAGCACGGACGGCGAACAGGTTAACGGCGAGTGTTAACACGTTCTCTGCTAGATAGAATACATTTTCATCTCGTAAAGTGCAACGGTCCGCAAGGGAGAAGCTACATGGATACGGAGATCGCATTAAACTAAGTGTAATGTTGTAGTAGAGAAAAAACATAAATATTTTAACTTGATTATTTTCATCTATCTATTTGCCTGTGTCTGTCTGTGGCATTGGCAGCCCCCAAGAGGGAAGGCCGATTCTGACGTGGCTTTTTCGAAAGAAAGCTAGTTTGATTTGGATGGTTCTCCACTAGGATTCATGAAAATTGGTTAACCTATTTCTACGATATCTGCCTTGATGTGGAGGGTGTTATCTATTTATATATACATAATTTGTATGTAATCCTTTGTATAATTCGTTTATAATTATAATGTCATAAAGATATATCCCGAAGATTCAACCGCTCAACTAACTGCCAAAAACATCGACGTTCTGGACGCAACAGGCCTCAGTAGTGACCTGTACACGAAGGGTTGCCACAACAGATCAGACACGGTCGAACACACCGCCCAATAACTTCAAATGAACGCAACCTCAATTCTCAAAAATAGGGAGTTTGTTTTCACTATATTCCATTACATGAAACTCTCTTTTTGTATCTATATTCTATTGTTTTTGTTTCATTTTTGAAAAGTCGGCTTCTTTAAGTAGCGGCACGCTTCAGTACCTTGTCGCTGTCACACCTTTGACAGATTAGTCAAGCAGTTCAAGAATGATGTTAAAGTGACAAAACACTATTAACACCTACCGTACAAAAGAGTACGGTCATCATAATGTACAAATACTATAAGACACCCGACAATGATTTGGCGGAACTTAAGTTAGTTTTTTTTTTAGATGTTACTGAAACATGTATGAACGGTTCAATAAGTTTGAATAAAAAAATAAACAGACTGTCCATTATTTCTTAATTACTGCCACATTTTTGACCCGGAAAATGTTGTAGTCACTGAGGGAATAAGGGTTAACAAGTTTCCTGGAAGACCAAGTCATGAACTAAAGTTTGCAGTTATACTCGATTAACAATTTGTCCATATTTCACAATAATAACACATATTTTTAGTTAAATGAGACTTATTTGCGTAAAATAAAATGTATTATTTAACGTTACTAATTTTCATAGTCGTAGCAATGAAATGCTCAACAATTCCCGCGTGACGACGTTTCAATGTTAACGTGGTCGGCGGGGCTCGTCTGCGAAGCTCCCGACAAACACCGACGGTTTATAAACGGGCGGACAATCGGCACAACTACGTCTGTGGCTATGAAGGGAATTGTGCTTGCTCCTCAACTCGATGAGGCTGGGATAAACTTAAACGCCACTAAGATATTAGAGAGGAACCTTTTTAATACATTGCCAACTAAATAAAGTAGTTAATGGTTTTTTAGGACAACTTTTTGATATTACTTTGATCAAAATACACATAGTACTCGGTGGTCCAGCTGTAGATCAGCGCTGCGGCTATATGATGCAGCACTGATGCTGAGCTGATCGCTCTTTTAGTGTTTTTAGGTATAAATTGTGACATAAGTTGTTTGCACTTTGTTTACTAATTATTACATAGGCACTAAACAAACGATTTTCTTTCCTTTCTTAATAATATTTCAAGTAAAGAAAGCGCTTTTTTAAACGAAGTAGCATTTAGATAGGTCGATTGTGTGTACTGGGCCTCTATTCAACTGCGTTATAACGATATCGTGTTTGACGTGTTTTAGAATCGTTTATGTCACAGTCGCCATTAATGTAAATGACATAAGAGTTATGAAAACTTTGACAATACGGAAACACGTCAAAGACGATATAGTTATAACGCTGTAGAATAGAGGCCCTGTGAGGTTTCCATCTATCACATAATTCTTATTCATTTACAAAACGCAACCTATGAACGATTCCGGAGTCCGTCGATGTACTTTTGCAGCTTCACGGTTGTGGTGATCCATCATTTTGCTCAATTTCATAGCGCGTCGTCGACCCGTGGCCGAGCCGCAGGAATGCGTGCGGCGGCGCGGGCTGCCGGCCCCTTCAATAACACTGCATACCACGCGCTGTGGTATTCACTAAAGTGCCGGCTACAGTTTGTCCTCGAACTACGATACGCCAGCTTTACTTGAGCTAAAATCCCAAGACGATGGTTCTGATCAGTTTCTTTATCGCTGTTATTTTTGGAACTCGTAACCACCGACTGCTGAATGAAGGTCTCCCTTAAACTGCACCACTGCTCCCCGTCCCGTGCGCCACACGTTGCTTACTTATACAGCGGTCAAGCGCTGCTGGTCGTTAGTTTTCCTCAAAAGCTTGTCTTTGTTTTGTCAAAGAATATGACAACAGTTCTGATTATTAAACTCGGGACAGCATTCCGCGCGCAGAACTAATAAAAGAGCCCGGAAAGTGCGCAAGTTTGTTTGTGCGAGTTGTGGAAGTGGGCCGGCGCGGCAGCGGCGCAGGCGGGGCGGGCTCCGGCCCGGCCAGGCAGGACTCTGCGCGTCTAATAGTGTCTTTGAATGGAAAGGGATCAGTTTATGAAGGATTAAAAGATGTAGCGATGTGAGAACACTTTCTGACATTAACATATTATGTAATATGAATTATTTATAATTACCTGTACACCACCTTGGCGAAATTGTTTACTTTTTACGTCTCTTCTATTATTATAATGTGCTCAAAAATTGTCGTAATAACTGTTACTTCCCGATATTATAGCGATCCCTATTGTTATCAAAAGTACGGTGTAGCCAAATTCAACTTTGTATAAATTATGTTAATACAGTTTATTAGAATATCATTGTGTTTGCTTATTTTATAAACCTAAGAACCATCCGGAGTTTAAGCTTTCTATAAAAAAAAACTGCGTCCAAATCGGTTCATCAGTTTGGGAGTTAAGATGACATACAAATACACAGGAACACACGTTAATTTAAAAGCACTCTGATTGCCTTCAATAAAAAAAATTAAATCAATACTAGGTAGCTACTTAACTAGCGATGAAGAGCAAGTTCTTGGAAATCCTTATAATCTTGCAACGATACGAAAGTAAAAGGCCAAGCCAATTAAAGCATATAAATCAGGTTTGTGGAGGAAAACGCAGCTCCGACAAAACACAATGAAATAATAAACAACAACCACAGTAACGATGCGCCGATACCGGACCAGCAGACACTTTGGCAAATTGAAAAAATAACAACTAGAACGAAAACATCGTTTTGATGCAAAACACAAAACATAATTGAATGAAATACAGTGGGGAATTATAAAAAATAAATCTGTAAGAAAATAATTTTATATTTAGCCTAAGAATAATTATCTTGGGTTTAACCCGGTCACGATATTAACGACGACTAGCCGAGTTAGTGGTGACTTTTGACGAAGCTTACGGTCTTTGGTTTGAATCCCGGTAAGGCCAAATATTTGCGTGCTGAGTGCTATATAGTATTTTTCCTGAATCTTGGATGTTCTTTACGTGTTTAACTTTGTATTTCGCTATGTACATTATGTAAACATTTAGAGAAATACACAACTAGAATGTTAAAATCTAGTTAGTATTACTTGTAATATTATGTTTTGTGTAAGAATTTAAAAAAAGCAATTTGATGCGGAGTTTGAAAATATTTTGAATCTACATAATGAGTTTATTTCAACTTACCCCCTTACTTATGAACGTGGAATAAGCTTGGAATAGTTTATGCCATGCTTTGTCCTTATCTGTAATTGTGACATTTGCATCTGACAGAAAGTGACAAAGCATGGCATAAACTACATACATACATACATAACATTACGCCTTCATTCCCAGAGTGGGGTAGGCAGAGCTACAGAAATACCAACAACTCTAAAAAGACTTGTTTATAATTCTGTAACCACATTTTGCACGATCAGGCCAAGCAGTTTACTAGTGTATTAGTGACAGGTTGCAAGCCCATTCGCCTAACAGTACTACAAGCCCTTATTCCCTTAGTCGCCTCTCACGACATCCACGGGAAGACATGGAGTGGCACTATTCTAACCCGGCAACCACACGGGCTATAAATAAATAGTGTGTAAAAAAATGTGTCGTTATTCAATTGATGTACCAAATTAATGTTTTAGTAATAAAATTGCATGCCGATTATCTACCCCCCCTCGTTTAGAGTTAAATAAGTTATTTCCTTTCATTTCATTTCATAACCGCTATACTCGGGGCATTTTTCAGATTTTTAAGTAATAATTACCTGTTGTATGTTGTTATTTGGGACCTTGAGTACGCTGTACACCAAACATTTGAGAACATAACAAAGCATGAGTCAAATCGAATCTTTGTAGTAGGAGTTTCTTATCTGTCTAAATTTAAATGTTTTATAAACATGGGACTCTAAAATGTGATTAAGTATATAAAAAACGTACACTGACGCAAGAGGATGAGTCATTTATAATGAGAAGGTGTTTTTATCTCTTTAAAATATTTGTTTATGTTTTCCTTGAATAAGTCTGTAGGTACAGCATTATTCATGTTTTGGTGATAAGTATTAAAGAATCCTGTTACTGAGTCACACAAAATGTATATTTAGAGTTTCACAAATTAAATGCAGGAATCCGTAGCTTTACTGTTAATAATTCATTTGTCGTTTATATAAACCAACCCGGGCTTGAGTCCTAGCTGGGACCTGGTTTGATTAATAACATCTAACACGTTACTTTATAGGCACCATCTTATACATTAACCAACCGCCAAGCAACAGTGTTCGCGTTGTTGTGTTCCGGTGTGGGGATGAGACAATGAAATTGTAATAACAAGCATAGAGGCATTCCATCTCATTCTTCAGAGTTGGCAAACGTATTTGAGTTCTTAAGATTGCAGTCTTCAGATTATAGTCTTGAGAATTCAAATGTCTATGGGTCTCAGATTCCACGTACCATCAGGTCGCCTGAGTGCTCGTGTGCCTTCTCCTTATCATAAAAAAACATGATGCCATCATCGAAGAACTGTACATACTTCGATCAAGCTGTTTCTACGATGATACATTCAATGAAAGTCAAAGTGCAAGCAATAAAAAGTAATTAATAAGTTTACGAGACAACTAATAAGTAATTCAGGCGAGAACAGTACAAAACTGGGCTGAGATTCTGAACCTATTAACTCGTAAAGCCAGCCTTTGACGTGTCACCTTATTGGTTTTAACTCGGCCGCCATCGCCATTACTGTCAAGTAAATAAGAGCTATCAAAATATTGACGATACGTCTACAACAATAAGATGTCACCGCCTAAAATGTCAGACCAATTTTCAATCCTCAAAGGCCCGTGGATGATGCACGGTTGCGTCAGTGTTCGGTCACAACACGTGAGTGTTAAACAACTTGCTTCTCCCATAATGTGGCCAAGTAATACATAGGTACTGGATATACGAGTATAACCGATTTAACCCGATTTGCATTACACGGCCATAATACGAACAGTGGCAAGTGGGCCAACAATCACGTGTTGAGACTCGAGACTGTATTTTTAACCCCCGACGCAAAAAGAGGGTGTGTGGTGTGTGTGTGTGTGTGTGTGTGTGTGTGTGTGTGTTTTTGTGTGTGTGTGTGTGTCTGTCTGTGGCACCGTAGCTCTTAAATGGGTGAACCGAATTGAACGCAGTGTTTTTTAAATGAAAGCAGGTTTTTTAGCGGTGGTTCTTAGATCGCTAAGTAAATGAAATAACATAAAATACCCCAGCTACCTAGCGGTCACCGCCGTGTCAGTTTAGATAGTGTCAGTGTTCAGTTAAGTATCTACTTATCAAGCAATCACCCCTTAGGGCCACTACTTATTATTTTTTCTTTTTAGAGGTTTTTTTACACACTATTTATTTATAGCCCGTGTGGTTGCCGGGTTAGAATAGTGCCACTCCATGTCTTCCCGTGGATGTCGTAAGAAGCGACTAAGGGATTTAAAGGCTTGTAGTACTGTTAGGCGATGGGCTTGCAACCTGTCACTAATACACTGGTAAACATCTTAGCCTACTTGTGCAAAATGTGGTTACATAATTATCAGCATATCTTTTTAGAGTTGTTGGTATTTCTGTAGCTCTGCCTACCCCACTCTGGGAATGAAGGCATGATGTTATGTATGAATGTATGTATGTATTTATTTATAGATTAAGTGCTGTGAGCTGTTAGAGTGTAGCGAGCTAGCTAGTGTATGTTTGTTTACAGCACGTTTTCCTCAAGATAATGACTACAATAAGAACTTGCCGAAGCATCGGTCAAGTGTCATACTTCTGGAATTACCACCACATTCATTATAATTATCGCACCGCAGTACCTATGCTTTAAAAACAACACAATAATGATGCAGTTCGACCGCGAGTACATAAACTGGGCGTTTAAAGGTTTAAGAAGATCACAAATACGAAGACTTTAAGAATCTCGTTACATTTTAAAGCTGTAACGTAATGAAAACAGTCTTACTCCAGTTTCAAGTTGTTTAAATTAAAGAAGACGACGAAAAAGGATGTAATCAATAAACTTATTTAATTTATACTTATCGTTATATAGTATTGTATAAGTGTCGTATCCATCTACAGTCGAAGTCATCAATATGTTTACACTTTAGTACCTTGTCACTTTCATTCACTGAGACAATATCATATATAATGTATCATTTTCATAAACGGAGACAATTTCATATATAATATATGAAATTCCGTCAGTGAGTCAGTGATAAGGTACTATAAAGTGTATACATATTTTTGTCTTCGACAGTACAAATTAGTGCTCTTAATAGTTGTAACAAAGAGATGTATCCAATTATGAATCTTATTACAATGCAATAAGGTGACGCAGTGGATACATCTCTTTATAGTCGACTGTACATTACATATTATTCCGTAACTGTAGGTACGACAGCCGGTGCACAAGACGCCTGACTTGTACGTACGGATGGACTTTAGGAAGCCGGAGACGCCGCACATTGATCATCAATTCATCATTAATAAAATTGTCGAGCGTCCTACGTGTGCTCGTAATAATACCTACATCGGCACCTGAGCGGGGAGTTTATGTGATGCCATTAAAGGGAATATTTTGGGCATCGTTAATCCGCGTTATCGGTGCCTGGATTACTGTTAATAATGTTAATCTACGAGTTTTTGCCCAATTCAGCTATGATTATGCGTGATTTTAAACGTTTTTTTGGAGTTTTTAGTTTAAATTAATGAATGCACCAGCTCATTTATTATCCACGTTAATATTTAAGGTTCGACCACACCGAAGATTTGAATTCGCAACGTTTACGCAGTGACGCCATAATTTACTTTTGACGATTTTGACGCTGAATTTGCGCATTTCAGCGCATTTGTGTGTGTAGTGTGGTCGATCCTTGTTTGAGCAAAGATCTCGCTCATGACAAGCCAGTAGGGCCTATAATATTCTACCCGGTAAAACAAGATTGCTTTTGATAATGTACCGTATTTTTTTTAACTCGGCCGCCATTACCGTCATATAAGAGTTTTCATAACATTGTCAATACGATAGCAATATTGTTTTACCGAGTTTAATACAGGTCCTGCTCAGCGATCTTTTATGATTGTCGCTATAAATCCTCTCCTCTAGTTTTTTTCTCTGACTACAACCGTTTCTAACCCTTTGACCACCACCACACTAAAGTGGTCGTGAGCTGTCGTGTCTACAACGCCGCCGACCACTATATAGGTCACAGGTACAGTTTAGGTTCGGAACGGTTCTCTATTGAATGGCATATTTTTTTACGCACAATTATCTTTTCGCATAAAATCTTTTGGCCGAAATCGGTTTTTACAATAAAAACGGTTTTATTTTAATTATTATAAAAATGTAACGTAACCTAATCTACACGATACATGTTTATCAAATTCTGCAAACTCAGCCCAAAAGGTGACATGCGAAAAGATACATTATGCATAAATTTTTATGCGTTCCAAGGGTATCCCTTCGGAAACCAACTTTGAGCACAGTCCGACATGCTCTCATCCGGTTTTTTTTACCGGTAGCGTTGCTAAATGCATCCATCGTCCGTCGACTCATCACCACGTCCATGGCCGCCAAGCTCTGGTTACCGTACTGTGTTGGCATCTTTCTCTCTCGCAATATGTGCCCTCCTGTTTGGAGGTACACGTTTACATTAGTTATAATAAAATCAAGTCAGATTCCGTGAATAACTTAAACTTAAAAAATACTGCAGTCGTAACTTACAGTGTATCTCTTTGTATGGAGCCCTTGATCTGATTCCCTCACGATTATAGAAGTTAGTTCCATCGCACTCACTTAACAATCGAAACTGATATGAGAGAGAATGACAGTATCAGGGTGACAGGGTTTTAGGTCTGCAGCTATAAATATGCCCGCGGCGCAGCTGGGGCGCCTGCCCACATAACTTACCTACAATCCGCCACTTACATTCCCTCCTGTTACTAAAACGTAAATTCGCTACGTTTATGTGTATTTAGTTTGTTTGTACTCCGTTTATACGACACGATTAAATTGATTAGTACCTGAAGACCGAGCGTTTATCGAGTTGAAAACTAATTTTTTGAAGATGACAACATGATAGATCGTGTTTTCGCCCCGCTATAAATAGAAATAGGTCGAGCCACGGGAATAGAGCCGTTTTCAAAAACACGATTACAGATACTATTACATATACAAATATTGCTCGTTTAAGTGTAGGATTTTGTAAAGTTAACCTTTAACCTTTTAATTATATTGTACGTATTCTGATCGGTGCAGCAAAGTTTGTCTCAAGTACGACACGTTGGCCTAGTTGGGAGTGACCCTGCCTCCGACCGAAGCTAGCGATCCTGCCCCCAATTTCACCATCTTGACAATGACTCGTGACAGGTGACAATTCGGTATCCATTGCAAAGTTAATACGTCGATACATCACTAGGTGTCATATAAGCTGCGCCATGTACAGTGAAATGTCACCTGTCACCTGTCATTGTCGATATGGTGGGGGCTGGTGTCAAATCCCGGTAAGGACAGATATTTTTGTGACCAATGCGAATATTTGTTTCTGAGTCTTGGATTTTTTCTATGTATTTCTCTAGATAAGTATGTTTATCGTTGTCTAGTACCCATAGTACAAGCCTAGAACTTAGTTTGGGACTAGGTCAATTTGTGTTTAGAGGTCCCCTGATGTTTATTTATGAGTACGAGTATGTTTCTTGAATCCCGAATACTGGGATAAATACTGGTATAGTTTGTGTGCGGAGAAAACATACAAGACTTTACGACACAATATTAATAGTCATCCATCACACAAATATTTGCCTTTACCGGTGATCGACCCGGGACCGCGACCTTCATAGGCTGGGTCACCACAAACTAAGGTAATTCGGAAAACCGGTGCATGTGAGTAGCAACACGCCGACCGTCGGGGACGTCCTCGGGGAGCAGGGGACGCTGTGTTTTGCGCATACTTGTTCGTCGACGTGACATCGGCCGCCGCGCGCCCCGCTAACTGGGTCAGCAAACACCGGCTTCGAGTCCCGGCCGCGGCCATAAAGCGTCATATTTTATGGTAATACGAATCGGGCGGAATTTGTGGCACTTTCCTGGAACTCCGGAATTTATCATTATGGGGTTGTGGGATTGCCAAAAATGCTCGCGGAAGATAAATAATTCTGAAGAAAGTTTGACAGTGTTTTTTTTTAACGTACCCTGTAAATACTTAGTAGGTACAGTCGGCCTTATAAGTAGCCACACAGTTGAGCGCTTTGTCACTAAAACGTCATGTTTGAGGTGCTGCACTAATTTGCAAAAGGCGTTAAAGCGACAAGGTGCAAAAATGTGCAGCTATTTACTTACGCTGTTTAAGGTCCGTGGTCGACTACTAGGTACGAGTAGCAGTTAAATAAGGGCAAGCGTTTAGTACTTAAGAAAGAAAGACACATTTAGCTTTAAGCTTTGTTGGATACCACCGTAGACGTGGTTTGCCTACTTAAACCCGAGTCGACGCCCTAGTTCCCCTGGCCGCCGACGCTCTGCATGTGCATATTATGTAACTTATATAAGCATGGTTACTATGTAAGCATAAGTTTGCGATGAACTCATTTATCGTTATTTCCTCGGGACCTACCTTAAGACGAAATAAAAAAACATAAAGAAAACTACATAAAACACTGAATACGACTGAATCCTGACTAGTTATTAAACTTCTAACGTTGTAAATCACCAAATTAATAGTATTACCATTATCTTGAAATAGTAATCTTTGATCCTCTTGTAAGTATTTTATGGTTGTATGACAAAAGCGATATTGATATGAATTTGAAGACACGCGTACGCACGAGTAAGTGTTATACTTATTCATATCGTAATAAGGTTGAGTATTGGTTTTTTATATTGAAGGTAACAGCTGTTACTAAGCGGCTTTCACTTGCGACATTAGTGGCTCTGTAAGGTGTTATGTAAACGTAATTCGACCATTGTTCCAAGCGGCTCGTTGGTCTAGGGGTATGATTTTCGCTTAGGGTGCGAGAGGTCCCGGGTTCAAATCCCGGACGAGCCCAAACATTTTTTGTATTTCACGCATACAAATAAAAAAATAAATGACCATGTGCCGGTTACGTGACGTGAGTATCAAGAGAAAAGGATTCCGTATTTTTTTTTGTACAAACTATTATTGTATTGTTGATCAAGAAATTAGTTTAATGTCTTACAAATATAGTCTATAAGTGCTAAAAGTAGTTTCTTGGTCGTCTATACTTATGTATGCATTTGAATGCTAAAATCTTAGTGTTTGTATACTCATATGAATTGCCCTAAGTTTTGATTTATTTTGACTATCGACTAATACATATGTATATCTGCTTGTTTCAGGTAAGTACCCCTTTAATGCTACAGGTGCGTATCTTCATTGTTTTAACCATAAACGTACATCTTCATAAAAAAACTATTACTTGGTCGGTGTGCTCGGTGCACGGGCCAGTCGGTTACATGTTTGTCAACAGTGTTATTAATGTCGTGCGAAAATGTAAAGTGTGTAATTATTTAGAAACGCATGTACCTTTTTTTTTTTTAAAACTAAAAAAATATTAAAAGAACGGAATTCTCATAACAATCTGAACAAAATTATTTCTAAAAAAATAACCAAAAAAGTGGTAAAAACATGGCTTTACAGTGACTTCAGTACACTACCTGTGGCCCGCGACTCCGTCCACTTAGCAGTTGTTTATCGCTACTTGCAGCAAAAAGTACCCTGTCTCATCGAGATCGAGTAAGCGGTTTAGCCCTGAAAGCGAAATCAACAGACTGTCGAAGAAAAGTTGCTTTCATGTTTATAATATTAGTATGGATATCCATACTAATATTATATCATTTCCAAGAAAACAGGCAAGCTGACGATTATTTCGAGTTTAAATGTAGTGTTAGGTTAGCGGTACGTATTTAATGCCTTCGAGTGTACCTAAGTATATGATCGAGCCGAAGCATGGCATATACAATACATGAATTCTTCTAAAGTACGATACAATTAGTTAGAAAGATAAATAAATACTCAAAACATAGTAGTTATTAATTAGTTTTACTACCCACGACACGGCTAAAAAATCCCATGACTCACAGCAACAATTACTCGCACTAATCACAAAAAGTTTACTGGGATCGAACCCAGGACTGTGGGTGTCCCAGGCAGGAGGATTACTAGTATAACTACCCGCTAAGATAACCGTGTCCCACATTAACAAACCATTTTTTTATAAATGTGTGTGTGAAAACCCTAAATCAAATTAAATTCACAGGGATCCTTATAAACCTAATGATATCCACTAACGGGTTTGAGTAGAAGTTATTTATCGCGTCAAGCGAGACGCAAGCGCACATCGGAGGCCAGCGTGAGGGCTCTCACATCGCCGTACGTCGCCGTCTGAAGTTTTACAATACCGCACCGACCGGGGCGCCCCATCAGCGAAATGGGTCCGAAGCGTCTTCGGGGGGGAGGGGGAGGGGGTAGTGCGAGCAAACAAACAAAGTAAAATTAAACAGGGAGAGTGTTTTTATATGGGGCCGTGCTATTTCCTAATAGGAAACCTTTCCTTATTTCTGGGCGCCACGGTAAAAAAAAGCCACTTTAAAAAAAATACTTGAAGGGCTATTATTTAGTAGCAATAGCAATCACATTCAGCCGAAAGCATCTCCGTGACGGTCGGATTTGTGGTACTTGCATGCATCAATAGTAAAAGCCTTGGCAGATGGGCACCGAAGAGCTCCCAGTTGGCTTTATGGAACACGGGAGTGCGGCTCGGAGTGCTGCGGGCCGATGGTCTGATGGAGTGACCAATGACCGCGTGAATTGGCAGGACGCCGGTAGCCCAGGGTCGGAAGACTTTCGACACGTTCATAAAGATTTTTTAAAATAAATTTCTAAAATAAATCTGCATTAGACCGGTTTTACTTGCCCTCTTCTCTGCTAATGATGCTGTGTCCAACAGGGTTCATAATTACGTTATGATTAACGATTACCGTATTAACTTAAGTTATCCTAACACTTGTTAACTACCAATATTATAATGCAATAAACATTAAGGTAAGCATTAAGTACTTTCGACCGGTCAGTAATTGGTCTTTAAATTCTGACATAACATCCTAATGGTTTACTTAAAAATGCTGACGCTAACTTTTCGCACTTGGTTTTCCAAGTGAAATAAGCTAATGACTCCGTCTTTTATGTGTCAATAACTTTAAAAGTGCAAACGACGAAGTATCGGCTGCGCCTCCCCAGCGCTATATCGGCTATATCGGCCCAATAAAATACAAAACGTAAATGAAATGCGTTCGAGCGTTTGCATTAAACTCGGGAGCACTTACGCCGGCGCTTGCACAACAATTGAATTGTATTCGGCAAATTCCTGGAGTTTCAAAGAAGATTTGTTACGTATCAGGGCTGGGATTCTACACGGTAATAACGATATCGTCTTTGATGTGTTTCCGTATTGTCAACGATTTGATAACTCTTATGTCATTTACAATAATGGCGACTGTGACATGACATTCTAAAACACGTCAAATGCGATATCGATGTAACGCAGCAGAATAGAGGCCGTGAGCTTGTAAACATATTTAACATTTGGAATCTGAATGGCAGAAACCGCAGTAGATACCTACAAGGTTGCTAGATGTACCCTAAATTAATCTGTTTAAATAACTAAAAAAAAAACTTAACTACGGGATTCTACTTATTACAATACCAAATCATTATACATTTCATATTGTGGTTAAAGGCAATATACAGCGTGTAAATTTCATACGAAAAAGAAAAGAAAAGAAAAGAAAAGAAATTATTTATTCGTGACGTGTAAACATTAATTAGTACAAAACAATTAGAGCACAAAATTATAATTTGTCACGAAATGGTCGCAACTCAGCGAGATGCTGGCAGAGCCGGCGCTGGTCTTCCGTTGCGGCCATTTGGTGACGTCACGGCGCAATGACGCCACGACCGCACACACTTTGTTCTACAAATTACAGAAGTAAAATAAAAAATAATACGGGCATATATTTTAACAATAGTTAATATACACCCTAATTAACATAAAAACGTGTGTAACAGCAACATTAGTTGTATTTCTTTTTTTCTTACTAATTAATTCAGCAAGCAATGTATGACATTGCGCAATTAAATTAAAGCATCTACATAATAGTCATGTTATGCTCACGAATTGTTATGGTTCGCCATTTGTTTACTTCGCCCATGAAAGTCAAAAATTTCGGTGCAGGCGGTGCACTCGCCTGAGATTGGTATTTAGTTTCCACACATTTCGTCCTTGCACTTGGATACAGGCGATACATTGACGACCGATGGACGCTCGCACACTTCGTACATTGCTCCTAAGACAAACTTTAAAAAATTAACTGCTCCTCAATAATAAAAGTTACAAACAAAATATCTTTCTCACATGATTTGTATGATCGTTAACTACGTCAGGATAAAATATATGCTCGTATGAAATTTACACGCTGTAGATAGTATTAAAGTCAAAAAATATCAAATAAAAAGTAAGTAACTTAAATTAATAAATACGATTTATTGGTTTCAAAGTACAAAATATACGAATACGGAATACGGCGAATAGATTTAATTTACAACAAGTTGCGTAATTCAGCCAGACGCCGACGTGAGCCGCGGTGAGGGCTAGGGTCGGAATGAAGAACAGCGTCCACTCAATGTGGAAGCCAGCTGTCGGTGAAGCCAGCAGCAATTTCTGGTGCCAGTTCAGGATAAAAAACACACCTATGTCCATCTCTGTGCTATCTATGTTATATATTTCACGTTGATTCGTTAATTTGAAACATGACCCCAGAATATACGAACTTCAAGTTTTAAGACAGTTCAGGACTTACTTCCAAACAATCCATTAAGAACTTTTGTCTAAAATCGATGTGTGGAGTTGCAGTTGCTCTTCGCACAATAAAACTTGATGAAAAACGCTGGAGAAACTAAGTTCAACGGCGATCGGGATCTCTCCTGAATTGTTTGTTGTCGTTCTTTCTTCCTATCCTTATTCTGGTAAAATAAACAGGACAAAACAAATTTAGATCAGGATCGAAGACAATAGTGTTAACTGCTAAGCAATGTCGAAAGTAGGGTCATAATGTGTTAAAGGAATGTTGATTATGGTCATTTAGGTTTTCGCTAGTAGTTCTCGAATCAATTTGATCTTTAAGATTTATGCTAATCCCTAATGACCGTGTACATGTTTAGGTATAGCCCTCATGAGAGCTGCATGCCTATAAATGGAAAGCACCATCTTCTCGAAGCACAAGCACAAGTGTGTCAAGTCTCAGTAGAACCGCGACGCATCTAGACGTCTGAATCGCATCTCAGAGCGTCCTGTGAACGTAGCCTAAAGGCCAGACCCTCATATTATAGTATTTAGTGTTAATAAAAGCACTTATAGCGCGAGTGTGAACGTCCGTTACAGCTACCCTCTCAGAGCGCCCTAGAAACGGCTCTGGGACAAATTCCGTGCCCATGACATGCGCGGTGACTACAAATTAGATAGCAATTGTAGTTGTTGGCCGTGAACCTGTTGAGGGGGCGGGTGATGTATCGGTCGAAGTTGTCCTGATAACGGCTCTTACGGCGAAAGTCGACAACGCGCGCCGAGCCGAGCGCGCCTCGCATCGCAGACGATAAGCAATTCATTGGTATAAAAATGATTTTGTACGCTGGGAACTTGCGTTCGCAAATACGCTCACATATTCAGCTTTTAGCGAAAATGTGTATGTTTATACATTCCAAACCTAACGTATTTATCTAATACCTAGCACTTAATAATTTTATCATAAAGTGTAGCGCTCAGCTAAGATACGAGTGTAGGTAGATACCTATATAAGATAGAAGTAAGTACATACGTGCTCGTACAATCAAGTGAGTTTAGATGTAATACAACCATTCATCAGAACAGACGCGTCTTTCATTGAATACGCATCAGTCATCACATCACTCGTCAAGGCCAAGTTCAAGTTTTTAATTAAATATACATTTTACAACATCAAGGTTTTAATTTTAACGAATTTGATAGTAGGCCTGCGAGTCTTGTATATTAAAACATTAAAAACTATAATTGGACTGTTTCTGAAACGATACATTACTTTATCTACATCCATGATATAACTTCCCTATAATATGTTCAGAAACGATAAGCAAATGACATACATTACTAAACATGTATCTGTGGTTGCATCATAATGTTTAAATTAAAGTGCAGGTAGCCGAAACTTTAATCACGTTCAAATTTCGAACATCTTCTTAGAACAATCCAGCAAACCTGCAGCACCCGCGCGCCCGCCCCCCACCTGCACCGCACCGCACTCATTTGTTTCGAACTCTCGAATAGTGCGTAGACCAGAAAATAAAGTTACTTGAAAATGTTTGCCGGATTGTACATATTGTAGAAAATGTACGATATGTATGTAGATAAAGTTATGTATGCGACTGTACGCATAATTAGGCATTAAAACACTCGTGTGATCTTATTATAAAACTCGCCTTCGGCTCGTTTCATAAAACCACACTCGTGCTTTAATGCCTCTCATTATGCACCAGCCACATAAATAACTATTACCGCGTACCGTGATTATATCAACAGCATGGCTTAACTTTATACACTTATACGGTTAATTAAATAGAGTAAAAATAAACAATAAAAAGATTAAAGTGGTTTATTCAGTAAGTAGGCCGCACGGGCACTTTTACACGTTAAACTTCTACCAGCGCTTCCCAAGAGAAGACCAATGCTGAGAAGAAGCGCCACAAGAAACTCAACAGTTAGTCTTTTTTAAATATTTCTTATGACAGTGGTATAACTTAATTTAGCATTATATAAAAGAATTAATAAAAAATCTAATAAACACAAGAGCAAATAAATAAAATCATAATAATATTTACCTATACCAGGACAATCTCACACAATTTGACCTAGTCCCAAACTAAGCTCTAGGCTTGTAATATGGGTACTAGACAACGATAAACATACTTAAATAGAGAAATACATACTTAAATACATAGAAAACATCCAAGACTCAGGAACAAATATTCGCGCTCATCACACAAATACCTGCCCTTACCGAGATTTAAATTTTTTAAAAACTCCCAAGTAGGCCAACACGTGTCTTCAACCCGAAATAAAAAAAAAGTTTCGATACGTTCTCCTACAAAAACCGTGTCCCCTAAGTAATATTATTTTCGAATGTAGACTTTTGTAATGAATTACTGGTTTGTCAGAATTTTAGATTGAAACATGACGAAACTATACGGGTTCCGTAGTCAACAAGGAAAAAAACGACATGACTATATTTTAGGCTAATGTAAATTGCAGGGCCTCTAACTGGGTTAACACGATGTTGCGTTTGACATGTTTTACTTTTGCTTTTTAACTTAGCTGCCGTTACTGCCAAGTAAATAAAAGTTACAAAACGCTGACAATACGGAAACACGTCGAAGGCAATATCGTTCTTACCGTGTACAATCTCAGCCTAGTGTCAGTAACATTATTTCACTTAATTCTGATCACAATATGGTGTAACGGCTCTAATCTCATTAGGCGTGAGAGTGACGTCACGTCACGGCAATTAACCCGAGCTAGCTAAGGTGGAGCTAGGCATTGTGCGAGGATCAAGATGCCTCGGGCCGCAGCTTAGGACTTCACGCTATGGGTTCATATTATTATCCAAGCTACAATAATACGAACATGCTGTGAGAGATTTCATTATGATTTAACCCCTTAAGTACTAGCTTCGTATTATTAATTTGTAGTCTCCGGTTCTTATTTTTTTTAGCATTGTTAACAGTAAATATAATTACTATGTACAGCTGTTAAAAAGTCATTCGGGTCTGTACTCTCTCACTCGCTCTCACACCGTCTTACGCTGGTCAAACCGACTTCACCCGATTCTGAAATATTTTCAAGACGTTCTGCACTGTACGTGTTATTGCGTGGCTGGTCGGATATTGGTATGTGTTGGTTGGTGTATATCGAGGTATTTATTTAAATTTTCTTATCTGAAAGAAAAAACGTTTTCCCTTTATAGTTTACAGCTATCGTATTGATTTCAGAGTAATGGCGGGGGAGTTGAAAACAATACAAATGCAATAGGGAAGGTTAGACCTAGCTGTAATAACCAAATATAACATTAGAACAGTTTACAAGAAAAATAGTAGCGACGAAATAACTTTATGTAAAAAGCGATCTCGGCACCCGACATAACTCCTGTTATGTTGCTCCCATTCAGCATCATGTAAAGCTATTGAACTCCGGCTCTTAGTGACCCGACACCGGGAGAACAAGACGCTGCAGGAATGGATGACGAATCGTCTCCATTCCCTTATACGAGGCCACGAGGGGAACGAAATTTCGCTTTATGTTGACTTTGAATAATTTATTTTATTTAGGAAGCGGGCAAATGAACACGAAGGCTGCACGGCGGTAAACAATTACACCCTTCAATGCGCTTACTCGTTTCCCTTCGGAATTTATATATTTTTTCGGATAAAAAGGATCCCGTCGTATCTATACAGGTTACTGAATCCCATTTAAAGATAGACACTCGATACTTAACTATTGATTGCTTCCATAATGTGCTTACGTTACAAGTATTAGGTAACTTACAATAAGGTATGAGTAAATAAGTAAATAAATAAATGAGTTCTCCATGGACCATGGTAGGATACAGAAGAAGGCTGTTTTTTGGCAAAGCCCTTACGGAGCTGTAAAGCTTAACTGGCAAAGGTTATCTTTAGATTAGAGACTAGATCAGCTTGTCTCGAGTTTTAAAGACATCAATAATACAACCCTAAACTCTAAACAGATCAGCATAACCACGCGAGTAACTGCCCTCTCCCACAGTCAAACTGTTAGTCCAGTTTTGTGGGGCAATGTATGTAATTTTATTTTTAATATTGTACTTATTAAATAAATAAATAAATAAATAATAATAATACCAAGGATCCGTAAAGCTGAGACTCGCGGCAGGTCCCGAGCCCCGTCTAACGATAGTTGGTGAACAAGCCTAAACGCAGCTCCCGCGGACAAGAGACCATTGTCTCCGCGCGCGTCGGGCGGGTCGTTAATAAGGCTATTGTCTGATAAGCGGAACACACACAGTTTCGGGACGACGGAGGGCCTCATACAAAGCCTTAAGCTAGATCATAAGGGAGGTTATAGTTAATTTATATAGGTTCTTACGGATCCTGTTGCAAGTCCTGGGTTTTATTTTCTGTTTCATTTGTCCAAAAGTTCATACAATAGTACATTACTGCACAGGCCGGAAAATAGGCCGTTGCGGGACGAGTATAAGCTAGCGTCTGCGTCTCGGCCGCGCTATATACGAGTCCAGCAACCGCCCTGCCCGGCCGAGGCTTTTACACTGCAATGCGAGAAAATATAATAAAATTGGTAGAATTTATATTTTATTCACGGTACAAGAATTACCGGTACAGGTTGGGTTAGGTTTGTTTTATAACGACTCAGGAAAGTTAAACGGTTTCAAATTCGGCGGCTAACTTGATTAGTGTAAACGTCCGAACCGCGTTACCGACCACGTGTCGTCGTTCAACTCGATACGAGGGCGGGCGCCTTTGTCTTTAGAAAATGCATCGAGGACGAGCGGCAAACTCGTCAACCGCTCTAGGTTGGAACCTGGAACTTGAGTAGGGGTTTATAAATAGACCGATTACAATACCAGTTTCAACGACACGATTAGCCTGGTTGATAGTGACACACTTGAGTCTAACAAAAATTAGCGCTTTTAAGCTTAATATTTCCTAAACGAATTCGTTATTAAAAAAAATATTGCACATACCAGTAATATTTTTGAAAGATCTATCCAACGACACCCCACACCATAGGGTAGGCGAGAAAAGAAAATACATCCCCACGTTCCGTGTAGGAAAAAAAACAGTTTTGTTTTCTATATTTCATTCTTTCACTTTGTTGGCGTGAGCTAGGCTGCGGACGGACGGACGGACATGGCGAAACTATGAGGGTTGCTAGTTTGACTACGAAACCCTAAAAAGAGCATAATTAATAAATTGGTTCGGTTAGCTACAGTTGCTTCGATCACAAATGAACAAAACATCGTCATAATAAAAATAGAAACAGATGGAAATTCTAAATATAGTTTTCTCGGATGTGGGCGGTCCAAACTCCAGAGCCAAAGCTGGTTTGTAGGTAACTAGCGACCCGTCCTGGCTTCTCTTCAGTTTAATCGTAGATTTACTGTAACACAAGTAGGTACACTAAGTAAACTATAAATAAAAAATAATTAAACTGATGCTGAAAACCGCTTCAAAATCCGTTGCGTGGTTTAGGTGTTAGCGAATATACCTACAGACAGAAGTAAGCGAGTAGTGACTATGTTATATACTACGTAATAAAGAAAGACTAAACAGCCTAATACTAAATGCTCAGCGCTGGCTGCAGTGGGGTCATACTCAGATTTAGGTTACCGTCTTTCCTGTGGGCACACCGAAAGTTAACGTTTTCAAGCCCTAATTTTCTGGCTAAGCCCATTCCCGCAAAAACGCCGTCAGGACTGCTTTAGACCTATCATGTAAAAACATTACTTATATGCACATAAGCTTTTAACTATTGGCCACAGGAGAGACAACTTTTGTTTTCAAGAGTGTGTGTGACCCAGTGACTCCTCCGAGCAAAGAACTTGCGCACGGGTAAGTTTATAGTGAAGGTGGCTGCGGTGGATGGCCAACACATATAAATGACAGTTCGTTCGCTAGTCGCGGCCCTAAAGGCCGTTTGTTTATATTTCTAAACAGTACCATTACCATGAATTGCAATTACCGTACTCGTTAGCGCCCGTCCCTCACAGTATTGTAGTAGAGTGAAAGGGACAGAGCATTAGAATCTCTTGCGAGTATCGTAACTGTAACTCATGGTAAAGGTACAGATTACGAGCGAAGAGTTATTTTATATTTATTTCACTTTATTGAGAGACATGAAAAATAATTGAGAAAACTCATTACCGTTGGTAATACAATTAATGCATTTTTAAATCTGTAGCAGCTGTTTCTGTAGCAGCCGGCGGCAGCAAGGCGGTCCAACAAATAAAGCAAATTATAACAATAGTCAGACTTCCAGTTTTCCATTTATAAGATTTTTTAAGATATGAATCTTTACGGCTGCTTCAGGAAAATGCCGTGCGTAGTTGTAATTGATGTTTCTTTCTTCTTTCTAGTTGTAAACTAAAATTTTCATTTTTAAAATATTTGTGCTAATGTTAAGTTTATAACTTGTAACTATGCCTATTAAATAAATAAATAAATAAATCAGTAACAGACTTAAATCACTTTTTATCAATAAATATACATCAGTGAACAGCAAATATTTTTGGAACGTGTAAGACGGTTGAACTAGTACCTAATCGTGATTTCCTCATACCAGGAATCGAACATGAGACCGCTAGTTTAGACTTGCTGGATTTCTAATTTGTTTCTTTTAGTTAGGCAGAGACAAGAAGTACAATCGGCAACAAAGTATGTCGTTAGTTTATGTTCTTCTAAAATAAACACATTTTATTTTCACAAAACCCTTGTAACGTACATTTAGGGCTAAATAAATTGTCTTATTAATAAAAGTAGTCCGTAAGTCGTAGTTCGAAAGGGTTGTCTCGGCGGCTGGGGTCCCGGCCGACGGGCGGGTCGGCCTCGGCACTCCGTCACGCTATCGCACAGCTCCGGGATCATTGTTAAAGATATCCGCTACTACCTACAAATAGGGTATCAGGGAGTTTCGATTACAACTTATCCCTTTTGTTTGATTCTGTTGTTTTCACGGTTTGATTAACAATGATTTAGATACGAAAATATTATGTGTAGGTAGGTACAGTATGTCAGAAAAAATATCGAAACTTATTGTGATATTATGTTTGAGACTTGGGGACCCCATTTACTGACCACTAGTAATATTATTATTATTAGTGGTGGACAAACTTTGCAGAGGGACCGTCCGGATTGCTACCACAGTGTTCGCATTGTTGTGATTCGGTGTGAGGATAAGATAAGAATTTAAATGTCTAGCATAAAGTCCTCAGAGTCAGAAGCAGTCTTAGGATTGAAATCTTCCGTCCGCTCCGTCTTACTACTTCTAAAAAAACTAAATCCCTGACCCAGCGGAAGGACACTGTATTCCCCTTCTCGAAGCCCTCAATTAGCGCTGAAGAAACCGCCGGAATACACTAGTTCCGGGAGAGGCGGTGCCGGCGCTGGCGGGAAGGCGATGGCTCTAGCACAAACATTTAAATCAGAGCCACATTTTTGGAAACGCCTTTTTTAAATATTTAGCTGTTTAAGATGCAGGGACGATAATCCTGGAGCAGTTCTCCTCGTACTTGACCTTCCACTTCAACACATCAATACGTATATTACGATGAGCTACAATAGCTTAATATCTATTTTAGAAAAAATATCGCACTTGAAATATCATTTAGAATTTCCGGTTGCTGTTTCTGGTCTTCATCATCACTCGAATTACTAAATTATTACACATTTTTACAACACCCTGATGGGACGCCTCTAAGGTGCACCCGCTGATTCATCGAAAAATTAAGATGCGAGTGGCTAAAGCGTACCCCTCAACAGCTCGATCACTCCGATAGGCGACATCTCAACGACGCCGACGTACGCTCGCGTTATGTGTTGAGACATATTTTCACTTTCCCTTAGAACGCGTTTTCCATGTAACCTACACTCCTTGGCCCAAAGTGCTGCGAAAAACTCGCTATAACTACAAGGATATTACATCGATCAGGATCCATTACTCCCTCCTCTCCCCACTCCCACCCCCTTTCGGAACTCGCGGAAATCATACACAATATATTGGAATAAAACCTATTTGTTGTATTTTTTTTTCTTATGGTGCCGTGAAGTACTTTACAGCATATACAACAGGTTAAGTTTTGGTGGCACAGCCGGTGTTTTATGGAATGTTGACAGTAAAGAAAGTTTTAGGAAATATATAACACTAACTCTGAAACATATAAATAATGAAAAAAATGTCTGTATTTGTCTGCTCTGGTAGTACTAGCGGTCATATAAACTAATATGGTTTTGAAAAGCGGTTGTTTGAAACAAAGTAGAACGGAGAACGGAGGTCCTGGGGCTCAGCCTAAGGCCCAAGTAAAGTTAATAATTAAATACCCAAGCATCCCAAGTCCCAAGTATCTTGCACGTGCCACCTGTACAACATCCTAGTGTTGTCTACAAGTGGGTTAGTCTTGCAAATGGAACTCGAGTTTGAGTCCAAACCACACAAACGCTCTCTCCTCACATTTTATACCGTCACTATAAATTCCATTAAGCTATGAAATAGCTCCCACAAATGATAAATATATAAAAATTACTATTTCAGTACCGCGGCGTGGACGAATATATTTCTGAAGGCATCTCGTAAAATAACCTCAAGTTAAACGGCTCGCGCTCCGCCCCGCTCGGGCGGCGCTTGTGGGAGCAATTCCAGAGTCCTTTGAAATAAGAAAAAACTAATAATGTATGAAGAGCCAGAGTGCTCTGGCGCCGGTACAGTCGACGTCACGTTATGCGGCCGTTTTTAATTTACCTAACTGTATAGTGAACTAGGTTGTAAACAAACTGCTTCGAGACATCGGCGCCGAAAATTTTGAAATATGATAAGTATAGATGATATATCCTTTGTTGTTTCAACTTTTATTCGTTCAGTAATCCTTTTTAGGGTTCCGTACCCAAAGGGTAAAAACGGGACCCTATTACTAAGACTCCGCTCTCTGTCTGTCTGTCTGTCTGTCACCAGGCTGTATCTCGTGAACCGTGATAGCTAGACAGTTGAAATTATCACAGATGATGTATTTCTGTTGCGGCTATAACAACAAATACTAATACATACCAGTAAAAATCACAACCCTCCTTTTTGCTTCGCCGTAGTCGGGTAAAAACAGAATAAAATAAATATTTATGGCCCACCAATCAAACGTGTTATTTTTTTCCGTTTTGTGCTCGATATTATAATAAAGGCAACAGGTAGACGGTTTTGTATATAAAGTGTATTCTTTTGGGCAAAAGAGGGGCTCCTATACGACAAACGTGATTTTTAGGCCGTTTATTGCTCGATATCAACAACGGCAATAGGTAGACGCTTGAATATTCACAAAATATTTAGTTGCGTATTCACTTCAAAAATAAATTAAGGGGGCTTCCATGCAACAAAATTGTTATTTTCCCAATCTTAATACAGACACCGTAGTTACATACAAACACCGGGACAGGTGAAACTAAAAAAAGTATAATATAGTGTCTAATGTTGTAGAGATAATGGTAACGGGTTCCGTAGTCAAACGTCCGTCCGTCCGCAGCTGAGCATGGTTGGTAGGCTGTGTTGTTCATGGATTTTTAAGAATAATTTCACAAAAATTTAATAGAAAAGGATGGACAAGTTAAAATATTATCTCCAATAAATATAAGTACTCGTAGGTTACTTTACTAATTTTGTCAAAAAGGTATTATTAAATAAAATAAAAACTAGTGTTATGTGCGTTGTTGCCATTTGCTTAATAATTCGTTGTCATTATTTTGTCACAAGGATTAAGGAAGGCAAGCTAATTTGAATAACGAAAATTAAATATACTCATTCGCAACAGAGCTGTATACCTTTCATATGTATTATAAATTTATATAAGTTGGAACTGAACCCCGAGTAGGGCGGTGCAGTGCGCCTGCTGGTATTTAGGCCACAGTCGTAAATAAATAACATAAACTAATAAATCTCGCGACCACAGAACGATACAAATAGTTTACCTATGAAGAAAGGCCTGTAACTTTAGGTTGGGGCACATGATTGTAGCTACTGCCACTTTAGTGAGTGGGGCAGGAATGATACAGTAGCTGTGGCGCCCTAGAGGGTTGGGCACATCTCTTGAGGCATGTACGTGAACTTCATATTGACAATAGGCTTTTTGGCGAAGGAAACGTTTTCGAGGATACATCTGCGCACATTTGTTATTCAAATGAGTGAAGTCACCAACCAGCGCGAGGCTTTCGTAGTGACTATGGCCCAGGTCTCACCTTAAGGAAAAGCTCGCGCTAAACGTTTAAAGGATTCTAACAAACTGTAATTCAACTAAAAGTAAATAACTTATGTCAACTAATCGAAACTTGCATATTTCTGTGATTTATGTGAGTAGCTGTACTACAGGAAATATTCACGTTTTAAACTGTCCGGCTTTAATATTTGCAACACAATAATACGTTATTAGAAACTTGAAGCTTCAATAAAGAACCCCTGACTGTGCGGCGTAACGAACGAGTTCCGTACACTGCGCTGCGCATAAAGCTGGCTGCACAAATAATGTTCCTACACTCGTTAAAGAGTCATTATTCAATTTACATTAATCAGAGACCGTAATTGACTTAAAACTTTCTGCGTTATCAACGTTTATATTCATCGCGCTGTGTTGCTTTTGTAGAAAACTTTGTCGCTTATTTTTCCCAACTCCAACACTTATTACATGATCGGTGCTTTTGTATACGTTACACAGTATTAAAGACCTATGACTGATTGCGCAGGGGTGGTATTCTGTTAAATAACTTGCCAGTGATTTCGATGATAAAAAACCTCCACTCAATTCACTTCCACGTCCATTCGCTTAGATAGTGTCGCTACACCCGCACGCGCTTGTGGCTATTGTAATAAAATACGAATTGGATTTGATGTAAATTGCCAGATTCACTTGCGGGTACGCCGCTCGCATTTTTTTGTTTACGCGGCGGCATTTTTTGACAAAAGGCGGCGCGATGCAAAGGCGACGACACTATGTAAGCGAACGAGCTATCCTGAACTCGACCTGCAGGTGCCTCTACCTATAGTATGTACGGCCTTTTCCCTACTATCGAGTGAGCAACGTTAACGTATCGTCATCTAGAAAATGTGATTGGATTGAAAAATGCGATGGGAATAGCGCCCCCGCGTCTGTTTTCTCAAATATTTCGTAGCACGAACTTTGAAGTCGACATTTTGTACCGTCATTGAGTAGAAAAGGTGAAGTTTACGGAGAATAATGTATGAAAAGTACATTATTTCACATCTTTAACTATTCTTATAGTAAGAGCGATTAGAAACGTTATGTGTGATTGAAATATTCCTCCTCGAGCTACAGTGCGTATTATCTTCATGTTCGCACGTTTGCTCGACCATGGTCGTATAAAAACGGAACCTAGCTAAGGTTTTAGGTTTCTAAATTTGCATATTGCCTAACAGCCGGTTCCTATATCAAATCCTGTATGTCAAATTTTGACTATAAGTAACCTAATCTATACGCGGTTTGAATAATATAGGAACCGGGCATTAGAGAGCGAGGACAATAAACTGGCGCGCTACGTGAAAGACAACGACCAACGACAAAGACGCAAAGTATACAAAGTTTGTACGAACGAACTCGCCTACTTGACCCAAGTTTGGTTAATTGGAGAGCTCCCTAACGAAGTGTTATTAATTATTATTACCCTAAGTGACACCCTGTTAGCGCGGAATCTTCTAGTTTCTATGCAAATGTCCGAGGGCTCTGAATTCACCGCTTCTCGGAAAGAAACGGATCCGTCAACAATTTCGAGTAATAACATTATCATATCAATCACAAACTTTTGTTCGCATTCAAAGAAAGCCGCGCGCCAGTAGGATTACCAGGCCGGTTTTATGTTTATTTTTGGCAAATAGGTAGATATGGAATGTGGTCACACGCGTTACACAAACAAAAATAAATCCAACGTTTAGAGCTCTAATTCACCATACGATGTTAACTACTTAACAGACGAATAGAGCGTTAACAGTTGTCAAAATATATGAACTAACAGTCGATTAAGATTGATTAAATTTAACATGTGAAATTGGTACTAAAGGTAGCCAACCTACACTGAAAACAAACAAACATGAGTCGGTACCTGAGGATTTTATGATTTCCTAGCTAAGGCAACTGTAGAACTTCAGGCTAGCTCGAGCCGCTCGAACCGACTCGAGCCAGATAAGGCACGGCTCTAGAGCACTCGAGCCAAGCCTATTCGCGGCGCACTCTGCAGCTGCAACCGACACAGACCATGCCGTGACGTTACTGCGCTGTGAACGTTATTCCCCCGGCTTAAAGTTGGTTATGGTACGACGGTGACTGCAACCCGAACGCTCTCGCTTTCACATATTTTTTTCACAATTGTAATTTTCAAAGAGCGCTGGATTGCTCCCGTGAGTGCCGCTACAGCCTCTTAAGACCGTTAGGCGATAAAATTGTTGCTTCTCGTTACATTACAGAGCATCATTCGTTTTTTTTTGTTTTATTAGTGTAATGTACCTACACAAGAGTTCATTTAAAATGATTGGATTAAATACGAAATCGTTTCAAGAAATACATAACGCAGATATATCCCTTGCAGCCATTTTCTATGGTCTATGGTTCATACTGCTGTAGTACTGATGAAGGGGGCTAACTACCGAGTAGTCGTCAAAGCATTCTATACTCCATTGGTAAACACATTAAATTTAAAATGCCTTTACTATTACCGTGCATTTAGCCGCCTTCTTTGGTGGTACGGCAGCATATTGGGTCACAAATTTCGTTGCCCGTAATTTTTGCCTCCTACTGATTTGCAGTCCGATTCATCACACTTCAGAATTAAGGAATTAGGAGTTATTATTATTATGATACATAAGTAATTACGGGAAAGCGAGCTTAACTTGTTATATTAATGCAGTTTTTAAAGCTATGTAGCTTCAGTAAATTTGAAACGTCTGCCAAGCAAGAACTGTTTCATTAGTGTAAGTATTGCAATTTTAATCTCGTGCAATACGTGACCAAGACACTCACAAAAATCAATAGCTAAAAACGATTGATAAATTCACTATTTCTAAATAATAGGACCCATATAATATCAAGAAACGTTCAACATTTCAATCAAAGCGGGTAATCTTGGAATGAACCGTTTTCCCATTCGAACTAACGTCAATATCGGCCAACGAGACTCGCGCAGAGCGCCGCAATATTCCCAAAACGCATACATCACGGCACGTCCCGACCTCCTCTATTACCATTCCACTATTAATTGCCCTCTGACTTCGGGAACTGCTGTATCAGGCTATATGTTACATTTATTGCACTTCGCTCGTGCGCGGGAGCACGGACAATGATGGAAGGTTTAACTTAAGAAGCTTCGAAGACTGGGCTTACGTTCAACGTTGTTTAATTATGTACGTAACATTGTTATTAGTCGGTAGCAAAATCGGTTTTTGGTTTAACATTTTTTTATAATGAACTTAAATGGATATTTATAATTATGTTAGTGAGGCAGAACCGATTATGAAGATTACATTTTAAATTAAATTCAGCACGGTGCTGTAGAATTGTAAATAAATAAATAAGTCCAATAACTATTAAATAGATAAACACCCGACATAATGGCGACCCTTACTTTGAGAGCTGAAATGTTTAAATTTAATGAAACCTAGCTAAGGATCATTTTGATAAAACTAGCTTTATTTTGTGAAACACCGTCCGATTCGGCCTGTACGTTTGCGAGTTACGATGCCATAAACAGACACATAGATAAACAGATACGTACGTTGAACATATACTGCCCCTCCTGCAACGAGGGTTAATAGCCTAAAATTAATATCCCATTTGTTTGTTGCTCTGATGACAGATAGATTTGATTCCCACCTCGAATACTCATAGTTTTCGATTTAAGGGCGAAGCAGGGATTTAATAAAATATTTTTCGCAAAACTTTGGTATAATATTAAAGTTTGTACTGATTCGTTTTTTACGTTATTTCTTGTATAAGTAAATTTATATTTAATCTAGAAATATAATCATGACTGAATTGAATAGTGACGATTTATGGGCAAGTGGGTAATTGAATTACCCATGAATATATTATTATTTTCCAATCGACTGGGCGATAATACGTTAATAACCCTTGTTTCTTATTTGTTTTAAGCAGTTATCATAAGCTCACACTTTGCTATATTTATGTACTATTTAATTAAGTAGTTGATAATTAACAGTAATTGGCCTTCTACTTTGTAACCAATTCTATGTAAAACGTTTATTTACCGCTGTTGTGAAAAAAAATACAATAATACAATTTGATATCTATTAAAGACGCTGAGCAATGTTCACACGTGTCACTCATAATATGAGAATAACCATGTTTTAAACCGACTTCATACTCAACGAATGACCATTATTTGCCACCTATAAACTCGTTTACTTGTTGTGTTCTATAAATTAGCTTATATCCTTCTACGTGTCAATGTAACCTTATCTCAATATTTTTCACTTTAGCAAACTTTATGGCAATTCACCGCGTAAATTTCAAATCCTACATCTAACTTGGAGGTTGTAAAGTTGTTCTCGAACTCGGTGTCCTTGGAGATGCAGCTTGACTCAGGGCAAACTTCGAAGCACTAAATCTCAGAGTTTTCCATTTGTCTGGTGTCCCACGTGTCGTTCAACTTCGTAATGGAATAGAGACGAAGCATACAGCGAAATAATGGGGTAGAGCAGGATACGTGGTGCGACAGAGCAATTTACGAGGAGTAAGACACGGCAGACGTCATGTGACTTAACAAGCAATGCAGAGGGTGGTGTACTGTGTAAATTTACACGAAGCAAGTGCCTGGCTTGTTACTTATATAAATTGCAGCATTGGATGATAACATATTTTTTTGTTTTAAAAGAGAGATAAATGTCTATAGATAGAGAAGAATGTCGTAAAAAAGGCTTATTCGGGCGGTTTTCTAAGAAAAGTGTACACCGTTAAGGAGAAAAATTAAAAAACTTTAATTTTTCCATTTCGTCACGAAAATTAAAGTATCTACTCGTAAATGTATGGCTAACTTTCGTGACGAAATGATTTTTTGTTGAAAAAACGCTTATTTAAGATGAAGTATAACATTGCATGTTTTGATCAAGCAGAGAGCGCATTTTACTTTAATAACTAGCGATTTAGGGTTTTTATTTCGAAAGTCTAAAATGCTATTCCCTTGTCAGATTGTTTAAGTTTACTAAAGAGCTTTATCTTGCTATTCAGCCGCGCAACTTTCGGCCGGGATGCGTCACTACGCTAAAAGCGTCGTCACAACAAAATCCTTACTACAAGCGCGTCAGTTTGAGCTGACCTCGGCGGCCGGGCAGCACAACTTACCCGCAACTTGCCTAGAACTCGGGTTACTCTACTTTACCTTAAACCTTATTGTTTTTGTCACGTTATCGTATTGTTTTAAACTCGGCCGCTACCAGTTAAATAAATAAGAGCTATCATAACGTTGGCACAACAATAACATGTCAAAAGAAATATGGTATTATTGAGGAGAATACAGCCTCTGTATAAACAAGACTAACAAACAGGCAAGTTTAAAACCCGACTGCATGTTTTGATAAAGTCGTCTATGTATGTTAGTCATCCTTTATATGGACGCTGTTTCGCAATAATGTGTCAACCTACAAGTATTTAGCAATAAAGTGTCAACCCTCGGTGCGATCATTGTAGGTTGACGTTTCTTTGCTAAATACACACATGTTGACACATTATTGCGAAACAGCGTCCATATATTTTGTGTGCCGCTATATTGTTTTTGTTTTAATGTAAGTGCACAGTGACACTATTGCGACGTAAGATGAATTTTACGACACCTCGCTTGTTGACATCGGCCCATCAACCCAGCTTTGACGAGGGAACATAGAGTATATACATACAGCTCAAACATATAACCCTCCTTTTGAGCTTTGCCGCAGTCGGTTAAAAAGACGTACTGCAAGCCAAATAATTCAAGTTGTGCCAGCTGTGTGTCGCGACAGCAGATCGGCCGAGTGACTTACGGGATGTAAACATGGCTAGCATTCATACGCGCCGGTGGAACTCCGTCTGACAGCAGAGAGCAGCCGCCGCGGCGGAGAAACGGCCGCGCGCCGTGCCTGTCAAAACTCGTCATAAATATCACAACACGATGGCTGTTTTATTGTAATTCGATTCGGCTCCCGCAAGAGATTTATTTCGTTCCTACTTTTTTTGACAAAGTATCTATTAAATTGTACATCATTCTCTTATAAAGCCATTTACACGTGCCTAAAATATGACCTATAACTTTGGTCTTAAAACTAGATTTAGCGGCTCTTAATGTAAACACCGCAGTAACCTCAAATTTATCGATTTAATATACCAAGCTTAAGCCTAATTTAAAGCTTTATTTTACCTGTAATAGAATAAATTCAGTTTTGCAGCCTGTTTCTTTTTGTGTATATGTGCGTGTGTGTGGTCGTGTGGTTTATTTTTTCAAAATTTTAGGAGAACCTACTGTTTCCAATGCAGTGTATACATAATATTTCAATTCTCGTCTTGCCTATTCTCGACAATCCTGAACATATCCACCAAAGATGCGCTGAACGAGAATTTAAATTGCCATTCAAATACTCTTCAAGTTGGAGACTCCAACCAAACCTCGGCTCGCCTTGTCACGTCGGTGTAAAAGCACCGAGTTGCGGCTTGCGACTCGATCGCTTGTCAAACAAATTGTTATTCTCCTCTGACACCATTGTTACAGGCACCTTGTGCCAAAACAAGCCAAGTTCTTCAATTAAATCAACTTCAGCCCTTCGGAGGCTTTTCACAACTTTTCGCGTAAACCTGCAATATCAAATGGGACTGTAGATTTGGAATCGAGCTTGGGGTGGTTATTATATTGTCCCGGGCTGGTTTACTGCACGGTTATTAGTCGTAAACAGACTCAGACAACGTACTACTTTAGTGGCACTTACAATATCTTTGGGTCGTAAAACACGAGTTTCGGATATGTTGAGCACGTTGAACGCTCGTGCTCAGGTGTTCTGTTATATGGCATGTTTCATTTTGGCTCGGTGTATTAGGAAGTATAGGTGTAATTTACTAGAGTGTAGTGCTGTGGGAACGCCAACACAAGTGATTAAGATTTAGAACAAAGTAGGCGTACTCACGCTAAGGTGTTTACGAGTTCGTGAGATTAAATGTTAGTTCCGATTGTCATCTATTTACAAGCTTACGCAGTGTTGTTTTACCTTCATCGAGTTCTAGTCCTGCGGTAATTCCTAAACTTCAGTAATGGAAGTTACTTAAGTTTTGTCTATTTTATTAAATTTGACGCTTGTTGCTTATGGAAATTTAATGAAGGGTGTGTTAAGTTCGCCGCCTAGGTTTGTCTATGTGTCAATCTGCGGCATCGAAGTTGCCAAGCGGGTGTACTGATTGGGACGCGGGTTTTATAAAAAGAAAATTAGTTTGAAAGTATGGGTGCAGTAATATCAGAGAAAACTTCACAATCACTTATCTAATAAGGCATCGTTTCCTTCGTTTCATAATGGCAAAATAGAATATTTGAGCCGAACAAAGGTCAGCGTTTTCCTCACGACTAAACCGACTCGGCGCCCAGAGAGGTTCTCGAAGCCCCGGCGTGCACCCGGTCCCCGCGGTGCCCACGTTACAACACAAAAAGTGATTTCACTTGACACTTGACAGCCGACGCTTAGACGTCAGAGGCAACGGCAGCAATTTGAGTTACAAAATAACATTTTCCTTGTGGACTGCGCCCTGGGTGTTTGATTTCCTGGAATGTTGAGAAGGCATTCCTACCTATATTTATAGTACGGTCAACGACTATTGGAACACTTTTGTTCTTTAACAAAGACTGTCACTATACGATTTTTCCCAACGCTGTGGCATTAGAGAGGAAAGTAATCATTTACATAATGATGATAAAAGAGATAAAAAAAGTGATCGTTTAACTGTTAAGGCTTAATAGAACCAGTCGTAAAGACCAAACCAATAACCAGTAACCATTACAAATTACGTCAAAATGAGTTGTTAGCTTTATGGTTGTTTTGACAAGAAAGAGATGAAAGAAGAAAAACAAATAAATTTAATATTTTCAACAGATAATAATAATAATTATTTATAATAATAATATCAGGGGACAATCTCACACAATTTGTCCTAGTCCCAAACTAAGCTCTAGGCTTGTACTATGGGTACTAGACAACGATAAACATACTTAAATAGAGAAATACATACTTACATCATAGAAAACATCCAAGACTCAGGAACAAAATAATATTCGCGCTCATCACACAAATATTTGCCCTTCCCTGCATTTGAACCCAGGACCGCTGGCTTCGGAGGCCGGGTCACTCCCAATTAGGCCGACGTGTCGTCGATAAATTCAAAGTTTGAGCACAATTGAAGGTTTTATTTGTGTTTTTTTTTTTTATGTTAAGGAGAAGGCACACGAGCACTCAGGCCACCTGATGGTAAGTGGAATCTGAAACCCATGGACATTTGAATTCTCAAGACTATAATCCCAAGACCTCAAATGCGTTGCCAACCCTGAGGACTAAGATGGAATGCCTCTATGCTAGTAATTTCACCGGTTGTCTTATCCCCACACCGGAACACAACAATGCGAACACTGTTGCTTGGCGGGTGGTTAATGGATAAGATTGATGGGATGGGATGGGATGGGATTGATGTGGATGGATGGTGTTGAATTTAAAACAATAATTAAAAAGTGTCATGTTATTGTTTCTCGTCAGTCGATTTCAAACACACGTGTGTAATTGCATGCCATTTAACCCTTTCAAAACCTCTTGTCTTTTAACCAGTTTCGACGTAAAAACCTCGAACCTTTCCGCGTAGATAGACGGGTGTAGTTTATGGGGGAAGTTCGGCCGAAACCATCTTCAGGATTGGCGCCATTCCGCAGGTGGAAGAATGCCGAAGTTCCCGTGTGTTGGAGCATCGCCCACGCCCGCTGAGGCGGTATTCTCTCAGGTAGGTTTTATGTCCGTAGTTAACTAAACTAATAGTTCTGTTATTAATCGAACCTAATGTTAATTCAGAGAACTATGTATTGTTTAAATGAACCGTTGATTGCTTTCAAATTATGACTTTAGTTACATAATCCTATTTACTTATTATAACATAAGGATTCTTTTTTCTTTTTTTAAGGAGAAGACACGAGCACTCTCGCTACCTGATGGTAAGTGGAATCTGAGACCTACAGACATTTGAATTCTATTTTATTTCATTTAAAGACTATAATCCTAAGACCTCAAATGCGTTGCCAACCCTGAGGACCAAGATGGAATGCCTTTATGCTAGTAATTTCACCGGTTGTCTTATCCCCACACCGGAACACAACAATTCGAACATTGTTGGTTGGCGGGTGGTTAATGGATAAAATGGTGGTAGCGATCCGAACGGACCCTGCACAGGGTCCTACCACCACTAAGAAGATTCTAGGTTAGCGTGGCGAAAATTCTTATTGTTATTTTTTAGGTTATCAAACGGAACCCACCTTTATTGTACTCGTAAATGTGCTCAAATTCAAGGGCTTGGGGCTTGGGCTTATATTAAACATCACCGGGGACAGTCTCACACAAATTCACCTAGTCCCAAACTAAGCACTAGACTTGTACCTATATTGACGACAAGGTTCGTTTAGTGAGTAGTAGTATTCTTTACTTGACCTAGTCCCAAACTAAGCTTTTGGCTTTTATTATGGGTACTACGAGTAGACAACGATAAACTACTTATGTAGAGAAATATATACTTAAATACATAGAAAATACCCAAAACTCAGGAACAAATACTCGAGTTCAGAACACAAATATCTGCCCTTACCGGGATTTGAACCCGGGACCGCTACCTTCGTAGGCAGGGCCACTACCAACTAGACTAACGAGTCGTCTATAACTTACACATATTATTTGTTTTTGTAATACTAAATAAATAAATAAAAGAACATTTTAATGAAGCTCGCAATTGTATTTTGATTATGTAATTTTTTAAATTATGTTTGTATATACAAACAGGTATATGTATTGTAGTCTAGCACAGCATCTAGCCAAAGGCTGTATCATCATGCACATGCAATTCAAGTAAGTACCTCGAGTAATTTACAAGAACTGCCGGCCTAGCGCGCCTAGGGTTCGAGGAAGCCAGAGGGCCTAGCTTAGCCTTGTGTTTTTGTGCAAACGCCGCTAATGTATTTATTTTTATCGTCTTGAAATGTATGGGATCATAAATTGAGTACGTGGTTTATTTTTATTTATTTATCTAAACACATAGATATATGCTAGCCAGCGTCCTTAATTTCGATCTTCTTCAATCTCGGGTTCGATCGAACGGACTCGCCCCTGTAAGAATACACCGCTGGATACGCGCCTGTGTCAGCGCAACAAGTTAAAACAAAACTACCAAAGATTCTAGAAACTTCTCGCGTAAATAATGGACGTTGTGGCGGAGATTTGTTCCTTTAAAAGTTTCGAAAAGTTTAGCACAGTAGCTAAATCAATGTACGTCGATATTTAAAAAACCGGCCAAGTGCGAGTTGGAAACGTGGCGCGGGGTTCCATACAAACTTGTATGTGTGTAAATAGTTCGTCCTTCTCTAGAATCGAGTCTCGAAGATTTTTCCCGCTTTAGGACGAGATATCTCAGGAATGTCTATGTTCAATTTTTTTTTTGGATGTGACTTTCTACAATTTTACGGTTTTCATTTACATTGCATTTTGCCAAGCGGCCGTATCTTTTGATTGCGTCGGCATTAGAAGTTTGGTTTATTCTCAGTTTCAAGGAATTGTAAACTTGAGTATTCGATTTTTGTTTCAACTCGATACCTTTAAGTTTTTCTATAAAAAAGGGTGTTCACACATAGAGAGAGAGAAACAAACAGACCGTTGAAAATGTTATCCTACCCTTTCTTCATTTTGAGTCACGGAGCACTAAATATGTGCACTTTATCCTGTTACCTTGCACTATTCGATCTATCAGTGCCACTTCCTTAAAAACTACAGGTAGGTGCGCTTGAGTGTGGTCTCATTCATTTACGTTGCAGGAGGCGCGAGACGAGCGTCGGGCGCCGTGTTGTGTTACCTCTCGGAGATATATGTACATATAATGCGAGCAATAGGCAAATACGTTTTTATCTAAAATAATATCATGTTATTAAATAACTAGTATTTTCTCGCTCGTGTGGTTGCCGTTTTAGAATGGTGCCACTCCAGGTCTTCCCGTGGATGTCGTAAGAGGCGACTAAGGGAATAAAGGCTTGTGGTACTGTTGGGCGATGGGCTTGCAACCTCTCACTAATACACTAGTGGACATCTTGATCTACTTCTGCAGAATGTGGTTACACAATAATCAGCACGTCTTTTTGGAGTTGTTGGTGTTTCTGTAGCTCTGCCTATCCCACTCTGGGAATGAAGGCGTGATGTTATGTATGTATGTAGTATTTCCTAAATTCTCATTGGAAATTATTCTGTAAAACTCTAATTTTAAGTTACACGTTACAAAAGCTGGCTTTTTGAGTTAATTCCAATCGACCGATTTTACTTCACGAAGCGTTCCCCTAGACGCCGACAATTCCAACCTCTCGGTCAATCAATGCGGCGTCTGCGCCGACACTAACGAATGAGCCGACTGCTCCGCGACGTCGCTTCAAACTTTTTAATGACTGTTCCGCGCCCTTGAGGCTCCAGCGCTACGGTTCCGTACGCACAAAGGCTGTAAACATTTCTGCACAATTATTGTTATATTACAGAATAAAACTTTTGCACATCGATGAAAGTCAATGTCACAATTTAAACGCCATAGCGTATACGCACGCGTTTGCGATGCGTGTGTGTGTGTGTATTTTAGCACATGACATTCGTTTACACACGATTAGCCTCACAGATAATTGACTATTTTCTGAATCTTGTCACCTTACAATAAGGCTCACTAGTGGTCAGTTAACAGTGTCGCTGTCAGTACCACACAATGCTATTTATCTGTAATGTTTTTTTAATGGTGGAGCATAAAGTGTTTTGTATTGCATTGTATTAATGCCCGTTAACCTTCCTCCAATAAACAGTGTACGCACTTTTTATGTGGCGTGTAACCGCTTAACGCTGGGAACGAGGGCGTGATGTTATATAATATATATTATATATGTAATATAATATTTTAAGGATGAACAGTCTGTTAAATGCTGTAGTAAGCTCTGTGCTCGATACGCATTGCAATGAGGTCGCGAGCGCGCGGCTGAGCCCCGCCTCGCTCGCACTGCGCGGGCGCTACTCGGAGACGAAAAGCGTATCTGCTAGTACTAATTAATATTACTCACCGCCAAGCGACAAGCGGGCTTCGTTGTGTGTTTGTATACGGTCGGAAAATATTGATATTGCAAAGCCTAATTCACGCAACTTAAGTCTAGTAATATACGTCTATGTACACTAATATTGTGTACAAGTTCACATGTGCACGTGTCACGCAACTACGATTTTTAATTTACTAGGTACTAGTTCGTAAACTAGTAAATACTCATTTCTTATCAAAATGGAATCTCTAACGTTGTCGTGTCCCAAAAACTCAGTAGAAATTTATCAATATTTTAAAATGTCAGTGGTTAAGGCGAAAAAATATCTTTAAACTTTGGAGGCTTTGGAATAAAAAAGTAAGGATAGGTTCAACAAAACCATAGTTCTTTGATCTACTTAATTTTTAACAATATACCAACTTGCTTAGAATTATAAATATAAATTTCGAAAACCAACGAGAAATTTCTAATGGTGTTGGAAATCTGTGTGCCAAAACAAGAATTGAGCAGAAAAAGAAAAAGTTCAAAAAGTGCAGACGCGGACAGCCCATAAATCGCCGGCGCCGTAAAAATCGCCGAAAACAAACGATTAAATCGAGGGACTGCAGGCATCGCCCCAAGCCGTGTTATTCTCTTAACGAACTCTCTTTTCAACTCGACGGACGTATTATTAACCAACGAGTTAAAGTGGTCTCGTCCACTAACCTAATTTTTAACAATTTGAAAAACATTGCACCGCGCGCGTCTAACTCGGGCGGGGACTTTGTTGAAAGTTGGTAATATCTGGAAAATAAAAAAAGCCTGGGGTAACCAAAGAATATTCGCAGTTTTCAAGCGCTTATTAGGTTTTTTTTTAGCTGTCAGTCAGTCCGCCACAAAAGAGTTTTATACGTGGAGACTGGAGAGATAACGGCTAAAGTTCTTCTTTCCGAAGTAAGTAAATAATATCTGTGGGGCTACACAAGTTGCATTCGACAATCGTTAGCGATTATGTTTCGATTAAAAAATATATGGAAGGTGGCTTACGTCAATTCCATACATTTGTCTATCGTAACATAATCGATAACGATTGTCGAATGCAACTTGTGTAGTCCTACTGAATTGTTAAAGTAAGTAAGCAAGGTACATTGCTATTGAGGTTAGATTTATTTCGTATATAATATTCGATGCTGGTACCTAATAGGCTATCCTAAGTATAGCGGTTATTTTTTAAGCTTTTAGTGATTTTCGAAGTTGTTTTTTAACGTGTTGCAAGTTTAAAAAGTTGAGGTGGTCAAATAACATAGGACCACCGGTTCCAACTATACCTCAAAATAATAGATGACAAACAATTCCATACAACAAAAGTAGTACAAGGCCTTCCCAGATCTTAATCTCGACGGGAGCGCGTGGGCGCCGGTGATCGTGTGAGGAGGGTTCGGTCCCGCGAGCTCACAATAGTGACGATTCCTTTGTGATCCAATTGCCATCAAATTATGTTAAAGGTTTTACATCTTTAAAGGTCAATGTTATGAAAATGTGGGGATTTATTATAATTCAATTTACCCATTTTATTTCAATATCGCGATCATTTTGCTGATATAGCACTGCTTATGTAAATAATAATGTAAAAAAGAGCTACAATAAAGTCAATATGATTACAATAAAGAAGCAAAAAGGGAAGGGGATTTTGTTTTTTTTTCATTAAAACTGTAATTGACTCAATTATGTTGAATACGAATAAATTATCCCCCCTGTAACCTTATTGTAAAACGGTTTTGATTAAAATAAATAAAATATTATTTGTATGGGACGGTCCAGTAGTATTACAAAGGTAAATGGTGTCAAATACTTGCTGCAGCTGTGGAAAATGAGATTCAAAGGAGCACGGTCTCCGTGATATTTATAAATCACTAGCAACCCGCCCTCGCTTCGCTCCTGATTAAAGTATTATACATATAAACCTTCCTCTTCAATCACTCTATCTATTAAAAAAAACCGCATCAAAATCCGTTGCGTAGTTTTAAAGATTTAAGCTTACATAGGGATATAGGGGCAGAAAAAGCGACTTTGTTTTATACTATGTAGTGATTATACATCATTTACTACCAGTGACGAGATCGATTTTAATAGAATATAAATAGAATTACAATCTAAATATATTTATTTGTGTCAGGATACATAAAACACATCCAGGGCTGAGATTTCCATTTAACTAAGCTAAGGATAAGTTCAATAAACAAAGCTCGCTATTTATAGCGAGCTTTGGTGGAAACGAGCTTTAATGGAAACGAGGGAAAAGGCGGTCAATTAATAGCCAACTGGCAGAAAACACGATAATATTTATATTATCGTGTTTTCTGCCAGTTGGCTATTAATTGACCGCCTTTTCCCTCGTCCTGTGTGGATTTTTATAAGCAGAGCATACCTACATGTAACCATACTAAAACCGTGAGAAATATTTTTTGCTGAAAATTTTATACCTACTTATAAATGTATCCTTTTGTTTCAGGTAATGCCCCGCTGCTAAGACTACTTCGTTAAACATAAATCATCTTGGCGGAAGGAGGCACGTGCGTAAAAATATTTCACTGGTTGTCTTATCTTCTAATCCGGGGCACAATAGTGCAAACACTGCCTCAGTAGGCCTCGCCAATATGCAAATGATGCCAACGCTATTCTTTGATCATGATGATGATGATGTCTTCGTGGTATCCTTCATCAGGGACATGGGGCTCGCAGAAGGGTTTTTGTTCATGTTTACAATTTTGCGCGGCAACTTTAAGTTCTTCCCAGCCAAGACCAGTCGATAAAGCCTCTTTTTCAACTGAACGCCTCCAGGTGGCACGACATAATCATGACATAACAATGCAGTTCTGTTTACGCTCAGAGAAAAAGACAGAGCTATGATAGTTATATAGCTCTGTCCTTTACTCTGCGCGTAAACAGAACTGCATTGCTATGTCATGACAACCCCCCAGGTCTCCTTTTTCCGAATGTTTGCCACCGACCACCCTGCATGGAAATATGGTTGTCTGCTCTCCGCAATACATGTCCAATCCAGCGCCTTGCCTTTGTAGACTCGAAATTTACAGTCACCCAATTCCATTCTTAGGCCGATTTGGACTATGTCAACGTGACGTTGTAAACCAAATTATGAGAAGTCTCTTACGTTGTGGTTGACAACATCAGTTTAACATACTTCTTAGTGGCCTAGGAATCGAATTAGTGGACTGTAGATGAACTCTGATTGGAGATAGCGTAAGCGGTTGAGGCAAACAGTCATAAACATTTGGTCGATGGTGAAAACCGCTTACATAGCGTTATGCATCTTGACCAGGCCCTCTGGCGAGAGATGGAGAGATGGTGTTTGTAATCTGGACCTCGTCTTTTTCTGATTTAATATTTTATTTTAAAAACGCTCGTTTTAGTTTACCTGTACTTAAGACAGACCTCGGGGAGGTCACAATGAATTATTGAAAGGAACCGCCCGGCTATTGGAGGGTTATAGCCCAACTTGCGCGATAAATTGCTCAACTTTGATAAAAGGGCTCCGAACGAAGGTGTTTCCGCAACTTTTAAACGTTTTATTGCGTTGGCGCGCGCCATATTTTTTCTGAAGTCATCTTGTTGAAAAATATTTACTGTGTACTAATTAATGTTAAATATGGGTAAAACGTTGACTTGTCAACTTGAATGACTTATATTATAGTTCTTAGTCTGGATCTTCGTCCTGTATATTTTCTTTCCAGAATTCTTCCCACACGAAGGCGTTTAGTTTGAAGTAGTTTTTCACTGGCTTATAGAATTCGTATTCTATTGTTCTTGTGTCAATTGCTTGTTTCGCATCTGGTACAGCGCAGTACATTTCTATGGGATAATTACTTGCCGTGTATAGTCTGCATTGTTTTACATTTTGTTTCCCTTTGTACTTCACGTCTGTTGACATCGGTGCTCCAGCTGCCAGCAGTTTCCACTGTTCAAATTGATTGTCAGTTAGTTTACATTCGTCCATGAAGCACACGTTTGTATGTATTAAGTAAGCGATGTTAAAACTGTTTTCCGGTGTTAGTCCTGTGAGTCTTTGAAAGTTCACGACACGGACAAGTCATACTTTTATTTTATTGATGTGGCCAGAAAAGTTACGGAACAGTTTTGAAAGTAACACTTTCTTTTTATTTTCCCATCGATGTCTATCGGAGCGTGTGCCTGCCTGTCTGCTGTCTGTGGTATTGCAGTTATCAAAAACACGGGCCAAGTGCGAATCGGACTCGCTCACGAAATCTATGCAACCACGGTGTCTGTATTAAGAGGCCGTATACGAAATTTTGCCGATTTTGCGTGATTTTACAGTTGAAATACTTTACTTCTACAAATTATAATGCGCAACACGAAAGATAATTTTAATTTTCAACGAAAGTGTGTTCTTTTTTGTTTTTATTATTTTATTTTGATTAATCGACCTGAAACCGGCGACTGTTTTGTGAATTTTGCTGTAAGAGGTTTAGAATATTGCATATTCACGAATCGTTTTGACGTCTAAAAGGTATGAAAATTTACAATTTATTGCTGTAAATGTCACCTAAAAAATGTATGAATCAGTTTTTACCACGTTTATATAATTATTTTGTAAAAAAAATATTTAACTTGGTAAAATTTTATAGAGATAAGCAAAAATTTTTTTTTTATTTCGGTTACACATCTTAGCCTTCTTCTGCAAAATGTGGTTACAGAATTATCATCAAGTCTTTTTAGATTTGTTGGTATTTCTGTAGCTCTGCCTACCCCACTCTGGGAATTAAGGCGTGATGTTATGTATGTATGTATGTTATTTCGGTTACTTAAAACTCTCGGTCATAAAATTAAAAACAGTAATTAACTTCAGTTCAAAATCAATCCATTTTACCTTAAAAAATATCAAAAAAATGAAAAATAAATGGTAATATATAATGTTCTAAAACAACATAACTCTCGCCTATAATACTCGACAAAAATAAAAAAGTAGCTCATTCTTTTGTAACTCATTTATTCGATCATAACTGAAATTATATATCATGATGTGAATTAAAACTTATAGAAAACCAGTATTTTTGCTGTGAAATCACGAAAATAAGCAAAACCGGCAAAAATTGGTATACGCCAAAAAAATCACGTTTGTTGTACGGAAGCCCCCCTTAAAAAATAAGTTTATTCTGTTTTTAGCATTTGTTGTTACAGCGGCGACAGAAATACATCTTGTGGGAGTTAGTTCCAGAGTAAAACTCCAATGTTATCTTGTAACACCAACCTTATTCTTAAAATACAATTCCGGTAATTTGTTAAATTTTATTATACTTTAGTGACTTATTAACGTCTGCCGTGTTCAAATGCTATCACAGTAATGCTCTCCAGTTAGATCTATCCCACCACTATCCCTCGGCAACCATTAAAGTCAGCAATAGGGGGCGTATGACTTCCTGGTTTTTGAGAGATAGTTGAGAGACTTATAAAAAGTAGTTAAACTTCATTAAAATATTAGAATAATTATGTAAATAATTAACAAATAATCGTTATAAATAATTAAACAATAATTAATAAGCTAACAATCATCAGAGAAAATTTCAATTGTCTAGCCATCGCGGTCATGAGATGCAGCCCGGTGACAGACGGACAGAAGGACGGACAGCGGAGTCTTAGTAAATTAGCGAGGTTTGATGAAAGTCGGTGGGGTAATTAGGTCGCCATTACTGCCAAGTAAATAAGAGCCATCTTAACGTCGACAATACGGTAACATGTCAAAAGCAATATGGTTAAATCGAGTAGAATTGAGTCCCTGAAAGTAGTTATGATTCGTTAGTCGTTTGATGAAATTCTAACGAATCAATTTCAGAAAACAGCCCGTTTTGAAGGGAAATAATGAACTATTGGAAAGAGACACCTGCGAGTAGCGAAAGCTAGTTCGTGTTTAAATGGAATAACACGTCATTGTCTGTCGCTTTTAACCTAGTTATTTTGTTCGACGGTGGTTTGTAATTCAAATGAAATCGTGAACAATGTCCACTAACTACAAGTTACAGCTGGTGACGGTATGGCGCGCCGCCGACGAAGTTGGGCGGAGGCTCGGGGATGTTTATACTGACGACAAACCACACGAGGAATTCTATTTTAAATTTCGTTGAGGTTCAATTATACCAAAATAAAGTAATCATCAGGGCTGGGATTCTACACGATAATAACGATATCGTATTTGATGTGTTTCCGTATTGTCAACGTTTTGATAACTCTTATGTCATTTACAATAATGGCGACTGTGACAAACGATTCTTAAACGTGTCAAACACGATATCGTTTTAACGCACCTGAATAGAGGCCCAGTTCAGCTGTATAAGCAAACCAATAAACAAACAGAGTTACTTTCGCGTTTATAATAATATAAGTATTGATTTAATAGAAATTGTCCTAAGTATAAATACACTATACTCGTAAAAACCCCAACGAAGTTTCGCGCGCCAGAAATGACAAGAAGCAGCTATCTTTGACATTCCTGACTCATACATATAGGTACTTTCTCATCACCATTTATTTTTATCCTTCGCGATAACGAACCCATGACCTTCGACACAACTGACAGGTTAGCTGGGAATATTATATATTATGTAGACTAACTTTATCGTCGGTATGTTAATAATTAATAAGTAAAATAAAAAGAACAAACCTCAAACGTTGGCTTAATTGCTATTTGACCCGGTCTTCGAAGCTAGCGGTCCCGGGCTCAAATCCCGGTCAGGGCAAATATTTGTGTCATGAGCATGAGTGTCTTGGAAGTTTTCTATGTATTTAAGTATGTAAATATTTATCTATATAGGTAAGTTATCGTTGTCTAGTACTCATAGTACAAGCCTAAAGCTTAGTTTAGGACTAGGTCAATTTGTGTGACTTGACCCGTGATAGTTATATAGTATAAAGCAAAGTCGCTTGCCGCGGTCTTTCCCTATATATCCTAAGACCTTTTAAACTTAGTAGCGTATTTTGATCAGTGCGTTTTTTTATACGTATAGAGCGAAGCGAGGGATGGTCGCTAGTTTATTATAAAGCGCATTTTCGTTGATCTGTAGCCCGCATGCTTGTGGTGTAGCTATACACTAACAAGTTTGCGTGCAGTTTGTTGAGTCAGCTGGCATCGCAGCGCCGCGAGGTTGCTCCCAGCACGCGTGCTTTAGACCACTCAGTCTGCGCTATTACTTCTGTAACAAATGGATCGCTATATACATTTCGCTGACTACTTTGTTTAATTGGCTAAGTAATAAAAAATGGATTTGAAACGAACGTCACAAAAGAAAACATCGCTCCGGTGCCTTTATTATTCAGAAGATTAACGTGACGCGACCTTTCCGAGACGTCGAGTCGCTCCAACCGTCTACCAGAAAATAACTTGAAACACTTTTCACGTGGATTTTATCTACATAGATAATAAGCGGGCGAGTAAAAAAATGTACATCGTCATCACACTAATTCTGCTTGTGATAATTTTATACTGTTAGGTACAGTATTGGATCAATAGTATTTGCAGTGGGATAGGCAGAGATATAACAGAAATACCAACAATTTTAAAAAGACTGGTTAATAATTCAGTAACTACATTTTGCACAAACAGGCTAAGATATTTACCAAAGTATTAGTGACAGGTTGCAAGCTCATCGCCTAACAGAGGGGTTATTATGACATAACTATGCAGTTCTGTTTTCGCTCAGAGAAAAGGACAGAGCTATATAACTGCCATAGGTCTGTCCTTTACCTTGACACCCCAGTACTACAAGCCCTTATTTCAAGGTGTATACATACATACATAATATCACGCCTTCATTACCAGAGTGGGGTAGGCAGAGCTACAAAAATACCAACAACTCTAAAAGACGTGTTGATTATTCTGAAACCACATTTTGCACAAACCTTCTAAGATGTTTACTAGTGTATTAGTGATAGGTTGCAAGCCCATCGCCTAACAGTACTACAAGCCCTAATTCCCTTAGTCGCCTCTTACGACATCCAAGGGAAGACGTGGAGTGGCACTATTTTAACCCGGCAACCACACGGATGCATATCGGATGTATACATATCGTTAACAATAGCGATTTACAAAATCTGACAATAAGTATGGAGTTAACATAGTGTCTAACTATAATTATGGAGGACAATCTCAATAATTTATTACTAAGTTCTATAATACTTAGTGAGTTTTTCCTCCAAATAGAGGGTGAGCGGCGCGCGGTAGACTGTCAGCCTACGATAATTAAATGCGTTTTGTCACCTGAGTCACCTTTATGGAGATTGTAGGAAAAGCCAGTACAACTGGTTTACTTGCTCTTCCTACGATCTCCTTTCCTAGTTTGCATTAAATAAAAAAAACATGTTGTTATAGTCTTTAGTTTCATTTTCCGCTGCAAGAAGATAACAATCTCACCTTCGCAACTCTGTTTTAATGTAAGTCAACCCTCGCAGTGACGCGGCCACCGAGCCGTTGCGCTGTGCGAGTATAACTTGCACGATTTAACTTCAGCTAACTGTACCCAACTGTCAGTGGCTAAATTGCATCGTTTGTCGGAAAGTAAAAGAGTTTGATATATATTCATGAACGCGCCAGACGCGTGGGATGACAGACAGCTCTTTGACGGCAACAGTTGGCAGCTCCCGCCCCGATGCCATTATGCATTATTATTTTCGTTGCTTTTGCATTTATGTGCATGGTCTTGAAATGATCACAATCTGTACTTTGAAACTCTTAACTCAGTTATACAAAAGTTTATTAAAAGGTTAAGAATAAGCATAAAATGTTTTTTATGTTGCCAAACTTTGTATTTAATTATTTAGATAGCAATATTCAACGGTTTTAAGTTGTTTTAACAAAACAAGTTGAAAACGTCTTTCAGCTGTCTTCATTTAATTACCCGATTTTGTTTTTCAATCAAAATAACAACAGCATAGTAGTTTTTAAACGTTTCAGGTTCTAATCACACCGGAATAATCATATATTCTTCTTTATCTTTCTGTGATCTGGGTCTGACATTAAACATTAAAGAAGCTTAAGTACAGGGTGTGAGATAAATCCAACCGTTCACAAACGTGGCGGCTCCACGAGTTGCTTATTCAACATCTGCTTAGAATTACGAGTAGGTCCTGTGAATTACGACTTAAGAAAATGAAAATCATTTCTTCGTTAAATGTAATTCAATTTGGGTAAAAAGTGGACTTTTTCGCTAAGGGATTCATAATTACCACCCTCCGGGAAGGGGGGGGGGGGGTAATGCTGCATTTATTTTTCAACGGGTGGGATAATGACAATAATTTGCCGGAGAGTGATGGTGCCGCGGCCCAGGAGGAGTGGCGGGGCTATTTGTTCCGCTCTACACAGACTATGTTTCATCTTTTACAATCATTCGTGTGACAGTTTGATAATCCTAAGCTATGAGAATACAATTATAGCTGTACGAGGTTTATAGTATCTGTGTGTACTCGTAGTCTTAGCTCAGGCCCAAAACCGCGGTATCGTGTAATTTCTTATTTTCATTTTCATCTTTCATTTATGTAAGCTGTTGTATGATTGATTGCCTATGTCAATTTTACACATTTGAAGTATATTTAGCAAACAACTAAAAAAGTATAATAGGAAATATTTATTAAAAAAAACATAACAATGTAACTTAAAAACATTGTATTGCTAATGTCTAGTTGTTAGTAGAGTAAAACTTGCTTATACATATAGCAGAGCTCTACAGAGAACCAATATTATACTCGAAGATCCATGACCACGAACGGTTTATTTATTGATTACTCGTATTACTATACGTTATTGGTAATGATTGAAGGTCAACTGATAGAAATTGCCATTAAGCATTAAGTTTACCTTTTGTACTCAAATATATAAATAAATAAATGGTATTCACGTTCGAGAAATAAATAATTTAACCGTTTAATAGTAATATTACAACCCTGTTTAGATAAATTATTTTTAATGTTTAAGCTCCGCTCGGGTTAAGTAGGAGCCGAGGGATGAAATAACATCCAACTAGAATGCTGAGGCTGATGATTATGATAACTGGACTAGGCTATCTCTTTATATTGATGTAAGATAATAAGTAAATACTACTGCACACAACATAAGTGTAAAGTTAGTGTTACCTTCCTAAATACGAAACTTTGCACCCTGCCAAGTTGTCTAAAGTTCGTGTGTGTTTAAACTTTGAGTCATTACCGTTTGGCTAAAACATGTTTACAAATATTTATGTCAAGAAACTATTTGTATTATATTTGTCCCATTTTCATGATACCAAAACCTCTTAATCCGATGGTTACGTAAAGTTAAACTTGTGCCTCAAAAACGCCTGCAACGGGAAATACCTTTTTACAATCAGCCATAACTATTTCGGCCAAACGGCAAACCCAAAGTTAAGGCAACATAACAGGGAGTAAACTCTCGCATTAAAGTTATATACGTAACACTTCAATGATCTACTATTTATTCAAACAAACGACGATGCAACTAGAAAAAAGCGAGTTCTTTCGTAAATGTAAGAAAATTACATTGTTATAATTTTTGGCGTCCCCCCGACCCCGCTCGCCCCGCAAGCGGGGTCGGGGGCGAGGGTAATCCCCGGGTTAATTGTCGAGTAAATAAACAATGAACGATCAAGTCTAGCCGCCAGGGACACGACACGGCTCAGGGATCTCTGACCATCGTCAGACTACCAGACGGACTAACTACCAGTTTCCCGCCACTCGCTGATATTCATTTTATATCAGGCTACGGGGCTGGGATTCTACACGGTAATAACAACATCGTCTTTGACGTGTTTCCGTATTGTCAACGTTTTGATAACTCTTATGTCACTTACAATAATGGCGACTGTAACATAAACGATTCTAAAACGTGTCAAACACGATATCGTTTTAACGCACCTGAATAGAGGCCCAGGACGCCTGCGACTTTGAATCGTACAATTTGGTTCCTGCTTTTCCCCTTATCTATTCCCGTTGGCGGTGGATTTTAGGAAAAAAACTTTCTTAGTGCATCCCTAGGATACCCAAAAGTTCCTAGGTTCAGTGGTTTAGCTGTGCGTTGTCTGCCAGCCTGTCAGTCAGACATGGAAGAGTTTTATCTGTATTAGACAGATTAATTATGAAAAATCATGGTTAGTACTTAATCAAACACAAATGTGATTTGAATGAATACTCGAAGCTTAGTTACCGCATAATTTTTTTTTAGAATTCCCACTCTTTACCCAATATTTTTTCGCGTGTGTTTAGTATTCGTTTTGTCAGTCGCTTTGAGTTGAAATTATTTTTAAAAGAAAAATGTATTATATTTAAATATTACACAGATATACAAAAGAGAAATTTTCTTGCACGTGTAAATACTACATGACATTGCTAGGCACACAAAAAATATTATTCTCGGAATATGCATGTTCTTTGTTATTTGTAAATTGGTGAGTGAATCGTAATTATCATTTAAAGATACATGCGGTTATTTCTCCGCTGTTTTACTAAAGAATACGAAAGTAAAGCGTATGGCACACCGGCTGCAGCAGCGGGCGGCGAGCGGGCGGCGAGCGGGCGCGGGGCGGGCGGCGCGCGGCGCAGCGGCTCGTGAACCGTTCCGAGCGGGTGCGCGCCCTCATTGCTCGCGCCCCAGCGCCGCCCGGGTCACGGCGTCACACCGTCACCTGCCCCGATATTGTTGCTACATGCGAAGGGTACACAGAAGGACGCATGTCTAGGTACCTTAGTAACTTTTTGAGTTATTGCGATTTGAAAGTTAGGAACCATGTAATTTCATTCGGAAGTAAGGTTTATTTAGAAATTATAAAATCTAAGATTTATAACCACAAGCCTAGAGCTTAGTTTGGGACTAGGTTTGTGTGACATTATTATATGCCGGGCTATATTCTCTTAAGGACTTAATTTTCATCTCGACGAACGAATTAATAACCAGCGAGTTTTAGTTTTCCCGTCAGAGCGTACAAACAACAATTTAGAGCGGGCATTCTCAATTAGGTAGCCCGATACTAAACTTGCTCGTAAGCGTTCGCTCGCTCGGCCGCATCGACAAGAAGCCGTTTTTAAGAGATTACACCTCTGGACAAATGTAACATAGATTAATTATTTGACAGGCAGGCAGGTGGTGAACTTACGAAGCTGAAGTACGTACGAGTAAGAGCTATTTTTTGTGTGATGACCGCGAGTATTTACTCCCGAGTCTTGGATGTTTTCTATGTATTTAAAAATATATCTCTTTATACTATATACATACATACTAATAACACACAAATTGCTTTACAAGATTATAATTATATTCTGAAATAAACAAAAGACGATCCACCAAGCGCACAATGCCGCCAAGAGAGACTTCCACAGACAACCCGAGCGTGTTTCATCTGTCAAACGCAATAGGGATGCGTTACGAAATTAGAGATGTTCCCAATCCATATTTTTCCCGTCTAACAATACATAACTCTTCTCTCTTCTCAGTCGCTTACTCTTGGCAGAGTAGTCGTGGTCACGCGAAACGCTCGGTAGCGCTTCACTACCGTGCGCCATTTATCCCTTGCTGAAGTCTGTCTGCGCATTCGTTGAGGGATTTGTTAGTCAACGACTTGATTTGTCCCGTCCATCGCATACATAAAAAAACGTCACGCCTTTATTCCCAGATCGCCTTTATTCTGGGGTAGGCAGAGCTACAGAATACCAACAACTGTAAACTTGTTGATAATTCTGTAACCACATTTTGCACAATCAGGCCGAGATGTTTACCATTGCTGTATATTAGCGACAGGTTGCAAGCCCATCGCCTAACAGTACTACGAGTAAAAGCCTATCTTTTTATAAACGATTAACTTTTTCTTTTATTTAATTAGTAGTCTAGAGTTTAGTTTAGGATTAGGTACATTTGCATAAGATTGTCCTCTGATGATAATATACAGTCAACTTTTAATAGTTCATGGTTAGTTGATCGGGTCGCCACTTTCCCGAACACATGGTTGAGAGAGGTGATGGCTGAGATACGCGTCATACTCGTGAACGGGTGCTGTTTGTGGGGTCCGGTCTGTTCACGTTTGCAAGGACTGGTTCTTCAGTTTATTATTCTAGATATGGCTTTTGACGTCGAGACCTCGTCGTGTTGTTCTACTAAACTTATTATTTTTAGTTTCATGTTATTAGCCTTAAATTTGTATTGATTTTATTTGTTCAAGCTTTAATCATTATTATTTATTACTTTATTAAGTACTTGTAATGTAACTTTCTTTTTAATTATTACTGTACTTTAAATTTGAAAAAATGACCTTCTGCTGGAGTTTCCTGGCGCTTCTTCTCCGCAATGATGGTCTTATCCGAAGCGCTAGTAAATTCATTTCATATTACCGAACGTGTAAAAGAGCCCCATGGGGCCTTTTTACTGAATAGGCATTTTAATATTAATTTTGATTTTTTGAGTTACATTACACTTTTTTTGTACGAAATATTGACCTGCACATTTACTATTAAGGTCAATATCTCCTAATACAGGTGTAAACTTAAAAGGAGGATTCGACCACGAAAATTGTGAAACTTATTATAAATAAATGAATTTAAATTGGAATTTCTTTATGTATAATAATATTGGCTTAACTAAGTTTCAGGGCGCATCTTGTAGTTTTGGCTAGCATTATTTTAATGAACAGTTTAGGTACAGTACTTATTTATATTTTGTTTCCTTGTCATCACATAAAGTAAATTGTCATCACAAATATCATAAAAATAAGAAAAAGAAAAAAATCGCTTATAAATCTGTAATCGTGATAGCTTACGGCCAACCTTGAAATAGGTATTATCGAGAAGTTCCGGTGGGCCTCTGTGGTCTTCTTCATCAGAGCCTCTTCACAATTTTATACTTTCTAAATATTATTTACTTCTTACTGAAAATAATTTAATATTGTAGCCATCTCTAAGGATAGATTTTATCATTAAAACTATTGATTCAAAATGAGCCCATTTGGAAGCTTTCCTTTTTAAATAAAAATAATATTTCCAAATTAGTTTGTATATGACAAAGTTCTGAGGTAACATAATAAAAAAATAACCTGTGTAAGACCTATTTTTAAAATTAGTTTAAACGGTAACTTCAATAGCAAGTGGAAAAAATTGTAGCAGGTGTACCAAACATTGTATTAAATAATGTAGAGATTGACTGTGTTAGCGAAGCGCGCAACCTTGGACTCTTAGTAGACAACAATTTACGTTTTGAACATCACGTCATTAACACGGTTCGAAAGTGAGGGATTTCTTGAGTATTGACGTGCGTGTGAGACTATGTGAAGCTCTAATTCTTTCAAAATTAAATTACTGTTATACAGCTTTCGGCCCTTGTCTCTTGGTGCGATCTCAGCGTATCATACAGAAAGTCCAAAACGCTTGCACTAGGTTTTGTTTTAAAGTACCACCACGAGCTCACGTTACCCCTTTTATTAATGGTGCGAAAAGTTTGAAAATGTCAAATAGGCTGGAGCTCTACTTTGCGTGTCTACTTTTCGACACTATTCAAAATCAAGCTCCTAGCTATCTTTTTAAAAAGTTAAGGTGGTCTGACGAAAATAGGCATTTCAAAGCTAGAGCATCGCGTGCTGTCGTATTCAGGGTGCCTCTGCATAGATCAGCGGCCTTTAGGGGCAGTTTTAGATATCAGGCTACAAAGTGCTGGAACAACATTCTCCCACCCATCCGTGACCTTAGGTGGTATAAGTCTTCGTTTAGAATTAAGTATAGAATTCATTTGTTAAATAAACAATTAGCTTACTAAGCTTGATGTCGTAGAATAATTTCCCTGTGTAATTATTGCTAGTTATAATTTAGTTTCTCCGTTTTGTTTATGCTGTGTAAATGTTTAGTCTCGCTTTACTTCTAGAAATTATATTAAAAACTAAAGGCTAGAGTAATATAACATATAGTATGCAGAAACTGATACAGAGTTAATAACTTTATGTTAATATTCATATTATCATGGTCGTTTGGCACATCTTTCGGCTTCTTTCGGGCGCCGCAGACCTGATTCCAATGGTTCTGGCAGAATATCAGCGCTGCAGTTTCTGCAGCATTATGCTGAGTCAGCGCCAATTCACAGCACAACACATGGCTCTCTCACCGTATATAAGTCAATGTATATTTTAAGTCTCGTGTTTGTTGTCTATATTTTTAATGTTTTATGTTTAATTTAAGAGCCTGTGTTTGTGTTTATGTTGAATAAAGTTTTTATCTATCTATCTATCTATCGATCTAATAACTTGATAGGCAATGTAAATAAAGTGAGTACCACGAATGACGTCTCCAGAAAAGGCGAACCTTACTTGATCCTCAATTAACATTGCGCAGGTACTCCAATGTTCTCAAGGCCTCTTTATTAGAGGTCCTTAATCAAATCCAATGAATGAATCTGATTTGACTCTTATAACTTGTCGAGGGCTTTACCAATATCTGTCGCGCGGGTACACCTGTGTAACGTTATGAAAATTATCCACATCCTAACGTTATATTTCGTTAGTGTCTCTCTGATTAGGTATTCGATATTTTTTTATTTTAATATAAGCATAAATGACTGTATGTATTTTTCTATACATATAAATAACTTTATCGTTATACATAGTACAAGCCTAGATCTTAGTTTGGAATTACCAGATTAATTTGTGTGATGCTGGATCCCTAATATTTATTTACTATTTATTAGACTCCGGATCGCTACCATCATCTTTTCCATTAACCACCCGCCAAGCAACAGTGTTCGCATTGTTGTGTTCCGGTGTGGGGATAAGACAACCGGTGAAATTACTAGCATAAAGGCATTCCATCTTAGTCCTCAGGGTTGGCAACGCATTTGAAGTCTTAGGATTATAGTCTTGAGAATTCAAATGTCTATGGGTCTCAGATTCCACTTACCATCAGGTGGCCTGAGTGCTCGTGTGCCTTCTCCTTAACATAAAAAAATACTTAATATAGAAGACGCATAAAATTAGTTTTCCACTTCTCCCCGTATTTCTTCCCATCTCGGGTAGGCAGAGCTAACAGAAATACCAACAACTCTAAAATACTTGTTTTTTAATTCTGTAACCACCTTTGCACAATCATGCCAAGAAGTGTGTTCCCGTCGGGTGTTGATTTTCGTAAAATCCCTTCTTGATGCACCCTTATGAATATCCAAAAAATATTCCCCCCAAATTTCAAATCCCAAGGTTCCGTGTCTTAGGCTAAATAAAATATATACCGGGTATACCGCTATAATAAAATAATAAACCACGAATCTCTCTCTCTCTTCGGAAAGAAACAGTTTTAGCGAAACGATATTAAGACAACGTTATAGTAAAATGCAGTATGTAAAGGCCTGACGCGCAATGCGGGTGTGTCGGGGGGAGGGCTTTGAGAGACCCTTCTTGAGTGATTTGAAAGAATCTCAGCGCGAATCACGCAAGGTTTCACTCTTAACCCGCGGTTAGATAAACTTTTTGCATTAGATGTTTCTTTCAAATAGCGATGACATCTTTGATGCCTCAGAGACATGATGTCATTAATGAATAAAGCTGAGCGCTGAGTTGCTTCTGTTCGCGGTTCATGTCATGAGCATTAGGACGAAGTAGTGGGACCACGGCTCGCGACCCCTCTGAACTTGTACTATGAGTTACTAGAAAACGATAAACATTCTTTACTTGAATAAATAGTGAACATGATCAACTTGGGAATGAATACTCGCGCCTTACATATAAACATGGTCCCTACTGTGAACCTAACTCGGGACTACAAGCTTTGAAGGCCGAAGTATGTATTCCTAGGTTGGTTGCTTGTTTCAGGTAACGAATTCTGTTGAGTTATTTAAGGGAAAACTGGTTTACCCATATATTTTTTGACAACTTAGCACTCTTAATCCGCCCGACTTATTGCGTTCCTAAAAAAGAAAGACAGAGTGACATTAACCGCGCACGTCCCGCGCGCCGCAAGAAATGCTCCGGAGTGTCGCCGTTCGCAAAAAAACAATTAAACGCAGAGAAATGAAGCAGCCACTCGCTAATTAGCGGAATTTAAATAAATAAGCAATAAAGGAGGTTTGCAGCAATTTATCGCTGCGAATTAGGAACGATGTTTAAATATTTACAAATAAATGTAAGGTTTTTAAGGCTCTGTAACGGCTTTCTTATTCCCGCCATGTTTTTTGCGCGTTCCCGCGACTCCTGGACCCATTCAGGCGTTCGAGTGACTTTAACTTTAATTGACTCGAGAAAATGTAAAAGCATTGAATTAAATGCGATCTAAAACAAATGATAAAACATTTAATTTCTTAGCTTGTAAGAGTTGCGAGAGCAGGGGCCCTAGCCAAGATGCAAACGCTTCTAACGTTTTTCTTTTCTATCGTTCAAAATGTATGCGATGACAGTCGACCACGTGGTTTATCGAAACGCACGAGAATGTATCCTGATGTATTTTTTTGTAGGATAAATATTTTTCCAGCGTCTATGCTTTTCCCCACAAGATGACACTACAGCTCAGCTATGAATGAGCGAAGCCGTAGTATGCACTAGTTACCGTGTTTAAATTAGTACATCTCTTTAGCTTATAGAGGGCGTGTGTGAATTTGGCCAGTTTTCCTAAGATTCTCCCCGCATGAGATTTCCAATTAATGCACGAGTCGAGACTGTCATTATTTCATCATTTTTATAGTGAATTTTGTGTTTATTGATGTTTTTTCGCGCGGTTTCAGGTTCCAGGTTATGGTCTTGCAGCCAGTCTAGAATAAGAGAGAAAGGTAGAGTTCAATTGCTGGCTATGATCTTCGGAATTATAACATTTAAACACAAGAGTAATGTCATCCGCGTTTAGTATGGGTTTAGTACTTGAAATATATTATGTTAGTAGTCAGGTGTAGCGGCCCGGTAATAATTTGTGGTAAATAAATCAGTAAGATGCGTACAGTGGTAGACCGCCGTACATCGAGAAAGTGGAGATGTGAGAGACAGGACGGACAGACAGTGCTGAAGGAAGGCGCCGGCAGTGACCCGAGCAGTGATTCGGAACACCTCCCCCTGACTGATGCCGTATTCATAATAAATATTTATACTTATTAATAGTTCGGGCTGTATCAGTTAGGTCGCTTATTTCTATGCGGAAGCCGCCCGCTAACTTTTCCGGAGTATCCACTTGGCAGCCCAGCTTGCAAAGGAGTGCGAGTGTTAATAGTCATTCGCTGGGTGAATAGAAATACAACCCAAAGTAAGTCATAACTTGTTAAGAACAAGTACCTATTCAATTGATAAGTCTTTTGGAAAGTTTCGTACAAACTTCAGTTTTATCGTTAGTAAAATATGCTGTAATATATTATATTTTGCTGTGTTTCTATTCACCTCATATTAACGATTAGAATTTGTTAATTCAAATTCAAAACGATAATTTAGTAATTAGGCCACAAAAGGGCTCTTTTACACGTCAGTAATATGAATTGAATCTACTAGCGCTTCGGACAACACCATCATTGCATAGCGCCAAGAAACTCCAGCAGAAGGTGATTTTTCCAAACATAATGAACAGTAATACTTAAAAGTAAGTTATATTACAAGTACTTAATAAAATAATAAATAATAATAATTAAAGCTAGAAAAAATAAAATCATTACAAATGTAAAGTTAATAACTAGAAACTGAAAAAGAAAAATCTTTAGGAAAACAACACGACGAGGTCTCTACGTCGTAAGCCATAACTAGAATATTAAACTAAAGAACCAGTCCTTGCAAACGTGAACAGACCGGACCCCACAAACAGCACCCGTTCACGAGTATGACGCGTATCTCAGCCATTGCCTCCCTCAACCGTGTGTTCGGGAAAGTGGCGACCCGATCAACGCCACCGCCGTAAGCAAAGACCTTTAAGCTAAGTGGCGGTATAGTTGTAGCAACTTTACAAAAACAGATACGAACTTTAAATCACCATAGTGGGAAAAAATTAACGGTCGGGGTACTGGACGTAAAGTGGATGCAGCTGGTGGAAAAGTGTTGCCGCCAACACATTAAAATGTAATTAAAGTAACAAATCCCCACTTACCGGGTAATCGTTATCAGGGTTAATTAGATCAAGTAAGGGCGTGCGCACAGCGGCGACAATGCGACCCTCGTCATACGTCCGCGGCTGCGTCAGTCGCACACGTATTAATTACACTCGGTGGGCGCGCGGCGTCACCCGCCGAGGGCCGCGGCGTCACCCGCCGAGGTGACAGGTGACTCAATAACTGAAGAGCGTTAAGTGACGTGTGTGATAGTGGTAATATGGCTCAGCCACAACGCGCTTAACCCACTCAACTCTCATTCCATTCACCGAATGAGAGTTGAGTGGGTTAAGCGCGTTGAGGCTGAGCCATATTCTATTTTAATTGTGTAGCTTAATGATACTAAAAACAAGCAATGTATATGAAAACCGTTGCACTCCACACAGTGATTTAAGTTATACATTGAGTGATGAAAATAAGTTTATTAACAACTTTTTAACCTACGTTTTCAAAAAATTATCCACTGAATTTATTTAGGAGGTAGATCGTCCCCTGTTGTATGATACTTAGTTTGATAAATTTGATAATAGGTTGTTTCTAAATTTGCATTGTACAGTAGGTATAATAGTTACGATTACCGTAACTAAATAATAAAATTTGCATGTTCTACTATTATTGCTGTACTAGTGGACGTCGACGGTAACTTACCTACTTGAAGAACTTATGTAGGTACCTACAACTTATACGAGTAATGCAACAAATAATTTGAATTCGAATGACTTCCTGTAGAAACTTAAAAGAGATTACTCGTTGTTTTAACGTCTTGTTCATTTTACTTGTGTTCCCGCCCCACGAGTACGTCACGTGGAGCGTCGTCCGCCGTTAACGGGGACACATTAAAGGTGCGATTAACCTGATTTGCCTTAATTGCTCGCTGCGAGGTTCATCATTATCGAGTTACAATTACAGATAACAAAGTCATGAGGCAAATCACCGATTAACTTTTTATGGCATAAAGCTAAACGATACAATAAGGCTAAGTAAGGTTTCTCTTGAACACCTAATTCATTTTTCAGTTTGTCACCGAACGAGTCAATGGCTAGCTAAATTGTGCGATGAGAGCATATTTTGTATGGAAAATAAAAGGCACACGAGCTCACAAGCCTATTTAAATAATTATATTTTTATTCTCAAGATTACAAACACTGCAACCCTAAGACCCCAAATGCGTTGTCAACTCTGAAGACTAAGATGGAACGCCTAGTAATTCCAGCGGTAGGTCTAGTGCGAGCGTGAACTTCTAATTTAATCCCAGGTGTCGATGGTGAAACAGCACAACTACCGATTTGACGCATAGGGACACACAACTGAGTAGATACAAATAAGGCTAGGTCTATTTGTTTCAATAAATAGTCAAAGAGAAACAAACTAGGGCTAAACTGTTCGGCAAAATGATTTTAACTTAATTTATAATCATATTATAGCCTGTGAAATATATTTTTAGATATGAAACCATAAACAACGTACTTAAAGTCGACTTTAAAAAAGTCTTCAAAGAAATTTTCGTTCAACAAACCTTGCAACCTTTCAAAGCAATGATCTACATTTCAATAGCGTTTCGGGAAGTTCGCGCAAAAACAAAGAAATGGTTCGTGTTTGAAGTCCAACAGAAGTATGCGGGATCAAAGCCGGCGCCTGGCGGCGGGCGCTGGCCGCTCGAGGTCACTTCCGCGTGCAAATGATAATGTTAAAAACATTAACACTCATATGTTCTAAGAAAATAATAAAACACGTTTGAGCATAAATATATGTATATTATTTTATTACCAGCGTAGCCAGCTGGCCACCTGATGTGTGCCACCACCACTTATACATGGTAACCTACCTGAAACACTAAAAAAGATTGGCCCGCTGTTTCGTTTGTTTGCATTTTCATAAGTTATAGAATACAGCGACAAGATGCGTGGCAATTAGGCTAGACTAGATGGCAGAAAGCACGGCGGTGAATGGCTAACTATCTAGAAATACCAACCACTCTAAAAAGAACTGTTTTAATTGTGTCACCACATTATGTACTGATATTAATCCAAACCATTCTTCGGAGCCCTGGTAAAAATACGAAAAAAATAAAAGTGTAAATATATCATCATTTTTCATCATTTTATTCGTACTAGTTTCATTTGCCTTAATTATCACTATACCTTTATTTTCCCTCTTATCACACCATAATTTTTGAGTGCCATAATACTCTATTGTTATATTATAATTGTCAATCTCCCTAATATTAGATATCATAATAATACTTTCCATTATATTTACTTTCGATAATGTTCATTTCTTATATTTTATGCCATAACTTCGAAAAACCAACCCATATTGTATCCGTGTGTTCAGTGGGTATAATGAAGTACTGGTACCACCTGTAATACGTACCTACTACTATTATAATAACCTACCTATTCTACCTTAAGAAAGATCTCAGTTAGGTACGACGACGAGCGAAGCGTGGAGGAGTGTTAGGTAGAACTGCGACCTTGCAGCGAACTGAGTTTTATGCCAAATAATTATTAAGGAGTTTTAAATTTATAGCTAACGTATCGTTATGGCACCTAACAATTATCTGAAAATATGCCAAATGATCATTATTACGCATGATTCATTATGACATATTATATCAAATAAAATTCGAGCAAATGTAGTTATTGCTCGAGAAATTCCCATAACCATATTATTGTTGTTAATCAATTAGCAGTTCGTTATGTGTAACGTTACAAGAGGTGCAGTCCAATCCGAATCTTTCCCGCGTACCAAAGTTGAAACAGCGTAATATAAGAAGATCCAGGGTCAACACCTTTAAAGCATTTGCAATCCATCATATTGGCCAGCTACACATAACCCTTCCGATGCTGCGTCAACCCGCCAAACGGACAAAAACGCGACAACAAAGCCTTTGTACAGATTAACACGTTACTGTCATTCATCCCGGCTCATTTCACCAACTTTTTCACATTAACCCCCTTCCCGCCGTGACGAGGGTGCGGCTAATTATTAGATTTGACAGTTAAATTAACACGCGCGTGCAGGCTAGCTCCGTCACGCGTCACGCTTGACGCTCGGAGTTACACATATCACGAGATAATCCAAATGAAGTACTCGTAAGAAACATTGGGTTCATCTTATCTTCCGGGGTCTTTATTCTACTTGGTTTAGCCCAACTTGCCTCGACATGGTAATATATTCGGCGTTATGTCACTGAACATGAACTCTTGACTTCACGACGGGTTCAACTGTCAAGTCAAGTAAGCAAGAGCGGTCAGAAATTCAACAGCATTATTCTGTATTACACTAGTAATTTGATTTGTTAACTTTCCTCGAGCAAGAACTTCTTTCTTCATTCGAGTAAGTATGGAAAAAAGCCGGGCAAGAGCATGTTGGACCATGCTCAGTGTATGGTCCCGAAGCTGTTAAGTATGTACTACAAACATAAAAATCAGCAAGTTTTCGATTTAAAGTCAATTGACTTGACTGCAGTCTTAGATGATTCAAGTAGGTATAAACAGTTTAATCGCCTGTATCTCAAGAACCAATGATGACTACTTAGTCGTGATAGTTTTCCTTTAAAATTCGTTTTATTTCTAAAATTACATTTATAGTGTTTGTAGTTTTGGGTGAAGGAAGGGGGGGGGGGGGGGGGACACTTGGGTCTAAAAAAAAGCGCTTTCAAGATTAATAATTCAGAAACGGATTACTTAATCAAAAAACTGATTTCACAAACCCATAATAATTTTGAAAGACCTATCCAACGATACCCCACACTATAGGGTAGACGAGGGAAATTACATCCCCAAGTTAAGTGTACGGGAGGTAACCTATTTTTTTGTTTTAAATATTTAATGTATTACTTTGTTGGCGTACCTAATATGCATATTCATACCAAATTACAGCTTTTTAGTACTAAGAGTTTCTGCGCTACGGACGGACGGACGGACATGGCGAAACTATAAGGGTTCCTATTTTGACTACGGAACCCTAAAAAACCGTTTATTTGCTTACATCTAACTAAGTACAGAAGAACAGTAACCAAAAAAAAAACAAAATTAAAAGTCTGAACCAGTGCCAGACGGAGCGAAATGGTTCCTGCTCAGCATGTAAGGGAGCTGGTCTTCTGCAGAATAAGGTCCATGTCCGTATTTAGTACTTAAACTTGCTAGCCAATGTACGGAAACTTGAGCCTATTGTAGCAAGGAGAAGGCCCATGAGCACTCAGGCCACCTGATCGTAGGTGGGATCTATAACCACTAGACATTTGCATTCTTAAGACTATAATCTCAAGACTGTAATCCTAAGACCTCAAATGCGTTGCCAACGCCGAGGATCAAGATGGAATGCCTCTATGCTATTCATTTCACCGGTCGTCTTATTCCCACACCAGAACAGAACAATCCGAACACTGCGGCTTGGCGGTGAGGAATTCTACAAAAGTACAGTCTATGATTAAAATGTTTTGTATGATTGAAATGTTCATGCTATAAGGGCTACGGACGCATCCAAGCTTCAACTGGTACCCATAGTCACCGTTTATCCAAGTTTCAGTCCCAATATTATCACGCTATAATAATCACATTATCCATAATACAACATCGCCAATAAAACGTTTTATTTTAACAAAAAAAGAAATATATTTTGTACACAGACAGACAAATATCATAATACCTATTTAAGGCAATAAGCTGCGAGAATCGCGTGATTGTGATACGTTGAAAAACTATTTTTCGTATTTTATGGCGCGGAATAATGTCATACCGTATCCCGAGGATTAGGTCTAGGACCCTGCTCATGGGCTTCAGCCGCGGGTAGGGTGAACTTTATGAAATAATGTTGTGTAAAGCATTTGAAAGGGTCTTATCTCGTACATGTTTTGATTTTAGGTTCTGACCCCGAATATTTCGTGACTTTAACTAGTGTTTGTTTTCGATTGTTAATTTTAGGAAACTGGCAATTTTTGCGCCAAAATACATTTTAGACTAACAGTTTCCCTGCAGTATCAAGTCTGTCAGGCTGCCGTATAGTTCAAAAAGTAAAGGGTAGAGAAATTATTGTACACGGACAATGTTAAAAACTTACTAATAAGTATGCCCGCGCCTCCATCCGGTGATTTCCGCGGGAACTATTCAGTTTTTCGGGATATAAAATACCCTGTGATATTTTCCATGGTTCTAGCATTCTCCTTACCGAACAACACAATACAATATAAATACTCTTTATAGAACACCAACAAAAATCAGAACACGGAACATTATGTACACAACAGGCGGATAGAAAAATAACTAAGGACACTAATTCATGGCAGCCGGTGTTAACTGATTCCTTTAGAACTCAAAGTAAACAACAAAAAATACTAAAAACACACAAACACTAAACACTAAAAGTATTACAATTTTGAAATAAAAACTATTTATACATATATAAAATTATTGTAAACTTCAGCAATTTAGAAATGAAAACGTAACAAACAAACAAACAGAATGACTTTCACATATATAATAATCATATTAGTATGGTTGGACTTGTCTGCAGAACATACGATCGGCTTACGTCCTCGCGCAGGCCCCGCAGCCCGAGAAGGCTCGCTGTACGAGCCGCGCCGCGCCCGCTTGCCGCCAATTACGTTCCTCAAAATAAACTTTTTTATTACCGCACTCTGCTAAAGTGTATTCTCCAAATGGATAATAAAATCATGCCAATAGACTTTCCATGCGGGGTTGCGAGAAGGAAGATTACGTGATTTGGAGAGAAGGGAAGCGATGTGTATACAAAGTCCACGCAGTTTATTCCAACAGTACAGCCACGGCACGGGAATGTTGAACCAATTGCCACTGTTCGTAATTTGGCAGTCTAATGCAAGTCGGGTTTAGTCGTATATCTCATATTCATGTTTATTTATTCATAATAGTTTTATATTACAAGTCAACGCATGTAAAACTAATACGGTACATTTAACTGCGTTTTATTTGTATTTTACTATTATTTCAGATACATTTGCAATTATTTTACTAAATTTCATTTTGTAATTCGGTACAATCTGTACAGTTTGAAAACTAAATGCAGTTGGTAAAGACACCAGTACTCGACAAAGGACCAATGTTCGACACTGATTCTTACTCAAAGAAGAAAAGAGTTATTCATTTGTTTTGCAACAATCAATTTATAACCCTATGATCTTAGAATTAAAAGCTTCTGTCGATTATTGGTGTATGTCAGCTAAAAGTGTCGAACATTGGTGTTGTTACCTTAAGCTTTGTCTGTGACTATATTAAAAAAATGTTACAATCTCTATAAGCGAGTCGAATTCAATACGTTTGTTTTATTGTTGTTTTCTTTAATAGTCAAATTTTATTTTATTAACTCGCAAATGTGTTGAAAAACATAGTGTGTATCATGGACAGTAAGGGATTATAAACTTTAGTCAATAAAATACCGACGTCGCGCTTCTAATACTCTCGTTAGCAATCCCCTTCTTACGTCCCTTGATGCTCAATGTACTATTAGTATTTTTGTATTGTTTCCATTCTTGCATATATCCCTGCCTTATAATGATTCAACCAATTTGAATGATTATGAATGGTCAAAGAGACGAAATGAAGCAAATCGTATAAAGGCTTTGACTTATTCGTCCGTCTCTTTGTGATAGTTCCAGAGTAGTTGAGGAAACAAACTGGTTGTGTACGCTTAATAGGAACCAACCACGTTTTACAACAATTTTCAACTTCTGGTAACTTTTTAAACTCATGAGTTGCAAAACAAAGTTTTATTCACATAATATTATTGTTTCGACTTGGCTTATAGAACTCTCGGAAAGTTAAACAAAATACTGTTATGTTAAGACCGCGGACCGTACAACAATTAAGATTTAATGTAAAGACGTTTTTAAGTAAGAAATTGGATCGACTTGCTCGACTATAAACAGACAGAATAGAGGTTAGCTTCTAGAAGTTTTAAAGTAAACCTAATACTTAACCTACTTTTTTGTTTTTTTTTTAATTTTCGGTCACACGTTTTACACACACACACATCCACAAACACATTTACTCACACCTTTGTGCGCACCAGTCCATTCACTTTGCATTATATTAACTATTATCTGTTCAGTCCAGCATGTTCTAGAATCGGCATCACTTGGCCCTTTGTAATAAATTTTAATGTACAGCCTTAGTTTGTTATTTAAAAATTGTTAACTATCTCAACCGGCGTAAGCGCAGGACATTTAATTTTGTAATTGGTGACGCTGGCCTGACCGCGCGAGGCAGCCGCCGCCTAGTGTGGTGGCCATAGGTAATCCACATGTACGATAATTTAAAATTTGGTAAATTAACAAATTGTATTTATTTTTTATTTATGTTTAGGTATAGGAAAAGTCACACTTCTATAGGAAAAATGTGTTATTTTAAATAATGTCACTACTTTCATTTAATTCAGTTTTGTACCTAACTATCTGATGACGAAGCATGTTGCTTGTTAACTATTGTAAATTCTTGACGAAGCATGTTGCTTATGAATCTTGGTATATATTTGACGAAGCTTGTCGTGGATGAATTTTTTGTACTTGGAATTAATAAATATGCCAGATCATAAAAAAGTCAGTACTATCCGATAATATTCCACAACTCGTCATTTTGCTACATTTTGAATTGTAAATTTTTATTGATGCTTTAGTTGAAACTGGGCTGGGATTTTACACGGTAATAACGATATCGTATTTGACCTGTTTCCGTATTGTCAACGTTTTCATAACTCTTATGTTATTTACAATAATGGCGACTCTGACATAAACGATTCTAAAACACGTCAAATGCGATTTCGTTATAACGCAGTAGAATAGAGGCCCTGGTTAGCCTCTCCATCGAGCACAACGCGTTCGCTACGCCGTAGCTCGTAGCGCCCTGCGCTCTACGTGCTTGCGCTACGTGCCAATGGCTCCACATGGCGTCTAATTGCTTCAAGCGCTTTGAAGTGAACTGAAGTGGCTCCGCTGAGATGAAACTGATAATTTCAGATACACTTTGATACATTTAGTAGGTATACGTAGCACATCACCGTATACGAGGGACTGACGTATGCTGCTGTGAAATGTACAGAGTAATTACGCGTAAGCTATCGTATTAGTCATTATTATTCAAGATATTGTGAGCTCGCGGGTACTCGTAATCTTAATTTAACACATTGATTGTAACGTAAGGTATTTAAACCCAAAATTGAAATTAATTTAACTTATTAGGGAGTTGCGGAGCGCTGTGCTAAGGGAGCCACATAATCAAATTGATCAATATGTTAAATGTATCATAGCTAATTGTATTGAGGATGATAATTATATTTCAATTAGGTTCTCAGTATTCGGAAGCTTATGATTTCAATAAATCAATAAATAAACGTCATGAGACCAATACGTTAATAAGTTACGTTTAATTAATACTGGGGTCGATGGCTAGAGACCGGACGGTATGACTTTACTCGTAATTCTATGGGTTGTATGGGGGTTCTGGTGTGGGGACCTAGGCTCGTCACACGTCCGCGGACTAGTAAATAACCCAAACTCTTAGAACAAAATACAAGGGCCTTGGCGCAAAGTATAACTCCGTTCCTTTCGGTGTAAAGACTCTTGGATCGTGGGGACCAACAAAGCTAACGGAGACCACAGGGCTGGCAGCTCCCTCGGCAACGCCTGAACATTGCTATACAACGAGCAAGTACTGTCAGGATCATATTTTGTGGTACTTTGCCACGGAACCCTCTCTTTCTACACGACTGCCAAAAAATATTGTGTAATGTTATCATTTATTTTTATGTAACATTTACATTTGTTTTATCAGCGTATTTAGTTGCAAGAGAAATGAGTTTTTCTTTTTACGTTAAGCATTAAATCAGCCAGTGCTGTGGAGATATACGTTATATTGATAATCAGCATTATTTTGACCACTTTATTCTAAGCGTGGAACAAATCTTTAGGCATAAAATAGCTTTGTATTTGTCAAACAAGCCCTCCCAAGAATCAATATTTGCATGTCAATCGACGAAGCCCCGAATAATCTTTATTTTTATAACGTTTCCCGTTGTATTTGGTTTGCTGGAAGGGTGGTCAATTACGGGACGCGGGTCGAAAATGCAGATACCACCGAGTAGACATTTAAGGAATATAACTCTTAAACAATAATTCACATCATCGACGAATTTATTGACTAGCAAACCTAAGTTTTCTAGTCAGAGAAAAAACATGTTACTGCGTGCTTTATAATTTGGTGGCAGGTTTAGTTGACGCAGTTCGGGAAAAGCCTTGCCTTATTTCTGCTGAACGTGCCGTTACGCGCGGACACTTTAATGGGCCGGTTAGTACTTCTTTGACGAAGTATAAATAAAGCTAATTTTAGAGAATTACATCCATCTAATTAGATCCACCTCAGTCCTCAGGGTGAGAAATGACTTTGTAGTATTAAAATAATAATAATAATAATAAAATCTGTTTATTTCAAAATTTGTGTTGGGTTTACAATTTTATACTTAGCCTAAATCTTTATCTATTTAAGATTATTTGGCTAAGTTAGTGAGGACGCTATTTATAAGAATTAATTAGAATTAATTACAAGACATAAGAAATCTTTTAACTATATTTTTGGTAGACCCAGGTTTAGCTTCCATGCGTATTGAAATTGCAAGTGTCTATGGGGTTCAGATCCCACTTGCCCTTAGCTGGCTTGTGCGTTTTTTTGCCTTTCTTTGCATTGTAAAACGTACTATGTTACAAACGTTTTTACTAACTTTACTACAAACTATGATCACTTGACCTGAGCGTTTTTTCAATAAAATACCTATTGTTCAGGACTAAAATTTGCGCTAACTTTTCCATTTCTTCACGAAAATGAACAGTTACTGCTTTAAGAGAAATAGTGGCTTCCAAACAAAACTCCTGTAGCAAGTTTAGCTATATTACTAACAGGTGAGGTTTGAATTTGCTATGCTTATTTAATTTAAAATACCGCCTGTTGGCCTCTGAGGGCAGTATACAAATATACCTATGACTAATTTTCGTGACGTAATGGAAAAATTACCGTTGTTCATTTTTGTACTTAACTATTGGTACTTTCTTTAGAAAACGCCCTGGCACCACTTTTGCATTAACACAACGATTGACACAATCAATATTTAAGCACCATTCAAAAAAATATTATTCCTTAAGGAAAACAGCCATGAAATAAACAACAAAGGGTAATTGATGTGCCGTTCTAGGAAAGCGTTTTTTAAAAAACGGCACATCTCGTGTGTCATAAAATTAACAAGGAGTATTCTATTACAGGTACGTTATTTGATCAAGAGGACAAAGCGGTCGAGGGGATGAAGGTAGGAGCGATCCAGGCGCGTGTAACTTGACGACACGCGAACCTCCTGCCAGAACCTATTACAAAGGAAACTGTAACCTTATAACTTCACTACACGTAACCTCTAATAAGTATAAAACATAATCGCTTAATCTGTACCCGTTTGTGTGTTAAATTCTTTAAAATTACGCGATAGACTTTGATGCTGATTATTTTCAAGATGATTTATAGAAATTCTTCCAGTTATTATGTAAATTGAAAAAATCCCACCCGAGCCAAGCTAAAATTTTAAAGTAGTGTAATAATTAATTGCAAGTGCGATACTCAATTAAGCACGAGAGAACCATGGCCATTTATTTATCCATTTAGATATAAATATCAATATCAGGGGACAATCTTACACCAATTGACCTTACCCCAAACTATGCTCCGTTTGTAATGCTCTGTTTGTACAGTCAATATCTTTTTACAATACAATAAGGTCAAAAAGTGGATACATCTTATAGTTGACTATATAATGGGCTTGCAACGATAAACATACTTATCTACAAAAATAAATACGATTACACACAGAAAACACTCAAAGACTCGCGTTCATCACACAAATATTTGCACTGACCGGGAATCGAACCCAGAACCGCTAGCTTCGTAGGCAGGGTATTAACAACGCTCAACAACTAGGCTAACTGCGTCATCGTCGTATTTAATACTTAGTTATCCTTACAACGATCGGCTATTTTCGTTTTTAATAACACGAAAGTGATACAGTCAGTCAGTCAATATACCGAACGCGATAAGGGACCTTAGAGTAACATACAGCCTGTTGTAAGCCTCCGTCATTGATAACAAATTAGTCTAATCCCCAATAAGCCCCAATACCGAGCATCGTGTAATCGACGTGTTCCCGCACTGATTAGCCATTACCCGGTACATCGCGCCCATACTGGCATTAAATGCAACAATGCATCTAACGAGTTCACGCGCTGGCGTCCAAAACTACTTGTATGCACGGTAATTAGTCTCTACTGTGACGTTAATGCACCTATATACAAAAGCCATCAAATGCTGTTGTATTTTGCGACAACTACGTGTTCAGGTCATAGTAATTCGGTTTCTGGACCTGACGTACAAAGAATGACATAGAACCCGGACTGTGTGTAACCTCATTAGGGTTGTTTGCAAATTGACCGCGAAACGTTGACGCCCGCGGCAGTACGTAGGGCTGGTAACAATACAGTCAAAGGACAATTGGTAGAAATGTATGAAATGTGGTACCCGCCCCAATGGACAACTTATTATATCAATGGAAAGGAATATTTAGAGCATATACGCTGCTTTAATACAAAAGCGCCACAAATCAAAAACAAACACAATTTGATTTAAAACTTTAAGTCAATAGCGTTCTGAATTTAAATGCAACAAAGACTCATTTTGATTTGTGGCGCTTTTGTATTAAAGCAACATAACGAGGGCTTATGTCTACAATTGCTGTTCCTACTCGTAAGACCTAATCAACGACACCACCATAATTGCTATTAAGCGGGTACCAAAACCCACCACTGCCCTTTAATTTAATAAACATAATATTTATTTGCTTTAATTCGGGTTGTGTTATTAATTTTATACCGTAAACTCGGGTTACTTTAGCCCTAGGGGGTAACATTGTCCACCCTTAAAACTACAAGTATTTTAGTGGTAATCATCTTCAATTGGTTAAATATTTGTAGAATCGTACAAGTAGCTTAGTCCTGATGTGTCATTTAACAAAATAATTAAATATTAAAGATGGTTTTTGGGGTGAGCAATATTACCCTCTAGGGCTAAAATAACCCGAGTTTACGGTATTCAAAGAAATAACTCGAACCTCGTTTGAGTAACGTTTCCTGCCTGATATAACTAGTAATAAGTTAACCAGCGAATAAATCACTTTGAGTTGATTGTGGGGCGGGTCGGGATGCGCAGGGTCGTGCCATTAGGCTGATGAGGGGCTAGTTGACAGCCCCAGGCAGGTGCCACGATCGGTGATAGGGCTGCGTTGAAATAGTTCAGGTTCAGGGTTCAAAGTGGAACTGGAATTAATTAGTTACAGATCTATTGAGTCGATTGTAGGTTATCGCTTATGTACCCTGTCACTTTAACATCTCTGAAGCGGCAAACGCACTGAACAGAGCGGAGGCGGCGCGTCTCCAAAGCGTAGCAGAAGTGTTTCTTGTATGGGAACACGCCGCAACGCGCCGCTTCCGCCCTCGGTGCGTTTGCGGCTTTAGTTCCTGAACATCAATGGGGGGATTTTTTACCCTTATTTTTTGGTTTATAATTCAATACCTCTGGCGACGTTGCCAATCCACTAACGAGTATATTATTATATAGTTTTAGAACCAGCTGAACACTCACAACACAAACAAAAAAAATAGTATTTGTGAGTCGCAGTGTGCAGGCACGCGCCAAGCAACGATTATGAGTTCCGTTGATAAGGTCTACAAAAAGTTGAGAACTGGAAGATATCCCATAAAGAGATAAGTACGTCTTAGTGCATCCTTGCTATATTATCGTCTATTTCATAATTGTTACAGAATTATAACAATCAATCAATCATGTGGTTACAGAATTATTAACATTTTTGTATGTATGTATGTATGTATGTAAACTCTTTATTGCACAAAAATATAAATATTACAATTATAACACTAAATTAATGTACAAAGGCGAACTTATCCCTAAATGGGATCTCTTCCAGCTAACCCTGAAGCAAATGAGTAAGGACAATGCATGGGGTTGGACACATACAAGTTTGCACAAAAAGTAAAAAGAAATGATGATACTTATAAATAAATAAATAAATTTTAAACAAATTAGCAAGTACACAAACTAATATAAACGTACATGTATAATACACACATATATACATATATACATACATATACATGTAGTGCCGGTCGAGAATGTACCGTGTGGTGCCGGTCGAGAATAGCACCACCCCCTCTCTTCCCGTGGGTGTCGTAGGAAGCGACTAAGGGATAAACCGGAGGATGGGCAGCAGCGTCCTCTGCGGACTACATGGTATGACTGCGGTCGCCAACCCGCCTGCCAAGCGTGGCGACTACGGCATTTTTCCCCCCAAACGGTTCTAGATCAAAAAAAAAAAAAAACATGAATGTACAACAACAGCCCAGACCCCTAGTCCCCGGCGGCCCCGCTATTCCTGGCTCCGGTAGCGGCCATGGTAACGGTGGGGCAGGGGGTGCTTTAGGTAATCTCCGGCAGAGACCCGGCTACCAGAAACGACGACCTTTGGCCCTGGCAACATACAACTGCCGAACATTGCGGACCGACGAAAAGTTGCTGGAACTGGAGGAGGAATTGAGCAGGTTACGATGGGGAATCATAGGGTTGTCAGAAGTCCGTAGAGAGGGGGAGGACATGACAACCCTGGAGTCCGGTAACTTGCTCTATTTCCGGGAGGGCGACCACCAGTCCCAGGGAGGTATCGGGTTTATCGTCCACAAGTCCCTCGTGAACAACGTGGTGAAGATCGAGAGCGTGTCGAGCAGAGTAGCGTGCCTTGTGCTCAGAATGACCCAACGATATTCGTTGAAGGTCATACAGGTATATGCTCCGACCTCAACGCACTCCGACGATGAGGTGGAGGCTATGTATGAGGATGTTTCCAGAGCCATGCATAGCTCCAAAACTCACTTCACGGTTGTTATGGGGGACTTCAACGCAAAGCTGGGCAAACGAGACGGTGAAGAGCAGAGAGTGGGGAATTTTGGAGTGGGGCATAGGAATCACCGGGGCCACCTACTGGCCAGTTTTATGGAGAAGGAGGGACTCTATATGATGAACTCCTTCTTCAGAAAACGTGAGCATAGGAAGTGGACCTGGATGAGCCCTGATGGTGTAACGAGGAATGAGATAGACTTTATCATGTCGACGAAAAAGCACATATTCAATGATGTCTCCGTGATCAGTGCGGTTAAAACCGGTAGTGATCACCGTATGGTGCGAGGCTCATTGAATATCCAGTTCAAGCTTGAAAGGTCTAGACTGATAAAGTCTACGCTCCGCCCGGCACCCGCTCAGCTCCAAAACCCCGAAAGCTTTCAGCTCGAACTTCAAAACCGTTTCGAGTGCCTAGGTAGCGACGTGGACGATTACAACGACGGGTTTGTGGAAGCTGTCCAAACGGTCGGGTCTAAGTTTTTTAAGATCCGCCGTACAAAGATCAAGAAGCTCTCGGAATCCACCCTTAGGCTCATGGAGGTGAGGCGCGAGATGATTCTGCAGTCCTCTGGTGACGCTTGTCGCTATCGGCAAGTCAACAGACAGATCTCGAAGTCTCTGAAGCGTGATGTACGCCGATTCAATACTAAAAGTATTGAAAAGGCTATTGAGCGTAACAGGGGCTCTAAGGTGTTTGCCAGGGATCTGTCTGTTGGCCAAAGCCAATTGATGAAGCTGAAGACCGACGACGGCAGAGTCATTTCATCCAAACCTGAGCTATTGGCGGAGGTTGAGAAGTTTTATGGACAGCTGTACACGACAAACCGAACACCCGTCGAAAATCTAGCTAAAGACCCGAGGGCTAGATTAACCCGACACTATACCGAAGATCTCCCCGACGTCAGCCTATACGAGATTAGTATGGCCCTCAAACAGCTTAAAAATGGCAAAGCCCCAGGGGAGGATGGAATTACAGCTGAACTCCTGAAGGCGGGTGGTAAACCCATCCTTAGGGGTCTCCAGACGCTGTTCAGTTCCGTTCTCCACGAAGGGAGAACGCCGAAAGCATGGAACAGAGGTGTGGTGGTTCTCTTCTTCAAGAAAGGTGATAAAACCTTGCTGAAGAATTATAGACCCATCTCACTTCTGAGCCATGTTTACAAGTTGTTTTCGAGGGTCATCACAAATCGTCTCGCGCGCAGGTTTGACGATTTCCAGCCTCCTGAACAAGCCGGTTTCCGAAAAGGCTATAGTACCGTAGACCACATACATGCGTTGCGGCAGGTTATACAGAAGACCGAAGAGTATAACCTCCCCCTTTGCCTTGCATTTGTGGACTACGAGAAAGCCTTCGATTCGATCGAGACCTGGGCTGTGCTGCAGTCTCTCCAGCGGTGCCAAGTTGACTACCGATATATCGAAGTGTTGAAGTGTCTTTACGAAAACGCCACTATGTCCGTCCGACTACAGGACCAGAGCACGAAGCCTATTCCTCTGCAGCGGGGAGTCAGACAAGGAGATGTGATCTCTCCGAAGCTGTTCACCGCTGCATTGGAAGATGCTTTTAAGGTTCTGGACTGGAAAGGACGAGGCATCAACATCAATGGCGAGTACATCACTCACCTTCGATTTGCTGACGATATCGTAGTCATGGCTGAGACCATGGAGGAACTCAGTGCAATGCTCGCTGACCTCAGTAGAGTTTCCGACCAAGTTGGCCTGAGAATGAACATGGACAAGACGAAAGTCATGTCCAATGTCCATGTCGCGACAACTCCCGTGATGGTCGGAGGCTCTGCGCTCGAAGTTGTTGACGACTATGTTTACCTGGGACAAACGGTCCAGTTAGGTAAGTCCAACTTTGAGAAAGAGGTCACTCGTCGAATCCGACTCGGCTGGGCAGCGTTCGGGAAGCTTCGCAGCATCTTTTCGTCCAAATTACCGCAGTGTTTGAAGTCAAAAGTCTTTGACCAGTGTGTGTTGCCAGTGATGACTTACGGATCTGAGACGTGGGCGCTAACAATGGGCCTTATAAGGAAGCTCAAAGTCACTCAGAGGGCTATGGAGAGAGCTATGCTCGGGGTTTCTCTGCGTGATAGAATCAGAAATGATGATATCCGCAGTAGAACTAAGGTTACCGACATAGCCCGAAGAATAGCTAAACTTAAGTGGCAGTGGGCGGGGCACATTGCTCGCAGGACTGATGACCGATGGAGTCAGAAGGTTCTTGAGTGGCGTCCACGGACCGGGAGACGAGCTGTAGGTAGGCCTCCAACAAGATGGAGCGACGACCTTGTAAAAATCGCGGGAACGCGGTGGATGCGAAAAGCACAGGACCGGTCTGAATGGAGAGCCTTGGGGGAGGCCTATGTCCAGCAGTGGACGTCTTTCGGCTGATATGATGATACATATACATATATACCTATAATAAATATATAAATATATAAATAACAACTCTAATCATTATAGGAACCTGACTTCACGACTCATTCAGCCACAAAGTTTTTAAATTCCTCTTTAGAGAGTTTACAGAAGGGGACTGCCTTAAGGACAACGGAAGTTCATTCCACAGTTGGACACCACGGACTGTGAAGGATTTCGCATAGAAACGTGTTTTATTAGACGGAACCGCAAGGGAAAGATTGGCGCTGGGACGCAGGCGATGACCGCTGCCGCAGGCCAGATAGTTGAATCTTTCAGAAAGATAGGGAGGGGAAGAAGGAAGGAAGAGGACATTGAAAAGGAGTGAAAGTACATGTAAATCTCTACGGCGGCGGATAGGAAGCCATTTCAGCTGCGTACGAAACATCGACACGTGATCGAACTTTCTCAGTCCAAAAACGTACCGAATACAAACGTTCTGCAGACGCTCTAGTCTGTCAAGTAGCTCCTCTTTTAAGTCCAAGAACGCTATATCGCCGTAATCTAGAAGCGGGAGTAATAAGGAACGCGCAAGTGTCAGTTTTGTCGGGAAAGGCAGGAAATTCTGCAGGCGCCTCAGGCAGTGGAGTTTGCGACTTATTGTACTGATGTGAGCTGACCAGGACAAAGTCTGGTCCATAGTAACACCTAAGTTTTTGACTGTCGAGGAGAAGGGGATTGGAATCCCATCATAGCGAACATTACGTACCACGGTCTCAGACAGTCTAGTAATAAAGTGGGGGCTACCAAGAACAATAGCCTGCGATTTCTTGGCATTCACTTGTAGACCGAATCTCTCAGCCCAGCATCGTATCGATCCAAGATCGCTGTTAATTTGCTCCACCAAGGAAGGGAAATCATCAAAACCGGCAGAAGAATATATTTGCAAATCATCCGCATACAAATGGTAAATGGCATTTTTTTTAGGGTTGTTGGTATTTCTGTAGCTCTGCCTACCCCCCTCTGGGAATGAAGGCGTGATGTTATATTGTGTTTGTTATAATTGTTATATCTTTTGTTTGTAGAATAAAGTGTTTAAATACATATATTTACGAGATATTTTCATGATAAAACATTTAAATAATACACATTTAAAAAAAAAAATGGTTTTAAAAATAATTAAGTTGAAAACATTCTGTATTCGGGGTTGAAAACTACTCCACGAATGTCCCAACAGTAGCTAGTCTATATCGAGTTCTGTTAAGGGTTAAATATCATATTTAAAATGCTTTACAAATTGCCTAACAAGTGAAAGCGACAAGTACAACACAACAATCATTACCTTTATCAAAAAGATCAAAGCAGAATAAAAAGGTACAGCGCAAAAAGCGACCTCTCATCGCACTCTCTTAATAAAAGATTCAGGAAAATCTGGCTTGCTAATTCGGGCGATTATCTTTTAAAATATACTAATTGGTTTTTCTTCTCCTTAATACTCTGCAGAAGCATGAAAAGTAAGTGAACGGTGAAATCTGACAACGCAATTAATACGGGTCGGCGGCAATCTGCGAGGAATTTCCATTTTCGAATAAACTCAGTTAAAAATGGCATTAATTACCGCGTTGGGTGTAGACCTGGCGAGCGTGCGGGACGGAGCGCCGCCGCCGCGTCATCAGTCAGCCCGAATTATCGCGCCGCGGCTGTCACTCCGCCTCACAAAACTTTTTGATTCGTTTCAGGCGACTTAGGATGAGCATTTCTCCTTTTCTGTGATAAAAGGTACAGATAAATTATTATTCTTATTTTAACAAGAATTGGATCTTTTCGATTTCTTAGCTAAGGACACGTTTAATGTTATCAATTTTATAAGTAGGCATCGCGCAAGTTGGATTAATTCAGTCAAACTTAGTTTTAAAAAAACGTTTCATGCGAGTTTATTCTTTAACTTGATACATATTTTCATTTTAGGGTTTCGTACGCTAATAGGAAGAAAACGGAACCCTTATAGGATTACTTTGTTGTCCGTCCATCCGTCCATTCGTCCGTCCGTCCGTCTGTCTGTCAATACCATTTATCCCGGGAACGCGTAGAGATACCGAGTTGAAATAAAAACCATATAGTCAAGTCTACAGTTCCTTGAAGTTGTGAAAAAAAAACAAACTTCTAAGTTAAAGTAAAAAAATATACGGCCGATTATGCCGTAAAAAGCTTACGGGATTCAACAAAAGTAAAGGGATTACGTAAAATACGTAAACCGGTAATTTGCTGCCCCACCACAAAGAAAAATGCGATTTCAAGCCAACTTATTTACAGTTGCTAAACTAATCGTGACCTATGTCGATGTATGGAGTCAACAGTTTTTCAACGGCAAAATCAAGTTTGCCCCTCAATACAATTTTACATTCTTATTAGTTCTACGGAACCCTCGGTGCGCGAGTTCAACTCGTACTTGACGGTTTAGTATAAATGTAAATAGGTACAGCATGAAAGTAAAATACAAATAAAAAGTTACTAAGTGAATCAATAGGCGGTCTTATCCCTAATGATGTGGTTAAACCCTCCCGTAATAATAGCGACCCTACCTAGAGCTGATAACTCTTAGACGGCCCAACCGATTTCATCAAACCTGGCTAAGAAACACACGGAGAGATAGACAGACGCACATATTTAACTAAACAACCCTCTGGCACTAATAAGACATAGTGAACAAGTTTTGTAAATATTACACAAGAATTAGTCTAAATAAGATCACGTAATTATTTTGAAATCTCTATGCTACCAGTATTTTCCACAAAAATCCCTAAGCCGTAGTTAAAAAGATTTCAGAAATCTAAGCGATCCCTCACTGGGTCAAAAGACCCGTTGTAAGCAAGTTTTCTCATAATTGAAAATTCCTCGCTCAAAATGAAAAGAAGGCTGGAGGCTGTTGTAGCGAGGAATCCCTTTCAGAAGGTCAAGTGGTGGATTAATATGAAGTATTTAGGGAACGGTTCCGCGGCCGCGGGCTACCGAGCACCGGGCGCCGGGCTGCCGCTGATGATTCCCAATCACTTTGTGTTTTTACGCGAGGCTTTTGGTTCAATGGGTTGGAGTAATTATAACTTGATGTAACAGTTTAAGTAGGGAGACGCTTTTGATCATGTTTCGTAAGTTGTATTAAGTACTTGATTTGAGTGGCAAGCGTGGTGGTAATGCTTGTCAATATATTTTTTTTTACTTTTTGTTGATGTCTACGCTTCTAATGCGTGACCCAGACGATCGCGGGGCAAGAAGACGCGGGGGGGTCATCGGGAACTGGTTTGCCGCCCGCGCCGCAGCGCCGCCACCGGACAACACTTGCCAACAGATCTACAATAGGAGCGCACGCGTCCGAAATTGTACCTACTTACCTAGATCTGTTTAATTTTATTATAATTTGTATAACGAAGCAAGTCTTTTTATTTTAAACAAGTTCATTTCCGAACAGTTGATTTTGTTTGCTTTGACACCGATTCCACGTTTGCATTCGATGTTTTTTCATACTAACTACTCGCATTTAGAAAACACTTAAAAAAGTTGTTACACCAACTTGTATTAGCCTTAATGTCTCATTAGGACACCATTCGACAACACGTTGGCCTAGTTGGGAGTGACCCTGCCTCCGAAGCCAGCGCTCCCGGGGTCAAATCCCGGTAAGTGCAGATATTTGTGTGACGAGCACGAGTATTTGTTCCTAACTCTTGGTTGTTTTCTATGTATTTAAGTATTTATTTCTCTATTTGATTTTCTTTCTTTCTTTCTCTACCTAAGTATGTTTATCGCTGTCTAGTACTAGTACAAGCCTAGAGTTTATTTTGGGAATTGATAGAAGGTTGTTGGACGGTAAATTAAATGAACGTTGATGCAACTGGGCATGCGCATTGACTAACTAAACGGTCAAGAGAAATATTTCCGACTAGCTTCCGCCCGCGACTTCGTACGCGTATAAATCAGTTCCCGAGGGAATAGCGATATGAAAGGTAGCCTATGTGTTAATACAAGGTATAAGCTGTTTTCATTCCAAATTTCACCTACATCCGTTCTGTAGTTTTTGCGTAAAATAGTAACAAACATCCATCCATACTAAAAAAAATCGCGTTTATAATATTAGTAGGATGTACCTGTCTATTTAAGATAATCATACGAAATGTTACACAATCTGGATTCCATCTCGTTCTGGTATCGGAATACTTTAGATATTCATATATTCTAGTTGTATATGCACCCCAACATATAATAAAAACCCCGACTAAATAAATAATCTGTAAAAAAAACCTCTAAAAAGTATAAAATAAGAAGTAGTGGCCCTAAGGGCTAATTGTTTGATAAGTAGATAGTTAACTGAACACTGGCACTAACTAAACCGACACGTCGGGGACTGCTAAGTAGCTGGAGTATTTTATGTTATTTCATTTACTTAGCGGCCCCCTGGTGTGAATTTTTTATTCCACTCTTTTTAAGCTTCTCTAAAAGCTCAATATCTCAAAAACGGCTGAACCTATTTTTTTCTAAAACATGTCTAAGAACCACCGATAGAAAATCTACTTTAATTTTTAAAAATAACCGCATTCAAATCGGTTCACCCATTTAAGAGCTACGGTGCCACAGACAAACACACACACACACACACACACACTTACACGTCAAACTTATAACACCCCTCTTTTGTGTCAGGGGTTAATAAAAAATCCATCAGTACCTATTATCTATTCCCACTATGACTCCTCATTTGGTAGACAAGCTCTTGTAGTAAATAACAATAATTAAACAAAGTATTGATATTAATTGGCGACAATGGCAGGGCTCCCGGCAGGCTCCGGCCCGCTCCGGCACGGTAATGAGCCGTCAGGTTGAGTTATGACGATATTAGCGACCTCTAGCGGCGGCCGACCCGCATATCAACGCGGGATTAATAACCTGACAGATTCATACTGTCAAGATGTGTGTGTCTGAGAAAGCGACGGTGGCAAGAGGACCTAGTCAAGACGCGTACGCTCTCTAGCATTTATTTTTGAACCAATCGCGTCACTGGTAGATCACGCGATTCAAGACTCATTCCTTATGAAAGGGTTACATGTATAATTAAAGGAATCTGGCGCCCGATTTGTTAACCCGCCGGGCGCCGCCTGCGCCGCCCCGGGGACGGAAGACATTTGGATTAAATGGTAATTTGGTTCTACAAATAATTACAGACGGACGGGGAAGTCAAGCTCGTTCGCAATCTGTACAGTCGAGGACAAAGACTTGCACACATTTGCGTCAGTCCATAGAGTGGCATTCATTTTAAGGTGCAATAGTGTCTACATATAATTATTGTTCATTTGACGTTGTCGTAGATGGACGCGTTCAGAAACAGGGTGCTCAAATGATAAAGAGTCACCGGCCGGCGCCGGGCCTCTATATTTCACTTTAACTTAAATAAACCACAAACCAAATCATCACATTTCGAATTGTTTATTTACAATATAGTTTGAAATTCATAAAATTGTCAATTTATTGATAAGTTAATCTAGACCTAGGTCGCATATTATGATAGGCCCTGTTAATTCAAGGTATATCTTATTATACTTTAGTTCCTAAAAATAACATAAATCTAATTCGTTATCGAGCTGTAATCAAGATGGCGAAATAAATGTTTGACAAGGTGTGTATTTTTTGTACCCTTTATTTTTTACTTCTACTGTATTACAGTACTGGATTAGTCAGCTTTTAACAAATTATATTGTACTCGCATCTTAATTGATTGCAGTACGAAAAACATGGGTTATTTCAAACATAACGCGCGATTATTACAAATAAAATGTGTCAGACAAAAGGAAAATAGCCATACCTAGCATATTATTTAACTGAAATTTTTAGTTTTAAAAATGATGGAATAGTGGAATCTCTCATTATAGAAATAGCTCACTTCAATAGGACTGAAATGAGTCTGAATAACAGGCCATTGGTGACATTAATTTAGTTTTTCTGTGTTGTTGCTCTAGTAGCAGTGTTTCATGGACATCGCCGAAATATCTAACTTATTCTTTGGCAGGATGTCAAGCCGCTGGAAAAAGAATGTTCATTGAATTAAAAATACGTTCTGTATTTTAACAGCTGTTTAAGCGACTTGTACGTTAGCCAAACATGTTAATTGAAATACATCGCATTTGAATTTAGATAAAGGTAGACGGAGGTCTCGCTTACTCTGCGGCCTATTTATTTAGGATTCCGAAACCTTACACTCATAAATTGGCATTATATCGGCGCTGGCTTGTTACACCAAATAAATAGCTATCATTAAACAATAAGGTTTATATTCGCTGACGTTGCCTATTTCCCGCCAAATTCGCACCCTGATTGCCGCAGCAATTATCGACCTCAATGTTTGTGCCGGACCAATTGCCTGAATTAACTATTATCAAACTTGATTACCGATCAGTCCAACAAGCTATTAGGGGTGTAGGCAATTTGCGGGCGGAATTATCAAAAGGAGCGTACAGTCGTTGTGTTTAATAATCCATGTCGTTTACGTGATAAACTTAATCAAGCGAGGAGAGATTTAAATAAATAACAATCTCACACGAATTGACCTCGCCCCAAATTAAACTCTAGACTTGTACTATGGGGTACCTACACTATCGCTGAAAGTAGGCTTGCCCGGTCTTAAACTAGAAAAACCAGATAGCCCGTTTAGTCGGAAATTTTTGGTTAAAAAGCCGGATGTCTTTAGCCGGAATTAAAAGATGACTTTTTTTAAGTAAAACAATGCTTTTTGTCATTTACAATAAAATCTTCTTAAAATTTATCGTAACTGGTAAAATTGAATAAAGTCTTCTTACGAGGCGATGTTAAATTTAAAAAGCCTACAAAAGCCGGACTGGCCGGACACCGTCTAATTAGGCCGGACACGCAACCAAAAAGCCTGACTGTATTCAGCTTTATCTGGACGCCTGGAAACCTTAGCTGAAAATGTCAAAGAGCATATTGCAGCAGTCGAGGACCGCCAGGTTAGTGAGTGGGGTATAGCGGAGCACTTGTAGGAGTTCAAAAGGCAAAGACAAAGACATTTATTGCTAGAACATAACCAAACCAAACCATTAACCAACCAAAACAAAACCATTAGAATGAACTTCATAATTCCAAACTCCTCTCTACGGAAGAATTCGTGAAGCGGTGGAAATCAGAAAGTACAAACATTTTTAGTCGGGATAATGGATACAAGCTCTCTGTGTTGTGAAATCCGGTGTTTAGCAATTCGTCGTCATGATAATGTATCATCGGATAAATCCGCGTACATTGTAAGTGTTGTGTCGGTTGGTGGGTATTTCGATCAAACATAAACTAGACCAATTATATAGGTAGAAAAACGCAACGTAAATAAACTCCAGACTTCTTCGTTCTGCTGGTGACCAGGACTGGTTGCTATTAGATCGAAACGTCGAGGTATAAGATTTTACTTATGTGTTTACATAAAAAATCATTCAAGACGCAAGAACTAAAAACTCCTACACATTAGAAAAAAAAATACCTTTACCGAGGATTAAACAGGGGACTGCTTGCTTCGTAAGCAGGATCACTTTAAATATGTTTTTTTTTTAAAAGCTACAAAGAAGAAAGAAAAAAGTTATCTAATGTTTTAAAGTATAGGGTGTTTATCCCCGCAGCTGTCCCTGGTCTCCTTCTTCTATTTATTTGGCAAATGAAGGTGAACCCTTTTATGAACTAAATGAATGTTGGGTCATAGATATCTATTTCCTTTTATATGTTCGTTTTAGTGATTCCCTCAATGTTTTATAATCATCAAAACTGCTTCACTTTTCAGTTTAAAGTTTATTGATATGAATTCTAACTCTACACGCTAATATATGATCAAATACAGGGCAGATGTAGCAGACGGCTCTGACAGCGGTCACGTCACGCATCGCGCTTCAACTGTTCCAAGTGATACGTAAACCGGTCCGCAGTCGGAACGTCTCGAGCCCCCCCCCCGCGGAGTAACGGGGATTCATGGACGTTTCGGAGTATTTTCTGTGAAGGATAACGTGCGAGAAATACTTCAGGCCCCACGTCCGACTGATCGGCTTATTGCTCAAAAGCTGACAACATCACGTTGAGGAAAACCATTTCTATTCCATAAGTCAACATGAGCATAAACCTTTTCAGCTGACACAATTGTATACAATGAGATTACAGAATATAGATATGTTACGTTGTTAGTAAATTGAGTTAGAAAATAGACAAGCTTCAATATGTTCAAATTTTTCACTAGTGAATGATGGATAGATACGGAAAATACGACAACAGAGTAAGAGAGATAGCTATCCTTGACTCGTTTGGCGTGAACAGAGCGCCAGTGGTTAATTAGATCTTATATGAATATTCAACTTTGGCGCGGCCGTCACATAATTATCCACTTTCTGTTTAATGTAATAATTATAATTGATTGCCGTGTGGTTGCCGGGTTAGAATAGTGCCACTCCATGTCTTCCCGTGGATGTCGAAAGAAGCGACTAAGGGAATAAGGGCTTCTAGTGCTGTTAGGCGATGGGCTTGCAACCTGTCACTAATACACTGGTAAACATCTTAGCCTACTTCTGCAAAATGTGGTTGCACAGTCGCAAAGTCTGTTTAGAGTTGTTTATTTCTGTAGCTCTGCCTACCCCACTCTGGGAATTAAGGCGTGATGTTATGTATGTATGTATGTTATAATTGATTGTACAGAAATACTACTTTTGTTGTTAGCTTGACCCTGCCTACGAAGCTAGAGGCCCGGGCTCGAGTCCCGGTATGGGCAAATATTTTGGACGACACGTTGGCCTAGTTGGTAGTGACCGTGCCTCCGAAGCCAGCGGTCCCGGGTTCAAATCCCGGAAAGGGCAGATATTTGTGTGATGAGCAGGAGTATTTTTTCCTGAGTCTTGGATATTTTCTATGTAGTTAAGTATTTATTTCTCTATCTAAGTATGTTTATCGTTGTCTACTACCCAGTGTACAAGCCTAGAGCTTGGGACTAGGTGGATTGTGTGAAATTGTCCCGTGATATTTATTTATTTATTTTATTTGTGTGATGAGGGTGACTCTTATTTTTAATTTGTTCTATGGTCGGTGAAGATACAGGCATTGCCTCTCTGCTCTTAATTATTGTTATCCTTTTCTAAATTTTAAATAAACTTTTTAGTATTTATTTCTTCCTGAGTTTATTTAAGTTTGTGTTTCTTTATAAATTTAAGTATGTTTATCGTTGTCTAGTCCTATAGATAAAAATAGCTTGTAGCCTTAAAATAAGTGAAAAAATATCTTTCAGTGTGCTTTTTTATTTATTTATAATTTAAGTTGATTGGTTATAGATTTTGCGTACCAACCAATTACATTAATTCCAACTCCTAATAATGAAAAGCCAGTAATAGCGTCCAACTGTTATGCAATCTCTGATAATGATAACAACAAGCTACTTACCTTTATATGACATGCCCTTAGTTATGATTAATGGTTAATTGCACTTATTATGTAAATGTTATTCGCACAGTGGAGGGACTATTTGTTCCCGTGACATCTCAAGAAGCCCGCAGGTCCTCCGCGCCCGGATGCCGTCGCATAACTTATTAAAGATCCTTATCTGAAATTAACTTGCCCTAATCAACACAGGAATGTACAAATTGCGTTCATATTTCTCCTTCCCCTGTAAGCAAACTTCTAAAATGCGAGTTAATTCCGAGGCGAGGCGGAGCGTAGCGAGCTGCCCGGGGCCACGCGCGGCGCAGATAAGCCGACTCCATAGCATTTAGCATTTATCTCCGCGGCGATTGCAGTGCCAAATAGCGCATTGTGACAAACACGCCCAATTTGGCGACAGTGAATACTTAACGTTAAAGAGCTGCAGTTTTGCAGTAAACACGCTCTTCTAACATTGCGACTGCGGTTTGTGTTTTATTTGAGTCCGAGCAGCGGAACAGGGTTGGGATTCTACACGGTAATAACTATATCTTTGACATGTTTTCGTATTGTCAACGTTTTGATAACTCTTATGTCATTTAAAATAATGGCGACCAATAATTACGACTAAACGATTCTAAAACACGTCAAACGCGATATCGTTATATCGCAGTAGAATAAAAGGCCCAAGGCTCTTTCCGAGTATTTTAACATTGCTTTGAGATGTCTTAATTGTAATGATTTAATTCTAACGATTGTATTAACGCCTAAAATTTATATTATTTAGAAATTTATACTATAAAATGTAGGTACATTGTTTAAAAATACCTTTACAGGAACCAAAAGAGGTAACCAACCAACCAACAGTAATTACCCACTGACTATTATTTGAAATACACATAGACTAAGAAAAAGAGAGTGAAAAACAAAAAACTGGAGATCAATTGAATACAAATTCTCAGGCTCATGAAATAGTTTACAAAAGTGTGTGTATTTCGTTGTGTAAGTATGATTATTGTTGTCTATTTAGTACGCATAGAAGAAACCTGTTAAAGACGGTAGAAAACAGACGGCGGAAAATAGGACAGTTGATACGACACGATAAATTCATGAAAAATATCATAAGGGGCAGAGAACGATCCAGATGAAGTTAGGTACTTTGAACAAGTGAAAGAGAAAGTTAAGATCATGTCGTATCAAGATGTCAAGAACCTTGCAATCAATAGAGAGGAATGGCGGCACTCCACCGACAAGAGCATAGCTCTTAAGTTATTCATGAAATGAGTACGAGAACAAGCCTGCTTTGGGACTAGGGCAATTTGTGCGTGACTAGCTACTAAATAATTTAAGCAAACTCACTAAGGAACCCACTAGTTATTTAGGTAGTGTTAGTAAAAATGAAGACAAACCAAAGACAGGGTCCCGCAGGAATCAGCGTATATTGAAGGGTTCGTGCATCAATCTTTGTTTTCCCCCCATTTTTCCGCATCCCTCACACGCTTGACGTTTGGTTTTGGAACTTTACGGCTCAATTTAGCTCTTTAGATTTTTTTTGATCGAAAAGGTATTTCGAAGAATTACTCCGGGAGTACAGTTCTAACAGCTAGGACCGTCTCTTTGGCCATAACATTAATTCAACGAGGCTCGCATTTTGGGAACGATGCTCTCTGGTGGCAGTTTATTAGATTACTCTTAGTGTAGTTTTAGTTACATGTACCTAGGCGTCGTTTTTAAGACAACATTCCAAATAAAAAAGTAAAACATCGCCAGCATTCTGATAAAACATTTGAGAAAGAGCCTGTGGTAATGATAGGTCAGGGTCATGATAGGTCTCGTTAATACTCGTATTGTGTACTTTAGTAGTTTGTCTATGGTTTGTTACATTTGTTTTTACTCACTCGCCCGAGGGTTAATTAACTAAAAGGACCTGCTCGCCATTGTACTACTTTTATTTCTATAAATTTGAATATTTTTGTAATGTAGTTGTTTTAGTACAATAAAGTGTTAACATACATAAATACATATACTCGTAAGTTCTGCCGAAAATGTATAGGATAGACATAAGAGTTGCTGACGGTCGCGTCGAGTACTTACGTCAATTCCATACATTTTGTCAGTTTTCGAAAACCGTTAACGTTAGCGTTAATAATCTATGTCTACGGCCACTGTTTGTTTAATACGTCACCTCATCGCGTCGCGATTTAACCATGGCAAGATAAAATTATCAGTCTTGATTATCAACTCCAAAACGTCTTTTTACTTTATATACCGGACTTCTCAGCTGACTATAGTCGGAACGTATGCCGGGTGGTCGGTCCCCGCGGACAGCTGTCGCCGCCCGGACGGCCCGGGTCGAATACCGGCCGGGATCCGGATTAATATGATTGATCCTGCCCGGCCGGGGCAAGTGTAACGCCTGCGACTTGCCAGCTCGACGTATACCTAAGGGTACTATAGGTATAGGGTACCGTTTGTTAGAAAGGTTAGTTTTAAGGTTAGGTTATTCGTTTTTCAATCGTTTTCGGTAACGCTACCTTAAGTTATATCATATTCATTGTAATAAGTGAGGCTGTAAGTCTCTCTTGGGCAGCGCTGGTAGACTCAAACATGTGAAATATTATTTGATTCCTTTTATTCTAAAAACAAACTGTAATAAATTAAAATGGTATTTCAAATATAAGTTTAAAAAGCGGCCAAGTGCGAGTCGGACTCGCCCATGAAGGGTTCCGTAGCAGCAAGTAACATAATATAAAAGTTCGTTGTAGCTTTGATCAATGTTTTTATGACATATTAAAAAAAACTACTTACTAGATCTCGTTCAAACCAATTTTCAGTGGAAGTTTGCATGGTAATGTACATCATTTTTAACACTTTGGAAGTGTCTCTCGCGCAAACTGTTCAGTTTAGAAAAAAATGATGTTAGTAACCTCAATATCATTTTTGAAGACCTATCCATTGAAACCCAACACGTATGGGTTTGATGAAAAAAAAATTTGAGTTTCAGTTCTAAGTATGGGGAACCCCCAAAATTTATGTTTTTTTTCTATTTTTGTGCGAAAATCTTAATGCGGTTCACAGAATACATCTACTTACCAAGTTTCAACAGTGTAGTTCTTATAGTTTCGGAAAAAAGTGACTGTGACATACGGACGGACAGACAGACAGACATGACGAATCTATAAGGGTTCCGTTTTTTGCCATTTGGCTACGGAACCCTGAAAATGAAGCTCGCTTATACGCTGGCTCGACGTTTCTAAAAACGTTTTAAATTTAGCCGGTATTCAAATTAGATTCAGTTCGCGTTTTTAATTTTAAAACTTTCTAGTTAAGCCCAGTTATGTTGCCCGTCTGTTAAAAGTTAATTTATTCTCATTTAAGTGTATTTTAGATTAAGGCATGATTGATAATTAGGTTTACCGTGTGGTTGCCGGGTTAGAATAGTGTCACTCCATGTCTTCCCGTGGATGTCGTAAGAGGCGACTAAGGGAGTAAGGGCTTGAAGTACTGTTAGGCGATGGGCTTGCAACCTGTCACTAGTAAACTTCTTGGCCTGACTGTGCAGATAATAAACAAGTCTTTTTAGATTTGTTGGTATTCCTATAGCTCTGCCTGCCCCACTCTGGGAATGAAGGCGTGATGTTATGTATGATAAGATAATAGGTTGATACTATACTGCTCATTGCTTTCTTATTATTAACTCCGACAAAAAAGGGTGTTATAAGTTGAACTGGTGTATCTTTTTTTCTAGACAGCTAGTCGGCCCTGCAAACACAAATAAATAAATTAATTAATTAATGTCATTTCTCAAACAAAACTCCTGTAGCAAATGCAATCTTATTACCAACAAGATAGGATTGAATCTGCTTTGGCCGTTGGATTTGAGATACTGAATATTCGCTTAGGAGGGTAGTAGTACAGTCAAGGACTTTAATACCACTATGGAACCCTGTCATAATGACAGCTTTAATCATTAATTTCAGCTTTGTTTCAAGTGGTTTTACGCTGTCATTATGACAGGGTTCCATAGTGGCATAACAATTAAAATTCTTGACTCTACAATCGGGGTGGTTCTTGGTTAGGTTTTATGAACATTAACTGCTGAAGAGATATCAGCTCTCAAAGACGGCTCGCCGTTGTTTTGGGGGTTTTTATGTAATAACAATTAAATTCGTAACGTTACATCAAAACCAAAATTCTGACCCACCGTAGAGCTGTGTGACATTTCGTTTGTGAATTCTTACGATTTGATTTATAACGTCACTTAAGATACTTTTCCACCGGCGTGACCAGGCGAGGCGAGAATTTCAATTTGTATTGGAAACTTTCAATTCCCTCCTCGCGCAATTTAGTTGTTTTAATACAAATAAAAATTCTCGCACCTTTCCTTTTCAGATTATACATACTTACAAAACAAAAACAAACAAAGCGTGGAATATTTTGAGTGAGGCAAAGGTCATGTTGGTTAACACCAGGAAACGTAAGATAATCGCGCGGCGATCTGCGATAGGCGAAGTTGTAGCTCTTGTGCCGATCCGTATCGGGGGCGGCGCGTGCGGCGCCCGGGCGCGCGGGCGAAGGTAGCCGGCCACGCAGCAACGAAGATAATAATATTCTATTTTTATATATTATTATTTACATACATACACATAAGAATAAGAATAATTTTATTTGAACAAAACACATGGTTATAGACACACGCATTATCCAGTGGATGGGCGTTTTCCAAATAAAGTGTACATCGTTAAGGACAAAATTAAGAAAATTTAACTTTTTCCATTTCGTCACGAAAATTACCTATACATTCAGATACGTTAATTTTCGTGACGAAATGGAAAAAGTTAAATTTTCTTAATTTTGTCCTTAATGATGTACACTTTTTTTGGAAAACGCCCGGATATCAAACTAGGCTGAGCCTGAATCTTGAGATCCACGGAGTCGGTTGTGTGCGTGCGCGTGCGCGTGTGTGTTTTGTGCACGTGTGTGTGTGTGTGTGTGTGTGTAAGCTCCCTAAACACAAATGCGCAAAATTTTTCTGACTCCGTATATGAAAGAGTCGCTAACCACTTTTTTAGCATTGACTTGACATACATAACATCACGCCATAATTCCCAGTATGGGTTAGGCAGAGCTACAGAAATACCAACAACCTCCAAAAACACTTGATTATAATTCTATAACCACATTTTGCACAATCAGGCCAATAAATTTACTAGTGTATTAGTGACAGGTTGCAAGCCCATCGCCTAACAGTATTACAAGCTCTTATTCCCTTAGTCGCCGCTTACGACCTCCACGGAAGACATGGAGTGGCACTATTCTAACCCGATAACCACACGGGGTTTATGTATTTAGACGACGGAAAATCTGAGACCGTGTTATATATGGGCGTTTTCCAAAAAAAATGTACTTCGTTAAGGACCAAGTTAAGAAAATTTAACTTTTTCCATTTCGTCACGAAAATTAGCCATACATTTACGGAAAAAGTTATTTTTTTTTAAATTTTGTCTTTAAACATGTACACTTTTTTTGGAAAACGCCCATATACATATATAGTTTAACGTAGGTATATGTATATTTGACACAGTTAAGCTTGTTGGTAGAGACCCCGCCCACGAAACTAGCAGTCCCTGGTTCGATGCTTGGGCTGAGATTCTACATGGTAACAACGATATCGTCCTTGACGTGTTGAAATGAAATAAAATATAAATGAATGAAATGAAATGATACTTTATTGCGTGTAGATTAAAGTTAGAAATTGCAGATACTAATGCTTACATCTAAGTTTCATTTAACCCTACCAATGCAGATGTACTTGCAGTAGTTTACACAAAAAACGTGTTTCCGTATTGTCAACGTTTTGTTAACTCTTATGTATTTATTTATTTAAATGTTACAGTTATTTAATATTAGTGATCGACGACCGTCATATGGCTGGGTTTTTGTATTGGTATATTATTAAATGTCAAAAAATACTAGAGTATTATTCAGGGACATCTCTACATTCCTACAAAAGGGCCTCGATCTAGTATAATAATATTAATAATAAAGTATCAGTTTTTTAAATACGCTATATAATTCAAATCTGTTTTTTCTTCAGAAGGAAAAATTGTACCAATCCGTATTGAATTACGGCGGCACGTCCCGGGTAGGTGCAGGGTTCCGGCCCACGCTGGAAATTCTTTAAGTTTAATGTGGATTTATTGGTACAGAAACAAAGTGAGAGTAACTGACATTCGTTTGAGCTGTTCTATATGTATAACTGACTAGAAATTCAAAGTATGCCAAATTATCAAGTAATTAGCACAAAAAAAAACATTTAACTAACACTTAAAAAAGGTTTGTAGGGTTTCTGGAAAATTTATCGAAACTTTATAATAATTGTGGTTTATTTGTACACGTTATGTCATAGGTAACTAAATATATCTGTTCTTGTGAGCATTCTGCGTTTTGAAACGTTTCCCTGCTCAACTATGCATTTTTTTTTTAATATTAATTGTTATTAAAAAATACTGTCAGTCTAGTTTAATGCGACATTTCTTCTCAGGAGCTGTCTCCTTTTTGGAAGCGCTGGTAGATTTTTACATGTAAAAGTGCCCGTGTTGAAAATGAATTAACATCTTTTTTCCTTTGCTTTTTTAATACTGTCTGAAGTAAATATTTTAAAAAGTGTTTTTTTGCTGATATCATTCTATTCGTTTTCCCCGGCTTGTGGGCGCCTACCTTTACCCGAACAAGCGCCCCGGCGTCACTTCAGGAAGCTCTAACGTAGCGCAACTGCTTCAGTGTTAGTGTTATGGCGCCGGAATTCGGTCAACTACGGCTAGCTGACTAATTGGGCGAGGGCTAAGCAGGATACAGCTGTAGAACTGCGGTATTAAGAGCATTGCGGCATGCAAATTAAATAACCTAATAAAATACCGAGGTCTCGGCTTCTAACACTATTTTCTTTTGGTTGGTGCCGGACTCGGGTCGTATAAAATGATTTGTTTATTCAAACACGCATTCATATCAAACTTTTGTGAGCGTTTGATCAATAAAACTGGGCCTCTATTCAGGTGAGTTAAAACGATATCGTGTTTGACACGTTTAAGAATCGTTTATGTCACAGTCGCCATTATTGTAAATGACATAAGAGTTATCAAAACGTTGACAATACGGAAACAGGTCAAAAACGATATTGTTATAACGCACTTGAATAGAGGCCCTGGTAGCCGCAGAGGTGCAACTTCCTCAATAGTACACACATCAAAAATGTGTAAGGATCAAAAACATCCCTACATACTTTATTATTATAGTTTAGTAATTGCGGTGCAATATGTTACAAAATAAAAGTATTATAGTAGAGGGATATTTTTTTTGTGTGTTTCTAGCATAATTATTCAAAGAGAACTGCAGACTCATCATATTAGTATAACAGGTAACATCTTTGGGGCGATGTCCAATTCCAGCTATAAATAAGGTTAAACATTATTGATACAAGTATTTATGATACTTAAAATATAGTGGTAAGGTTATCTAAGTTTACTTCTACATTTCATCAAACATTTGGTCGAACACTATTTTCTGCTGCAACCATAAGGTTTTAGGATATGTTAAACAATTATTTACATAGGTTTGGTTAGGTAACTCTTGTGATCACCGAAAAAAAGTACCTCATGCGGTGAGAAATACAATTTACTTATTAATTGCACAAAATAATACACGTAATAAAAGGCGAACTTAATGCCGTAAGGCATTCACTAAGAGATTGTAGTGGCGGTGCAACATAAGGTCCAACTATACACATACACAAATATATTGCTGCTATAATAATATAAATACATTCGATGAAATGAAAATTTTGTATAATGATACGTTCATTGAAAGGTGTTTCGACAAACTATTATGTACCCATTTATAGTTTTTCTAAAGTGAGTATTTCAAATCGTGCAATTTTTCAACAAGTTTAATTTCAGTTTAAGCTTCCTCATTACCATGTGAGTTTACTGTTTACTCCGACACTCGACACGGTAGTTCTCCTGGAGACTCCGTCCGGGCTAAATGCCCGAGTGACTGTTATTGCGCCGAGAATTAAACTGGTACGTAGCTAGCTAATAGCGTGCAGCCGGCTAATTGGCCGAGGGGTAATACAAGACCTTGTTGTAGACTCACATCGAGCAGACGTTCTCGCTCGTTATTATTATTCCGTCTGAAGCTCACTCAATTGGTCCACATTTGTATCATTTTGCCGTATCGAGTTCGCGTATCCTAAGTATGGACGCTCACTTTCGGCTCACCGTATCACCACAATCGTCGCGTGAAAAAATGCGTCAATACTAACCGTAGCGTAGCAGCGCATCGTATCATAACGCCGTATCATTAAGTGTGGGCGGTCCGCGTATCCTCTATGATTATCGGGGAAAAACCGCCTCAAGAGCGATTACGGCGTATCGCGTATCAAATCATAATCAGATACGACGCACCGCATGATCGCGCTGTTTTTGCGTACACACACGATCTTGATACGCGTCGGTGCAACGCAAAGGAGATACGATACGACGAAATGATACGAATGTTTGGTCCACATTCGTATCATTTCGTCATATCGTCGTATCGGCGCGCCGTATCTGATTATGATTTGATACACGATACGCCGTGATCGCTCTCGAGGCGGTTTTTCCCCGACTAGTGGACTCAAAGCTCAAGTAAAAACTCAAAATTGAAGTAGCAAAATGTACGCACGGACGTATCTAAGCACCAGCCTTCTCCAGGCAGCTCGTGACCATGGTGGTGGAACACGATTGAAACGTCGACGTATATACCACGACGCGTTAAGTGGCCCGCTTACATGGTCCAGGTTTCGACTCCTGGTGTAGGCAAATAATTGTGTGATGAGCAAGAGTATTTGTTTCTGAGTCTTTGGGTGTGTTCTATATATTTAAGTATGTATTTCTCTATAAGTACTTAAGTATGTTTATTGTTCTATGCTACCTATAGTACAAGCCTATACGTCTTTTTTTAGCATTAGAGTGATAACGGTGCATTTCACACATGTTTCTCTTAATAACGTTGCCAATACTGAAACATATTAGTTGAAATATTCTAATCCTTGTTATTGATTACTTAGAGAAGAGGCAACTGTTTTAATTTATAATTTTGACTTCGTTTAAATCAAAAACGTGAGCTAAATTACGATCACTTATTCTTATCTAAAAAAAAAGTGACGTATAGAGGTTAGTTTGGGACTTGGTCAATTTGTGAGAGATTGTTCATTGATACTTGATATTGTTTATTTATTATATTAAATACAAACACTAACAATGCACACTGGGTTGCGATACATCGTAAGATATAAAAATAATGTAAAGATTTTTTTTAATCCTGGACACTTTTATAGTGTGTAGTATTTATTACAGTATAAATGTATAGCTATAAGACTATTAGGATAAGAAGAATCCTTTGTCTGGAGATTTCGCAATTCAAATTAAAATAATTTATTTTTTGAGCATAGTTAAATCAGATACGTCACATTTTAATAAAATATATTTCATATTTAGCATGCATCATGCTTCAACATTATTCTAATTTGTCAATTTGTTTCACGCAAATATTCTTATAAGCAGTAGTAACCCTTATCTACTAAAAAAATTTATTCTAAAATAATGAAAACATTCAGTCATTCATATTATGAAATTTTATTACAAATGGGTGCCATTCTAAAAGCGCTTTTTATGAGTAATGGTGTTTTAAACGGTCTCGTGAAAATCGTGCCGCCTCGGCGCATACTGTTAAAACACAGGAACTGCTCTTGCTACACTTTGCATAGTTTAACAACTTCAAATATTTACATACATGATACGGTCAGTGTACGCAATTTAACAAAATTTCGTTTACATGTACTAAGCTCTAATATAGAGAAATATACACTTAAATACATAGAAAACATCCAAGACTCAGGAACAAATATTCGCGCACATCACACAAATATCTGTCCTTACCGGGATTTGAACCCAGGACCGCTGGCTTCGGAGGCAGGGTCACTCCCAACTAGGCCAACGTGTCGTCGAAATATCAGAAACAATTAATTTGACTATTAAAATTGCTCTTTCAATACGAGCTTTACTTTAAACATCATCCTAAAACAATTATTAGTAAACAAACTGTCAAAAACACATTAATAATGTCCTAAATCTTAATAGATGAACACGTACCCAGATGATAATTGATGCCTTTTAATATAAAGAAATTGAAACTTGAAATGAAAAGAATGATTTAATTGTATGAGCTAGGAGCTCTCAGCCCGGGGCGGCGGCAACATTCATCAGTTTTTCCAGACAGACAAGCTTCAGACAAAAAACAAACGGAATTCTTCAAACCGCTGTTTTCGAATAAAACCTTCACCCAAGCGCCGGCAGAGCAATAACACCGATTGCATCTGCACTTGCATTATTTAATATCATTTCTGATGAGACCGCGGTCCTGTTTTTTCTCCCGTTTTCCTCTGCGACGTCCTCTGTGGTGTAATTGAACGGGCAAATGTAATAAGCTTTGTCAGCAATAAAAAATATTACCAGAAAATTCTTCGCAACACGACCTCAAGAAATATAAAGGTACTTCACCTGAGGGTCGCGGGCTTTGTGTGTAGTGGTGAAGCTAACAGGACGGAACTCACATACAAACGACGCTTGTGTGTGTCTGAATGTCAGTGGCATTGCCATCTGTTGTACGGTCGAACGAGTTATATTAGTACTTACCGTTTGCAGCTATTGATGAACGAAATTCAAATGACACTCACTTTAATACATTACTGCGACAAGGTACTAAAATCTACGGCTATTTCAATGCTAAAAGGATTCAGTGCTACCAAGACTATTGAAATGCTCTCTAAGCTACAAACATCAGAATGTTTATGAATAATGAAGAACAAAATAAGTGAGAGAATCCAATATTGAAGAAGCTTTTGACAGATGATGCCAATCATTACTCGGCATTACTACCAGCCAGTAACACGAGGACCGCGCCGCGCGCCAACCCCGACGTATCTTAGGACCAAGCTAAATTAGACGACTTTATTGGCCAATTTATCCTGAGCTCTCGCGATGGATCATGCGCCCCGCATTCCCTCATAATCATCGCCCCCCGAGTATCATTCGCAAATGGTGCTGTAAAGTGTTTTATCTGTTCATTTTACGTGTTGTTAGTTTAATGAGAAATTAGCGTTTTCATTAGATACTTTTACGCAATTAATGGAAAATTATGCTCCGCCGTAACACACTTAAGAATTCCGTCGAAACAGATACCGAGTGGATTGTAAATGCGACCTTTTGAAATAAATTAAGACTTCAGGGGTCTCGGAGAGATCACCATTTCGGAAAACAAGTCACTTAGTGAAATTGCTTTCAACGAGCCCTCTGCAATGAAAATACAAGGAAAAGTATTTATTCCATTAGCGCTTATTAAAGTAGTTGACAAGGAGAAATCTATCACCGGTCCGGAAACAAGTCCCTCTGGGAAGGCAGCGGCTAGATAAGAAAACTGGTTGGGAGGTTCGAGAGCATTTTCTTCATCTAAATTGAAACTTGTATTTTTACTGCTTTGCTGAATATTTAATTAGGAGTGGTTTGATCATTATTTTTTCTACCGAGAAAGTAGCATATTTTTTTTAAAATAAGTAGGTCCTAAAAGTCCACCGGTTTTGACAAACTTTAATTTACGATAAAAGTAGGCCAGGTTTTTTCGGCGATGGGTTTGCAACCTGGCCCCGTATCATGGTAACATTTATCGCGGTCGATAAAGCATCTCTCACTCTCGCACTGTATTTGTGAGAAAGTGACGGATGTTTTATTCACGTTTAGTCACGCGATAAACATCAACAAGTCTGTTTAGACCCTGCTAATAAAGGCGTGATGTTTTATTTACGAGTAGCTTTACTTATAATATATGTTAGTTGTATGTTTTTTTCTTTTTATTTTCATGTGTAAATCAAATCTTGCAAAAAATTGCAAATAAGTTCCCGGTATTGAAAAAGTTTCGAATATTTATTCGTTGACAGTTTTATTTAACTTACATTATTTATTATGCTGTCCAAGACGAGATGACATGATCTTTACTGTACTTGGCTTGATTTTGAACATCAGCAGCAAAAAAAGCAAGTATCTAAATACAATACAATATAATACAAAACACTTTATTGTCCACCAAATAAAAACATTACACAGAATTTGCACAATTTAGAAGAACCAGGTAAACAACAACAAACACACAACACAAGTATCTAAATGAATCCGTTAAGGGAATATTATCTAATTACTCACGGAAACAAGGTGTATTATCATTTTAATAATATTGAATGAACTTTCTAATTTTATAGCAGACTTGAAATGGCATTAATGACTAAAGAAAATTGAACTGTAAAGCATGCCTGGACTCGGTAAGACGGCGGAGTGAAATAAAACTCAATTTGTGAGTTAAGAGGCGATTGTCGCCAGAGGCGGCGCGGAATGCTAAAGAGCAGTGTCTGGGAAACTTGTTAAAGTCCCAGTGATTTTGAGATTCTTGTAGAAATAGATAAAACCCGATATACATATATTACAGCGGCGACCCCTACTTTCAGAGCGGATACTATCTCTTAAACGAGTGACCCGATGTTCATTAAACCTCGCAAGTAACAAATGTAGTTCAACAGCTTTCTTTACAAGTAAGTTAGATGCTACAGATAAATACATTTATTAATTAAAATCACAGTAAATAAATTATGGGATAATGTCACACAAATTTCCCTAGTCCCAAACTAAGCTCTAGGCTTGTACTATGGGTACTAGACAACGATAAACTTACTTAATTAGAGAAATATATACTTAAATACATAGAAAACATCCAAGACTCAGAAACCAATACACATCATCATCACACAAATATCTGCCCTTACCGGGATTTGAACCCAAGTCCCTAGCTTCTTGTCGTAAGCTAGCATGTCATCAATACAACAAACATACATAATTTATTAAACTTGTAACACCTCTGCTGGCGACGGGGTCAGCGAAATAGGCGTGAATCGGATCTTACGGGTACGTCATCCTCATCAGCAGATATAGAAATCAACGGAGTAAAATTTCATGACAGGTAAGGGGTTCTTATTGTAACACCTGTTTTCTTGATAAAGCTTTTTCTGATAGCAACACTACCACTGGCTGAGATCTGCACCAAAATCGAGAATCGAATACACATTAGTTATCCTTTTCACTCTCTAAGGTACCGAATGAAGAATGAACGAGATGAAGCATTTTAATATTTCAGTCAAGCGTGATCGTGCGTTACGTTTCACTGCTCCTGCGCTTTGACATAAGGGCTATGGCTCGGATCATTCGATACTTTTCTGGCATGTAAAATTATATTGTTTCAGGATTCATGAAGTATCTGTAGGATTATCTTTTGGATTGTTTTAGATTTGTTAAGATGTCTAAATCGTTAAATCAGTGAACAAGCGCTGCCGGCGTCTAAGAGTGAAACGGGTCTCGTTCTTGTAGACTTAGCCACATCATCTAGGCTCGCTCTTTTGTCTCTGATTCGGATTTTGCTTGTAGATTAGGCAGCATTGCTTTCCTCATATTTAATTAAATAATCTTTACAAATGGACGATTAGCGGCAAATTTAACGATGGCAAAATAGTGCATCGTGGCAGAACTTTTAACTGCGTCTCGCCGACTTAATGTATTACGACCATACATAATAATGAACCGATGTAAAGCCTAATCGCAGCCTGCCGATTCCCAAGCGTGGACTCCTGCCTCGTAAAACAGGATCATCAGGCCAGATGCGTGCCTGATTAAGCCAGTGCCACGTTGCATGGAGGCACCGTGCGTATGCCGGTCTCAACTAGCCTCACGTTAAAGATTTATAAAACCCACTGGGTTTTTTTTATTTTTCTTTACAATTCTAGATTCGACCGTGAAGGTCACTCGACTCAACCGCGTGGGCGTGGTCTGCTTGCCACGTGTTGCGACCTAGAGAGGCTTGGTGCATTGGCGCGCCTCTTCGCTTAGCAACCACGACTGAGTCTTCGCTTGCCACTTAACTTCAACTTCATACACACTTGACCTCATGCATACTTCACCCTAGATAAGTGCCTGTTCTGTCTTAATAGTAAATAGTGCTACCATTATTAATGTAACCTCATCGGCGAGCTACTGTAACTACAGTACATTTATGTGATGTGTGTGTGATTCAACATTATACCAGAGAGAATACCACTGTTTGTTTTACTTTTAACAAGAAACCATTCCTGTTCGCAGTAAGTTTACCCAGGGCGCCTTATTTCATATTAAATTCGAGGTGACTTGCTCCCAGGCCTATGAACCCGCTGGCCCTCATACAGTCTCATGCCTGTTTGCCGATTGACGTTGTTTCACTATATCGGTCCATGTACTAGTGATCATCATTTTATTTGTAAAACTATGTTTTTACTAAAAGTGTAAAACTGAAATAAGTAACGTAATTATTCTTTTCTTTATATTTCAAATTATGTTTGAACTTTGCTCATCATTATTTTTTTCTTTATTACTGTTCCATTATTGTCCAAGTATTTTTTCATAGTGAATGCTTAAGTAGTCAAGCTACTTCTATTTGAATATCTAAAGAGGTTTGATAAAGAGATGATATTAACTATTTCAATACTTACAAACATGCACACAATGGTCAAGACGCGATCACTAGTACCTCTATGGAACAAGCATCGGTAGGTAATTGAGTTCATCGATGTGGCAACTCCTTACCTGTCAAAAATTTACCTCGTGGATACCTGCGTCTGGTCATCAGTCTCGGACTCCCGGCACAATAGTTTCTAAAGTGCACAGATTATTATTGTTACGCACTAGGGCATTGATGAGAGGGTCAAATACATGCGAAAAAGCATATTTGTTAAGAAACATTGGGAAGATTCCAGTGATTTTGAGATTCTTGTACTATATAGGCGCAAAAAGGATACGTAGCCATCAGTCTCAGCACACTAGTTTCTAGTTCGCACATAATGTACACAAACGCACTTGATCAAAGGGTGCTGAAGGGGTCACATGCGTGCAAAAAAGTAAAGCCCTTCGATCCCAAATCATTCTCATTATTCTGAATCTGATAGTTCGTATATTGATAATGGACCCTCGTTACAATACGCATTGTAATCTGCCCCAGGCTAAGTTTGACGTAATATTATTGTTTACCCGTGGAGCGCCCTGCGAACACCATGGCGTTCCACGGTTTAAATTTAGTAATGAGTTACGGAGATTGATCGATATTTGGCCAGCCACACATTTCCTAGAGCATAGCTACTAAAGGATAATTACATTAACCATTTATTGTATCTGAATAGCACCATACAGCATGGAAGGGACGTCGGCTTATTTCAAAGTAACGGCTTGTTAAAGTTTAATGCAAAAACGTATCATTTCAAACCTAACAAATGATGGGGTCACCGGCTGAACCTTGACCTTTCAGAAATCAATCTTTATACCTTAGAGCCGACATCAATATTAAACATTTCCATTTTTAAGTTTTTTTAATGTGTTGAATATACGTTTCTAGCCATTAATAATCCATTAAACACCACTTATACAATGCTCTATTTTGGGAAAGGGCCTTCGTCTCCTTCGACCCTATCTAACTTTACGGAGCAAATAATATAATTTTACTTTTATCTATGATGGTTTTACCGAAGTAGATAAACGTGGGTAAAACAACTGTCGCTTTCTGACCGTATGTAAGAGCGAGAGTGACGGATTCTTTATCCACCGCGATAAAGGTGACCATAATACTACAAAGGTAGAATTTAAACTCTTTTTTTTTAGGGCTCCGTAGTCAAACTAGGAACCCTTTATAGTTTTCCAATGTCCGTCCGTTTGCAGCCTAGCTCAGAGACTCTTAGTACTAGAAAGCTGTAATTTGGCATGAATATACATATAAGTCACGCCAACAAAGTGGTAAAATAAAATCTTGAACAATATTTTGTAATATGGGGGTTTTCTCGTCTACCTCATAGTGTGGGGTGTCGTTGGATAGGTCTTTCAAAAATATTACGGGTTTTATGGAAACAACTTTTCGATTAAGGGATCCGTTTATGAAAGACTAAGCCATAAAGCGCTAATTTTTGTTAGACTCTAGTGTTCCCCCCCCCCCCTCCTACAGCCAAAACTACAAATACTAAAAATCTGAATCGCTTAAGTTATTGTTTAAGGTTAATTATCTACATAATATTTTCATCAAAATGATGTATTTTCGGGATCGAGGTGTAAGACACACACACTAATTTGAAATACGAACGAGTCATCCATAAAAATGCTTCACTGTTGTTTTATAGTTAGACAAATATGTATTTCGTTTCCTTTTCGATCTGAAATGTAGTATTACACTTCTTCCCTTGTTGTATTTCTATAAAGCGAAGCGTGGTGTATATTTATGCTACCTTTTTCTAAAAAGACAAACACAAGACAAGACTTGAAAGTTTTCCTATTAATTACGTCACAAGTAAAATAAGGAGCTTAAGAACGCTTTGAGTGTCTTAAAGGGTGTCTTTGTAACAATTCAGGTTACTCAAGCATTTGTTTTGCACCTAGGAATTATATTTTGAAAGTCAAGAGGTAATTGTATCAGTAATCCTTCACTTCATTCGATTTTTAGGGTTCCGTAGCCAAATGGCAAAAAACGGAACCCTTATAGATTCGTCATGTCTGTCTGTCTGTCCGTCCGTATGTCACAGTCACAAAAGTGACTGAAAAAAAATTCGGAAAAAATTCCGAAACTATAAGAACTACACTGTTGAAACTTGGTAAGTAGATATATACTGTGATCCGCATTAAGATTTTCACACAAAAATGGAAAAAAAAACCATAAATTTTGGGGGGTTCCCCATACTTAGAACTGAAACTCAATTTTTTTTTTCTTCAAACCCATACGTGTTATTGAGGTTACTAACATCATTTTTTTCTAAACTGAACAGTTTGCGCGAGAGACACTTCCAAAGTGTTGAAATGTGTGTCCCCCCCTGTAACTTCTAAAATAAGAGAATGATAGAACTAAAAGAAATATATGATGTACATTACCATGCAAACTTCCACCGAAAATTGGTTTGAACGAGATCTAGTAAATAGTTTTTTTTTAATACGTCATAAAAACATTGATCAAAGCTACAACAAACTTTTATATTATGTTACTTGCTGCTACGGAACCCTTCATGGGCGAGTCCGACTCGCACTTGGCCGCTTTTTTAAATTCAGCAGTAACTGTAGTGGTCTTGGGAAGTAGAGGTAGATTTTTGACATACATATTATGTGCCCGTGTGACCTACTTAATGAAGAATCATATTTTATCTTTTATATACTTTAAGTGGACTTTCAAGACCCACATTTTGCGACTACATCGAGGAATTCCGATCTGGTCGGCGCTCAGATAGGCCGACCTTACGAAAAAAACATCTTGTCTTTTTTATCTTTCTACCGAAAAAAGTGCAGGTAATGGCCGGGATTACTGTCAATTGAATAAAAGCCATTATAACGTCATCAACAACACGATGACGATATCGAAGCAATGTGGAAATAATACAATATTAAATTAAGACCCTGTTAGAGAAAACAATTAACTTTATAGTAATCATATGCGCTAACCTTTTGATAGAACTCTCGAAAATCCCCGGTGCAGTCGCATTAAGTGTAGTGATGTCAAGCCACTATAATAGCGATTTAATTCCTCGAAGACGCGCCCTACAAAATCAAAATCAAAATGTTTATTCAGTAAATAGGCCCCCATGGGTCTCTTTTACACGTCGGTAATATGAAGTGAATTTACTAGCGCTTAAGGTCATCATTGCGGAGAAGAAGCGCCAAGAAACTCCAGCAGGTCATTTTTTCAAACATAAAGTACAGAAATACTTACTAAATACATAGTTACCTACTCATGCAATTATACGCAAATCGATGCAATTGTACAATGTTAATCCAAATATTGGGCGATTTTCGCTGGATTTAAAATGAACTACGTTAAACAAATATTAGAAAATCAACAAGTGTAACAAAAAACAAGTTTTTAAAACTAATTGCATGTTTTCATGGTATTGTCTACGAGTATATAATATGTTAGTTACCCTTTATAAATTCACCCTCTTACTAATAAACGTTGAATAAACTTGGAATAGTTATACCATGCTTTGTCCTTGTCTGTCACATTCAAATGTCGTAATGACAGTGTGGGACGAAGCATGGCATAACTATTCCAAGCTTATTCAACGTTTATTAGGTACACTGGTAAACAACTTAGCCTGTTTGTGCAAAATGTGGTTACAGAATTACCAACAACTCTTTTTGTAGTTGTTGGTATTTCTGTAGCTTTGACTACACTCTGGGAATAAAGGCGTGATAGTATGTATGTATGTATTAGTGGGGGTTATTGTGCCGCTATATTGTTTTTGTTTTAATGTAAGTACCCAGTGACACCTGCGACAAACAATGACCGGCCCATCCATCCAGCCGCTGCGAGGAAACATAGATTCGGACACACATACAAGTCAAACACATAACTCTCGTAAAATTGGAATCCTTCATTTGGTACATAAGTATAAGGTTTTTTAAACATTACAAGACCAGCGTGTAGGGGTTAATTACAGTTGCATACATGCAACGTGCACAAGAATTGCAAAGTGGCACAAGTTCACAACGTCAAAACTCAACTTGGTAATATAATACCATGTTAAAGGCTTTCGTCATAGTCTCAGACCCGCTCCTGGTCGGCATCATGATAAATGATATCACGTTAAGCGTGCTGCCTGTATACTGTTTGCAGACGATTTCAAACTCGTCTTTGGTGTGATTCAGATTTTTTATTTATAAGGTAGATATTTTACAGGTCATATTATAGACTGGGAAAATTCTTAAAAAAGGTTTTTTTTTTTAAATTAAGTATATCAAAAAAATATACATTCACATTGTTGAAAGAAATAATAGATGGTAAGTGTTATTAACCACATCACAATCTAATACAAATAAATTAAGTAATTTTATAAATTTATTACGTTTGCGTGTTCGTGAAGCGGGGGGCTAGCTACGAGCCGTTATAGGATGACATCAAGGCTGTATACCGGTGAAGTATCGCATATAAATTACATTTTAACGTAGATAAATATTGCGTCATGAAATACCTATTATTGGGACGCACATTTTTAAGCGCTTTTCGAACGTCACGGATTATGGTGTTATTTTTGATACCAAAATTAAGTTTTATGATCGATCATGTCAGGAATATAGCCACTGAATGCTTTAAAAAGTTGAGTCTTATTATAAGGAAGGCACGTGATTTTCGTGATCAAACTGCCAGTAAGCAACGTTATACACATCTCTTATAAGAAGTTGACTTGAAGCAGCATCGATCATATGGAACCCCTTGAACTTAATTACTCCTGACTCTTAGAAAAAGTTTATTAAACTTTTTTAAGGTTTATGTTTGAAAGAGTTTACAGTTATTACCCTTTTTATATTCCGCTAAGTTTTTGCTTGGTACAATTGGATTTAATTCCCTGGAAGTGAGGCGTAATAAAAACCTACTGCAGCCTGTAGCATACTGCTCGGTGGTAAGGTATGTTCTTAGCCGGATAGATAAAAAAAAAAAAACAGTTTATTTTAATAATTTCCGAATGTTACATGCTTACTTAGACTCTAAATCTTAAATAGGAAGATTTTTAAGCGAGTCAAGTCATAATTTATTATTTAATTGTAGGTGTGTTGTAGGTACAATGGTTTTATCGTGTCTTTTAACTTGTTAGGTTGGTCATTCCTTTTATGCCTAAGATTTTTTTAAAGTGCAGACTTCCAATTTTCTAGCATCTTCTAGGAACTGTGCCTCACAAAAAAATCCCGACCACTTGAGCATCAACGCTGCTTAACTTGCTTCTGTCATAAGCACCCTGAATGCGATTTGTTTGCAAGTCAATGCGCAGTATGTCGAGAGTGCCAAAGGTAATGCGAGGAGATGGGCCGATGACAGTGGCCTTTGTATCTTTGTATCTAAGTCTGTTTAGTTTTTTATTTTATTTTCTCTTAGCTAATATACAGGGTTACAGGTTAAGTTGACCTGTTGTTCGTTTAAGGGGTTGTGGTTTTTACAATTTCAGACCGCTTTGACTATAAAACACCATACCTCAAACTTAATCGTTTTCAAGATATTGAACTTATTTTTAAGTACCTATTTTTTCTTTTATCATCCTTATTTTGGAATTCTAGCATCTAATTTATTTGTTTCACCCTTGAGTGGTTAACGACAACATATTTGCCGCCATACGTTATAAGAACCGATATTATAAACCTACTAATCCAATAACATAAAAAGAAGTATTAAAATTCACTCCTAATAACAAGTGGTAGATTTTCGACATGATTTGAGGTACTTATTTTACTATGTCACGATATGGGAACAAAAAGTTTAAATAAAACATATTCTTGCTCGTTGTTTCTGAGAGTCATGACAGTCCTATTTCAGAGATAATTTAGGCGGTATAAAGTTTTCAGAAAAAAACAATTTTGAAATCGAACTTCATATTAAATTAATGAAATTCATTACAAATTCAATGCTTAGTCGTGTCCTCTTGTAACTCGTGAGAAAAGTTTAATCTTTCTCAAAAATCACCAAAAACATAATCACTGTGCGTACTACCAAAGTTAATAAATTTAAGAGTTACGTTAAGCGTAAACTAATTTCTAAAGCATATTATAGTATTAAAGACTATATTAATGATAACAATGCTTGGGACTGAATTACTTGTAATAAAATGTTTAGTCCTTATGACAAAAGGTTGCGAACGTCGAAAAAAAAAAGACATCCGACAGAGTTTCTTACAGGTTCTTCTCTGATCGGTCGCGATTTGAACCTGCAGTCAATTTAGGCTAAGTCGCTACTAGTTATGAGGTTTCAAAAGAGTTTATTATTTGTAAACCTACTTGAATAAAGATTATTCTGATTCTGATTCTTAGTTTGCGATTTATTCTTATAAAAAAAAGCTGTACGTTAAAGGGTTGTACAACAATTGTGTAGAAGATAAGTTGCTTCAATATTTTCAACACCGGGATTACAGTTAACTAAACAAACTGAGTCGTATTAGACGAATGAAAGCAAAATAAGGCAGTAAATTCGCACAAAAAATATTTTTTCTAATAGGAATATTTAAAAAAAGTATAAGGCAGTAAGTAATACTGCAGACGAACTTAAAAATATTTAGCTTTAAGTACTATATTTTTAACTGAATTTAACGGCGTCTCGGTGTAAATTGTAAGGCTGTAAAACTTGTTTTTTAAGCAAAAAAAATGGTCAGCCAACATCAGACTTGCTCTAGTCTAGTGTCAGATATTTTTGACCCTAAAGTTAGCAAAGATAATTTCGCTGGTGACTGTCCATCCTCGTACTAGATCACTTGTAAATCAGTGTTGGCCTCAAGACGCTGTCTCCACGCGAATAACCCCGCCCAAACATCTCCGAGAAATAAATTCGTCGCCAACAAAAACTCCTTTCAAATACGTATTACAGAAAATTTGCGTTCAACGAGGGTTTACATAAATCACGCGCTCGAATGGGACCGCGATATATTTATATTTATTTATGACTTATGCGTTAATGTAAAAGTTAATGTTCAGAAAAACTCAATTATGTTTCCGAAACGAAAAGTTTTATCTCGCTCCGGATTTTTGCCGCTGATCCGTTTTCCGTAATGTGTTTTTAACAAAGTTGGGTTTATTTTATTTTGTGTGTTGTTGTGGACGTTTCAATTGATTTGTTTCTTCAATGTAAATATTCTACACTTAATTTCGCTACACAGCAAAAATAACAGAAAAAACTGCTTTGTTTATCTTATTGAAGCTTTCCCAGAAAATGAAAGACGTCGGCAAACCTAGAATGTACTTTAATCTTGACTAAGAAAGTTTTTATATAAAACTGTCGTTTCATCAAAACTGTCTCGTGAATGCGATATTTCTTGTGACATTTAGGCCTGTTAGCATTAAGGCCCCGTCGAGGGTCGCAGCGACATTCAGCCGGCGTCATCGCCGACCCTTTCTGCGGGATTTGTTGGAGACAAATGCGGCGCTAAGCCTCGATCCACTGCGAATATGTCATTGCTGTCATTTGACAGTAAGAAGCTATTTGATGACAGTGACGGATCCAATTTACTGATAGATTTTCTAAAGCTTTCAATCGACTGCTTAGCTTAGGTGGTGTAAAGAAAATAACTGGTGAGATCAGATTTTTACCAAGCAGCATTAAGTTCTGTGTTTATACATATGCCATAATAACCTATTATCCTAATTAAGGCAATGATTGACAGTTGTCAGATAGGTAGTTCAATTGCTAAGTTCAGTTTAATTTGTCTACTTACTTACTTTTGGCTCATTACCGCTGAAAATGCTTATTTCTTAAAAAAAGGCCAGTTAAGTGCGAGTCGGACTCGCTCAACGAGGGTTCCGTACAAACTAATAAGAATGTGAAATTGTATTGAAGAACAAACTTAAGCTTGCCGTTATTAAACTGTTGTCTCTATACGTCGACGTGGGTCGCTATTAGCTTACCAACCGCAAATACGTTTATATCGCAAAAAATAATTATTTTCAGATTTATCCTTCATTTGAGTTTAGCGCAATTTCTCTAAAAATTTTGATTCCCTTGAGAGTGTCAAAATATACGTTTTTAACGTTAACTTAGGAGATTGTTTGTTTCACAGCTTCTATAGACGGTGGACTTGAGTATATGGTTTTCATTTCAACTCGATACCTCCACGCGATCCCGAGATAAAGGGTGTTGACACACGGACGCATGGACGGACAACAAAGCGATCCAATAAGGGTTCCGCTCTTCCATTCGAGGTACGGTACCCTAAAACTATCTGGTCGGCAACCATGCGTGGCGAATAGGTAATTTTCGTAATATTATATTGACAAACTCAAAAGAGGAAATTTGTGTTAAAAACAAGTAAAAAATAGACTTTATTTATTCGAATGAAAAATCCCATTCGCTATCATCAACAACGTCTAAACAAACGGAATGAATAAACGCGGAATTTCTCCAATAAACCGTCGGCGAACACCTTGCTCGTAAATAATAAGCACAAACCTACAAATAGCCGGCTCGAGTCGGTATACATTAGAGTATTGGCGTAAACGCCGTCGTAAATCGACGACTCGTCGACGCCCGACGACCCTCGGCGACCGATCAAATTTAAATTCACGTTTATTCTCAACAACACGCTCGTTTGCCCTCGAATTAATGTATATTAGGACCTTTAATGGACGCTGTAAAAAACGCTATTTTACCGACAACTCGCCACCAATTTACACTTTAGCACCAATAACGGCGCCGATGCGGACAAATCAGACGGTTTGAGGACGGACCCGGACGGTTTGAGGACGGACCCGGACGGTTGTATTTAAATATTAAATGTTATCATCACCTGCGTTGGCTCGACCTAGTTCAAGTTTAAATGCTTTCATATTGAAGTGCGTTTCATGAGCGTTAAGCCCGTAAACTGAAAGTCGCTTTATAAATAGTTAATTTGCGGAACTCGCCCGGCATTGAAGCACGAATATTGAGGCTCAGGTTGAAATTGTTGATATTCCCTATTTGAATTCAAATGGCATTTGTCTTGGTGTTGCTTGGTTAAAGAGTGTATAAATAATCGAACACACTTGGAGAAGTCATTAAAATAAAACTGAAATACATTCTAAGACTTAATCTTAATAATTGTAAAAAAAAGTATTAACTTTATTACCCAGCGAACTGTAACATAACCCTTTATGTATTTTTTGTAACAGTAAGAGCAGTAAACTGATAAATTAATTAAATTAACTATTGAATTGCGATACCGGTATATATTTATTTAATTTGAGAAAATGATAGAAACGTGCTGTAAATTAATTAAAGGTAATACATTCGACACCTGTGGAAGACCAATCGTTTAAAATGATATCATTTTATAGAAATCCGACCAGATATAAGTCAAACTAGCGCATCGAGTCTTCCGAATTATCGTACAAAGTGAACGCTACTAAAATGATAAATACGGGGGTTACCTTGGATTTATCAAAAAACTTTTTGTCTCACTGATTTATTTCCCAAACATATCATTTGATCAAAATCCTTTTTTTCGAAACTGTAAATATTTAATACTAAACAAAAACTTACCTAATTTACCTATCCTATTCAACACGATGGTCCTGAAATAAATCCTGAAATATTTCGTTTCCGAAAAAAAGCACTTTGGTCAAATGTGATGTTTGGGAAATAAATACGTTTGGCAAAAAGTGTTCTGATGCAATTAAAGGCTCCCGGTAAACACATCTAACACCTAGCTAAAAATACAACTATTTAAAAATGCGCGAGCAGATGATCTATCACTATAGAGCACTGCAACACAAAACGATTGCCATCGTTATATTTAAAACTCATAAACTCAGAAAAAGGTAATCTAAGCAGCCAATACGAAACTACAATAAAAACGACCGATAGCTCCTATATCGTAACGTAAAATAAAAATGGTGCTTAGTCAACATGGCCGCCGCCGGCGCCCGCGGCACCTACCGAATACTAATTCCTGAATAATAACGCTTTACCACTATTTATTGTTCTCTGAACGGGTCACGGTTCGGGATTGGCCATTTTTAGCTAAAAATTAGTGTGTCTCTTTCGTTATACACCAGCTAGAGAGGGACGTGTTAGCAATTTGTAGGCATGTTAAGAGCCGTATTGCCCATATTTCTTGGTTTGAGCTAGAAGTCTAGGCTGCGTCCAATAAATCAACTATATAATACGTTGTTTTTTGATTTATAGTCTTTTTTTTCGTAAGGTTTCTTTTGGTTTTTGCACCATCGATAGATGAATGACTTAAATACTTTGTACCTAATAAATGTGTAAGGTTAAAGGTTACTTAATATGTGAATGCTGAGCTTGCAATTTAACTACAGTTTAGCACTTTTTTATTATGTTAAATATTGTGTTTTTTTAATTTATTTACAGTACAATGATCTGAACTTGGTTTACAACCGTTATTTTTTGTTTATTGTCACCGCTGGAGCACGTGATGAAAATGTTATTCTAGCGAAATATCCCTTTCAATTCCGATGAATGGTATGTCACTGTGAATATAATCCGTTGTATTTTTCAAGGTTTTGTTTTTTATTACAATAAACAATAGATTCAAGTTATGTATTACTCGATGTCCAATGATACAGCTCTCCCAGCATACCAATTATCATAATGAATCAGAATTAAAAAAAATAAACATACAATTAAGTATTTTGTTTTCTCCGTAAGGATCGTCATAGAATCATGAGTAAAAAGAACACATCAAAAATAACACTAAAAGTAACTACAACATAGTATATATCTTATGCTACAACGTCAAATAAAAATGGCAGGACTAAATGTATACAAAGTCTGTGCGTATTTGATTAAATTAGTTTCCCTTTTCACTGTCACGCGGCACTAACGCACCCGCGCCGCGCCCGCGCCGCGCGCGACCCGCTTTTTGAATTTTAATACTAACAGCCCATTGTTGAAGCCGGTAAATGTGAATATTTTAATCACGTCCCGAACCACCGGGCTTTGATTCTGTGACTTGTTTATTAATTCTCCGGTTGTTCCGTATTCTTTTATGCAGTGATTTACATTGTTTTGACTGTAATTAAAAGTGTCCGGCATTGTAACACACAAGAAGAAATTAAGGCTAAAATATCGGACAGGCATTAATTATCTTTCCACTTCACCTATTCCCAAAAACCATTGTTTTCCTCTAAAAAGGCATTCATCATCAACATCATCATCATATCAGCCGAAAGACGTCCACTGCTGGATATAGGCCTCCCCCAAGGCTCTCCACTTAGACCGGTCTTGTGCCTTCCGCATCCATCGCGATCCCGCCATCCTTACGAGGTCGTCGCTCCATCTTGTTGGAGGCCTACCAACAGCTCGTCTCCCGGTCCGTGGACGCCATTCGAGAACTTTCTGGCCCCAAAAGGCATTAAAGCACTTAATTTCTGTTCAATATTTTGTTAGGTTTGACTTAGTTTGTTTTTCTCTATAAGAGATTATCTCATTATTTTAAAAGCATTGGTAGAGTAAAAAGCAGTATATCACACATTGTGGAATCCTTATTTTCTCCTTGGTCGGAAAGTATTACTTTAATCTTTGCTACGCTTAGAATTCTTACCTAGAACACCGCCACCACCGTAAACATATTATTTTACTCCCATGTGACCAAATCTACTATTTTTACCTTACATGTTTAGTTCGGCATTGCCACTCATGCGTAAGTCAGAAAAAACATAAAATATAATACATAACATCAAGCCTCCAGTCCCAGAGTGGGGTTGGCTGAGTTACAGAAATACCAACGACTCTAAAAAGACTTACTGATAATTCTGTAACCACATTTTGCACAAACAGGCTAAGATGTGTGTGTGTGTGTGATGTGTAGATAAAAAATAAAACAAGATAAAAGCTATATTAAGATTCAGGCGGTAAACAAGAACGTGGCGTGGTGGGGCTGGGGGGGGGAATAGGAACGGAGCTGATTCAATCACTGAATGACACAACGCACAAACTATTAACTTAACCGCTGAAACAATGGAGCTGGAATTTAGAATTAATATTCATTGGATATTCTGAACAAGGGTTTTTCAAAATAGATCCCCAGTGCAAATAAATAGGAGCAGTCGGAAACTTATTTCAAGTGAACGAAGACTTGGCACCTGCTTGTTCATAATATTCACAAGGTTCAAAGTTCAACAGATATTATTTAAAAAAGTGACGTAACCAAGCTACTGAAGCAACAAGGTATCGATTCTCTTAAACATCTGAATGGAGAACTTGTCTTTGAATTATTTAGTGCTGAGGTTATTTTGTCCAGCGTCCTCCAGACCTGAGGAAGAGTTAGGTAGCTATCTGTCTACTTTGGTTTCATTTTTTGTCGTCAAAACAGCTCGGTCGAAAAAAAGGTAAGTATAGCTATCTCGCTCTAATTTATGATTATTCGCACGAAAAAAACAACAAGAAAGCAACTCCAGGGAAGCCGGCCAGTTAATATTCCGTCGATGAATTGTAAAGAGAGTCTTAGCAAAGAATCGACCGTTGAAGTAACGATCAGGGGTTTTCATCATAAGCCCTTTGCAATGGACATAGGCCTCTCCCAATGCCCGGCCTAATGCTCAGTGGTCAGTGGTGGTGGTGGTCTAATGGTCAGGGGTTTTATTTGTTTATAAATGTACTGAAAACTTAAAAGACTGTACAAGCACAGAGTAGTTAATTTATCTGATAAAGTAACTACTCTGCTTCATCCCATGCTTTTAGAGCTGATTACTTTGACAGGGCGATGGTTACCCAATTTTAAATTAAAAAGAAACTACATCCATTTGTCCAGTCGTTTGGAAAACACGAAGCTACCGACCGTGTTTTTAATACTATTTGGTCGGGATCACAAAAGGCGAGTCTAAACTCGTGCGTTTATACCTGAGGACGAGTGCAAAGCATTTCGGATAGTCAAAAGCGGCAACGGCTCGCACTCTACAGTTACCGCCCGCCGCACCGACTAGCCTAATGTACCGTGCAATTTAAACATGAGATGCGGCCGACTGTCCCTCGATAAATTACGTCTGATATCATTCCATCATCTCGATGAACCCTTTTCACTCAATCTTGAAAAAATGAAATTGATTTACCCTCATTGTAATAAGCCCATTCCTGACCTTATTCGGCCCCTTTGTTTTTGGAATTGTGTCAGTTTTCTGCTGAAACTTGGAATGTTATTCTGTTACAAAATGTTTTATGTTATGTTAGGTTCTTAAAAATATATAGATTGACAGACCTGAGTCCCGTTCCGCGTAGTATCAATCTGGCACTGTTCCTTCAAAAACAGTTAAATCTCCCAAATAAAATTGATATAAACCGGGCAAAAGCATGTCGGGCCCTGGCCTATGTAGGGTTCTGAAACCGTTATGTACTACAAACAACAAAACTATCTCATATATTGTAATTTACCAACATACATAGGTACATGAACCCTGAAAAAATTACACTCCTTTCGTCGTCGTAGATAATTTCCAGTAGGTATAAGTTATTTGAGCCGCCTGTATCTCAGGAACCAATGAAGTCTCCTTTATCGTGATAATTTTCTTTTAAAGTCCGTTATAGTGTTTTTTTTGAAGATAATTTTCAAATGTGTACTAGTTTTGGCTGAAGGAGAGGGGGAGGTGAGGGGGACACGCAACTCTAACAAAAATTATACATTTAGAGTTCAATATATTTCCTAAACGGTCCCCCTCATCATCTATAAGTTGATGATAACATAAACCTACCTACTTCAAAAAATACCTACCTGCTGGAAAAAAAAGATTCAATCTTTTTTAATCTTTGTTGTGGTAATTTCAATGTATAACCATGTCACATTACAGCTTCGTAGTATATCAAGAGTATTTCAGTTAAACCACGGTCAGGACAGATGGGCAGACAGACACGGCGAAAGTAATACGGCTTCCATGTGGGTCAACATGGTAAAAGGGTCCGTTTGAGTTAAAAAAAACATTGAATACCGTATCGCTGTCGCTTTACAGGGTGAATTTTCAGGCAGCACCAGTGGATCATAGGGTCTTTTTTTTAAATCGTAGATCTTGGTGCTTTGAAAGCGTTTTCAGCAGCCAGAAACATGTTTTCAGTTCGTTTCAGGCGACTCTCTATCATCTTACTGCATAACCTAAAAACCTATTTTTAGTCGATGCGTCTCGGTCGTCCTCGACGGGTCAAAATACATCGATCATTTCAGCAATACATTCTGGAATAATGGTCGGAAACTGGGACTATAAAAGGCGGAACGATTGCGGCTAAGATTTATTCTTTTCTTTGATAGCAAATAGTGCGAACTGAGCGAGCATCTAAGTATTCGAGCTTCTTGTGCAATGATTGTTTGCAACGGTGAAATAAAACAAACAAAATAATTTATTTCGACCATCTTTGGATTATAATAGTGTTAGTAAATGAAATTAAACATTAAACCTACTGTCGTCACTATACACATTCCTACGCTAACCTACTTGGATTGCTTTGTCAGAACGTAAAACAAACAACAATGACACATACTGACAATCGCTCCTCTGCACTCTGGGCGAACGACGACGGGACGAGACAGGATGGGACGGTTAAGTGAGTAACAAAGTCTCTTAGCTATCGGTGTAATAAGGAAAATGCATTTTTTTTTCATACGCTCTCTTGAAAACGCTTTGAAAGAGAGGAATAACTGTATGCGAGACATAATTGTTGTGTAGTTTTTTCATAACATATGAAGCTTTAAAATGTCATAGTTAAGACCCCCTGCGAAAATCAACGATAAGAATGACGTCACAGCATTTGTTCCATGTTTAACATATAAGCACCTTGTAAATAAATTTGCATTTATTTCGTAAATTACTATGTTCAAGGCAATATCGTTGTATTTAAATATTTCGTAAATATAATGAGGATGCCGAAAAAAAATAATTTAAACATTAAAATAAGCTTTAAAATATTAACAATTTTGATTCTATATAAAATCTTAATAAACGGGTCGAGGCTTAGTGTATTGCGAAATTCTGATTTTCATACATGTCCTCTATTGTGTATTTCTGTCAGTTATCTACCCCCACGTTCGTAGAAATATTTTTTCAATTTAAATTGATGCATTATATGTTTATTTGAAGTTCAAAACGTTCCAAATTTCAAAAGAAGTATAATTATGATTGCAAAAAAATCATTACTAATTAAAAATGTACTGTTGATGGTTCTTGTCAGTGTGTAAGCGCAGCTTTGCCCCAATTATCGCGCCGCTAATGGTGCGGTGGGGGCTAAGTGACGCCGAGTGCTTCGGTTCAATCTCGACGGTTTGCAGACACTTCCCGCTGCGAACTCTTGTTAAGTTTCGAGGACGAAGCACCTTAATAAATAATTAGGCGATATAAAAGTCAGTATTGTTTTCTATAAATAAAATAAAGTTGCCTTGAACTTATCACTTTTACGGCCTGGTCATGGGCTCTATTCCAACTTGTTTTAGCCCATCTAGCTTCTATATCGTAAATGCTGACGTTTTTATAAGCTCTTACTGTCAAATAAATTAGAAATACCCCATGGTTAACGATATAGAAAGAAAATAGGTTGAAGCAAACTGCAATAGACGCTTTTTCCCCATGCTCGCCTATTAATACTTAAATTTATTCTAATCTCAAAGGATAACTTATCCTAACTTTCTATTATGTAACACGAAAAAAAGATCCTTTCCTAGTATCGCAGAATTGCAGCGGTGCTGGGCCTTATGGGTAAGGACCAAATAGTTGGTAATGTATAGCAAATTTTCATCGCACAACGGAATAGTTTCATAGAATTTAATTGAGTGAGTTAGCGTGCCCAACTTTTTGTACTTTACCTTACAAAAATGCAAGGCGGATCGTGCCAAAATTTTAGCAGTTAATATAAAAAGGCCGAATACTGAGCACATCACTCAACAAGCACTGGTATTTTCCTTGACCATAACACACTTCAAGCTTCGGGGTCCCAGTCGGCGCTCCACGTCGGTGCTCCTGCTGAAGTAACGTCAATCGGCTAGGGCATCATGCAATTTCTAGCCAGAGTGCTGCTGGCCGCTTCTCAAGACACACCGCGCTTGTCTCAATGAACGTGCCGGCCAAACGAGTATTAGTTAGAGCCGACCGGCATCTTCAGAAATGACGGCAAGAGACCTGACGTCTTTGGTTCCATGGAAAATGGGGCAGGTGGTTGTGTGGGATGCGACCTGTGTAGACATGCTAGCGCCGTCAGATATTGACCGAATCTCCAATAGGGCTAGAGCGGCAGCCGAAGCGGCTAAAAACCTTAAAGTAGCCAAGTCTCGACCCAAAATACAATTTCATTCGTTTAGCCATTCAACGAGAAAATTCTGCCAGCATGTTTGGTACAATACCGTAGGGGCCATTCTTAGATTTAATGTTTCAGTACAGTTTTATTTCAATTTAGTTTTAGGAACAGAACGCAGCGACATAAAAACCACTTGATTGCGACATGTTTTCCAAAAACAATTATAAAACTGCGCATTTATGTTTTCGTTCAGTCCAGATGTAACCTCCCCCGTGCAGACTGCCGTTTTTTGACGTTCGAAAAACTTAAGTAACAAAATAAAAGTAGTACTTAAATACATTATTTATAGGTGGAAAAGAAACGATAAAAACAAACGAACTTATCAAACTTACCAACTTTAAAGTAATTCCTTGAAAGAATTTTAAATAATTTAGTGTCGCTGAATCAACCACTTCCCGGAACATTTGACAGTCCAAGGTGATTAACGATTTTTCACGGAAAAGGCAAAATGTGGTTACAGAATTATCAACCAGTTGTTGGTATTTTCGTTGCTCTGCCTACCCCACTCTGAGAATGAAAGCGTGATGTTATGTATGTATGTAAGGCAAAAGGAAACTTTTATATTTCAATAGATAACCTTAATTGGTTGTGTTGTGGCTGCCCACGCGGGAGCTGGCAGACTGACAGGAACGAAACCTGCTGAGTTATGTTTTTATTCCCCTTCCTTTTTCACTGTCAGCGGTACTGCATTTTATATTTCCGTCTTAACTGTTAGCAATGTACTTTTGTGGCCAGTTACGAATTTCTAACGTAGGTACCTTGTTAGAAGCCGCAATACTATAGTTGTCTATAGTATGTAGGTGATGGAACCAGTAATGGACAAGGACCAATGATGGATACTTGATTCTTATTTTGCAGAAGATTGTTTTGCAACAATCAATTTATTTATTTAAGAAACATACAGTTTTGTTTAACTATTAATAAAAAGTTATTAAGAGTCCATTATTGGTGCTTGGCAGCACAAAGTGTCCAACTCTGGTGCCCTCACCCTGCGTATGTGAATATTTCGGGATCCTATTATTTCATAACCAACGTTTCACAAATGATTTATTTCACAAAACATCATTTGACAGCCCGCGTTTTTTTCCGAAACTGTAAATAATTCTGGATTTATTTCATGACCACCGTGTATAACCCTACAGGTTAGGTTAGGTTAGTCTTATAAAAATCCTAAACTATTTGTAGTTATAGAAAAATATTTGGGCTGGCAAATGAATTGCGAAATGATGCATTTGTCAAAGATTTGTCGGCGAAAAGGCAGACAACCAACTATATCAAAGTACGAAACAAAATACTATCACATAGGGATGAAACTCTAAGAAGTAAAATAATACAGTAACATTCGTTGTCGATTTGCATCACCTCAAAACAAACTGCCGAACTAAACCCACTACAACAGAGTTTTCACAGAACTTTCACAAACTTCTGTTAGCAAGTTGAATGCCGAGATTTGAAATGGCTATGGAACTTTTGCCGGTCTTCATCAGATCAAAGACGATAAGCAATGTATTATCAAATACTGTTAAACCACACACGCATTGATCACAAATCCGTATCTTGTCATGTCCGAAACTGTAAACATTTCAGATTTTATTTCAGGACCACCGTGTGGAACCCAATAGGTTAGGTTAGGTTAGTTTTATGAAAATCTTCAAATATTTACAGTCTCTGAAAAAAATGCAGTTAGCCAAAATAAATGATGTTTGTGAAATGAATCAGTTTGTGAAACGTTTTTTGGTACATTAGTGAACCTCACAAATCACACGCTGCAACATTGTGCTTACCGAGTCAAAGTGCAAATGACCAGACAGTAGCGACCAGCGACCGGGTCTGCTCGCGCGGACTCAATTCCACCACTCACAAGATTGGAATGGAAATCCACGTGCAGAGTAATTGCCGATAAATTGTGGAATCAGGCACTTTAGCTATTTGTCGAAGTGGATTTAGTTCGGTACACTCACGAGCATTAATCTTGGGTTAATTCTATTTATCGGGAACCACTTAGCGCATAAGTAGTTTACTTAACACCCAAGGAGAAGCATAATGGCGGTATTATAATTTCATACACGCTTCTCGTTGGTTGGCTGAGTGGGAGGGCATCCGAACAATTTATGCCTGAAATAAGATCAAGATCTCGGTATCATTACAAAGCATTGACATAAAACCACATACTTTACAATAAACAATAATAACATAACTAATTATTTTTATCGGTGCAGTGAACTTCAATAATGGTTCTCTATCGAATGGCATATTTTTTAACGCATAAAATATCTTTTCGCATAATATTGTTTGGCGTAAAACAGTTTTTATAATAGAAACGGTTTTACAAAAATACCAACAACTCTAAAAAGCATTGTTTATGATTCTATAACTACATTTTGCTCAATCAGGCTAAGAAGTTTATAGATGAATTATCGAGAACATGGAATTGCATTTGTAGTGGTTGTACCGTTTGCAACAAAAGGAGAATAATTTTCTCTTAATTTAATAAAATTACGTACCCTTAAGAAATGGAATAAGTAGTAGTCCTCTGTTTTTTTCTTTTAGTCGCTATCATGTTCTTCATTTGAGCTGTCACAAGTATTTATAATAAGATTGTTTGAAATTCGATCTATTTCCCCTTCCTGACATCGATATTTATTTTCTTCACGTTTGACATGGCGACAAATATTTTCCCAGGCCTCAGCAGTAATAGTATTCATTCGTTCAGTTGCTAAACTCATAATGCCTTGCATGTTTAAAGAAACGTTTCTTTTCGCTACATATCCTTTTACCATGGACCAAATATTTTCGATCGGATTGAATGTCGGGTGATACGGTGGCAATCGTAAAACGGAGTGGCCATGTTCTTTTAAAATTGCATCTATGTGGTACTCACGAAACCGCTCTTTATTTTGTTAAATTAAATCATACAAACTAGTTTTGAACATCAACGGGCTATATGAAATGTTGTGTTCTGTCAACCAATCCATCATTTCCTGTTTATGAGAATTTGACGTTGGAGCACGATTCAAAAGTTTGTTGTGATAGTACGCATTATCTACGATAAGTACGCTTTTCGGTTTAAGGTTCGGTATTAATTTTTCTTTTAATTATTTTTCGTAGTTGACAAAGTTCATCTGGTCATGGTAATCTCCCGTTTTTTGGTTTGCCTTAAACATTAACAAAACCTTGGGAATAAAACCATCTTTTCCTCCTGCGTGCACTATTATTAACCGCTGGCCTGTACTGATTTGTTTTTTTACACCAAATTCTGTTCCATCGGTCCAAGCCTCTCCGGACACATGTGAAGAGTGGATGTAGGTTTTATCAGTATAAACTAGTGGTCTATCTTTAGACCGATATTCCGCAATTTTGGTAAGGTAATTTATTCTTAGCAGTTGCATGTTGTGTCTTTCCATTAATATTATTCGAATGTCCTCGGTCTTTTTCCATTTAAATCCTAATTTTTGTATTTATTTTCGTAAGGTGGAAATGCCAAATTTGTAATCTATATCGTATTTTAACACAGAGTGGAGTGCCTTTAAGGTTGGAAATTGCTTATGGGACAGATGAAAATTGTATATAGTTCTCCGGATGACTTCCTAATCAAAATCGTCTACTGCTGATGACGGACAAGTACGTAACTTTTTATTTCTCGGGGAGGTGAATTTCTTTGTTGATGCGAATTTCTCACTATTGCTCTCAGACACAATGTTATAAACAGTAGAGAGACAAACACCTGTAGCTTTTTCAACTAACTGGGCAGCCGTGTAAGGGGAATTTAAATTTTTCTTCAATTCAAGTTCAAAATATTTATAACAGTTAAAAATAATTTGCTTACTTTGACTCTCAATCGGACCAAAATTACTCACTGCCATATTTTTTGAAATTTATGTAACTTACACTTTGTCGTACGGGCTGACACAAAATTATTCTGATAATTGTGAGGATACAATAAAGTCAGACGTAAAAATATATGCACAACGTAAATAATATTCACAATTTGACACTGACATTATTTTGGTATTTACTTCTTCAATATATAACAAACCTCTTTTTATGCTGATAGTACGAGAAAATAGAAAATTCAAATATAGAATGCCTGTAAACATACAATACTACTACATTATGCAATTCCATGCTCTCGTTAATTTATCTATACTAGTGTATAATAGTGACAAGTTGCAAGCCCTTATTTTCTTAACCAATCAATATTGACACAAATTGACCCAAACTAATCTCTGGCCTTGTTTACCTTCCTCAGTAGCCAGGGTTCAGGGCGGTACTTCCAGGTTACTGCATGCGTGCTAGTTTGCCCTCACCTCGTATAGGTACATATAAAGGCATAAGGAGGATCCCTAAAAATTACAAGAAACATGATCAAATTTTTTTAAAATCTTTGAAACTTGTAAAATAGTAATTAATACCTATTCCACCTAAAAAATAGTATTCAAAGTTAGAGGGAGCCGGCCGTTTGACGAAAATATTTTTGGTCAATTGTATCATTTTCCAAAATTTTCATTTGCAAAACCAATGTTATATAATTTTAGCAGAATTTATTTTGATAACATCGTGTAGAACCCTATAGGTTAGGTTAATCCTGAAATATTTACGATTACCGAAAACAAAGCGGGTTGGCAAATGAAAATTTGGGGAATGAAACATTTGACCAAAAATACTTTGGCCTAACAAAATAGACCCAAAGTTAGGATCACGCCTCAGTCAGAGCAGCACCACTCGAGCTTGGAAGTGAAACTGAAACATGTCTACACTTTACTTCATTTTTACTTACCGAAGCTTTCTCCTGCGACACGCCTTTCACGCAGACGTTATCGCTATTTAATCGCGGACTTTCCGGGATAAGCTCCTAAAGTCCATCTTCTATAATCTATTGGTTATTCATTTCTGATCGATTGGTTGAGGAGTTGAATAGAATATGGAAAACACCAACAAACAAACACACTAACGCCTTATTACTATTAGTAAATATAGATAAATGAACATATTAAAACAGTTTTCTTAAGATATTTAGTATTTAGGGAGCGCCCTGGTTTTCGAATATAATTTGCAAAGTTACGTTTTGTGTTTCGACACATATATTATTTTAAGAGAAGACATATTTATTTATGAAAGGGTTGCCAACAGATATAACACTATACACATGAGAAAAATATCATGGCTACAAGAAAAAACTGAGTGCTATCCAATAACAGGCAAACACAGCACGAGTAACGTTTACTAATTAAGCTACACAATACTTACATCTTAAAAGTTAATGAAAAAAAACAATTAAAACATTTATAGTTCTATCATATATAACAAATATATTATTTTAACACTGAAATACCGCTATTTCTAGAAACTTGCACACTTTGCTGCGACTACTGTGTCGCTCAGTATGTCTTTTTCCGACTAGGCCATTACAAAACAGACGCGCTGAGTGATACGCAAGGAAAGCCAAGTGAAGCTAAGCACATGGCGATGTAAATTAGATATTCTCGCTTCGCGGGCACATTCCCTGCTAATCCCGAATCGCTTTAGTCCCATCCAATCGTTTCGTTTATGTCACAGTCGCCATTATTGTAAATTAAAACATTGACAATACGGAAACACGTCAAAAACGATCTCGTTATTACCGTGTAGAATCCCAGCACAAGTCATATTTGAGAGTGTTGGAGATGACTATTTGTGTTTGTAGCAACGTGACGGAACCGTACACTGAGCATGGCTCGACATACCTTAGCTGGTATTTTACTCTTTTTTATCTAGCTGTACTTACCGATACTCATTCGTTATTAAAAACAACCAAACACATTTAAGGAAAGGAATCGCAGGTGCGTCCTTAATACAAGGAGGCTTGTTTCTCGAGGGTCCTTCGCTGAATCAGTTCAGGAGTACCTTCGCTAAGGCAATTCCACTGATTGGTAAAAAGGCTCACAAAAAAGCACAAACGGCAACCGGTTCATTCATGACTAGAGAATAAAACCCGGTTCATTAGATACTTTAGGAAATAATTAACTCAACCTTTGCGCCGGGTTGGTAATATAATGCTATGAGTAGCAAATTTGACAAGTCAACAAAATAAATAAATATCACAGCACAATGTCACACTAATTGACCTAGTCCCAAACTAAGCGCTAGGCTTGTACTAGACAACGATAAACATACTTATATAGATAAATATATGCTTAAATACATAGAGAACATCCAAGACTCGGAAATAAATACCCTTGCTCGTCACAAAAATATCTACCCTTACCGAGATTTGAACCTAGGACGGGTCACTACCAACTAGCTAGGCTATCGTCTCGTTATTGTGTTAATAGAAAACCGTTCCTTTTTTTTTAATTTGTAGGCTTTTTATGTAAGAGTCTGGTTGGCACAACCAAATTGTATTTCTTTTAAACCCGTGAACAATACAGGACAGTTTATATAACACAAATAATAAATGGTATGTCTATAAGTATAATACGTCCTAAACAACGTTCTGTCATGACGTTTTTGAAAATAGTACAAATCGGATTAATCTTAAAATCCAGTAAGTGAAACTAGAACTTGCATTTATTGCATTGCATTCAATAAAATGCGGGTCTCAAAATCAGCATCTGTGACAACTGTCGTCAGAGCCTTCTCCATTTAAAACGTTCATTTTAACTCAAAATGTGACACGTGCACATTAGGCACCATAGCAGTTTATACCTTCAAGAGTCTACGAATGAAGTTGCTTTTACCTTGGTAGTTGTCAACCATTTGTGCTCTTTTGGTTGGGGTTGGTAATTCATTCTGGCGCCTGCGACCGTCTGCGCTTCCTTCCGGCGCCGGCCGACTGTGTGTTCCGGTGTTTTCCTGATGCTCTTGTTTTTTGAAGAAAAGTTCAGCGTTTTTTACTCGTCTACCCGAAGACCATAGAAGGGTATTTGAGGTTAGGTAACAGCGTATGTGTACGAGCTAAAATTGAATGTACTCAAATGTTTCTGGATAAAATAGCGGATTGTGTTTACTTTTTTAATCATTTTAAATAGTAAAGATGTGGGAAACATTAGCATATTAGTACGGTGATAAAAACGCAGACCAAATGTTTGAATTAGATAGTTAGATAAATAAAGTGCTCAGAGTATTTTCAAAGGAAGTTCCCTGTCACACTTGTATCGTCAACATAATCAGCCCGTAGGTACACTGTATCACTGATCAAATGCTTAAGCCATAGCAAGAGTTTAGGCTTTAGTCTACATTTTCCCTTTCCACACTACATTAATATGCTTCTTTGTAAATTACATATTAAATTACGCTCGCATTCCAAGAACGTAGCCAGCCTTGCTGGAAATGAACCTATTGACCCTGTACGAGTATTTTACCTAGCCCATGATGCCACAGATTGAAAGTATATTTTAAGTAAAAATCTTACCTTATATTATGAATGTATCATCATCATTGCCTCGGCCGATCGACGAGAAATTAAATACCTTCAGGATAGTAATATTTATCCGACTGTTTACAAATGCGATTATCTTCTTCAACGCGGACAGCGTCGCGGGCAAAAGCTGGCACCTTCATAGAGCCGGGAACCTCCCCGCTAAACTATCCCAATCGCATCACGTCACCGTAAGCAGGAGAAATGGCGACGGCATGTCCACTCCGAGGAATATTATTACATTTGTCACGGCGACGCGGTGTCACGGCTTACAGCCAGATGTGGCCAAGTCGCGGCGTTGGAATATACTCCGCAGCTGAAAATGAGTCACTGATCTTACGACTTTGTGTACAATGTGATCCGTTTTTAAGACAAACAATGTGTATAAAGGCGCGTAATCATACATTTTGTTCTATTTTAAACGGTTAATAATTATAGGACTCGCGGTCGATTCCGGACTTCTTGTAGACGTGTCCGTGATTCGTTGCGGACGGGTACTCGAATACCCGGGTAGTTTGTCCGTGTTTAGTCCCGGATCAGGGAATTACCCGTCTTTAACGGGTTGTGCTCAGCTAGGCCGTTGTTTTATAGGAGCTATGAATGAATATTATCTATTGTGGATGATTAAGTAGCCCTTATTAACAGCCTGTAATCACCATACAGGAAGCAAACCGTCGCGAACGGGTTATACCCGCGGGTAATGAAGGCCTGCTCGCACGGGTATCGGAATCTGGAAATAAACACGCACGTATTTACACGGATCTGTGTAGTTCGGACGATGGGTACCGCCAGGGTTAAGAACACGGATACACGTGTATCGATAACTCTGTATGGTATAACTGTATGAGCGTCCGTTTTATTAGAAACCATTGCTACGTTTGGCTGCACTTAAGACACACAGATCCATGTCATTTAAAAAAATAACTCAACACTATGATCATTCTTGTAAACCAATCACCTGTGAATTTCAACCCGAATTAATGAAGATAGATAGAAATTTAAAACTTTCTCAAACTTGCAGTATCAAATAATTAGACCTGAACCCGGCGCGAGCCTGTATCCCTAACCGGACCGGTCGCGTCACGTTCGACCAAATTAACTAACAACGAACAAAATCCAGAAACTTCTCCAAAGATTTAGCTAACTAGCCCTCTTCAGTAATCTGGCCAATCAATTATGCACCGTATTAGAAGGGATTAGGGGAGAACGTGCAGTGAGAATCGTTGGGGGTTGAATGACGCAGAGATGGTTTTTGTGACAACGGCGTGGTTTTTTTGCGTGGGAATGATAAATTATGGATTATACTGTCTTTATATATCCAAAAGTTTGTCAAGTTTTCTCAGAATATAAGGCGTGTTCTCATCGCATCAAATCCTAAATCTACATTCAAAAGGTTGTTCCCGCATTCAAAGTGGGGAAACAATGGATGTGACTAGCACAGGATCATGGAGTGGTGTGATGATAAACAGGCTTAATACACAATAGTAAGTGGATTCAGGCTGAATGGATGTTTAGACCCGAATATTAGAAGAAACTATAATTATGCTTAAGGTCCTTAAGGCCCTAATTAGGTTACAGGTAAATTCCATGGGGCTGAAGATGTAATATTGATGTTATAGGTGCTTGAACATAATGATTCGAAGTGGTCGTGATATGTGTATTGTAACGACCACTTCGAAACGGTAACCTATCATTTTATCGAATTTCACTTCATTGATTTTATCATTTCATCAAACTGTTATAACCCTTAAATGTTGGCAAGTAATATAAACCGAAAAGTGCATGCCTGCACTTTTCAGTTCGTGGAATAATTCGAAGCGCCGCCGATGCGCGTCAGTGCATTTCAAATTCTAGAAGAGAGCACACGTTTTCCAAGTCAAAGTTTCCTTTGTTCTTTTATTTCTAATTATTTCTTTGTAATAAAGTAATAAGTCATTAACTAAGTCTTCTTCTTCAAGAAATCCGGAAATAATCCCATATAACAGAACGCTATTTTCTACTGTAACCATGATGTTTCCAGGATATCTTAATCATTAATAACGTAGTTTAGGTTAAGTTAGACTTGCAACAACCAAACAAAATTAACTCCTGCGGTGAGAAATGCCTCTCGATTAAAATAAAATTCTGCGTAAGGTTACATTCGTTGAAAAGTGATTCGATAATTTATAGGTAAGTAATAGATAAAATAATCATATTTCACCACTTATGGGTTCAAGTGAGATCCAAAGGTTAAGAAACCGGGCAAGAGCATGTCGGATCATGCTTAGTGTAGGGTTCCGAAGCCGTTAAGTGCTACAAACATAAAAATCTAAAATCAACAAGTAATAACCATTTTTCTATTTAAAGTCAATTGGTGCCGTCTTAACTAGATGATTTTAGTAGGTATAAACACTAATCGCCTGTATCTCAAGAACCAATGTTGTCTTCTTAGTCGTGATAGTTTTCTTTTAAAATTTGTTATATTATGCTCTTTCATTTAAGATTTTTAGTATTTGAATTTTGGCTGTAGGTGGGGGACCCTTGAGTCTTACAAAAAATAGCGCTTTTTAAAGCTTAATATTTCATAAACGGATTACTTAATCGAAGAACTGTTTTATATTTTTGAAAGACCTATCCAACGACACCCCACACTATAGGGTAGACGAGAAAAAAAAAAGCGGCCAAGTGCGAGTCGGACTCGCCCATGAAGGGTTCCGTAGCAGCAAGTAACATAATATAAAAGTTCGTTGTAGCTTTGATCAATGTTTTTATGACGTATTAAAAAAAAACTACTTACTAGATCTCGTTCAAACCAATTTTCGGTGGAAGTTTGCATGGTAATGTACATCATATATTATTTTTACATTTATCATTCCCTTATTTTAGAAGTTACGGGGGGGGGGACACACATTTTTCCACTTTGGAAGCGTCTCTCGCGCAAACTATTCAGTTTAGAAAAAAATTATAATAGAAACCTCAATATCATTTTTGAATACCTATCCATAGATACCCCACACGTATGAGTTTGATGAAAAAAAAATTTTTGAGTTTCAGTTCTAAGTATGGGGAACCCCAAAAATTTATTGTTTTTTTTCTATTTTTGTATGAAAATCTTAATGCGGTTCACCGAATACATCTACTTACCAAGTTTCCACAGTATAGCTCTTATAGTTACGGAATAAAGTGGCTGTGACATACGGACGGACAGACGGACAGACATGACGAATCTATAAGGGTTCCGTTTTTTGCCATTTGGCTACGGAACCCTAAAAACAACAGCTAACGGGAACGTGTCATAATATGTAAAATTCAAAATACATAACAAGTTAAAATATAAATAATGGTCTTAATATAGAATGGTTTTACTTCAGAAACCGTTAAGTTTTCAGGGTTGTTATAAAACAAACCTAACCTAACCTAATGGGTTCTAAGTGGGTTAATAAAACCATTATAATATTACGACTATTATGTATTATGACCCATTATGTATTTTGAACTTTATATATCATGCTACGATCCCCAACTAACACAACATAGATTTTTTTCGACCAAAGACTTAACGCGATTTGCACTCGGTAAAGTAGCAAGGATCGCATTAAGCTTGTATAAGGTTCCCCGCGCACGGGCCGCCGGCCGGCGAGGTTCATCCCGTCTCTTGGCTCCGCGCTATTTAAATCTGGCAACTTTGCTAAAATATTTACCGTAACGGCAACTTTTGCTTAAACGCTCTCATGTGTTTACTGTAGACGTCGTTTAGGTGGAGATAAAAGAATCTTGAGTTCAGTCTATTATCCTTTGGTGTGGTTACCGGGTCAGAATAGTGCCACTCCATATCTTCCCGTGGATGTCGTAAGAGGCGACTAAAGGAATGAGGGCTTGTAGTACTGTTAGGCGATGGGCTTGCAACCTGTCACTACACTGATAAACAACTTAGCCTGTTTTTGCAAAATGTGATTACAGAATTACCAACAACTCTTTTTGTAGTTGTTGGTATTTCTGTAGCTCTGCCTACCCCACTCTGGGAATAAAGGCGTGATAGTATGTATGTGTATGTAGAATCTGTAAATTAAAAGTTATTTGTTATGATTTCGTTTACAACTATAAAATGGAAGAATTCGGTTTCCGCTTATCCAACGGGACTTAAATGCTATCATAAATACAGGGTAATTTTTTAATAGTTGCACAATTTTTAATATTTGCTTCGCTATTGTTAATCAATAACACATGTTGTGTTATTTTTACTCTAGCTTAAAAAATATTAGAGGTATTGCCGATTCAATGATTCCACTAACTTAACGATATTCATGGACCCTCTAATGCAGGGGTGCGAGGAGAGGAGAGTGTTGTTAAGTAAGATAAGATAATAGAGGAAATTTCAAATTTAGAATATCAGTAGGAGAGGGGCTTGTTGTCTGATAAGCTGTACATGAAATTTCAAATTTCGAATATCAATACAGTGTATCGCATACCTACATTCAACTGCGTTATAACGATATCGTTTTTGACCTGTTTCCGTATTGTCAACGTTTTGATAACTCTTATGTCATTTACAATAATGGCGACTGTAACATAAACGATTTTTAAACGTGTCAAACACGATATCGTTTTAACGCACCTGAATAGAGGCCCAGCTTGACAACCCATGTCATCATTAAGTAAACTATCACTTTAAAAGACTTCGTTCACACGTGTTCAACTGATGTGTCCACACAAGAAGGTAAAAGAGAGATAAGTTGCAATAGAAAAAATAAATTGAACTCGTTTTATTGTCGTAATATATTATATTAACGATACAAAATCATATGTTAAAATTTGTGCACTGATAAAAAAATTACCCTGTATATTTATACCATAGCAAACCGCTTATAAAGGTTCCAGGACCTCCGTTTTAGTGATCGATGACGATGACGCCACGAATTTGAACTAAGATTGGTCTTGATTAAACAGTTGACGTGACGACTAAGCAAACGCGAAGCTCCACAAGTTTTAGTTGTAAAATTATTTAATTCTTATTTATTTCTATCCGACGTTAAAAACAAAACGATTTCCATTTGGGATAATGTACCTTTCAAATGGAGAAAGAATATTATTGGTTAATATTATAGAACATACAATTCTGTACAAATGCCAGTTGATATCTATAAAACTACAACACGTAAAACAAAAACTAAAAGCATCTTCGCAACTAAACCACTGAACTAAAGTTTCTAGAACATTCTTCACCCTAACAGAAAAGTTCCCGAAGAAAAAGCGACATTACACAAGCAGCCTTCTCTTTAAAGGGTTCCGTACCAACTCTTATGGTGCGGCACTGTCCGTCTGTCACAGTGTCCTTTATCAACAATTTATATCACTGCTTTCTATTTATTCGACTACTCCAACAACTTATGATTTTTGTACAACTACAAGAATATTTTATAGTTACCTGTTTTCTTCTACTTAATATTATAAAGTGTGGTAAACTACACTTTTCGAGTCGAAAGCGAATGTTACAAAGAACAGTTGATGACTGTTGACAAAAAAACATGCTATACCTACCTTCACTACTCAATAGCTGTAAATCGTCCCAAAACTTCGCTCTTATAAAAAAAAAAACCAATCTAATCTTAATGTCCCATTCTACATGTTACCTTCTAACAAAACAGTTTAGGTTGAAATTGATTTATTTATCATTGTGGGTATGCCCTTCTTGCCCGGTAAGATTAACTCCAGCGGCTCGGAAATTCCAGAGCGGCTTATAAAGCGATAGTGTGCCTAAACTGTTAATACTGGGTAATGAAGCGTAATACTGAAACAACGTATAATGATGAGCCCTAGTCGGGTTCCCAATGCAACGGCTGGCGAAAGTATGAACGTACAGTATAGTCCGATACTCTTAAAAAGATTGTGAAGTAACGTTTCAAACAGAAGCCGTCAAAAAAAATATACTTTAGCTCCGGGCGATACCGTTTCTCACTCCTAAATCAAGTTTGACCTCCACGATTTTTTAATAATCACGCGACAGTTATTATAAGAAAAGTAGGGTTTGTAATTATTTTTTTTGTTTGTCTCTCCAAGAAATATTTTCTTGCGAAAGAAAACGTACAGTCCTAGTTTGTTATTATATCTACAACATATTCTAAACTCGTAACGAATGGACTAGGTTTAAGGGGAGATAAACGTGATCGAATTCTGTATGTCAAATTTTAGGTTCACAATCTTCTTAAAACACGTCACTTTACCCGAACCCGAAAGACTCGAAGACCTCTGCACTGTCATTAACTTGAAGAAAATTACTAAAAATACGAACATGGTGGTAAATTATTTGGGTTATGGATGCTTATTAACGTCACGAAACTATATTAAGTCATTGAATCACTTATAGGGCACTTAATTTTAATATTAATTTGAAGGTTGCGGTCGGTTACTTATGAGTTGTTAGGTTAGTGGTGGTAGGATCTTGTGCAAGGTCCGACCGGGTCACTACCACCATCTTTATCATTTTAACCTATCGCCAATTAGCAGTGTTCGCATTGTTGTGTAACGATGTGGGGTCAGCCAGCCGGTACAAAGACAAAATGGGGAACCAGCATTTTTTTCTTACGCTCTCTGGAAAGTGCTATGAAAGAAAAGATTAACTGTATACGCAATATAATTAGCGTGTAACTTTTTCATAAGATATAAATAAATAAATATCAGGGGGACATTCTCACACAAATGACCACTGACTTCAGAGACAGGGTCATTCCCAACTAGGCCAACGTGTCGTCACATCATGCAGCTGATGAATCTGATATGAAGCTGATGAAGATAAGATGAAAAGTTTTATTTCAGACCCCCTGCAAAAACACGATACAAAATCGAAAAATACATACATACATACATAACATCACGCCTTCATTCCCAGAGAGGGGTAGGCAGAGCTACAGAATTACCAACAACTCTAAAAAAAACTTGTTGATAAATCGAAAAATAACTATGTTTAAGCCAATATCGTTGAATTAAAATATTACATTAATAAAATGAGGTTGCCGAAAAATCAATCTAAACATTTAAGAGGCCGTTTACGAAATTTTGCCGATTTCGACGATTTACCTGATTTTGCAGACGTGATTTTACTGTTAAAATACTTTTTTTCTACAAATTTTAATGCGCAACATGAAAGATAATTTCAACTTTAAGCTTTATGAGCTACTTTTTTGTTTTTATTATTTGATACTGATTCATCGACCTGAAACCGGCGACTGTTTTGTGAATTTTGCTGTAAGAGGTTTAGAATATCGCATATTCACGAATCGTTTTGACGTCTAAAAGGTATGAAAAAATTAGTTTAGTTTAGTTTAGTTTATTTATTTATCAATGTAATGTTACAATATAGATTGCATTGCATGTCAAAAAATACGAAATTACATTGATATCGTCAACAAAACATTAATACAAAATGATAAAATAATATTAAAATAATACAATAATATAATAACACTCAAATAATCAAAAACAACAATGATAAACAAGTAATAAATGGTCAGTTTCCGATGTCAATACACAAAACTAATAAAGGTCAAATATCAATAATAATTTTACAATTTAAGTTGCATATATTCGTCGACAGAGTATAATGGATTATCCAATAAAAGGTTTCTTAGCTGATGTTTGAATGCTTCGTCAGATGTGACATTTTTAAGTTTAGCGGGTAGACGCTCATAGAACGTGGGACCGATGACACGCGGGTTCTTAGCCGCAAGTGCCATGCGACGGGGAACTGTTCTCAAACGCCCGGTGTGGCGGAGCTCCTTGCCAGGAACATTGACTCGTGCAAAGGATGAAATATTGTTTCTGACGAACATTATTGTTTGAAATAAGTAAACCGAGTAGTGCGTCAATATGCGGTACGCTACGAAAAGGCCCCTGCAAGAGTGCCTAGGTTTCACCCCGGCTAACGTGCGTAAGGCACGCTTTTGCATAATAAGTATCCTGTTGGAATCCGTGGAGTTTCCCCATAGGAGCGTACCGTACGACATCAGGGAGTGAAAATGAGCAAAGTACACCTGTTTTAATGCATCATTTGCAATAAGCCTTCCCAGTTTACGTAACGCAAAGACTGCACCACTCAGTCTGTTACACAATTTGTCGACATGGCACTTCCAGTTAAGATTAGAGTCAAGTGTGAAGCCCAGGAACCTACACTCATTGCATATCGGCATCGGACCGTTTGCTACGCACGGAGGAAGGGATACACTTCGGCCTGAGAAAAACATGGTGTTGGATTTCGACAAGTTCAAGACCAAACCGTTTGCCGAAAACCACGCCTGCAACTGTTGGCACGCGCCATTAATATTCTCCCCAAGCTGCTCGTACGTGCGCGCACTAACCACGACAGTCGTGTCGTCCGCAAAGAGCACCGAAAGGCCAGCTGTAATGGCTGTCGGAAGGTCATTTACGTAAATCAAGAACAGTGTGTTCCCTAATGCCGATCCTTGAGGGATCCCAAGACCCACACTTCCGCTTGTAGACTGCATTCTTTTGCCGTTTGCGGACAACTTAACTGCCTGTTGACGGCCGGACAGGAACGACGTGAGTAGACGGTGGCTGACATCACTGATGCCGTAGTGATGCAACTTGTCCAGAAGCATTCCATGATCGATCACATCAAAGGCCTTGGACAAGTCGCATAAAATTCCCGCCACCTTGTATCTCTCATCCAGACCAGTAACAATGCAGTCAATTTATTACAATTTATTGCTGTAAAATTTGTCTAAAAAATGTATGAATTACTTTTTACCTCCTTAATATTTTTTTTTTGTGTTCAAAATGATTAACTTGGTAAAGTTTTACAGAAAATGGGCAAAACATTGTTTTTGATAACGACTACTTAAAACTATCGTTCATAAAATAAAAACAACAGTAATAAAATTCAGTTCAAAATCAATCCATTACTTTAAAAAAACATCAAAAAAATGAAAAAAAAAATAGCAATATTAATAATGTTTTAAAATAATCTAAATCTCGCATTATAATACTCGACAAATCTGAAAAAGTACCTCATTTATTCGATTAGAACTGAAATGATATTTCATGATGTGCATTCAAGCTTGTAGAATAGCAGTATTTTAACTGTAAAATCTCAAAAAGAAGCAAAACCTCCAAAATTTCGTGTACGGCCTCTTAAAAGAAGTTTTAAAATTTGAAGTATTTAAAAATATAAAATCTTTATAAACAGTTCAACACTTAGTGTATTGCGTTTTATATGCTTTTTTTTACATTTTCTCCTAAATTGTATCAATGAAAATCAATCCTGATTTTCATGCATGTTCTTTATTCCACCTTAGTCCTCAGGGTTGGCAACGCATTTGTTATCCTGGGATTGCTTAAGTGCTTGAGCCTCGGAGCCCTCTTGCACGTGCTGACAGGTAGCCTGTGAACTGTTTACTTTCCTCTTGCCTGATTGTCTAACAGTATGGTGTATCCTGGTCGTGTATGTCTTCCTAATCGATTTCTGAATCCGCCACTAAAAATAGTAGGTCAACACAGCCCACTATGGAACTATAAGTGTAACAAGTTCCTAAGGATTTGATTGAAAACTTCATTTTGACAAAGTAACATAGTTGTCTAGAAGGTTTAGTTATCTATACAGATAAAAGCAACATAAAAATCGACTGTTCGCCATTAGACAATAACTAAACTATTTTACATACATACATATCACGGGACAATCTCACACAAATTGACCTAGTCCCAAACTAAGCTCTAGGCTTGTACTATGGGTACTAGACAACGATAAACATACTTATATAGAGAAATATATACTTAAATACATAGAAAACATCCAAGACTCAGGAACAAATATTCGCGCTCATCACGCAAATATCTGCCCTTACCGGGATTTGAACCCAGGGCCGCTTTTGTTTTAATATTGTTCACTTTCTCTTTTAACTTTTACTTTCCTAAAACCTGACATTGGTGAAATCATAGTGGAGATACATTTTGTTGCCATTATGATTTAAATGAGTTAAAAGCAACAAAACAGAGTTTTCTCTCTCTTACCATTAGACAAATTTATCCAAGGTCAAGAGTAATACACAATATATTTCTCATATTTTTCGCTGCCTACTGTACTGTAGCACTTCGTTTGGTCTGAACGGTTCTAGGTACTCCGGACGATCTGGCAACACGCCAGGCAGTTCGCGGATGACGACCTATCCACCACCGGGCCCGTTACTGTGATAAATGATCCACCATTGAACTCTAATAGCCCTTTAAGGAGTTACATTTACAGTGTATTCCCGAAGTTGGTCATAAATTATTCATGGGTTTGTATATCATTAGATTAGTATGCGTATTAATGGAGATCATTAATTTCCCTCGAGCTTTACATATTATTTCAGAGCCCGTATCGCGTGTCATAATTTGCGGTAAACGAGTTGCCAAGATTGTTACAGAGTTCCTCAGGTACATGGTGTTTACTTTCTATGTGATAATGCAAAAAATATACCCTTTTACGTCTGGTCGAGAATATTTGCCGTGAATTAGACACACATTTTGAAAGCTAAACTATAAATAGTGCCGTCATCGGTGGGCACAGTTCACTTTAAGCATATACACCCGATTGCAAAAAAGTAGGTAGTGGGCACGCTCATCCTGAAGTCAAGGTGAAGTTATGCAATAATTAAATAAAAATTCAGTGACATAAAAACTTCCTCTTTTAATAAATGAGCCTACTCTCATCTCATTTCCTGGCAGCGCAGTGCGATACCTCTAGGAGTGCGCAGGGCAGAGTCAAGGTGCATAACGAAAAAGTAGGGGATTTTCGAAAATCGAAGAAACGAATTGGATTGCCGTAAACCGATTTCACCATCGTTTCAACTGCTAATTCATCCCCTTATATTTTGATCCGATAGAAAACAGAAACGTAAGCTGCGTTTGCATCTTAGCTACACCTATGGGTCAACTTATCATCGGGTGACCGTCTCGTCTTTGAATCTATCCGTAGCACGAACCTCTTTAAACGATTCACGATTTCATACCATTATGTATGTTTCAGACCGCCGGTTATGCTATGATTTAAATGTACTGTTCCGTGTTCTGTTTTTTCGATGACGATACAAAAGTCAACGTCAATTTTAACGTTGTACGAACTTTTAGAACTAAGTAAGGATTCAAGGCGCTGATTCTAATCGCTATACAATATTTCTCCATACCATCTCGAGTTTAATACTGAAAGTATCGATTGTTTACAATAAAAATAACTTTTTATGGGGCACACTTTGGCTACACACCAGAGGCCCTACTTTGAAAATCGAAGTTCTTTCTATCGATTTAGTTTCGAGTGAAGAGTGACAGGGACACGGCACCCGAAGTTTCGAATTTAGCGGCTCGTGGTGACCATCCAGGGCCTCTATTCAACTTTGGTAAAATGATGTTGTCCTTTAAGTACATGTTATGGTATTGTTTTTTACTAGGCTGCCATTACTGTCAAGCAAAGATCGACGAAGATAATTATGTCGACAATAAGGACATGTCGGATTCGATAGAAGCGCGTGGAGCTTACCTCATTCATGTGCTTAGTGCATATTAGCTGTAGCTCTGTTTAGTGAACAAGAGAAAATACTCTACTACCGAACAATAAAATTGTCCATGCGTATGATCCACGTACTTATTTCTCTAATAAGTCCATGGGAATGTCAAAAATTACTCAAAGTCGGACAGGAGTAAAAACCATGTATAAACATAAGAATTAGAAGCGGCAATATGGTTTTACCCGAGTGGAATAGAGGCTCAGGACATATTCCAGGATCGTCTCCAATGTAAAAAGATTGTTGCGCACAGGCAACTCTCACAATTAATGTGCAAAAAGTTCTTAGAGGTACCTCGCTTACGATATTGTACCGAACACGAGCGGCGCTAATAATGAATGGGTGTTAATGAGCAGTTGAGTGGAGGAGATAGCGCTAAGTGCGCCCCGGCACGGCCGATACTGGCCGTGAGACGTTTTAAAAGCCAAATGAGAAAAAGGCTGAAAGGATCTCTTCATTCATTACATTTAAAGCTGCTGAAGATAATGGTTATTTTCTGTGTAATTTATACGCGTTGAAAGGAAGTATGTTTAGGAAAGTATTTACTTCAATCTATACCTACATTTAAAACTGTTTTTTTACTGATTAAGCAAAGCCTTAAGTACATATTCTGTACGTAACTATACATATTACTTAAAATAGAATTCCGTTCAGATCTATAGAAGGAATGTAGATCTAATAAACTGCTGAAAGCAGCGGGAAACAAGTCTCCGCTTACGAATTTGCGGCAATATGAAAAATTACATTCCCAGATAAAATAAAACCCCATACAAATCTGAAAGAATTTTATTGGAGTTATAGATTTAAGTTTAGTGAAACAAATACACAGATATGAGGTAGATATAATTTTTATTACCAGTTAACTGTGTTTGTGTGACTGACTATAAAACCTACTTATGAAATTAGTAGGATTAAATTTTAAACGAATCAATACAGCACATTTGCAAAAATGTACCATTATGAATGTACAAGATCAGAGTACATTATTTTTATATCAGAAATAGCCTATTTAAATGGTGATTTAATTAGTATCAGATGTGTAGATACCAAAATAACTAGTTAACACCTAAAACATAACACAGTTTCTACAAAATTCGCAATATTTGGGTGGATGAACTTTTTGTTGTTATTACCTATACTTATTCTGTCGCTTAACCCAACAGAAAACTATAATAGAGTTTCTCAGAGAGATGGTTTAACACTACTAAATATGCTTGAAAGAAAACCTGTAAAAATGGGCTTGTTTATTGCAACAAAAACGGATATTTGGTGGATTTATGTACTTTAAAATCATGTTTTTAAACAGTAACTTAAGAGACGTCACCATATCAATGAGGTACAAAGAAAAGTTGATTGACCCATCTAATGTAAGCTTGTTTTCTTCACTGTTTTCTCAAAATACAAACATCAAAGAGAACCCTCTACTACCCTTCACGTCACTTCCCAAAGTGACGGCACTAAAACGCCACGTCACGCCACGTCACTCCCAGGAAACATGTTTCCCAATTTCTCGGAAACATATCATAAATGCATTCCCACAATTTCCCAACAATCCCCCTACACGATTACACAATCTTGTATTAATAATTGCGCGAGAGACGATCGGTTGGGTATCCGGAGCCATATTGAATTAAAGATGGCGTCCGTCCTTCCGGCACATTTGCGTCACGCGCTGTTCATTATGCCCCCGGCCTTGTCAAAATGTGTGCCACGTTTGACCCGATTTATCAGTTTGTTTATTTTGCTTAATCATTTTCAATTATCAGAATCTAGGTATGGTTTACTAAACCTACCCACAAATTAACTGTAAGGGTTTAAAAACACACTTATTGAAACTTTATTACTCATTTATAGTATCATCCACGTAATCCTATAAGGTAATTGAAAAATTAAATAAACCCCAAACCCGAATACATCTAATCTGAATCTTGATTGGCCGAACTGAAACTGCCGCCAAACTGGTTACTATATTATTTTGTAATAAGTTAGCTTATACAAAGTGAAATAGAAGTTCTGGGGGGTTATTATGACATAACTATGCAGTTTTGTTTACGCTCAGAGAAAAGGACAGAGCTGTAATAATTGCCATAGCTCCGTCCTTTACGCTCACCGTAAAATGAACTGCATAGAGTCGTAATAAACCCCCAGGACCTTTATTCTACATTGTTTGTAGACCTTTTACTATCGCGCTGTCAACGTTATGATCTGATTAACTTCACAGTAAGAGGAAAAGTAAATGTGGAATACGGGCCAGATCCTGTTTTCAAATATAATGAAGATACCGACAAGGGAACAATTCGAAATTATTTTAACAACCACGTTAATTACATAAGCACAAACGGAGCATAATCGTCTGAGTAACGTCTCAATTTGTTACCGGCTCGTAACGTTGTTCACCGCGCATTACCGGCAGTTAACGTTACGGTGCACGGGTTTTTGAAAGCAGTTTTTTTAGTATTTTTCTTTCAATCCACGATGGCGCGCTGCGTCACATAAATTGGTGTTGCACGGATGGGGCGTACAGTTAATTGAGAATTAATGTGATCACTTCCATCATTATCAGGTACAATTATTTTACTTGTAGAACATGAAATATTTTCCATATTTTTTTATTGAAAACAATAGGCAGACGAGACGTGGTCGTAAAGATTCCACATTGATAAGGTCCGTTGCAAAACGGCTCGCGAAAAACGCACGGTGGAGGATTTTCAATTGTCAACTATTTAGAAAGTCTGAAATAGGTTACGTCTTTCGATATAATTGCAGTTCCCTATTTAAGAGGCGATCTTTTAAACGGCCCCACAGATTTTCATGAAATCTAGCCTCTTCACCGGCACAAAACAAACGAAGTAACGTGCGTCTATACGCCACGGAACAAACCGTCAACAAAGCATGTAAAAGGAATGTTGGTCACGTCTAGATGACGTTGGCGTATGACTCTTGTAATTGGCTGTCAGGACTAGATGACCGAGGCGGTGAAGAGGTTAAGAACCATCCCAATTAGACTAGCTTTCTTCAAAAAGAAGGAAGTGAAAGCCCGGCTCGATCTATAGCCGTTTGGAAGTTACAATGCCAGAGAGAAACATAAACACACAGAGACTCAGATACATATTATTAAACGTTTTCACCCCTCTTCGTGCGTCAGGGGTTTAAGCGACGGGCCTTGCATAGCGCCACAATAGCCCACTTGTCTGCCTGCTTGCCCATTGAAGTAATTGTTCGTCTGAGTGTTCGTTTTCGCGAGTTATGATGAGCCAACAAGTTTCAGGCAACAGGTGGATAGCGAACACAACTCTTCGTTTATCCTTTTCTTATTTTGGTTGTGGCGGGAAGGATAGAAAGTGACAGGATGTCACTTTTGATTTTGTTTTGGGAGTGCGTTCAGAAACGGGAACATGATTTAAATTAATGTTTTAAAAGCAAAAAACCGCCTTCACAAACTCAAGAAGTAACATCTTTTAAAATCGTAGGTTTAGGTCAGTCTAACTGACCAAGTCAAGTCGGTGTTTGATTGAAAATATTGTGGGACGCCGACTTCAGTTGAGTTGGGCTAATCAGTGTTAATAATCTTTTTAAAAGCAGTAATTTCTTGGGTTTTGGAAGGCTAATTTTGATTTTGAAAACATTTATGATTTCATTCTTTTTAGTGATCTCTGATGATAATTGTTATGTAGTTATGTAGTCCCATATCTCAATACATAAATATGTAGAAATTCATAGATATGTATTTAAACCATGAAATTTGCTTCCTCATAGTGTATTAACTATCTTAATCGAGGTATTTTATCAGATTCAGATTTGTATTTATACAATTTGATATTTTACAGGTCATTTTGATATCCTACTAATATTATAAACGCGAAAGTTTGTAAGTATGGATGGATGTTTGTTACTCTTTCACGTAAAAACTACTAAAAGGATTTTGCTGAAATTTGGAATGCAAACAGCTTATAGCTTGGATTAACACAATTAACAACATCACAATCTGATACAAATATTTTAAGTATATTATAAGTTAATTACGTTTAGGTCAACGATTACTGTACCCTTGAAATAGCTGTACCGTTGAGAAGTTCCGGTGGCTATTAGCTGTGGTCTTCATCATCAGTTCTACTTCACCAAATAATACTTTTTGAATGCAAATGCTGGACTTGTTACTGAAGAAACTAAAATAGCTATGTATGCCCATGATATTTGAGGAGTTCCCTCGATAATTTAACAGATCCAGAAGAATTGAGAACCTCCTTTTTTTAAATCAGTTCTAAATAGTCAGGGACAATATGTGTTAAGGTAAAAGCACCAATGTTCGTTACGTTTTGCTGACATGCACCATTAATCGACAGAAGCTTTTAATTCAAAGATCATAGGGTTACAAATTGATTGTTGCAAAACAAATGAATAACTCTTATCTTCTTTGCATAAGAGTCAGTGTCGAACATTGGTCCTAAGTCGAGTACTGGTGTCGTTGCCTTAATTGTCAAATCTCAAATTACTTAGCAATTTATTGCGTCCGGATCGCTGCCACCATCTTGTCATCCTTTAACCTACCTAATTCTAAATATATATTATGTTAATCTGTTTCAGTCTCCGCCAACGTATAGGCTTCGCCTAGTTTGGGGGCTTCTGTTTGTTTTCTCTGAAAGGGCGAGATGTTTGATCAGTGGTTAACCAAACTGATTGTAAAAATTAGTAAATCGAATCGAAAATTCGAGATAGAGATTTAACCATTAGTTAATATTATAAACAATTAATTGGTTTAACTACTGATCAAACAACAGCCCCTGTTGAACTGTATGCGTGTACGTTTTTATTAAGTATTCTAACCAGTTTTTTTAGACTGACATAACGATGAACACATTTAAATAATATTTTTTTCCGTCATGCACCATGCATGGTGTTGTCATTCTTGTGCTCCGGTGTGGGGATAAGATAACGGTTGAAAACACTAGCACAGAAGCATTTTATTTTAGTACTCAGGTTCAACGCATTTGGAATCTTAGGATGGCAGCCTTGTAGTCATAAGAATTCAAATGTCCAAACAAAACTAAACTAAAAAAATCTTGTCCTTGCAAAAAAACCGTTAAAAAGGCAATTTTTTTCGTGGATTTTGTGCAAAGTACAAGCATAAGTAGAAAACCCAGTTTCGGACTGTGCCAATTTTATTTCATATAATTTTACTCGATTTTAGCCGTATTTCGGTTATGATTACAAAATTGAGTCTAAACACGATCTATTCTTTTTTCAGGTAAGCCCCGAGTCCCTGCGCAGGTAACTCATTAGAGTTTACACACGACACCATCTTACAGCCCACCGAAAAACGCTCCTAAACTAGAAATATCCTTCGATAAAAGAGACGCATTTAATTATAAACACATTGTTATTACGACCATATTAAAAGTGCAAAGAGCTTAATTTCCTAAAGCCATTTATTAAGGATATGACCTTTTTATTTAGCATAAAATGTGCGAAAAACTTCTGAACAACAAACAATTCTCACGATTATGTACTTCACCGCTATACAAATAAGGCCCTTGTAGTATAGTTCCGATTGTGTTGAAGCAATTTGAGCTTTCGGCTACAGCGTTAAGGTCGAAGTGTAAATAGGTAGTGGAAGTTCGCACATGTCCCCTGTGGACTTTGGTATGCGGGTGGTTAATATTAGGTTATGTGGTGGGGCCAGGAAGTTGGCGTTACTTTAGCGGTAAGTTTTTTTTGTTATATCACCTACGAATAAAATTATGATGGATTAATAACATTGCGTAAACTCCAAGTATTGTTTAGGGTAGTTATTTCCTATAAAAAATATGAATGTAAATTTACAGAAAGGTGTTGTGATGGTATTAAAACTGCTTATTTTACCATAAAAAATAGTTACTATAATTTACAATAATTTCAATGTTTAAAGCTTTGATAAATAAAACTAGTTAAGGTAAAGACACCAGTACTCGACAAAGGACCAATGTTCGACACTGATTCTTAGTCAAAGAAGATAAGAGTTATTCATTTGTTTTGCAACAATCAAATTATAACCCTATGATCTTAGAATTAAAAGCTTCTGTTGATTATTGGTGCTTGTCAGCTAAAAGTGTCGAACATTGGTGTTGTTACCTTAATAACAGTAAAAAAACTAATTACCTATCAAAATAAACATCCAGTAAATATACGTAATATAACAATTAAGATAGCATGTTGGTTTGCCTTAGGACAGTTGCTTGAGTTGTGCCAATGTACGAGTAACGTTCTTACAGACCAAAAGTCGGGCTGGGCGGGCCGGTCCACATCGCCTCGGCGCGGCGCCAAGGAGAGACACGGCGCCGTGTTCGTAAAGATGCACGGTGCATTGCAGGGGTGATGTGGACAGGCTTGTCAGTCTGACTGTTGATCTGGGTAAGGACCAAATAGCTGGACCATAGTTAAACGTAGTTAACCGTACAAACAACGATCAGACTTAAGAATCTTAAAGATAGTTTAGTTTAGTTTATTTATTCATCAATGTAATGTAAATTGCATTAAATGTCAAAAATATGAAATTACATTGAGATTGTCGACATAAATACTAATAATCAAAGAATACAAAAATAACATGCAAATAATCAAAACAAATCTATTAAATATCTAGTAAATGGTCACTTATCCGATGTCAATCAATAGGTATACATAGATTAATAAATGTCAATACAATAATAATTTTACAATTTGAGTGCCATATATTCATCCACGGAGTACAATGGATTATCCAATAAAAGGTTTCGCAGCTGATGTTTAAATGCTTCGTCGGATTGTACATTTTTAAGTTTGGCGGGTAGATGCTCATAGTATGTACGTGGGACCGATGACACGCGGGTTCTTACCCGCAAGTGCCATGCGACGGGGAACTGTTCTCAAACGCCCGGTGTGGCGGAGCTCCTTGCCAACAATATTAACGTGGGCGAGGGAGGAAATATTATTTCTTACGAACATTAATATTTGGAAAATGTAAACAGAATAGTGTGTCAATATGCGGTGCGCTATGAAAAGGCCCCTGCAAGAGTGCCTTGGCAAGAGGCACGCTTTTGCATAAGCATTACCCTGTTGGCATCCGTGGAGTTGCACGAGTATTATTATTGTTACAAAAATTTACAATTTTATTTGCATTGCAACATTTGCAACAGTACTCGGTGTGACTAAGGACTGTATATCATAGTTTCGACTACGTACTCTCGGAATATCATACTATCGAATGTTCGAATGCTCGACTGTTATTGGATCGAATATTCGATGGGTCGAAAAACTTAGGAACAATAAATCGTCAAATCGAAATTGATGTTTCGATTGTCATTGCACAGAAGATCTCAGACCCGAATGTTCATTGGCTCGACTGTTACTGGGTCGAAAAGTCGATGGGTCGAAAAACTTAGGAACAATAAATCGTCCAATCAAAATTGATGTTTCAATTGTCATCGCACAGAAAATCTCAGACCCGAATGTTCATTGGCTCGACTGTTACTGGATATTCGACTCGAATATTCGATGGGTACTTGAAATAAAGAGTTATCATTATCATATTGCAAGAAGGATAGCAAGAAGCGTTATTCACCTTATTAGTAATAAAACGTCTGAATTTTCAATAGATAGCAGACTTAAATACATCTTGAAAAAAGAATCGACGAATATGGATCCTGCAGGTGATCGACTCAGTCTTGATGTGACCACTGAAAGTTCGATACTCCACTGATCGAAACCATACAATTCTAGATTACGTTTTGTCGATTGTAACTATTTCGGCCACAAGTATTTCGATATAGCGAATATTCGTTACAATATAATTCGAGCCAATAAACTTTCGATACACCACTGATCGAAACCATACAATTCTAGATTACGTTTTCGATTGTAACTATTTCGGCCACAGGTATTTCGATATAGCGAATATTCGATTCAATAACAGTCGAGCATTCAATCATTCGATAGTATGATATTCCGAGATTACGTAGTCGAAACTATGATATACAGTCGTGACTAAGCATGAAGTCAAATCGCTGTTCTCGCGGCTCCACGAACAGCAAATACGGCTCGGCATCTGGGCAGGTGGCGGGAATTTGCAACTACCCTCTTGTTTGCTGACGGACGGAGTTCGGAGATTAAGGTCGCCGCAGAACGGTTGGCCTTTGTGACCTTTTGTTGTCAACGGTTAACAGTTTAATGAATTACCTGCTTGAACAATGCGGAAATATAATGAAGTTGTAATAAATTTAAATTTAAAATTACTTATTTACAAATTGAATCTATTATTTATCATATTTACACTGAAAGTAAACCACCGAATACAATTATACAAACTGATGAGTAACCTAACTGGGTTGCCAGTAGACATATTTGAAATGGCTTAGATAACAGTTTTCGTAAACTTTGTTTTGCACTCATGTCTACTCGTTGCTACTTTTTTCTTACTTATTTTCCTCAATCTCCCAAAGAAGCTGGAAGAGATCCCTTAAAGGGATAAGTTCGCCTTTGTACGTTCCTATTCTGTGAATATTGTATTTCACATACAATACTCGTAAGTCTTTTTGGTGTTTCGTGTACGCTGTCACCCGCCTACAGCGTCACGCCGTACGCAGCGTCAACAACACACTACCGAAAGAACTGGCGTTAAATGTACTACTGAGGGTCTCTTTTACATGCTACACTGACCGACACGTTAACGCTGGAGTGACGCTGACGTTAGCCGCCACCTTCAGCTTTTTACGGGAACCAAAGGCCTTCTGTGTCGCCCACAATCGCGTCATGCGACGCAGCTAAGAAGCTTATATATGACACTGGAGATTGCATGGCGAACAATGCTTTAAAGCCAAGAAAAGTGACCTTGAATGACGTTGCTTATGTGCAATCTCCAGTGTCATATATAAGCTTCTTGGACGCGGCCTAAACCGCGTACATCCGCGTCGCTTCCCCTTTAAATAGACGCGTTAGGGTTGCCAGTGCTCAAAACTATTAATATAATTTAAAGATTACCCGCGTAATTGCGATAGAGTCTGGCAAACAATAGCGTGTAATGAAAAAAGCGGCACGGTAAAAAATATACATATGGTATTACTAATTATAGTAGGAAAAAAAATGGTCTCTCAGGTCACGCTTTCGTTTGCCAGACTATACCTACTTTTAGACCCGATTACTACTCTTGAACTCTGATTATTCAAATTGGTCTCTCCGTTTAAAAACAATGAAAGCACAGACAAGAAGATAGGTTAAGTAAATATTGCTTTTAAATTACAAAACGGGGTATCTATTATCCGCGGTAAGCAAATACGTAATTTTATTTTGTGGCTCGGGTTTTTGCTACACAAGCGGTTGATAAAATGATAGCAGTAGCCATAAAAAATAAAGCCATAAGTTGTAAAGGATTATCGGAATTTGGCAAAATAATGTATGGAATTGAAATAAGTGCTAGACGCGACCGCCCGGCAGCCCACGTCTCCCTACATTTCCAATAATAAAGATAGTGTTCGCAGAATGCATCGAGTCTAGGGCTACAAGTATTTTATTAAAAGTATTAATAGGACTTATTAAATAATCGGTTATAACACTGCAGCTTATTATGATCGTGTTTATCGATATAGATTAGCGTAGATACCTGTCACTTTCTGATCGGTATGTTAGTGTGAAAGTGACGATGAGCGAATGCGCTTTATCCACCGCGATAAAGGTGACCATAATACGGGCTCTGCACGCTGGACTGTCTAGAGAATAAAATCAAAGAGTAGTTTTCAGATTAATATTTCGAAACTGTCTGTGAAAACGTGGTAGAAGCCAATTAGTATCTTAAATAGCATATTCGCAAAACACGATATTCGCAAAACATCATATTCGCAAAAGACGATATTTGAAAAACATCATATTCTCAAAACATCATTTCAACAAGACATCAATTAGACAGTGTCGACGGAGCTCCGCTCCCGCGGAGCGGGCCTGCTCCGTGCCTGCTGATAAACTAACATAACCTAAACCTACCTACGATTCTATAACCTATGTAATTCCACTATTCGCAAATATCATGTTATGTGAATATCGTGTTTTGCGAATACCGTGTATGGCGAATATCATGTTTTGCTAAAATCATGTTTCGCGAATATGATATTCTGCGAAGTATGGGTAGCTAGGATAATCTTTGCGCGCTCACACGTCCCACTTCTCCCGTTTCCCGCTGTTTGTGTGGGGCAGCCCTGCGAGGTGCGGAAATTGCAGCCAGCAACAAGTCGGCCGGCGCGCGGAACCGCCCCGAGCACGAGCGCCGCTGTAGCCCCGGGGACCACAGTTGAAATGTTCGCGTAAACTAGCTCCACGTTGTCCAATATAATGACAAACCATCGTTTGCCCAGGGTTGCCCTAGTTGAAATAGTTTATAGCAATTTTCTGGGGAACTGTCCCTTTTTGGGATAAAACGTACCTTAAGCCCGTCTTTGGGCTATTTGTTCGGTTTTATGTAGAACTACGTTTCATTTTACGTTAACTTAACTTTCACATTCTCCTGCAGCGTCTGTCATCACAAGTCTTACCTAATGTACTAATGTTTTTTTAAGAATTTACCACAACCATTTTTAGTGGTGGTAGGACCCTATGCAGGGTCCGTCCGGATCGCTACCACCATCTTATCCATTAACCATCCGCCAAGCAACAGTGTTCGCATTGTTGTGTTCCGGTGTGGGGATAAGACAACCGGTGAAATTACTAGCATAGAGGCATTCCATCTTAGTCCTCAGGGTTGGCAACGCATTTGAGGTCTTAGGATTATAATCTTGAGAATTCAAATGTCTATGGGTCTCAGATTTCACTTACCATCAGGTGGCCTGAAAGTTCGTGTGCCTTCTCCTTAAAGAAAAAAAAAAAAGAAAAAGAAAAACCCCTTTTTAAAAGTAAACAATTGTAATGCCTGTAGATATCAAACGCACCGTCGGTACTTCTTCTTCATCTTCATTTTATTAATGGCGGTCCACCGCGGTCCCGCAGTGATTTCGCCAATCTCGAGTAAGTGTAAATGTAATCGGAATGCTCGAGCTATTTATAGTCACTCTTATGGTATTTCTAAAGAATTCAGTCCATGGATATCACACGGACGATGGTTAGGTAAAAGAGTATTTTCTTTTGTGGACTAGGTAAGGGAAGCACATGGGGTTGGCTCCACGGGCTCCTAAGTCCCCGTAGAAGTCCGCCATGCACAGAAACAAACAGTACCTACCTGAAAAATAAACCACACCTAGTAGATAATAACATGATAATAAAGAATTCACCCGGACATTATTAAATAGGGTAATATACATAACCCGGTTATCTGCGCGCTGACTGAGCTCTAATGGCGCGTTTTCACCCGGCGGCAGAACGGCGTTTATTGCCGCCACAGATAAACAAGAGTTTACCGTATCCAGCCGCGGGAGCGGTGAATCAATTTAGTATGTGTGGGAAAGTTTTAGCCCGTTCCCTGCGTCAAATCCATACCAATATTACAAAATATAAAAGTAACTCTGCTTGTCTGTATATTTGTTACGCTTTCACGGATAAACCACAGATTGAAGTTAAATGAAATTTGGTATTAAGATAGTTTTGAGTCGCCGGGAAGGACATAGCTCACTTTTAACCTGAATAATTGGACGGTTCCTAAGCGAAAAGCGATAAACGACTTTTATGAAGTCACGGGAAACAATATTTTATAATAAATAAGGGATATTAGTTGACAAAGTTACGCGTCATATTTTGGAAAGAGAATGAAACCAAAGAGTTTGGAATAACTGATGAATAAATGAAATATCCCAGTATAATGGAAACCCCCATTCCGGGCTTATAAAGATAATTAAATTTTACAATGTCACAATATTAAGATGTCACAAACATGCAAACAGATTCACAGATGCACTCGTTGAACTTATACACCCCACTTTTTGCTACGGGGGATAATAAATGAGGGCGCAGTTTGGAATTAAATTCGCAACATGATCCATATTAAACCCACGGGATCGTATCATATAATATATACCTACATTTCAAAATAAATAATGGTCATAATATATAATAGTTTTATTTCTGAAACCGTACACTTTTCAGGATTTTTTAAAAGTCCGTTGTATAGAACCCATTAGATTAGGTTAGGTTTGTTTTATAACAATTTTGAAGAGTTTCCGGTAGCAGAAAAATAAGCATTATATATTATAACCATTTTGTATTATGAACCATTATTTATTTTGAACTTTTATACTGTGATACGTACCCTAAGCCAACATCAGATGCTAAATTTGTTGCTTGCTTGAGAATATTGTAATTCCAAGTTTCACTAAAGTCTGTGTCAATTGAACTTGGAAAAAAAAAACAAATTAGTACTGCTTCACACATAACCTCAAATATTAACCAAGCATGTCTTTTATTAAAAATAACATAATTCATGAGTAGTTATTTCCTCATTACTCATGAACCTAATATGAAAATAATGATTTAGTGTACCTATATAAATCATTGCAAATCCCTCTCTTGATCTTTAAAAGTACATGATTACTGAGTAATCATGGTGATTTGGTTTGTTTGGTTTTATTTACTTCTTTTCCAAGGTCAATTGACACAGACTTTACGTCAAACTGTTTTAGGCTGAGCTATAGAAGAAACACTTTTGAATTCCTTAAATGGCATCAATCTGTAGAGTAATTTTAAAATTATGAACGGATACTTAAAACAAACCTAAACTCACTAGTAAATAAAAAAATACTGTTTAAATGTACTGTTTCGTGTTCTGTTTTATTTTTGGTGTTCAATATAGAGTATTTGTATTGTATTGTAAATAAAAGACGACACGCTAGCATAGTTGTTAGTGACCCTGCCTTCGAAGCTAGGGCCTGGGTTCAAATCACGGTAAGGGCGGATATTTTTGTGATGAGCATAAGCAGGCATTTGTTCCTGAATTGAAATGTTTTGTATGTATTTAAGTATATAATTTCTCTATGTAAGCAAGTTTATCGTTGTCTAGTACCCATAGGTAGTACAAGTCTAGAGCTTAGTTTGGGACTAGGTCAATTTGTGTGACATTGTCCTGTGATTTATTAACTAAAAAAAATCCCCGGGGCTGCCCAGCTTCCAAGGCCTTCTACCTGCATGTATGTTCATTAAGATATTATATTATATCAATACACTAGCTTAGATAAATCCCAAATACAATAATACGCGGACAGTTACTTGCTACGTGTGCCCAATGTTACGTAACTACCGTCTAAATTAAACAAAAAAATCCAAGTACTCAACTCGCAACGGCTATTAATCGGTATTTTAAAGCCATCGTTACCATTTATTTAGAACGTAACAAAAGGCTCGTTGACTCATAAATATGCCGAGAATTTACATTTTCAACTGTTTACGGGACGAAATTTATTGGCAGGTAAAAAGGTGACTCGAACGCGCTTTCTCTGGTTTATCTGCGTCAATGTTGCCAGCCGATAATGGGATTGTTGTGTTGGCAGAGAATGTACACAGTTAATATGTAAAGTACGGTTTGTAATGAAAATCTCTGGTAGCCTCGATGGTTCGGGTAGATGCATGTCAAATTCAAATTCAAATAATTTATTAGTTGAACATAGGTGTTACATTTAAATATTTTGTACCACTACATCCCGCCCCAAGGCATACAATATATTTCAAGTAGGGCCTCTATTCTACTACGTTATAATATAAATATCGCGTTTGACGTGTTTTAGAATCGTTTATGTCACAGTCGGCATTATTGTAAATGACATAAGAGTTATCAAAACGTTGACAATACGGAAACACGTCAAAGACGATATCGTTATTCCCGTGTAGAATCCCATCCCTGGTTGTTAGTTCTAATCTTCGCACCATTGGGTTTTAAAGTCATTTATAGAATAGGAAACATGCATTTTTTTTTACTTACGCTCTCTGGAAAATACTTTTTTATAAGAAATGAAGCTTTAAAATGTCATAGTTCAGACCCCCTGCAAAACACTCCGTACAAATTCAACGACAGGAATAACGTCACAGCAGTTGTTCCATGTTTAAAATATATGGACCATAGAAAGAAATATGCATTATTTTATTTCAGAAATGACTATGTTATCATTGAATAAAAACATTACGTAAATTAAATGAGGATGCCTAAAAAAACTATCTAAACCTTAAAAAAGTATTCTGTCATTTATTTATTGAAGAAGAATAGTATACATCAATTACACTTGTCATGTCAATGACTAGTGACAGGTGACATTTCAGTCTACATGGCGCAGCTTATATAAAACCCAGTGATCTATCATCGTGTTAACTTTACAATGAGCGACATGATCGTTACACGACCAAGCTCCTTAAAACAAGAATAAAAAAAAAAAAAACTTTACAATGTTTACCGAATTGTCACCTGTCAAGCGGCCCCCAATTTCACCGTCTTGACAATGACATGTGACAGATGCGAATTCGGTATCCATTGTATAAACTGTTTCGTATAAACTGCGCCATGTACACTAAAATGTCACCTGTCACTAGTCATTGTCAGGATGGTGAAATGATCATGATAATGATGCAGTTGAGAGTATTGAGCAATTCCGTGCTATTAATTTCATTACAAAGTACCTAAAACGCGATGCTCAACCACTCGCACCCTCTGCGTACCTCCAGGGAGTTGAAGCCTAGGACGCCAAGCAAAAACTCAGTTGGGCTATGGTTAATACGGGATCCTAACATTAAATTTTTCAGGATTTCCAACAAGTCCTTTTAGCGCTGTTGATATTTCTGCAGCTCTGCCTACCCCACTCTGGGAATGAAGGCGTGATGTTATGTATGTATATATCATTTCAAAACCAACGTTTCACAAATGATTCATTTCACAAACATACAATTTTACAACTCGCATTTTTTCCAAACTGTTAATAATTCTGGATTTATTTCAGGACCATAGGGTTCTACCCTATAGGTTTGGTTAAATTAGTTTTATAAAAATCCTGAAATATTTATGATTATCACTGAAAAACTGCAGGTTGTCAAGTGAATAGGTTGCGGAACGATGCATTCGTCAAAGATTGGTCGGCGAAAAGGCAGAGAACCGGTTAATAAATAAATAAATAAATAAATATCTCGGGACAATGTCACACAAATTGACCTAGTCCCAAACTAAGCTCTAAGCTTGTACTATGGGTACTAGACAACGATAAACATACTTAGATAGAGAAATAAATACTTAAATACATAGAAAACATCCAAGACTCAGGAACAAATACTCGTGCTGATCACACAAATATCTGCCCTTACCGGGATTTGAACCCGGGACCGCTGGTTTCGTAGGCAGGGTCACTCCCAACTAGGCCAACGTGTCGTCAACCGTAATACCCGATTATTTTTTGTATAACTAGCGCAAAAAACGCTTCCTAGACCTTCAAAAGCATAAGTTTGAACTTGTCCTCACTAGGACTTCAGACGCAGGTACTAACTAGTCTCTAGTTTGCTTCAAATTAGTGCCGTTAATAGAGAAGTTTGTTGACGCTGCAATGAGAAAGGCGCTAATTTTTCGAGTCAAGAACCCACCTCCCATACGACTCTTTGGCGAAGCCAGTAAAGTGGTCGTAAAATATCAACCCAATTATGAAACGTTCCCTCGAATGCAGACACTATTAAATAGGTACTCCACAAAATGTAGTCAACGCTCAAAATTAATTGAACACAGCAATCACATCTGATGTTAGATAATAGAAACCCTTCAGTAATTGAATTTGCCTAACCTATGAAATAGCTCGCGAAATCCAATAACTCGCACGATTGTGAGTCGAACAAACACGAAGAGGCCCGATGTTACTCGAAAGGGGCCTACCACGTCTGCGTAAGTAAACCCGAACACGCCCGAAGTATGTCACTCGGCATTTATCGAGGGCCTCGATTAATTTGGTTAGGTAGGTTAGGTAACACGGTTATGTTATGTTATGACAGTCAATGCTCTATTTGACAGATTGTATTTGAACGAGTTTAACCGTTTTAGAGTATGATCTCGGAGGAATGTATGATTTATCGTCCTTATAGGTCTTTTTTTAATCCTCTCTTCTCAGTCGATCCACTTAACATCAGGTAGCCTGAGTGTTTGTGTGCCTTCTCCTAATAATAAAAAGAACTCCGTTGCGCCAAGCAAGCCCTAAAGAGACCGTTTGACCATCGGCAGGTGGTCTGTCAACTGACCGCTTGTCTAGCTGATATTGCTCTTGTCCACTAACCATCATCCATCCTAGCGGTGTCATTTGTTTATAGAATACAATTGAATAGTAATAGAATTTGATGATTTTTTTAACTTCGGGCAATAAGCCCGTAATTACAAATACCTTACAGGCTACACATTCATCTATACTAATATTATAAGTGTGAAAGTTATTGTTGAACCAATTTTGATGAAATTTGGAACGGAGATAGTTTGAGTCCCGAGTTAGGGCATAGAATACTTTTTATCCCGAAAAATGGGATAGTTTCTGAGCAACAAACGGCCTCTACGCGGACGGAGTCGAACCACACCACGGTATGTTCTTCTTCTTCTTTTTTATTAATGGCGGTCCACCGCGACATACGCAGTGATTTCGCCAATGTCAAGTGAGTAGAGTAAAACAGTAATCAGAATAAATCAAAATCAAAAGCCGGACATCTTTCAATCGGCCATCTTCCCTCCCCGAAGGTTACCGGAAGCCAACGGTATGTTCATTGAACTTAATTTTTACGTTACACCATAGGCCCGTTTCACGAAGCAGCAAATTACAAGCGGAAGTCTCTTTCTAACTCCTTAACTTTTAGCTGCTGCTAAAACGGGCCACAAGTGCTTTTATTCACATATTATTATTAAACTTGAATTCTCGTCACATGTTTTCTATTAGTTATTAATGTTATTATCATAACACGTTTCACAAGATGACGTGATGTGCACTTTTTTTTTTATTGTGAACGCATCTTTAAATGACTTTATGCCTAAAACGGAACGCATCCCAGTTGGATTTATTTTATTTTTATTAATGGTGGGTAGGTAGGTACTTTCCTTGTACGGTTGTATCATTTTCGTAATAGATTGTTAACGTTAGTTAAGGAAATAATTGGTTTGTGTTACATTGTTGTGTACAACCGAAATGAACGGCTTTTAAAATGAAATGGTCTCCTGAGGTAAGTCTTATTTATTATTGAACTCAGAGTTGTCTTGTAAGTGTATGTACTAGAACGGAAGAAGAAATATTTTAATAATATTGCTTTAGATTACTCATTAAGTTACAATGCCGTTGTATAAACAAAGCATTTGTATATTTTTCTGACCGTAATACTAAATTCTAGTAAAAGTTTCTATGGTATTTTATCGCTTTTCGTTTGGGAAACGCAAAAAGCTACGATATCAAAATTGCCTTTGGATCTTCCAAGTCATTTGCATTATAATGAATACATCTTTTATGCCATCGATTTTTTGTTGATTGTATTAATAATGTAATTAGTTACATCCGAATAAACATAGCCGTCTGAGATAGATACCTAAACAATACCCAGACAACGGATCAGTTCATTTATTTTGTATATATTATATTATTGTGATATAGGGTGGTAGGACCTTGTGCAGGGTCCGCCCGGATCGCTACCACCATCTTATTCATTAACCACCTGCCAAGCAACAGTGTTCGCATTGTTGTGTTCCGGTGTGGGGATAAGACAACACCGGTGAAATTACCAGCATAGAGGCATTCCATCTTAGTCCTCAGGGTTGGCAACGCATTTGAGGTGTTAGAATTATAGTCTTGAGAATTCAAATGTCTATGGGTCTCAGATTCCACTTACCATCAGGTGGCCTGAGTGCTCGTGTGCCTTCTCCTTAACATAAAAAACATGTTAATTGTAATTAGCGCACTAAGACGGTACAATGACGGTATAAATACACAATATTCTATGATTTATAGCATGCTCTAAGCTAGATCCTAGTCGCCAACGAAGACGTGCCTAATGAGGCAAATCCACGCGGATCTTGTTAGCCAGTTATCTATTAGTTTATCTGCGTGATGGATGAGGTCGAGCGCCGACAGCTTGTTAGCTCACTTCGTAAGGTTACGGACTTGGCACGCGTTTCAACAACATTTTACCAAGAGTGTTTTAACTTGATGATTTTAGTGGTTGATAATTTCAACATTTGTTAGGCTTTTAAGGTAGTTTTGAGCGTGATTGATAACGAGTATATTAATTTATGTTTTGTAACTACTTTTAAGGTAGGTAAGGTAGAAAAAATCATTAATGAATAAAGAGCAGATTTTTTTTCTTACCTTGTCATTTAGGGTGTCAGTGTCTCGACAACAACTTAGGAATATATATTGCAGAAAATACTAGATTAAATAACGGAAGGATTTTTAAGCGTCAGTTCTAGATCATTTTTGTGTAGAGGTTATCCTAAAAAAGATAATTGTATTTACTGCATTTAAACTATAAATATTGAAAACGCCGAGTTATAATGTAGTTTGTAAGCTGTGACAAAACAAATAAGGTTAAAAAAAAATATGATTTCTGATTTCGAAAATTTTCTGGGTACGGGTCTGGAGGTCTAAATAAGTGCGTTTCATATTACGTAGTTTTGTTACATGATAGTTGTCAAATTTAATCAGTAAAGAACCTATCGCCTCGCTTTGGCTGTTTTTTTATAACTTCTTTATGACTAGGAATAGTACGCATAGAATACGTAATAAAATAAACCGTAATACAGTAATATAATGACGTATAACTCTCATATCATCAAAATGTAAGATGTACCACTTCCCTCAACATACATTATTACTAAAGTCACTTAAAGTCAAGGGGCTCGAGACACGCCGAACAATATGTGAACCAAATGGCTCAGGTAGGGTTGTTTTTGATATTAAACACATTTGTATACTTTTAGGCGATAGGCGATGGGCTTGCAACCTGTCACTAATACACTAGTAAACTTCTTGGCCTGATTGTGCAAAATGTGGTTACATAATTATCAACAAGTCTTTTTAGAGTTGTTGGTATTTCTGTAGCTCTGCCTACCCCACTCTGGGAATGAAGGCGTGATGTTATGTATGTGTATGTATGTATACTTTTATAATAAGTATTACGTTCATCATCTCACTACCCAATAGGGTAGGCTTAGCTGCAGCCTGCTCCTAGTCTCCGCACGTAACGCTATCTCCAGAGACGTCGATATATTTTACACCTCCAGCCATTGTGCCTCGCGTGCTATATTTCAAATTTCCCGTGAGTTCGTCATATTTCACCCACATACCATTACGCAAAGCTGGGTTAAAGATGTATGCGTATTTTATTCAAATCCCTTTTTCTATGACGACTTGGTTATGGGAATTTTGCTGTGAATACCGGTCTTATCTACGGGTTCTATTTATTTTCAATTTTACATTAGGGTTTTTATTGTTTGAGTGGTGGTAGGACCCTGTGCAGGGCCCGTCCGGATCGCTACCACCATCTTATCCATTAACCAGCCGCCAAGCAACAGTGTTCGCATTGTTGTGTTCCGGTGTGGGGAAACAACCGGTGAAATTACTAGCATAGAGGCATTCCACCTTAGTCCTCAGGGTTGGCAACACATTTGAGGTCTTAGGATTGTAGTCTTGAGAATTCAAATGTCTATGGGTTTCAGATTCCACTTACCGGGTGGCCTGAGTGTTCGTGTGCCTTCTCCTTAACATAAAAAAAAAAAAAAAAAAAAAAATGGCAATTTAATCCGTAACAAAATAGCAGTTGGCCACGACAAGCAAATTCAGATTCAACAAACTTGAGTTAGCCAGAGAGCTGGTGACATACTTGTAATGTGAGAAGTATTTTAGACGTTTTGAAATAATAAAAAAAACGGCCATCACACTCTCTGGCATCTACCAGCCAGTATATATATATATAAATGAATCCCTATTTCCCGGTCACGGCATCACGCGCGACCGGGTAGATCGATTTCGCTTATTATTTTTTAGCTGTGTTTATTATTGTCCGGAGAAGTTTTTTTATGCAAAAAAAAATTAAGAAATTTCCGCGAATAGTTAGATAATATTTAATAATGTATCTGATTAAAATGATATTCTAACTGTAAAACGACTGACAGTTATGTTTTTGGACATTTTTATTTTTAGTAATTATACCAATTTGAAGTAGCTAGTAAATAAATGAATATCTGAACTTGACAGACGCATCTTATACTCCTAAGGACGACAGACCTTAGTATGGTGGATTTCTATGACCACATACTAATATGTGGAATATACATTATTATTATCTGTTCAACTCTACGGCTAGGTTCACACGGCGACTATTCGATTCGATATTTTCTCCCATACTGTCTTACCGTATGCGGTCTTCTCCATGCCTGCCCCCGCGCGCGTCTTATATACAAGAAACCAGTGTGTCCGTGTGAACAAATCAATGTACACGTAAGCGCCACTGAGTATCGCATTCGATAGGGTTCCTTTCATCTGGCATAACTTTTTTGGCATAATCTTCACTTGGCATAATCATCATTTAGCATACAGTCTTTTTTTTCAGAAACCGTATACTTTTCAGGATTATTTAAAATAGCATTGCATAAAGCCCATTAGATTAGGTTAGGTTTATTTTATAACAATCCTGAAAAGTATACGGTTTCTGAAAAAAAAAAGACTGTATGCCAAATGATGATTGTGCCAAGTGATGATTATGCCAAAATAAGTTATGCCAGATGAATGTAAACCATTCGATAAAATCGTTCCGAGAATCTCGCATCCCCGGTGGCAAGACCCTACCCTACGATCGATTTTCAGAGTTGCCATACAAATTTTGCTGTCACTACGATATTCGATAAAATATAGGCAAAATGACGCCGATTGAATGTAGCCTACCTCTATGCATTATATTGTCCTTTACACCCTTAACTGTCAGCATTAGGAACCTTTCCCACATTGAAGTTTCTTTTAAAACGAAGTCTCTAATCGCCTTTGCGAGTGTCGTGTGTCGAGGCGGAGTGGCGGAGTGTCCAGTAATGCGGTTGTCGCGACACGCTTTCGCTCTCCGGCGGCGTCATAATCGCATCAACGACTCCCGGTATGGAGTTGAGGGTTTTCGGCGAGGTTTTGAGACAACGTGACCTTGACCTTGAGAAAACAAAATTTGTTTTTATTCGGTTTTGTAAGAAAAAAAAGCTTGAAAAACACAAATATAAAGAGTGAAGTAAGTTTGTTTTTAGATTAGAAAAACCTTACTGCGAAAGTGGAATTATATTTTTTTTCGTTTTAAATACCGCCACAACCGATCAGCGTGGAATTTGGTTCTCTAAAACTATTATCTGTACTTTTAGCGGACATACAGTATTTACATCTTGGGAAGTTGGTCAGTTTTCGAGGCTATATCGATAAAAGACTTCTACGGGGGCAGAGTCGGAGTCAAAAGATATAATTTGAAAACGTCATTAGAGTGGATGAGTAGATGGTTTAAGACAATAATTATTGACATTATTATTGTTTGTGTGACATTGTATCGTGATATTTATGCTATTTATTTATTTTTATTTTAATAATCATTTGCTGACGTGTATTATAACAGAACTGTACTATACAGTCACCAGCAATAATGTATTATACAACATTGGGCTAAAAATATTTGATACGCTTTTATGCGTCCAGTATTAAAACGCATCGGTTATTTTTCAGGCCAATGTTGGATAATATATTATTGCTGGTCACTGTACTGTATTGATCTTACTCTCAAACTTTACAAATACAATTTGTGCCTTGTTTTTGCCCACAAAGTACACCCGCTTAAAATAAATAACATGTTTCTATTATTCGAATAATAAATTAATTATAATATAGGAGTATATTTTCGAAATAATCAATTTTTATTGTAAGTAATTTCATGATTACATTATCAAAAGCAAATATGAATTTGAGTTCTTACACCTCCTTGGACGACGTTCTTGTATTAATTTTTTGACCTTGACCTTTATTTGCATGCAATTATGTAACTAGAAATTACACGTTGCCATATTATTCCTCCAAGTATTATACTTTTAATACGCAATTAAAACTAAACTTTCGAGGAATGTCTGAGTTCCAAGTTAGAAAAACGAATCTTAAGAAGCAACTTTTTGAAGATAAACTTGCAAGTAAAAAGCATTCAAAACATTGAAAAGAACTCTCTAACGACTTTTAAGTGCATGTGGCATCAATTTTATTCGATTTCGTCTATAATATTTTATAGCTCATACAAACTTACTACTTCTTTGACTTGAGAGCAGTTGCTTATCTAAAATTAGAAGACGCCCGCGACTTCGTATGCCGCGCCGGCCGCGTTAGTTTACTTTTATATTTTTTATAGTCGTAAGTTTGGGTCGCATTACGAAAAATCCTTCTTTAGTGCACCCCTAGGATACCCAAAGATGCTAGGTTCAGTGGTTGGAAGTTGCGTGGACTGCAAACAATCAGTTTTGTTTGTTTAAATATAATAAATAGGTTCCTTAAGCTTTTGTCTGATTAAAAACAAGTTTATCAACATTTGGACTAAAATGTTTTACAATTGTAAACGGAGAAACAGATTGAAACTTAATTTGTACTCGGCGAAGCCGTAATCAATCAAGTGCGCGGAAATCGTCGCGAATCCCTCGGGAGCTGGGAACTACATTCATCACCTATTTTTTTTGTCTAATCGTGTGATGTAGGTTCCAAAGGTCAAGGTCAATGTAAGTGCCGACTTCGAGTTTCTTTCATAAATAGAATCAGAATTAGAATCAGAATAATCTTTAATCAAGTAGGTTTACAAATAATAAACTCTTTTGAAACGTCATAGTAGCGACCATGCCTAAATTGACTGCAGGTTCAAATCGCGACCGATCAGAGAAGAACCTGTAAGAAACTCTGTCGGATGTCTTTTTTTTTTCGTCGTTCGCAACCTTTTGTCGTAAGGACTAAACATTTTATTACAAGCAATTCAGTCCCAAGCATTGTTATCATTAATATAGTCTTTAATACTATAATATGCTTTAGAAATTAGTTTACGCTTAACGTAACTCTTAAATTTATTTACTGATAGTTCAGTAACATTACTTGGGAGCTTATTATAGAACCTAATACAATTACCCATAAAAGAGTTTTTTTTTAATACCATCTTGACTTAGTTTAATTTATAATCTTGAGCAAAATCTTCTAGATACAAAAAATCATTTAAATAAACTGGCCAAGTGCGAGTTAAACTCGCACACGAAGGGTTCCATACCATTATCTATATAACCCCGGTGTCTGTATTAGGATCGAGCAAAAAACGGCAAAAAAACACCTTTTTTGTTTCGGAGCCCCCTTAAATATTAATTTAATTATTTATTATTAAACTTAATATACAACTTAATATTCTGTAAATATTTCAAGTGTCTACCGGTTGCGTTTGTTGTATGGGAGCCCCCTTAAATATTTATTTTATTTGGTTTTTAGTATTTTTTGTTTTAGCGGCAACAGAAAAACATAATTTGTGAAAATTTCAACTGTCTAGCTCGATAGCTAGACAGGGGTTCTTCAGTAGAACCTATCATTTCATAAACAACGTTTCACTAATGATTCATTTCACAAACATATCATTTGACAACCCTCATACAAGTTTAATTCAGAAACTGTAAATAATTCTAGATTTATTTCAAGACTATCGTGTAGAACCCTATAGGTTAGGTTAGGTTAGTTTTATAAAAATCCTGAAGTATTTGTAGTTGCAGAAAAAAAAGCGGGTTGGCAAATGAATAGGTTGCGAAACGAAGCGTTTGTCAAAGATTTGTCGGCGAAGAGGCAGAGAACCGTTCTTGAGATACAACCTGGTGACAGACAGACGGACGGACAGATAGCGAAGTCTTAGTAATAGGGTCCCGTTTTTACCAAAATAAACAGATGTTATTTTTTTCTTTTTCTTTTACCCTTTGGTTACAGAATCCTAAAAACGAGTATTAATAATTAACAAGGTATTATTTACATTACAATATTGAAGAATAACTAATAAATATCGTGGGAAAATGTCACACAAATTAACTTAGTTCCGAACTAAGCTCTATACGTGAACTATGGGTACAAGACAACGATAAACTTACTTATATATATAGAAAACATCCAAGAATTAAGAAAAGTACTCGTGCTCATCACACAAATATCTGCCCTTACCGGGATTCGAACCCGGGACCGTCAACGTATAAATCGGCAGTATCGCATCTGACCCAAGTTAGAAATAGTTTTCTTTATAAAACTTGTTGTGTTACAGTATTCCTTGCAAAATAAGTATAATATCACTGACTGTAATTAATTTAGTACCAAATGAGCCTGGCCCGTCTACATCAAGAGATGGATTGTTTCCTTAGCCCTGCTGTTGCCTTTGGATCCCGTCGCCGCGGTTCCAAAGCCATCTTCCTCTCACTATACACCATCTACATTGTCACAAATTCAAACAAAATTAAATACTGAAAATATGCCAGGAAAAACCATAAAACTAAATATACAAAATGGTTCGTAACGTCAACATTGTTATTTTTTTATTTCTTCGCAATTGAAGTGAACAGCAAAGTAGATAACTTGGCCCTTAAACCTATTTGATTAAGAACAAACAAACATGCCTAAAGCCGTTTTTTCACCGCGGGCTAAGACGAGAATTAAAATTTGTATTGACAAATTTCAATTCCCTCTTCCCGCATCCCCGCTGGAAATGGTGGTTTTAATATAAATATAAATTCTCGCTTTACTTTGTCTTGCCCCGCCGGTGGAAAAGAACCTTTAGAAGCAGCTTTACAGTCAAGCAATTAACTAGCCAATAATCCTAAGTGCCATAAGCTGTCTTACTACATCTCGTGGTCAAATAATACGGGTCAGAGTGCGTTTCTCATACAAACGAGGCTTTTTCGAAGCCTTGGTTCCTATCCTGCGGTTGTCTTGAGTGAGGTTTAATGGTAGATACTTTGAGGTTTAATAGAGGAGAACAAAACTTCTTATGATACCTAACTGATCGCACAATCAGTTAACACCACAGCGAGAGAGTTTAGGTCAGCATTTGGATTTCCTTACATTTAATTACCATTTTTAGATGTCTTTCTGAACATACACAATTCCGGCGTTAACCGCATATTCAATCAGTTGGGTATCCTAGGCGCTCTGAAAGTCCTATGTCGATGCTTGGTATCCATCTTCAGATTTCACTAAAAGCATCCCCTGGCGAGGAACCAAGTCTTCGAAATAGCCTCTTTAGTATGAAAAACGACTCTGACCCGTATTATTTGACCGCGAGAGTAGTTACTTCTTGCTAAGTCCATCTTAATGCGTTTTTATTGCCATGCCAGATCATGTGGATGACATTGATAAGTGTCTCGACGTCTTTCCACCTGTCTCATCATCACAGAGAGTGACGGTTACTGGACTACTCGTATCGCGAGCACTCTGAAAATAGGTCAACAACTCGACTTGTGTCATGCTTTGGACATACGAAGTAATCCAAAGGGGGGCGTTGATGAAGACGCACGTATTTATTAAGTAGTAGCTGTGTTTCGGGATTATCAAATCTAGCAATGGTCGTTAAATGTTTAGGAATATTATAATATATTTAAATTAGCAGAAATCATTGGTTTATTTTTTGTTGCCCACAAGATATGAAATCAGTCTTGATAGAACCTCAAATACCAGAATACGTAGCGGTTTTTATAAGATGTGGACTATGTAGGTTAGGTGAAGTTTGTACTCGAGATACTCGTACACCACTCAATTTAAATGGTTTTATGTAATCGTATTGTTTTTCACTTGGCTGGCCGGGGTCAAGTATATCAAAGCGTTGACAATACGACAACATGTCAGACGCAATCATTATTGTTTTACCGAGTAGAATTGAAAAGACTCTCAAAGTAAATAAGAACAAATACTACAGTAACAATATGATAACGGTATGGTTTAAATAACGTTTAGTTATAGTATAGGTATGCTGCTCCTTTTAGGATATTCACGGAAACTATCCTTACTAATATTATAAATGTGAAAGCGTGGATTTTTGTTACGCTTTCACGCAAAAACTACTTGACGAATCATCATGAAACGTTGTACACATATTCTGGGAGGTACTAAAAGTAACATAGGATACTTTTTATTAAAAAACTCTTTCTTTTACAAAAAAAAATGCAGCGGGCGAAGCCGCTTGCGGTTCGCTAGTTCAAATTGCTTACTTTAAACACAAATCACCCTAAATGTACTTTTTAACCACCTTAAAAAAGAGGAGCTTAGGTTCTTAATTCGACTGAATGTTGTTTGTTTCTGATTTATGATCAGCGTTATTGTTAATTAACTTAAGACCCGCTGAGCATTTCTTCTTCTAAATGGATATTTATCCTGAACATCGCAGTTAGGGCCTCCTAACTGCGATGTTCAGGCCTTAGCGTACTCGTTGTTCTGATAGATGAGTTAGGTACAGTCACAGCTGGAGTAGGCCCGGGCCTGCGTCCATTAAGGCCTCTCGACGGCGCCGGCGCCGCGCGATGACCGATTAAGAACACTGACCACTCATGACTTGGGGACGATTGGCTCGAGAGATACGAGTAGTTGGGATCTTTGTGGCTGTTGTTCAGATATATTATCCGTAGCTTCCTAACCAAAATATATTCCAAAACAGCAATAAACAACACGTTACTAAAATATGTATGAAAATAAAGATGTTTATCAAGTACGAGTACGTATAGGTTAAAGATGAGCTGCAAACGTGTTAAAACGTCAACAGATATTACCGACAGGTATTAGTACCTATAAGTATTAGTATTACTTACTTGATAAACATCTTTATTATTACATATTTTAGTAACGTGTTGTTTATTGTTGTTTCGGAATATATTTTGGTTCGTGGGTGGTTTTGGTTAGTGGTTGCGGATAATATGAAATAATGTCCATGTCAACCGAAATCATTGATGATTATTTTCATTCAAGAAGAGTTATGCTCTTTTAATTGATAAGGTTGCGAGGGAATTTTGCATTTTGGCCGAAATAATGTTATAGTTTCCCAACCTTTTCATTTGCCAACCAGTTTTTCCCAAAAACTGTAAACATTTCAGGATTTTCATTAATCCGACTTAACCTAACCTACATGATACATGATAGTCTTCAAATATTTTCAAATACAGAAAATAAGCGGTGTGGCTAATGCAAAGGTTTTGAAACGATTCATTAGCCCAAAAAATATTTCAGGCGAAAAGCAGGATCCTGTCGTCGAGCTATAAACCCGCTTCTTCATATACTTCCTTCATTAAACGCGTACCGATATTTTTACTTGCATTTACATGTACGAGTACCTAATTTCGCCATATGAAAGGGTTCATAATTTTTAGCCCTTAACAGTATTGAAACATGGTTTAATTGACATTAGTTTTTATACTGTTCATTGTTAATAAAATATTATTGAAATAAATACAATAACAATTTTAAAAGTGAATTCCTTTTTCAAAAGCAACAAGAATTGACTAAATATTTTCACGATTATAGGTGACGTGCATAGTATGTCAGCTCGTATTTTGTTGCGGTAAGTGCCGGTGGCGGCACGAACAGAACACCCACGGGCTGTCCTTCGACTGCCCTCTCTGCCGCGGAAACCAGTTCCTCTGCCACCCTGACCTCCTCCACCCCTCCTTCCTCGACCACCTCGAGGAACACCTGCCTCTCCACTGCCGCAAGTGCAACCAAACTTTTACCACCATGGAGGACTTCAATGAGATCGACAAGTGCACCAGCCTTTCAGAGCTCGTTGATAGCAGCAAAACCAGCTTGAAAGTCGTCGATGAACGCTTTGATTCTTTGTATGAAAAGATCATTAACAGCAATGAAGATTTGGAAGCTGTGGTGTCTATTAACAAGAATCATAAAACAGCTATTATTACTCCTTTGATCAGGAGGAAGTATTTAGTTGATTATGAAGCTAGTGACACTGAGAATGAAGATGGTGAAGCAAGTCCGAAGGTTACATTTTCTGGTGTGGCGCCGAAGACTCCTCGAGTGAAATGGGAGCGCAGTGGCACTCCTCATGTGAAGAAACTGCTGCAAATGGCGCGGCAACAGGCGATAGATGAGGGAGAACGAGATGGCTCTCCAGACTTTAATAAAACTGAACCTTCTACCAACGAAGCAGCGGGTAAGCCATTTAACTTATTTTGTTTAATATTTAAAAGATATTGTTCATTTTTTCGGTGACCTTTTTTCACTCATTTTAAGTATTAACCATCTTTAAAGGGTGATTGGTAATTAGTTTTCAAATGACGCTGCTAGATAGCATAATGCAACAAAATGAAGGTGAACAACATAAAAACCATAATTTGAAATCCAGTGCATACGCACCTTACTCCTCTAAGTATAATTAAAACGGAGTCCAGCCACGTGCACACTTTGGATGAACTAGTTTTCAGCAAATGGGTAACTAACGACGATAATAACAAAAGCTAGCAAGCACATAAAGCCCGCGAGTCTTTTGTCTGCTCGAGTATAATTTATTCAACGCACTGAGCAACATACGATAACCGTAAAATTCTATTTACCATAGTACGCGTACACTTTTTATTGAAGTAGATGAATAACATTGTACATATTATTATCCAATTTATGCACATGAGGACGAGCTAAAATGCACCAGTAAAATGTAGATTTAATTTTCTACAACTCAGAATAGTTACTTTAATCTAAAAGAAATATCACCAAATTTTTGTACATATTCCTGATGGATCTTGCTCAATGTTCGTCATCCTCATGACCATCAATAGGTGCGATGACTACCCCGACGACGCACCTACCCGCACCGACGGCGGTCACGACGAGCACGCCAACGCATCATGCGCATGCACCGCAGGGTGGCTGGGCGCTCTTCTCTGCTCAGGCCGACTCGCCACTCTCGGAGATCGAGACAGGAGATAGCCCTGCGCAGACCTTCGAGAATCAGGTGATTTGAATAAACCTCCCTCATTATCATTATCAATATCACCATATCAGCCAAAACACTGCTGATCATATACCTTCCCCAAAGTTTTCCACCCTGATTGGTTGTACCACTCATCCGCATCCAGCTATTTCCCACTGCCCTTATTAGATCATCGGTCCACTTTATCAACATCGCCAACTACCATTTGGTCTGTCATCGTCACTTTAGAAACTTTAACTGGCAACTGGCTGTCTGTTCAACAAGCAATGTGCCCACTTCCTAACTTCCGCTAAAGTAGTGCAATTTTATTCGCAGCGCTGTGTTGGTTAGGATTAGGTTTATTCTTCTGGCTCGTATTTGTGCTCAAATTGATCGATATATAGCAACCCATCGTTGTTGAAGATAGAAATAAGTTACAGCCCTACATCAATCTCCGATAATTAGGTTACTCGAATGTTCGTTCCTCACTCGTGCTTGTGCTCACTGAAGGTGCAATGAGGTGGATATATGGCGCACCAAATATACATACCAAATATAACTACGCAGTTTAAAATTATTCTCAAGTTATTTCCTTAGCATTATCACTTAAAGTAGTAGACTATAAAATGTCAAAACTACCATACCTTGCTGGGACTTGCGTACCTATAATATGAATCTTTTGCAGTCTCAATATATATTTTTATGATTATGTCATGAAATTTTTCTTGATGTACTGAACTCTTGTTGGTGGATTTTAATTTCCAATCTTCCCTTTGCTTTGATCGCCCTTTCACTTCTATGTTTACTTATCAAGACATGCACTTACCTATTAATTAAATCTGATTAACTTTTGCTCAACGTTTGTCTTCCTCTCTTTTCTTGTAATAATTTCTCTAAAATGTTGGTTATTAATATTTTTGGTTATTAGCAGTAATGTCTCAGTCATCATTCATCTCCTAATTTTCATTGTTTTTTGAATCCTTCCCTTTTATAATTTTGTTAGCAGTTTCTAATTTGGTGAATATATTTTAGGTATTATGTCACTGCTAAATAACAAATCGAATAATTATAATATATAAGTTACATTATAAGATAACACACTCGCGTCTGTCTCGGCGTCAGCCCTGCGAGAGGCAGTTCGCTCGGCGTCACGCTCGGCGGCGCGTCTTCACGCATGTTACTCCGCCAGCCCCATTGCTGTGAGAACGGCGGAAATTCACAAATTATATGTGACAACCTGAGTTACATTTTAATTTAAATTGACTTACTTTGTTATTTATAATCAAGTATTTGATTGCGTTGAACATAATGGGGGGCCTGTGGGGGGGGGGGGGGGAGTGTGGTCTGTGTGTGGAATTATGAACTTATTAGTAGGTTGACAAAAAATTGAAATGCAATCACATCACTTGCATTTTTTGCTATTAATAGATACATAACGTCACGCCTTTATTCCCAGAGTGGGGTAGGCAGAGCAACAGAATAACAACAACTCTAAACTTGTTGATAATTCTGTAACCACATTTTGCATTTTTTTTTTCGCATTTTGCAAGATGTTTACCAGTGTATTATTGACAGGTTGCAAGCCCATCGCCTAACAGTACTTCAAGCCTTTATTCCCTTAGTCGCCTCTCATGACATCCACGGGAAGACATGGAGTGGCACTATTCTAACCCGGCAACCACACGGTGTAGTTTTAACATCACAATATTTTTTCACAAATATAACTTTAACTTGCGATAAACTTATTGAGGTTTACTGAAATACGTCGCTAAGCGCAGGATTTGTTCCGAATGTGTATTTTGCGTCAAGCATACCGACTATTACCAACCTTTGAAAGAGTGAGCTATGTGATACCAACAGAAATAAAATCAAATTGGACTGTAGACAAACTTTCAACTGCAATCAAATTGCAATAAAATCGTATTTCTCGCCTGGGTGCATCACAATGGTTTCCATTTACAATGCAGTCAGTCATCTCGCTGCGCCATTTATCTTCGTGAATTTATTTGTTAGATTTATACGAGTATGAATGGTAGGTACTCTCAGTTGAATTGTTAAAGTTACGCAAATTATTTCAGTGTAAATTATTGATGTGCCGTAATATTATATATAAATATCAGGGGACAATCTCACACAAATTGACCTAGTCCCAAACTAAGTTCTAGGCTTGTAATTTGTGTATTAGAAAACGATAAACATACTAATTAATATATAGAAAAATACATACTTAAATACATAGAAAACAGTCAAGACTCAGGAACAAATATTTACGCTCATCACACAAATATAGGGATTTGAACCCAGGACCGCTGGTTTCAGAGGCAGAGTTACTCCCAACTAGGCCAACGTATCGTCAAATTGTTTTCATTCTTATTTGCATTGGAAAACTAAGATTATTTATATTCGTACATTTAAAAACAAGCAAAGATCAAACATTAAACAAGGTTTTCATGTTTTGTTTAAGTTCTGCGTGTGGCAGTCACAGGTGAAAATGTGTTTTCGCCAATGGCCCGGAGGCCTAGACTATTGGAGGTGGTGTGAGCTAGGTTTAATGTTAGTTTGTTAAACTATACATATAAATCTCTTCCGTGATTGACTACAGCCAACGTACAGCCAAAACCGCTTAACCTAGACCGCTTAACCGCTTAACTATTTAAAAATTGAAGGGGATATTCCTTGGGCTCCCACCCTAGGACTGTACTAAGGAAATAATTTAGGAAAATCGCGTCAAAATCAAAATGTTTATTCAGTAAATAGGCCCCCATGGGCACATGGGGACACGTCGGTAATATGAAGAGAATTTACTAGCGCTTCAGATAAGACCATCATTGCGGAGAAGAAGCGCCACGAAACTCCAGCAGAAGGTCATTTTTTCAAACATAAAGTACAGAAATACTTAAAAGTAAGTTACATTACAAGTACTCAATAAAGTAACAAATAATAATGATTAAAGCTTGAACAAATAAAATCAATACAAATGTAAGGCTAATAACATTAAACTAAAAATAATAAGTCTAGGAGAACAACACGACGAGGTCTCTACGTCAAAAGCCATATCTAGAATAATAAACTGAAGAACCAGTCCTTGCAAACGTGAACAGACCGGACCCACAAACAGCACCCGTGCACGAGTATGACGCGTACCGTATCGTCAAAGAGAAAGGAAGAGTAACAGGAAACTGATTATCGTACGCATATGAATTTGCGAACGTCCTCTTGCATTTAATAGCTAACAGATCTAAAACAAACTCGGTCTTGTTACGCGTTTGTGTTTAAAATGGTATTTGTGGTAACGTTATAGACGGAAGACACAGATCAATCGAGCAAGCAGCCCAAGCTGAAGAGTATCATCTCGAGCCGGCTCCGGCTGGGGTCAGGGGCCTCCAACGTCGGCAGCCAGGACAGCACGGAGCGCGACGACGCCCGCGCCAAGCGCGTCAAGTTCGCGGAGGACACCGTGTTCCAGCCTGAGGCCAGGCTTCTGAGAGGTACCACGCTTGAAATTTTTGTTTTTCAGATGGTGAAGTGGGATAGAGATAGGTACTTGCATTCTTAATATGGCAAACAAGTAGCCAACCCTTTTGATTAAAATGGAACGCGTCCATCGGTGCTAGTCTTTGGGCGTTTCTTGGAAGTTTTATACCTAGTTAAAGACTAAAATTAAGAAACGTTAACTTTTCCGCTGAGTTACGAAAATTAGCTATAAGACAAAATTAAATGGTGGTATCTCAGACAAAACTCCTGTAGCAAGTGCAAGCATATTAGTAACGGGTGAGGATGGAATCCGCTACTTGCTTGTATATTAATGTACGACAAGCTTTCGTAACTCAGTGGAAAAGTTAACGTTTCTTAATTTTAGTCCTTAATTAGTTACAAACTTACTAAGAAACGCCCCTTTACGGGAGCCAACTCAGCCATTATATCATCTCAACATTGTATCTTGTCTGAGAGAAACAGTTCATGTAGTTTTTTTTTTAATTAATTAATTTTTGGGATATTTTTTACATTTTAATTGATTTTTATCTTCAGAACTATGCATGGTATTAATGTTCTTAGAGTTACATACGCGTATAAAGTGTTATGTATTATATTATCATTTTAATAAGAGATACGTTTAAAATAATTGACTGGTAGATTCACGACAAGTCAAAATGCCTGTGTCCATTTACAATTTGTATGTATCGCTTCATTTTATATGTTTGTTAAAATATAGTTTCTGTGTGTTGCTGTAAATATGTTTTTTGCTACAATCTGTACAACATAATAATAGAAGGCAATCAAAAATTACATAAGAAGAGCTCTGTTGTAACATCTACTGAACATTTATATCATTTTCCGAAAAACCTATAAGTAGATTTGATAAATGACTGCGTAGGTGCGAGGCGAGCGCCCAAAAGTACAAATTACTTTTAATTTCTGGGTTGGGCTCCGGAGAATTGACGCGCCCAACCCGTGTGCGGCAGAAAAATTGTTCTGGAAAACGATGTATTGGATTCCCATTCAATAAAAGTAAATTTGCAAAGTTTCTAACAGAATTTGTCGAAAGTTAATGTTATTCTGTCATTCATCAAATGTTTCGTAACACACAGGAAGGGCGGCCAACCGCTCGGGGCCCTACCATTTTTAATGCAAAATAAAACAGTAATTTCCAAAAAACTTTCTTTCTGCTTGCCAGTTAAAAAAAAACACATACAATACAATACAATACAAAACACTTTATTGTCCACCAAACAAAAACATTACACAGAATTTAATAAATAATTAATATAATAAATAATTATTATAATAAAAATAATAATTATTATGTCTGCGGTTATCCTATGCATTTCTGAAAATGTTGGGTATACTGTGGCTCAGTATAATTTAAAAATAAAAACATTGTACCGCGCATGATTTTTTAAAACTTCTACTTGTTTCGAACCACGAACCTCTATGGACAATTTATGCTCCACGCGGTGGTTTTATATCCGAGTACACCCTAAAATGGTGCTGTCAGTCTGTCTATCCTACTATCTCGGGGGAAGCTCCATCGACATTAGATTGGCGGAGTTCTGACAGCCGAACGTGACTAAATTTCTACTTGGCACTTCACCGAGTTCTCTACGGTCGAAATCGAAATGCACGTACAATATTATGATGCCTAAGATAGGTTTTGTCTTTGGTAGGCTTTTGTTTTGTTATTATAACTTTGTTATCGAACACAGAACGTTCAGAAAAGGGAAAGGGTGGTGGAAGGGGATTTATTTCATTTATTTTTTAACCTTGGTCGTCTTTGTCATTTGATGCGTAAGCCTGTCTAGCAAAGTTATTAAAATTCAAAGCAATTGCTTACCAAAGCAAGACGAAATTCCGTTTAAGAGAAAGAATGCCGAAATTGTTCGTGGAAATAATTAAAATGAGCTTTGCGAGTTGACAAACAAAACCGTTATTGTTTATTAATAATGTAACATATTATTACTATATGAGTATGAGAAGCAGCTAACAGATTCATTCTTTAACGTTTCATATTCTTCTCCCTTGTAAAATACTATATTTGCCTAATTACTTTTTCCAGTATTCCGCAAGCCAAAACGCATGCTGACCCCTGGCCCGACAAAGGCTCGGTTCTGCAGCAACCCTCGTTTCCAAGCGCTCATTAACCGTTTCGAGCAGAACCAAGCTGGGCAGGCTTCAAACCTTGGAACGACCATAGCCAGAACTCCAGTGACCAAGCGGGGGGGAGAAACTCCTCCAGTGGGGGAGCATACCAATGTGCCCAGGGCAATAGACTTCAAGGAGAGTCCAGCGGTGGAAGACAGCAGGGAAAGCAATGAGCTGTACAAGTCTTGCGTGGCCACGCCTGATGTGATGGATACAGCTATCACTGCACTATCCGCTAATATTGCAGGTACAAATTTCCTCATGTTTTTCTCTATTTAATGTAAAAAAAAACAATCATACGTTTAATTGCAAAAACGCTTGTATCGTAAATGTCCACGATTTTGAAAGTATAAAGTCTTGGTGTCCAGGATCCCTGCAAACCTGCATCACTAACGTCCTGAAACACACCGAAGAAGAAACAGAGATCCAGTTTAAGTTCACAATCACCAAGAAAAAAGTGAGCGTGAAGAGGATAGCAGATGGCGAGGTAGCCCCAATGCCTGCGCAGGATCAGGACGGAGATACGAATAAGGAGAACCTTTGGGCTACGGTGGCGAAGGCTGTGAAGAGCGCCTTCTGGGGAGAAGGGAGTTTTGGTTGGTTCTATTTGCATATGGTGGTGGGTAAAAAGGCTTAACTAACATAACAGCAATCCTACACATGTGTTACTATGATTTAAAAATAATGTACAAAGTAAAGGACTAAATTAAAAAAAAAACAAATTGAAAGAATTTGAAACACAAAATTTAATGATCGTATGGCTAATTTTTTTACACAATGGATGAAATTTAGCGTTGTCTCAATTAAGTTATTGATAAATTGTGGCAGAGCATACCTTTATGTATTTAAATCGTACTGACATGTATGTATTTATAAAATCTGTGAATGTTCTTAAAAAGAAAAACAAACCTATAAAAAAAACTTTTAGTCTTTCTTCTAATTCGATGAACTGGCAGTTCAATGTCGGCAGGAGGACTGTTAGTCTGTTTTATTCTTTATACCTAACCGACGATTTATATTCTTATGAAAATTCTATAAACTACCTAACTGTAACAGGGTGATGGAAATTATTCTACGTGGCCATTACGTAAAACGTAACATTTTAAACGTAAACATTAAGCTTAACATAAACATGGTTGATCTTATCTTCAATATCATTTGGTAATTATAGACCTGGATAGTTTATTACTGTGATTTATTCGTCGGAATAACAGGGTGGAATATTCATTTGAATTCCAGAGCAACATTAACCGAAGTAGTTTAAGCGTGCGTTGTATTAAATAATGTTTAGCCTCCACTCGCCAGGCGCAGCCGCCCGTGTACAATTAATTAAATTGTTTTATCTTTGGAAGGAGTTAGTTTTAGAATAAAAATATCCTTTTTAAAACCGCGGTAGTTTAAAGGATGAGATGGTTAGCACCACCTCCAGAATTGAAATGAAATGAAAATTATTTAATCAATCTCACATACAGCACCATCACCAACTTAAACCTATAATCATAATTAATAGATCTTAAAAAGTAGGGATTTTTTATGATAAGGAAAAGGCACACGAGCACTCAGGCCATCTGATGGTAAATGGAGTCTGAGACCCATAAATATTTGAATTCTTAAGACTATAATCATAAGTCTGTAATCCTGAGACCCCAAATGCGTTGCCTACCCTGAGGACGAAGATGGAATACCTATATGTTAGTAATTTCACCGGTTGTCTTATCCCCACACCGGAACACAACAATGCGAACTGTTGCTTGGCGGTTGATTAATGGAAAAAATAGTGGTAGCGATCCGGACGGACCCTGCACAGGGTCCTACCACCACTAAACGGTCCGGGTGCGGTAGTGTGACATCGATATGGGTCTTCACTCAGCATTGTGTTGCAACGATGCAACCGATGTGCAACGCTTAACTGCTAAAGTTTCTTGCGGTATCCCTCAACAATGATGGTCTTGTGCGTAAAGTTAGTAGACAATTTTAATTTTTGTGCCGATTTAGATCCCTGTTGCAAAAAACCAGTCATTTATTTTTCTGAGTTTCTTACCCGTGACTGGTGGCTGTGTTAATAAAAGGGTTCTATAGTGCGTCAACTGTATTTAGCCAATTCAATCAAGGTGTAGAATTTGATCCTTCTTCTAATTTAAAATCCCGTCTATATGTGCTGATGATTCATTTTCAAAAGTGCTCCTATATCTCCTTAACTATAAACAAGTCTTTTTAGAGTTGTAGGTATTTCTGTAATGCCTACCCCACTCTGGGAGTGAAGGCGTGATATTATATGTATATCTCCAGGAAAAAAGATCTGCGTAACATTATTTAAGATTCTTTTGTATTTACGTGTTGTTAGTGCGAACTCGAATTTAAAAAGCTGTCCCTGCCATAAGAGACCTTTTCATGTCGGCCCAGTAACGAGTGCCGGGCCCGACACGTCATCCGATACCGGGTAATTGTGATTGATCGCGTGTCAATGGAAATACACGTTCATTACGATAACAAATGGGCAACAAGCCGAGTATGATAATATTGACATGACAGCTTTTGATGTAACAAGAGTGGGTAGCTTTATGACGATCTGGTAAAGGTGACGTTTCTTTTTCCTGTATCTAATTGCCAATTTAATAAAGATCAGATTTGCTAAGAATAGGTGTACAAGTAGGTTCCTCTTTAGAATGTGGGTTTATTCAAAAGAAATGAACTGCTTTCTATTCTGAAAACGTTAACGACTTCTGAATTCAAAGGAAATGTGTAGAATTAACGTAAGCTGCTGTTACGGTCGCCTGTGTCAATTCCAATTTTCGTCAATTTTCCGTAGTTGTTAATAATTGCAGAATGAAACGTAAACAAATAGCTAACATACCGCCGTACTCAGAGGAAACGTTATTGTTTTAAGGATATCTTTAGCATGGGTTATACGAGTACGTAGGTTAGGTTAGGTTATAGGTTAGACCTGTGACCACCAAAAACTTCTGCACGTGGAAACGCTTGTCGATGTAATTAAAATTCGGCGCAGTAAAACATTCTGTGTAATTAATGTCGGTAATTCAAGGGTAAACCTATTCAGATATATTTTGTAGACAATTTATCTCGTTCCTTTTTAAATACTGTACATGAAATATAGTCAAATCATTAAATCATTGCTTATGGAACAGGCATGTTACTCAATTGACGAGTTTTTGCACACTCAGAAGGATCTGGCACCCTAATGTGTTACTTTTGTACCTAATTTAATTTAAGTTAATTGTAATTGCAAATTATGACTTGTAAAATGTACTTTTACCAATAAAGATCTGTATCTGTATCTGTATCTGTAGTCACTCAGGAACGACTTAAGGATCAAGTGACTCTGAGTGCGGTCGTTAGCAGTAACTCGTTTTTAATCTGTGGTCGCGGCGTTAACGTAATGTCACGTAACCCACACGTGATATTATTGGTTTAAATTCAAATTATTTATTCAATGAATTGGCCACAAGAGGGCTCTTTTACACTCTGGGAAGTGAATCTACTAGCGCTTCGGACAAGACCATCATTACGGAAAAGAAAGCAAGAAACTCCAGCAGAAGGTAACTTTTTCAATCAAAAAACAATAATACATAAAAGTTAGTTACTTTACAAGGTAATAGGGTAATAAATAATAATAATTAAAACAAGCACAAATCATTAGAAGATTAAGACGATGAGATAACACCGCAAGTTAACACCGCTACGTAACTATAAATATAGCATCACAATATTTCTGATACAGTACTATTTATCATAATCTAAAGAATGAACTAAGTATCAGCAAATACAAGTACCATAATTTGAATTAGATACTTAAACGGAACAAATATTTAAGCTGAATTTGCACAGTTAAAGCAATATATAACTTGATTACCAAATATGAAACAAACTCGCTAACTACTAGCTAATATAATTCCTGTAATATCGAGTTAAGTTCGGAAATAGAAAAGTAATTAACATGGCGTCGGTGCAGATTGGTGGAAGTTGCCAAGTCGATACACGAACTTAACGAGGGGGGGATTTAATTCGTTTAAGTTAAGTAGTAAAGTTAAGAATTTATCGGAAGACGTCAATAATGGTGCACAGGTGCGATAGTTATTTTTATGACATAAGTTTGGGAAAGTGAGGAAGATTTAAACGACGCAAGATACGTAACATCACGCCTTCATTCCCAGAGTGGGGTAGGCAAGCTACAGAATTACCAACAACTCTAAAAAAAAACTTGTTTATAATTCTTAAATAGAATTAAAAAAATATTTACTAAATGAAGAATTATCACTCATTCATTAACTTTTTTATCTAAGTAAATAAAATAATGAATAAGTAAGTATTAAACAAAGCTATAAATAAGCACTTGTATCCCATCGACTCCACCACAAGTCAGCTAACTATTCCACTCAGACTGTCTAGACTTACATTTACTGACTAGACCAGTATTTCAGCAATTTTGCTGTTTATTCAAGTTTGCTTCTGATAATTAATCAGCTGTTTCAAATTTGTTAAAATACAATGTGTAGCCAAGAAACAATGCATTATGAGAAAACTATGGGCAACATTTTGTTATACAGTTTGCCGCGCTTTAAAGTTATATGAGGCTTTCTATCCATTTAAGTTTTCTATCCGGTACAATATTACAAGGTGATTACAATTTTACTAGTAATTTTCCTTATACCAGAAGTGTGTGATCAACAATTACTAGCTTATTTTAAAACTTTAAGAGACCAATTTGAACCTCGTTGAATCTTCTTTTTTCTTCTTAGGATAAAAAATCATGAAAACATTACAGAATACAAAGGTTTCTACTAAATTAACTTAAATAATGAGTCAGAGGATGTTAGCAAATCTAAACCTTTGGCGGGACGGTATGAAAACAAAGATAGTCCACGTCAAAACAACAGAAACAAGCTTACCTCTGTGTGTTTACTTTACAAGCAAATGTGTTTGAAATGTTGAACAAGCGTGCATATTCAATCCAGACACTTTGGACTCAGCTATGCGAATCAGAGCCAGCGAGAGCTTAAGAAATTCGCATTAAATTTTACACCTTGTCAATAACCGGTGGAAAAGTAAAAGGGTAGTCAATAAAGGCTATAATGCAATGGCATGGTGCCAACCCGTTAAAATTCATGTAGCTGGCCAATCGCCAGCGAAATACTGCAGCCTCGGAAATGGTGACCGAGTCACTTTTGTACGGTATGCTTCAGGTTCATCGGAATTAGCTCTTTTACGGTACCCTCCAGCAGCTGTAAGTTATGTTGTACGTAGTTACCTTGATTTAATACCAGAAATAAACATAAGCTCGCAGTGCCCTTCACGCGGCTCCATAAAATAAAAAACTCTTTTATGGGTATTTCTATTATAAGTTCTATAATAAGCTCCCAAGTAATGTTACTGAACTATCAGTAAATAAATTTAAGAGTTACGTTAAGCGTAAACTAATATCTAAAGCATATTATAGTATTAAAGACTATATTAATGATAACAATGCTTGGGACTGAATTGCTTGTAATAAAATGTTTAGTCCTTATGACAAAAGGTTGCGAACGTCGAAAAAAAAAAGACATCCGACAGAGTTTCTTACAGGTTCTTCTCTGATCGGTCGCGATTTGAACCTGCAGTCAATTTAGGCTAAGTCGCTACTATGACGTTTCAAAAGAGTTTATTATTTGTAAACCTACTTGAATAAAGATTATTCTGATTCTGATTTACAGGTTTTGGGACATAACAGTTTGAGAATTAAACATCTAAAATTAATTTTTGACCAAAAAAACATAAAATCAGGAAGTTCAATGCTGTTACAATAACGTTTAAAACTATATATTTAAAATAAATATGTTTTGAATGTAGTTAAAGATTTTCTGTGACCAAAAATTCAACAAATGCAGCCTATTTAAATCTCTTGATAATTCTTCAGTCCTGGATTAAATAATGGATTTTATCCAAGACTTAAGTGCCCACAGCATGTACCACCCCTTAACCTAAATGGTACTGCTCTCACTATAGTAAAGGTATTTAAGTATCTAGGTCACCTACTAACCGAAGACTTAAAGGACGATACGGACATGGAAAGGGCGCGTAAGGCGCTAGCGGCGCGAGCTACCATGATCGCACACAGGTTAGCTCGATGTTCAAAATCGATGTACTCCTGCAACCTGTGGGCCCAGTACACTCGTAAGTCGTTTGACGGCCTGCGAGTTCAGTACAACAACGCGTTCAGGGTGGTGTTGCGGCTGCCGAGCTACTGTAGGGCGTCGGGGATGTTCGCGGAGGCGCGCACCGATTGCTTCTTCACCACTCTGCGCAAGCGGTGCGCGTCCCTGCTGATCAGAGTGCGTGCCAGCCGCACCCACGTACGGGGGGTGATTCTCTCAATACAGTGCTGCGTCGATCTTAAAGGTGAAGTTTTATCTGGCAAGTTTAAGAAGTCCCGTCTGAGCGTACAAAACACATTTTAGCGCGTGCCTTCCTAATTAGGCAGCTTTATACGACACTGAACTCGACTCACTGCCTGCTGCCTAATTGAGAAGGCACGCGCTAAAATGTGTTTTGTACGCTCCGACGAGACTTCTTAATCTTTCTTAAACTCTTTTAAAAAAAGATAAAACTTCATCTATAAGATCGACGCAGCGCTGTGTTCAGAGAATCACCCCCTGGCCATGATCGCCGACCGCCTGGATTGTCCGTACATGAATCACCCAGGCGACACGCATTACAAAATAAAAATGTGTTTGTGCATGTATATCATATGTATTATATACATAAATTATTTAATGTCTACGAAATGTTTCACTAACATAGTTTTTTTAAGGATAATATCTTTGTTACTAACCAAATGAATCACCGTTATTCGAAATAAACTATTTGAATTTGAATTTGAATTATTTTAATGTTTGTTATTAAAATATAAAAGCCTTTTCTACCGCCGAGACTTTAGAATTCAAAATATGACGAGGGTTTTACCACAGATTTATATTTATGAAAAGTAACTTCTCAATATTATTATTTCTGTTTCAAAGTACTAGTAGAATCGTAGACCGGTCCTTGAGCCAATTAAACCTTGGGGAGGGCCTGTGTGTTCAGAAGTGGCTCTCAGCGGAATTGAGGATGACGATGATTCGGATAAAAATTCCAAAATCCTTTTTAATTTCTCGGGCATTATTAAACAAAGAAACAGTTTAAAAAAAAACGTGTTTCCATATAAGGATAATTGATCTCACATCTGCAAAAGATACAAAATACTCTATGGGATCATTTTAGCTAAGTAAAATTAAAATTTATACAATAATGCTTAAAACCAAATTTAGTTTCAGTAATAAGTTCACAAATAATCATACCGCAAAAATAATTATCATGCACGAACCATTAAATTATCCAAATTATTATTATAAATTGTTTGTTACGCTTTCACGGTTAAACCGCTGAATCGAATTCGATGATTTGAAATTTAGTAGGAAACTGGGGAGACAGCTTGAACCCCAAGGAAGGACATAAGATACTTTGGACCCGCTAATAGTGATAACGATTTATGAACATACTCGTAATCAGATATTTGTGAACGATGAGTTACTTTGAACACATTTCGCACTTTTAGAACTATAGTGACCTAATTCAAACATTGTCAGCTTTCGATTTTCCTAACCTAAGTCGAAATTCAAAATATGTGGATTAAGTCGCTATAATTCTAAAGATGCGATTTATCAAAATCAAGTCGACTCCGTGTTGCATAACAGCGTCATCTAATGGAATCTAGAGATGTGCAAGCTGCATGCGACTGCAGTGGGCTCTAATCTAGATCAGTGCAAAGCTAGAAACGGCTATTAGGGCGTCGAGTGATTAACAGTTTGACTGAATGATGGAGTGTTGGTGATGATTAATATCGTTAGGTATTTATTTATTTTAGGGATAACAAACAATTGTACACTGTAAATTACTGGCTAAGGTTTCAATAAGAGTTAGTTTAATATACAATCAACGACGTTTTCCACATTTACTTTAATATAATAGGTTGCCCAAAGTGGGATATAAAAATAATGAAAATGATTAGTTAGTATGTGGTTATTTGCGTTATTCAAGTGTCAGCAAATATTTGAGAAATATAGAGAAGGTGGACACTCGTCCCCGCGTCTGGAGATCGAGACCACCAGTTACAGGTCAAGTTAAAGTTAAAGCATCCCATAAAGCTTTTCTAAACTTAGCGTTGGGCAGATGAAATATGTCAACGTGTGAGAAGTGTTCGTTGTACACAGAGAGAAGCCTGCACAGCGGCGCGCGGCATTATAGTTGTTTTATGCGTGCTGACAAATAGGAGTATCTCAAACAGAGAGATATAGTTTTCAATACTAGCGTGATAAAGAAGTTCTTTATTTTACTTTCCTCGAAAAAAACAAGTATATTCTGTTGATGACCCGGAACTCTGACATTAAAGTTGATTAAAATGCTTAATCAAGTTACAGATTGATTAAATTTTTGTAGGAATGAAGCTAAGTTATTAGTTATGATAAGGAAATGACAGACTTACTTAATAATTAACACCACATTATACGATACGTAAAAATATTTGATGTAGGCTCCTAGGACACCGATACATATTTTTAGTTATTTGGGGTAGTTTTGATGGCATTTTTGGTAAAAAAATATTTTTTCTAGAGGCCTTCTTAACTCATTTAACTGAGGTCCAGTAGAGGCTGTGCCTTAAACTGAGAGAAGGTTTGTTTCAAGCTGTGACACGCATGCTTGTTTGGAATACAAATCTTCTATCATCCTCAAATAGTTGTCACTTTTTACCTTATAGCATTATAATAAGATGAAGACGATACTTCTCTCAAGTTTGTCATGACTAACCATTTTATATAGTGAAATATCCGCGTTGGTATGCGAATATATTTCCTCGACTACAATACTATTTATCGGTTTTTTCCATGTCCACGCCTACAGAAACGCCGCACAAGTCCATCGATTCCTCGAGTTCGTCGTCATCTAAGCGAAAGCAGCGCTCGCGGTCGCCGAGCCCGCTCAGCCACAAGCGGCACAAGTACGAGCCGCGGCTGCGCGGGCGCCCCCCGCTGCGCAGCGCGCCGCTCGCCGCGCGCCTCGCCCGGGGCGACGTCACCAGCCAGAGCTTCTGAGAGGCAATGGACACACGAACAGAAAACAATGTGCCGCAGCATAGCACACTGATGAACCTTTCGCTAGTACCTTTTCATTAACAGTCGAGCTTGCAAAGGAGTGCAGGAGGGTTACCACAACATAGCTAAGCAATTTGATTTAAGCTGAAAGAAAGAGACAGACTGAATAGAGAACATACGTGGAAATCAGAATTTAGTTTAATTGATACGATTTAGGAGAAAAATTTAAATAAAACTCACATGAAACGCAATATTTAGTGTATTTTGACCCGTTGATTAAGATTTCATATAGAATCAAAACTTGTTAAAATTTTAAAACTTCTTTTAATGTTTTTCGGCACCCTCATTTTATTATGTAATATTTTAATTCAACGATTTTGGCTTAAACATTGTAATTTACGATATAAATGCAAATTTCTTTATAAGGTATATTTTAAACATGCAACAACAGGTGTGACGTCATTCCTGTCGTCGTTTTTGTATAGTGTTTTTGCAGGGGGTCTGAACTATGACTTTTTAAAACTTCATATCTAATGAAAAACTTACACGACAATTATTTCGCGTATACAGTTATTCCTCTCTTTCATAGCAATTTCCAAAGAGCGTAAGGAAAAAAAATGCATGCTCCCTATTGTTTAGGCATGTCATAGTAACCCTCCAGTACGAGTAGCACACGTCTCCTTTTCTTGCTTGTCGCTCAGTGCGTCTCTATCGCTACAGAATCGGTAGAAAGGGAGATGCGAGCGACAAAAAAGTCGCGGACCACTTGTGCTAGCTAGGGATTGCCAATAACCGGTTAATAGCCGAATTAAGTATGTAAAAGACGGTTAATAACCGGTTTTAACCGGTTATTTGCATTCCCTAGTGCTAGCCGTCCCTAGCCGTGCAGGAGTGCATTATTTAGAGCGATCGCCCATATTTTTACTTCTGGCAAATATTTCGACAAATATGTCACATATGCAACAAGCGATGAATGTGATTCAGTAGCAATACCATCATAAAGTATTATTTCTGCATCGATGCGAACGTGCACAAAATCATCTAGTCTTTAGACGTCAAGCGTTATGACAGAACGGCTAAATTGCACACTAATTACAGAAAGAGTGACTTTAATACTGTCAAGTAAGTAACATTAGCGTGTTGAAATCGATAAATTTGTATGGCATTTGGTATAAGTGCCCCATGTCAGTATTAATAAGTACTAAAATGTGAAAGCAAGTTGACATTGACGTTGACTTTTGTATCGTCGAGTAGTTAGTATAGGTGAAGTAAACGTAAAATAATGCATGGAAGCGTGAGTTTTTCGAATAGTATGGTAATTCGAAAACGTAGGATTGAAATTTTCGTGCAAGAGTTACAAGACAAGCCGGGAGATGTTCATCAAGCGCTGAAGTCGTATAAATGCCTAAACGTTTTTTAAATAACTAATACAAAACATTAAGATGTCTTAACTCTGTCTGTCTTGTTCTGCCGTTTCCATGTCAGTATATTTTACGCTCGCAACCGAAAGCATCTTTGATTTATTGTAAATTAAATCTATAATATAAATTATTTAGTGTGTAAATTATAAGAATCTAAATTATTGTCACTATTTTTAGTTTCAAAACTTGTTATCTAAAATACACGTCTGAAACCGAAATCGTTTTATTCCGCAAAACAGGCAGATAGCGATTCTAATTTGGTTGCCGTAGCCCCCAGTTTATGGACAGGAGGTACCGTACCTGCGGCAAGACGACAAATGGCTCCTATCTCCTATCTTACCAATCTTGCCATCTGAGGGGGTATTCTCGCACCCAGCGCAGCACACCGACGAACCTAAGCGTCCAAAATCAACTAGAATCCATGTCTAGATGCATTAGTTTGACCACTCAAAATGGATGTGATTGTTATGTTTTTTTCGAAAAAAAATGCAAATGTTACTACAGATTTGATAATGCTACTCGTTTCATCGTTATTATTCACTTTATAGTAAAAACTATTGTAAAGTTAACAATACAATAGCGATGTAATTGCGATTAGCAAGCAATACAGTCACACTGGGTGGATTTGAATACTACGGTGGCGAAAAAGTCGAAGCAGTAATGAGATTAAGTATTTTATTAATATCGCAGTAGCTATGTGTATTCATTGTTAGCCAGTGTGACGGTACGACTATCAGCTAAAACAAAGCGGGTTAGCTCTCTCTGTAACGACGGTTTGGCTGCACGTTTGGCTTATTAGACAGGTCAATACTTTTTGAAACAAAAAAAATATAATAGTAGGATGAAACCCATTGGAAAAGGAAGAGAACATAACAAAAATGAAAGGAAAACTAATTTACGGGCGATCTGAGGTTGGGTCAAACAAATGCAATGAAATCATCCTATCACCGGCATGCTTTGTTCTTCTTCACATGATCTTGACTGACTGACTGACTGTTCCGTATTCTGTTTTTTTATTGGTGTTAAAAATAAGTATATTTGTATTGTATTGTATTGTATCTGTATCTCTTCGTATATCCCGTATCTCTTGTCACCGTCGTCACGCTAATTCGAGGCCAAGACTTTATTTACAGCGGTATTTGGGCCGCGGGTAAAGGCTTGCTTCTTAGGGCCGCCAGCCGAGCCGCAGCATGAACAGTAACCACGTTTTACGTACATTTTGTTGTTTGCGGTCAACCGGACGGCTGGCCGCAATGCGGAAAACCGCACGCTATGTAGACATGTGACCTAACATCTGCATTTGTTTCTGTCGCTCGCCGCTCCACCTTGTTTCCATATAGGCTGTTACACTGATGCCTTATATCAGTTAATACTAAGCAACTAGCTACGCAAAAAAATCAAGAGAATAACCCCCACTCGATATCATCGCAAAAGGCTTTCCTATAACAAGACAGGCAAAGGAATGACACGTGATCGAGCGAAGCGATTGCGATTTTATTCAAAGCTGGTTCCGTGAGCATTTTTTTAGGATTACGTTCACATTTCACGCGGTTCTTGACAGGTATAGCTGAAATAATGGGGTGATTCGGGGAACTGACAGCTAGATTAGAAAAGGGTGTGCATTTTCTTTTGAATTTATCTTATCGTACGTATGAAGTGTATAATGTTATAAGATTTTTGATCGAAACGTCGGCTTTCTGAATTTTACTGGAATTATATTCGATATCTGAATTCGTAACTCCTTTATTTCTGTATACTATCCATCGCAATGTTAAACTGACCACAAAAAGAAGGATATTATGACATGTGTTTGAAGCCTTCTTTCTTCTTTTTCTGCATAACTGTTTTTGATCGCCTTCGACCCAAACGGGAAGACCGGTTTCAATAAAAACAAAAGAGAGAAGGAGAAGCGGATCAACTTAGGGTGGTTAACGTGTTAAGAGCCCTCGGCCTCGATCGGACGTCACGGAATGACGGCTGCGGTGGCGTCGGGATGACTATTGAAAACGGTGTACAGCTTAACCAAAACACCATAACAGCAATAAGAGGCAAGCCATTTACAGTCTTAAGCCTTGTAGGGTAATGATGAAGTATTTGTATTTGAGGATTTGGACTTAAGGCGTTTTGGTAGTAGCTTTACGGTGTTTCGCTAAGAATTGTATTGCTGTCAGGTTTAATTATTCATGAGATTTGTCAAATACGTTAACGTACGTACGTTACCTTCAAAAACAAGAACGTTATTTTGGAAGGTAAAGTACCAGTGGGGGATTTGTTGGTATATTTATAATTATGTAGAGTTTTCATGCTAAGGATACTTTAATTTTGACGTGTACCTAATGCAAACTTAAATTGTAATTATTTCATTAAATAAATATACTAAAGTAAACTAGATAGAAATTATATTATGACCGTGGGTATTTAGCTTTTGTTACGACTGAATAATAACGTAGCATTTTGCCTTTCATAGACCTCGAGTGAGATATATGCGTAAACAAATACCGAGTCAGCCAAGTTCATCCACGTCATCAGCAGAGGTGTATTCCGCCAAACTTGCTATGAGTATAATTCCTAAAGAGAATAATAAAGATGTCACATTAACATAAAATCCAGAGGCCAAACTTCTAACGATGTCACAAATCATTACCATCAATCAAAGAGCCGCGGGCGCGTGGCGAATGACGTTCTATCATGGCAATGTCGATTGATCGTCATTCGTCATCGATCCGCCGTTGACGCTGACGAGCGGATGGTAATGACGCCAATCACATCCAAAACGGATCGCTTTTGCCTTCACGCCCCGTGGACCAGTAACGTGGTTACGATAATGGGATTCGTATGATCTCCGTTCCCGGGATTCAAGACGGTAAAATATGTAGGTTTTGTTGGTTTTAACTAAAATGTGTCAGTTTCGTAGTTGGTGATAAAATAAGTTTGGGAATTGTATCGTGTTTCATTTGTAGAGTAAATTTTGACATGTTGAGTTTGGCTTTTTCTCGAAGAAATTAATGTATGACATTCTTCTACGAAGACCTTCTCTTCATCAAAAAGTAATAAAATATATAGCTTTAAATGTTTATTTATACATTTATTAATTAGACCATTAAGATCATACTTAAAACAAATATAGTGCATTAACGGCACGCCACGTTAGCCTAATTGGTGACCCTGCCTACAAACCTAGTGGTCTCGGATTCAAATCCCCGTAATGGCAAGTATTTGTGTGAAAAGCTCCAGAGAGTTTTCTATGTATTGTGGTTTATCTGCGCCTCAAGGTTCTTAAGTAGTCATTTAATTGATGGGTTACATTACGTGCCCATAATTATTCATGGTTTATAATGCTTATATATTATTGTATATAATTAAGTTTTTTCTGAGTCTTGGATGTTGTTAAGTATATATTTCTTAATATAAGTAACTTAATCGCTGTACCCATACAAGCTTAGTCTTAGTTTGTGACTAGATCAATTTACTTGAGATTTTTGCCGTAAGTTTATTTATCATATTTAAACATAATATGACATCGTATTTTCTCGGATAAGTTCGTTTTCGTCTTGTTTTTCAATAAGCATATCACATGTCGCATGGATTGGAAGCTGACTAAGAAAGCAAGATATATTCGAACATTTCCCTACTATTTGATTCATCTGTATAATTTTACTAAGTTTAAGTACCTAATTGAAATAGATATTAGTTGTTGTTTTATCAGAGACACTAAAGGTCTGTAAGAAGGCGAACAAACACCCTTTACCACTGCCAGATGATATTATGTTACCAACGCTCATGTCGCCGCCTCCGGGGCATCACCTAATCACACGCAAAAATCAATGCATGTCTCATGCATTGCATGTCAATGCAATGTATCGATACCAAATGTATGTAATGTACAGTACAGTAAATATGCAAAATGCATCACTAAAATTGTTTAGTTATACCATGTTTATTACCACTCATGTTTATTTAACTTATACAAAGCCGTGCCTTCAATACCTGGACTGCTCCAATTAATTCCTTAATTCCCGCTCATTAGCGAATCCCGTATAAATAAAACAAGTCCCGGGCCAAGTGCTGTTAATTATTTATCGTGTTCAACCCTCGTTAGCACTATATTGCCAATGACTCCTCATCGAGTCAAATTAACGATAAATCCAGAAAGGTTAGTACCGAATGTGTTTTCATATACGAAGCCAAAATCCCTTAATCGTGTCAAATTGGTATGGGAAATGAAGAGGCTGGTGAGGATGTGTTTATATTGCGCGGATCACGTCATTAGGGCCGGTTAACTTCATTCATTAGGAATTCGTCGGTTAACAAGGGCTTTAAGGAACTGATCACGGTAGAGATCACTGGTGCCGCCATGTTATCATAGGTCAACTTTGACTTCCATACAAAATGAGTTCGACGTTAAGTTGGTAATGAGTGTGACACCTGACACTGCACTGTGACAACTGAGTGAAGTTTTGTACATTAATTATAGTGACACCTGGGCCTCTATTCAGGTGCGTTAAAACGATATCGTGTTTGACACGTTTAAGAATCGTTTATGTCACGGTCGCCATTATTGTAAATGACATAAGAGTTATCAAAACGTTGACAATACGGAAACAGGTCAAGAACGATATCGTTATTACCTTGTAGAATTCCAGCCCTGAAATCTTGGCTTGTGTCTAAGTCTATATCGCAGCGTAGACTTACCACAATACTAATGCCGCTTGTTGCTGTGCGTTATTTTGTGTGATGAGCATTTGGGTACGGACCAAAAAGTTGGCCACGCTAACTCACTCAATTAAATTTTCTATGAAACTTTTTCGTAGTGCGACAAAAATTAGCCATAGGGATAATTTTCGTATCACAACGGCTCATTTTTCACTTTTGTTGTTTGTGTTATTTATTTATTTATTTCAAAAACCACTTAGGTGGTAGGTATACAAAAAAATTCGCCAAACTAGAATCAGTTTGTTGGCGAATAGTGCGCTCATGAGTTAAACTATTTTAATGTTATACCTACTTACTAGGGGTCGGAATAGGCAGTGCCTATTTGCCTAAACTTCGTGGGAGGACGAACTAAGAGTGGTTACAACTACCAAAAATAATGATTTCTTTTTATTGAATGCGGGATTTCCGGGATTTTTTAATAATACATAAATGTGGAAATTGATAATATCACATGTTAAAAACATTTATTGTATACTTACGCGCACTTTCTTATGGAGCGTCGCCATTATCAGCAGGGTCGCATAATGCAGGTAGTAAGTACACGACTAAAGGAGTCTCGTTAAAATAAGCTAGGTATGTAAACAAAGTAATGAGATAAATATATATATATATATATATCACGAAATACTTCGTTAGTTTATTTACATTAGAAATAAATCAGAATATCATGTATGATCATGTAGGTACTTAAAATTTTATACAATATAATGTTTTTAACATGTGGTATTGAGTTTTAGTATCAATTTCCCCATTTATGTATTATTAAAAAATCCCGGAAATCCCGCATTCAATAAAAAGAGTTCATTATTTTTGGTGGTTGTAACCACTCTTAGTTACTTCCTTCCGCGAAGTTTAGGCAAATAGGCACTGCCTATTCCGACCCCTGCTACTTACACAAACTAATTAAGTTAAGCTACTAATCAACTTGGATTCAATTTGGTTACAAGACTAAGCGCAAGTACTATGAATTTATTACGTAAGTAGGTACAGCAAAAACGCATGCATACGTACCCACTTCATCCCACGAAGTTAATGAATGACCTATATTATTGTGACATCACGTTTAATTACTCTGAAGACCTTCGTGAGTTGCAGTAGGCAACCAAATATGCAATATGTAATTATTTAACACTTATTATATTTTAATATTATGTATCTATATTATCTAAGTGTTTTTTTTTTAAATCTCTTTACCACTACCTAACGTAGTTAACCATAGTAAATCTCTTTACTACGGTTAACTACGCTAAACTATGGTCCAACTATTTAGTCCCTACCCATTTAGTGACAGTGACGGCGTCGGTAGAATAACGTCCATCATACTCGTACAGCTGGTTACGAGTTGGTATTTAAAATATTGTTCCAATTACAACTTCTTCCTCTTCCTAGCAAGGCTTGACGGTGTAGTATTAGTGATGCAATGTTCTCCACATCAGGGCCTCTATTCTACTGCGTTATAACGATATGTATTAGAATCGTTTACGTCACAGTCCCCATTATTGTAAATGACATAAGACTTATCAAAACGTTGACAATGTGGAAACACGTCAAAGACGATATCGTTATTACCGAGTAGAATCCCTGCCCAGTACAATACTATTTCCTTCATCTCATACGAATAAATAACATGATGATGTGCATTGATGTATTCACTTCGCTCTGAATTAAAATTTATTCCTATTCCGGTGTGGGGATAAGACAACCGGTGAAATTACTAGCATAGTGGCATTCCATCTTTTTCCTTAGGGTTGGCAACGCATTTGAGGTCTTAGGATTTACAGTCTTGCGAATTCAAATGTCTACAGGGATTCTACTTACCAGCAGGGTTGAGGGTTTATCCTTGCTATAAAAATATTCTTTTTCTACTATAATATGTATAGCATGCGACAAAAAAGAACAAAATTATAATTATAACGGTGTCCTGTCACATTTGTGAGCAACCCCACTCGATCAGGGTCCGTTCGCATTACAACAACATCTGTATAATGTGCAATGCAATAAATTTACTGAGTATTGAGTCCATTTGCCATTTTCAAAAGATAGGTCAGTCCAACTGAATTCGGCTTTTGGTTAAAAATATAATGGGACACCGACTTTTGTTGGACTGACCTTACCTATCATTTAAAAAAAAAACTTGCTTTTTCTAGACGATTTTTTCGTCATACCTTTAAATAATCATAATAATACTGTTATGTCGTCCACGTATATGTATTTATTCCTAAAATACTTGAGGAGTTCCCTCGATTTCTCCAAGATCCCACCATCAGATCTTGATGTGCTGGAAATAAGACCAACTAGAAAGTAAACCCAATCGAAGTTTTTGTTTTTAATCTGTCCAGCGGTCTTTCTGTAATCGGGAAACATAAATAAATCCCGACGAATTGAGAACCTCCTTATTTTTTTAAGTCGGTTTAAATGGAGCTCCTTCCAAAACATAGGCACCAAAGTTTTACTAGTTTCAAGTCCCATCGACAACAAATAGACAAAAAGATACGAAGAAACTAAAAGTGTTTCTGATATGGCCCTAAAACTTATCGAACCAGAAACGATAACCGAAACTTCAGCCAGTTCCGAAAGAACAACACAAATCTTACTGCAATAAACGCTTCCCCAAACTTGCAGGCAACTGTAAAAGTTCCCCAGGTGGAATAGATTATCCCGGGGCAACACAGGACGTCTCAAAGATGACTTTTACTTCAGGGAGCGATTTGGTGGGCTCGACCTAGTTTTTTTTGCCGTGTACAATAAAAATATTTACTTTTATTATACACGGCCGAAAGCACTGATATCTACACCAATCGAATCAAATATACGTTATTGTCAGTGGTATAGAGATCTGTAGATACATGTAGCGTCTTGGGAATGTATATGTATTTATTTGTGAGTTACACTGACATACAGACACTTTCGAGATTTTTTTCATGAGTATTTATCAAAACTGATGACAAATGGCTTTTATCAATAAAATTATTTTTTTTGCAGAGATTGCCATATATTTTATACAGAAACTCATCACATGGAGGTAAAAATATGCGGTAAATTCCACTGACTATAATGATTGATAAAGATAAATTATTTTATAAAAACTAGCGACCCGGCCTCACTTCGCTCCGGGTTAAAGTATAATACATATAATCTTTCCTCTATTTAAAAAAAACCGCAATAAATTCCGTTACGCAGTTTTAAAGATAGGCACACATAGGGACAGATAGACAGCGGGAAGCGACTTTGTTAAATACTATGTAGTGATGATTAAAGGAATTTCCGATAGATAAAAGTTTTTACAAATTGCATGAATTTTTAGAAATTAAATATTAAGTAGTTATATGCTTAAGTTTGTGTAAATTACTAAGTTAAATAAGGAAAATGCTGTGCCCTTACAGGGTTAAAGTTCGACTTATCGTCCCTTAGCTTACAACACCGCTCAAGTCGAAAATGGCGGTTTTTACATTTGAAATTAAATTTTTAGAATTTAGAATTTGTTAAAATAAAGTAAATTGTCAAAATAAGTATAAATAATTATTTCTTAACCGCTAACTAGAGTATGTATTAAGTTATGACAGGAATAATCCCCAGATTTTTTAAAATAGACAGTTTTTTACGTCTCCTGTAAAGTTGGTAAAAATGACTTAGGCGGTGTTGTAAGCTAAGGGACGTTATGTAATAATTTCAACACAGAAATGCAATGACTATGACTCTATTTATCTACATTTACTTATCAAAATTATTTTTAGTCTACATTTCTATATTACTCAGGCTGTGCCTGTTTCCAATGCTGCATGCCTGTAAATAACGCACTGTATTCAACACCAACTTCCGTGATTTTATTTGAGACAACCCTAATATCGCATTTTTGGATACTGTCAAAAGCAGAATAAAGAAACGACCGTCCCGAGCACGATCTTACAATAAAATCTTCGCCAGGTCACCCGCAAATACTATATCACTTAAGCGTTTTTCGTATTCAGGATCAGTTAGTTTCAAGGCGAATCGTTTTACAAATTTCCCTTTACTTCCTCGTCAAACCAAAATAATCTTTATATACACGGAACAAGGCTTGTCAGATTTATTCAGTTTATATTTGTAAGGTGTATTCCCGTGGAGACCGCCAACCGCAGTGAAGTACAGTCGCTCCGTGCGCGACCATTACATGCGCCATCCTTTTTAATACAGCCTCTGCTTTTTACCCTTTGCATTTGAAATAATACCGTCACGCGCCCGAGCCGTGACCGGAATACGCCCAGGGCTGCCGAGGTTGGAACTACTGTAGGACGATTTGAAACTACTCTATTGGAAGGATTTCTTATGTAATAATCTAAGACTGCTTTTCTTGTGTTTTGAGTTTTTCTGGAAGAATAAGATATTTAAATTAACTGAAAGATGATTTATGAAGAGTAATTTTTCAATTTTGTTACTCATGTCTGGCTCTATTCCAAAATTTTTTAGTCATCTTGCTTCTGCATAATAAGTGTACCTACTATCGACTTTGTAGCTCTTACTGTCAAAGAGCTTCATTAAAGTCAACATAATTTACCAAATAGTAGCAAGATCGGTTACAGAAAATGTATATTGATGCTTTTATTTCTATTCCATTAGATATGCACACTTGTGTTACAGAAGACTGGGATATAGCAAACGAAACGATTTCTTATATTTCAAAAGATTAGCTAAGAATAAGGAATCCAACCCTGCGGCTTAAGATTTTTTCTGCGTATTCACCACATCTCGGGTCTTCACTCGAAGATTTGAAGCATACTTTATACAAAAGTCTTGGCAATGACACATCATTTAATTTTGTCTCAAGATTTATTCCATATTTTTCAACCGGGGCTAAGGAAATAACTAACTAAAGTTACTAATATATATTACTCCTTGGTGTTAAAAACACATGAAATGCTTTATTTTGTTTCTCATCTGGTCTTCATTGAACTTTGTAGTCGGGTCATACACACTCTTAAAAACAAAAGTTGTCTCTCCTGTGGTCAATAGTTAAGAGCTTGTGTGCATATAAGTTTTGTTTTTATATGATAGGTCTAAAGCAGTCCTAACGCCATTTATGCGGGAATGGGCTTAGCCAGAAGATTAGGCCTTAAAAACGTTAACTTCCGGCGTGTCCACAGTAAAGACGCTGAACTAAATCTGTGTATGACCCAGTTCCTTTTGATTTATATAAAAACAAAGCAAAATAAGGGCTAATTCAATTAAGGATGAGTGTAAGGGGCAGAGCTATAGCAGTTACACGGCCCTGTGTCTTTCTCTCACAGTGAACTGAATTGCTTAGCCATGTCATGGTAACCTCCTGATTGTTCTTATTCGGACGATTAACTTATTGATTTGTCTTGGAACCAAACAATAGATCTATATCTAAATCGTCTCCGACGTAAGATGTGTTATAATTATGTGTATCATGTGACTCTGTGCGTTTGTCTGTATATGTATGGCTGTGTCATTTGTCTCTGGCATTGTAGTCCCGAAATGGATTTAAAAAAAATAGATAGGTAGTTGTTCGTTCTTAGCTAGGTTTAATAAAAATCGATTGGACCGCTGATGACTTATCGGCTTCGAAAGAAGAGGTCACAATTATGTCGGGCTTTCTTATCTATTTCCCATACAAGCTTATCCCCTGAACTCGTTGTTGAACCTCGATCTGATTAAACCACAAGCCGATTATCTTGTCAACCGCAGCCGACCCGCATGCAGTCACGGACTTTATTGTCCAACTAGCATAGGACCCTGTGTCTTTTAGCAACAGAGTTCTTTTGTTGCGGTTCAATTGTTGGGTCCTTTAGACGGTTTTAAAGCCACATGTTGTTTTAGCCGCAAGATGACAAACTTACGTTCCCATCCTTGTAGAATTAGTTTATTACTGTTTACTGAGGTAAACTGTAACATTTAAAGAGAATTTAGCTATAAATTCATCATCGTGTCCCCAAAGATCGTCACCGTGATTGGTATCGTGCTACAGAAGTGGCGTGTGATAGATACATGTGTAATTAACCGAATACACAAATAATTTCATTTTGACAAGACTATTTATTTTAAGAGAAGTTAATTCTTGCTTTTTAAAGACCGTTTTTAGTTTTTTTTTAATATTTATTTTATTTTATATCTTCTAGTGATCATCAAATAATACTGTTATGTCGTCCGCATATAATTATTCCTATAATATTTGAGGAGTTACCTTAATTCCTCACGGATCCCCTCATCAGATACCACCTTGGTGACAATGGCACCACCTCGGCAAAACACCTCATCAAACAAAAAAATAATTTTCAAAATGTATCCACAATTGACGGAGTAATCGCGTAACAAATACACAAAAAAATACAGTCGCATTAATAACCTTCTCCTTTTTGAAGTCGGTGTACTAACGCAGTTTGATTACAAAGAATTTTGTATAAAGGTAACACGTAGGCTCTTTTTCTTACCTCTTTTTCCTTAATTAGCAACGTCATCGAAGTTAGAAGTTCGTCACAGAAATTTAGTACTGTAAGGTCTATAAATGTCCTGAACAAAACTCGTGTACAATTGTAAATAGTGCTGTTAACTTAAATTGATCAACATCGGATCGTGATTTGTGTTTTTATGTTTGTGTGTTAACATCAAGTTGTGAATAAATATCAGGAGACAATCTCACACCATTTGACCTAACTGGTCAAACCCGTAATCCACCCCAAGACTACTAGCTGCGTAGGCAGGGTTAATACCAAGTAGGTTAGCGCGTCGTAAAATAAATAAATAAATAAGATCTGCCCTTTACGGTTCTTTTTTTACATTCTGGAATTTATCATATCAAAGTTTGGCCTGACTTAGTTAGAAACCAGTTCTAAAGACAAACGCTGGCATAAAAGCCTATCCAACTGTTCCAGATCTATTGCAGTTCGATACGACCCAGATCTGACGCCGAACCTCTTCATTCCGTAGTCACAAACTTGCTTAATATTCGAGAAGTCAATGCTCGCCGTCCTGCTTCACGGGGTGTGCAAAATCTCCTTTGTGCTGAGGTTGCACACTGGAATTTCTGATTTTCCTCCATCTTGTGTAACATGAGAATATTAACATGAAATTTTAATATTGCTACCCATTTTGTTATAGTTTATAGGGGTTTGCATTGTTGTAGTTTATAGGGGTTGTACTGATCCAGTTACTAAGAAGTTCGTTGAGGAGAAATATCGAAATTTAAGTAATATAGGGCTAGAAAATGGCTGGAAATTATGTAAGTATCATAATTTTGCAATGCACAGAGTATATCTCTGAACTCTTTTCTAGTTTATATTATTTAATTTATGTCTTGTGTTTGTTAGGAATAAAATAATCGGCCATCTCCGTGTTTCTGTGTAATACGAGTGATAAGGCTTGCTTGAAAGTAGATTTTATAGTTTTTCAGCACACTAAATATAATTTTAACTTTGCAAAAACACCAAAAAATATTATCTGAAAACGATAAAATAATGTCACGCAGAATGCTTGATAAGGCATTTGAACTATTCCTGTAGAAGTATTCCTATATCACATAACACTTTCTGAAGTCATCGCTATTTGAAATTCCAAGAGGCGCAGAACACAAACAAAACTTGCGTGCACCGTTTCATTATTCAGTTTCGGAAGTGCGAGGCGGGACTGCTAACACGAACTGCACTGGAGTTTAATTAAACCCGCAGGTCGCATGTCATCTCTCTTCCTCGACAGAATTCACGGAGCAGTTTGATAAAGGAGAGTGACGCAACAGAAAAGTTGAATTTTATATATACCTAAAAGCCACGATGGATTCAATACATATTTAACTTTTGTTTGTTTTGTTTTCGCGCGACAAGTTTAAGAATGGAAGGGGAAATATTTAAACGCTCCTCGGTAGAAAATTACAAACCTTTGTAAAAGTTAGAAAATTAATTTTATATGACATCAAACACAAGTTTGTCAGATTGCAATATTCTCCCTGTATTTCTTTTATCATGTTTTAATTTAACAATATAGTTCTGTTATTGACCATTAAATGAGATGACACTGCAAACTACCTTTTCTAAGAAAATAGTCGTTCAATAAATGAAAATTTCTGTTAAGGGATGAATTCAAGAAACTTTCACACAACTACGAAGATTTCTGAAGTCAAATATAGCCAACGACTTTCAACAAAACAACGATTCCCGTATTTGCCAAAGTTACATCAAAACACTTTAACTTATAAAGAGAAAAGTTGACAGTGTCGTGATAGATACCAGCCAGATGATAAAAACTTTTACTAACAGAATTAAGGATATTGATAAGTAGTTTCCTCTAGTTTTCACATTACTCGTAAATAAGCAATGAATTTGCTAGACAACCTATACCGATATAAAACAGTCTCATAACTGGCTTTCAGTCCGATAAACAATGCACTGCCTTAACTACTAAATTCTTCTTGGAAAGCAAACCTGAATATTGTATGTCACAAAAAAATATACGATTATATCGGATAATAAATTCTACGAGTAAGAAGTCTTAGGTATCCATCGAGGATTGTTTTTCTGAGACTTTCATACAATTTTATTTGAAAATCTACGAGCAATAAAAATCCGTAAAGTTGCTGATGACATCGGCAAGGCAACAAACTGCCACAGTATGAAAATTGTAATCTTTCAGTCGTTGTCTTAAGAATCCTTCTCAAAGCCGCTGTGCCACACAAACGTTTCGCTTTCAAACTTAACTATACCTAGTTATCCTTTAGAAGTAGAAGAATTAGAACACTTTTTTTTTCAAATGATAATTGGGTGTGATTTTCTTAAGCGTTATAACTTTTAATTCGCAGCTTATATTAAACGGCGAGTTAAAATAGTCTCATCAAAGCGCACAAAACACATTTGAAAGCGTACATTCTCAACTAGGCAACTTAGGTCAATCTTAAATTAAACTTTGCCCTGCACAATTAAAGAATGTAATCATACATTTTCAAATTTCTTTGGTCACCTTTTACTTCGGAAACAAATTAATAATCAGCCTTATACATAAATTTACAAATTACTTACAAATTCATGAATATTTGTAATGTTATTTGTAATCGACCACGAAATAAGGCTTTGTGGCTACTCGTCGGCGGTTCGAGTAAAAGCAATTTAAACTTTTGTTGTCATAAGGATTGTGATTGAGTTGTCGTTTTTCATTATAATAACAGAATCGGAGCGTTTTACACTCGCAAATAAACAGTAAACAAAATGTACGTTCGAGTCAAACTTTTTCAGAGAACAAATATACGAGTTATTTTATTGTAATATTGAATTAACCTTTCAGTGTTAGATAGCAAAAATTTGAAGTATAATTTTCTAGTCGAATCTATCTTTTTTTACTGTGTAAATTGTTTTAATTTGTCACCTTATCCCTTTTAAGGTTGACTTGAAGAGATCGCTAATTAGCGATAAGACCGCCTGTTGTTTACTTGTCGTGTTTTAATTGTGCTTTTTCTCTGTAATGTTTTTGTTTGGTGTACAATAAAGTGTTTTGTATTGCATGGTATGGTATCATTTTGAAGCCATGTCTCTATTATTAGCAAACGTTGTTTTATATAATCAATGCAACAATCTAGAATATGAAATAAATAACGTGACGATATTTTTTTATCAACCGCTATAAGCTACTAGTAGTAACAAGAGTACTTGTAAGAATAACTTAATTATTCTAGATTTACCACAAAAAAAGGCATTTTTAAAGATTATAATATTCAATAAAAAAATCTGCAAAAAAAAGAAACATTTCAATATCATTACATGATAACTCTCACCTAAACTTACGCAAATAAAATGTAGATTAAACTGTTTATATGTCATTTTTTAATTTACCATATCACAAACCAAAAATCAAATCAAACTTAGTCACATTTCAATTAAAATTCATTAATTAATAGACGAATAACGAGATTACATACACATACATACACACCTTCACGCCTGTCTAAGAAATAAGAAACTAAGAAATATAAGAAATAAGAAAATTTATTATTCAAGTCCAGTATAACACTAATACACTAATATACACTAGAAAACATCTTAGCCTGTTTGTGCAAAATGTGGTTACAGAAATACCAACAAGTCTTTTTAGAGTTTTTGATAATTCTGTAGCTCTGCCTACCCCACTCTGGGAATGAAGGCATCATGTTATGTATGTATGTATGTAGTATAACATAACCACACTAAGCTTAACCTGTATTGTGGCTAACAATTTGAACGATCAGCAGGCAATAGGACCATGTTCATGTAAAATAGGTATTTATTTATTTATAATTAAACATGCAACTTTCGCTCCCTCTATATTCATCAACCTCTTCTCATACGTTTCGTACGTAGAATAGAAGAAGAAGAAGAAGAAGAAGAATTAAATAAAATACTTAACACACGATAAGCTATGTAAGTTTGTTGCTCACAAGTACGAGTAACGGTGTACAGTGACTCGAGTAAGGGCAATCTAGCCTGTCCACCACGTCCCTCGCACTCTGCTCAGCATGGACGCGCACCGCTTACACAGACGACACGTTGGCCTAGTTGGGAGTGACCCTGCCTCCGAACCCAGTGGTCCTGGGTCCCGGTAAGGGCAGATATTTGTGTGATGTGTGCGAATATTTTGTTCCTGAGTCTTGGATGTTTTCTATGTACGAGTATGTGTTTCTCTATATAAGTATGCTTAGTTTGGGACTAGGTCAATTGGTGTGAGATTGTCTCCTGATATTATTGATTTGTTCAGAGTGGCGTAGAAATGGTGTCGTTGTGCGCCTCCGCGAACATGTCGCGGAATAATATGTATTAAATGTCATTGTTGAATTTAGTTTTAAATAAAAAGAAGAAAGTTGTATGGCTTTCGCCATTGATGTGGATCAGTAAGGATCTGTAAATGATTGAAATAATCGCGAGCCAACAGCCAGTGGTCGTCTGAAGTGTGGAGCACACTCGAGGAGAATGGTCTCAGGTGCGAAGCTTAAAAGAGTACTGGGTTTTACTGCGAGTGGTCATTCTTGTTATAGTAACATCATGAACACAGAACACATAAGTCTAGTTCTAGGTTAGTTATAGCAAAGCGAATTCTATTGTAGAATTTGAGCAAGAAACTAAATTCGCTGTTTGGAATGATGATGGATGATGGCAGTGTGACTGTGTCTTCAAGTTACAAATTATGTTTGTAGTTTTCTATTGACAAAAAGTGTTGAAGAAAGAGTTTGAAGTGTCATTGTACAATTTCCAAAGAACATTTTGAAACATTTATCTACGGACGGAATATTTCTTATTAAGTCAATTTCTCCTTTTCACAATATTAGGATGAATTTACGGTATTTGCTCACCTAGATACGTTAACTGATGTCTCTTCTATTACACGTTAAGCAAAAAGTGTTAACAGCATCATTTAGAATCCTCCCCTTAATCTCGAAAACTCGTCGAAAGCAAACAACCAAAACAGACTAAAACAAAACAGAATCGGTTCAAATCCGGCTTAAACCGGTTGAAATGGTCAAAACAGCCGCACAACAGTTTAGCCCGGTGTTATTCTTTGAACTAACTTAGCTTCTTCGACCAACTGCGTTATTTTAATCAAGACTATATATCTATTTGAAAGTCACTGTTTTGTTATCAGGCAGTCTTACAAAAAACGCTACCGCATTACCTCCGCCCTCTCTTACAAAATGACCTGTCTACTTGTGGCTAAGCAAAAAATTAAAAGGAAAATTAAAATATACCTAACTAGGTATATTTTAATTTTCCTTTTAATTTTTTCTGCAACAAGAGAGCAAAGTTGGTTTTTGCTGCGAGTGTTGATTTTGAACCCCGAGCAAGCAAGCAACTCATATTTATCTCTCACTTTCTAAAACATACTACAGTCAAAATTAAATGGTTTGTCGAGCGTACCCCCGATCGCACTGCTATAGAATACCACCATTATAAACGGTGTTTATCGAAACTTCGGCCATCTTAAGAAGGCGAAGTTTCAAATTGGGCCGGCCGCAAAGACTATTTGAATTTTAGTCTAGCCGCAGCAAGTGGTAAACAACTTCAATATAATTTGAGCCTTAACGAAATTGTTCTTTTGAAAGTTCACAGTTTTGGGCGAAGTAGCAAATGTTTATAACTCTTTTGTAGATTGCTATTGTATATTTTGAATATAATTTTATTTGGAACGTTTTATGATAAAGACGGGCTTAACCTTTGGCCTCGGTCTGGGATGATATAATTATGTAAAAATAAATATCACGGGACAATGTCACACAAATTGACCTAGTCCCAAACTAAGCTCTAGGCTTTTACTATGGCTACTAGACAACGATAAACATACTTAGATAGAGAAATAAATACTTAAATACATAGAAAACATCCAAGACTCAGGAACAAATACTCGTGCTCATCAGACAAATATCTGCCCTTACCGGGATTTGAACCCGGGACCGCTGGCTTCGGAGGCAGGGTCACTCCCAACAAGGCCACGTGTCGTCGTATATTTAAGTATTTGTTTATCCATATAAATAGGTATGTATATTAGTTTGCAGTATACATATATAGAATAAATCCAGACTGGGCTTAGTTCCAAAGCAGCGGAGATCTTGTGACTCCATAAAATTGCATAGTCGGGCTTACAAAATAAAAGAAGGTATTAATTTCAGCCCTTTCCAATTTCGGGGAGTGGTTTAAAATTGACGCAGGTTTTACTTTAAATATATTTACAAGTGAAGTTAAATACATTTTTATAATAACAACTAAACATAATGTAACTAAAACGTTGATAATAGTTTTTTTATAAAAACCTCTAAGAGCTCTAATAATGTTCAGAATCGTTGTTAGATTGCAACTGTCAGCACGTCATGGTGTGTGCCCGTTTAATACGTCACTCAAGTGAAATTGGTTTACACGCTCTCTTGGTTTTATTCGCAAATCCATCCACGTACACTCTAGAAAAATAGAAAATGGTCACAATGTTCTTAAGTTTGCACGTACAGTGACCCGCTTTTATGGCTTCTGGGTGTAGCATTAGTTTACCGCTGTTTTCCGGGAAATAGTCAAATTTTCCAGGATAACAGGTGCTCTGACGATACTTTCTAAATTACTTTCTACGCACAAGATGACGTCAATTCAATACTTTTGTATTCATTTGTAAGAAACGGAAAATCGAACATACGTTTTAATCGATAATTTTAGCGAACGTACTAAATGCTCAAGTTTATCAACACAGTTATTTTTTTGTTAATAAAGCAAATTTAGGTAATTGATAAATGCTCATTAAAAGTTAACACTCAGATTTATCCGCGCCTTAAAATAAACAAAACAACTTTGAAACTGGTAAATGGATTAAAATTCCTTTAAGCATAAAACACCAAGAGTTATTAAAAGCTCTGCGAAACGTTGTGAATGTGTAACACAAACTCGGCATGCGCGGCGATCCGTGACGTTGGCGTCGACACGTCGACGTCGGCGGCCGAGGCCCACAAAGGAACGGACAGGACTCCGGCTCAAGGGATGGTTAAAAGGAATCGTGGCAGGGTGAAGGTTGGCTAGTTTTGGGTACGGTTCTTAAGAAACGCTACGAACTGTAATAAATTTGGTTACGCTTGTGGGAAAATCAGGGTTTGTTGTACTTTTGGTCTAATCCTCGGTACGAGATTTGTTTTATAGAAATTAGGGACCTTGTCACTGGTTGTTCGATCTAAAGGCTCGTAAAAAGCTTTGATAACTTTACTTCGCTTGTAGGTATTCAGTATTTACCCTTCGGTATTTTCAAAGCAAAAATAGAGACATCACGTTTTTGGTACATGAGTTAGTTTAGTCTTTGTAAGTTTAGAATGAAGATAACTAAGTTGATCACATAAGGTGTTGAAATGTGACTATACTTTATCGACAAGAAATTGCATTTCTGTGCAATGTGTCTTTCTGAAGCTTTTATTAAAACCGGGCAAGAGCATGTTGGACATGCCCAGTGTAGGATTCCGAAGCCGTTAAGTGCTACAAAGATCAACAAAAAACTAATTTTCTATTTAAAGTCAATTGGTGCCGTTTTAGATGGTTTTAGTACTTGCTCACCAGTATCTCAAGAACCAATGATGTCTACTTAGTCGTGATAGTTTTCCTTTAAAATTCGATATATGCGCTTTCATTTAGGGTAAACGAGAAAAAATACATCCCACGTTACGTGTAGAGACGGTAACCTGTTTTTTTTTTTACATTTTATTGTACCACTTTGTTGGCGTGAGTAATATGCATATTCATGCCAAATTGCAGCTTTCTAGCACTAAGAGTCTCTGCGCTAGGCTGCGGACGGACGCACGGACGGACGGATGGACATGGCGAAACTATAAGGGTTCCTAATTTGACCACGGAACCCTAAAAATCTCTAAAACGGAAAAAAAAACAAAGGGAAGTCTTTTGACTGCTACTATTCCGCGTCGTTAAGTAAAATAAGACTCTTAAAATGTGTAAAAAATCGGCTTCTTTGCTGTTCTTTCTCTTTGCAATGGATTTTCAGAATTGTATAACACGCAAGTTTATTTATAGCATTGGAAATAGTAGCATGATTTATTTCTAATCATTTTCAGAAACTGAGCACGTCCGTAGATAAAATGAAATTTCAATTTTTCGTACAAACGAATAGGACCAACAGCACAAAAGATGGCGGACAATGGACGCACGTAATGGCTACCGGAACTTCGTGCCGATACCGGATGTTTCTTTCCCCCGTTGTGTTGCTAAAAAGTCTTAAAACATACGTTCCAAAATTGACCGTGCTAGCGAGGATTAAGACGGATTATTGCCTGGCAGAGCGATCGAAATTGGTTTCGGACTGTGATTTTTGTTCGTTTTGTCTTCATCAATTTGTTTTTCCGATACGTCGCTTTAAATTGAGGTGAATTAATTATTTGGCTTCTGTTCGATTCTCCGCTTTTTCTCTCATTTGCTTTTAATAATGGAAAAAAATAAAACATTTTACGCTCTGGAACCCTGTTTTTCATTTAATTCAGGCGTTTGTTTACCTAACTGGCCCTTGAAAGTGACACATTCACCCTCTGGCTACAACATAATTTGAATCACTGAGTATATTTACAAAATTACCTTCTTGACGACTTGAGAAATGTTTTTGTAATGTAAAGGACTTTTTAGAATTATAATTTCTGTCACTATTTCAGTTAACTTAGTTCGAAATTTGTATATTTTTTTCAATTATGTTTGTTTATTATTTTAATAATGTTTAAATGTTAATTTATAGTAAGTATAGGTCTTTTAATGTTCAACTAATCGCGACTTACTTTAACATGGTCTATTTTTTTGTAAAGCTAAATTAATTATTTAACTTTTCAATGCTTGCAATAAGAAGGTAGAGCTTAAAAACGAAAAAAATCCTTTACCAAAATACCGATATTTAATGTTATAACAACACAACTAATGAGCTCATACATTATTTTTACATTGATACGAGAATATCCTTCTTTTAATTGAATACAGACCCTTCTGCGCTAAACAACTGCATATATCAGAAACGTTATCCGAATATTAGTTTTAGGCACCATTGTTTAGGCTATGCCTGGATAACTCAAACAAATCATTAGATATATAAGCGTCGTAGCTAAAACATATTGCTTACTAAAAGGACATAACCTAATAATCTAACCCTATATCCTAAAATTACCATCTTCCCCAAATCTCGTTTAAACCGCAGCCTTTACCTAATCTACCGAAACAAAGCCGGGTGTAAACTGTAACGTAAAGCCGGGCAGCCGGCACGCCGGCCCGGGCCCCGGTGGCCGCCGCGGCGATCAGATAGCGAGCCAATATCCGCCGCGGATCGGCAATCGCCTCTTAAATAACCTGCTTATATTTCAGCCATGTTTTTGCGAAGGACCACGAACTTTAGGTCAAATTTGTTACATTCTGGGTTATTTGAATAGGATTATTTATGTTAAATTAGTTTCGGGGACTTGCCAGTGTGGGTGCTCGGTGGTGTGTGATTTGTTTTATTTTAGTCTGCGTGATTTTATGTCTGCAATATATCCCACTCGGCAAAACCATTATGGCGTTTGCCACCGTTACCGACAACATGACATGTCTTATATTTTCGGTAACGGTGACAATACGATAGCATAAAATCAAAAGCCATATTTTTTTACCCAATAGAACAGAGTCCAGATAAATATACACCGATGCAATCATCAATTGCATCAATTTGTTGGAAAGTTGAGTGTAGTTTAGAGATTAAAAGTTACTTAATTTCGTACCAAAAAACTCGATCACGTTGAGCCAACGACGGAAGACTTTTTAAGCCTGATGTTTGGCTCGTGTTTGATACTTGTATTGTACGGTCTCCTTAAATATACTAATATGTGTTTAGTAAAAGAAGGAATTTAAATTACACAGGTTATCTAGGACAAATTAGCTTAGTGGTATGAGCCTGCACCTCAAATGATCGCGAACTTGAAAGCTAAGCCCTCATAGAACCATGTCATAAATAAGCGTTAAGTAGCAGGTCAAAGAAATAATGACGAAATCAATCATTATTGTTCTGTGACATTGTAGTAGTTAATCTATTAAAGTCCGTGACGAGTCTTCAGTGTTTTAGGACCTGAAGTTATAAATTACACTACATTATTTTAGATAGAGAGGATGTGCATATCTTAAGGAAATGTGCCCACCGCACCCCTGTAAAGGACTGAATATTGCCCTTAAATTCCTTATCCACCTTAGACCCACATGGAAATCTTAAACCCATACCCTGTCATGAGAGAAACCCTACGCGCAGCAGAGAGATATTTATTTTTGCGTATTTTGTACATTGCGTAATTCACCAAAAATATGCCCAAAATCCATGTCACCCTTTTATCCCCAAACGAACCTTTTACGCTTACTTTCGTAAAATCACGCATCTGAAGCAGCACACCATAGATCCCAACGGCTTCCCGCCCGTCTCGCGCCGATGTAATTTAGTCCCGGAGGCATATTGATGAGAGTATCTGCAGAGTTACTCCCGCGTCGATATTAAAGATCGAGTTTTTTCTGCATGCGGATTGATGATACATATCAAATTTCATGATGCTATTGGAGCAATATGCTCGATCAAAAATATTGGAGGTTATGGCCTGATTCTGCTAAATATTGTTTAAGAAGAAGGTTCATCACTGAATGTTGTTCCCTTCAGCTGACTGTACAATGCTATTTTGTAATTCTGAATTTGATTGCTAATTTGAGTGAACATACATACATAGCATCACGCCTTCATTCCCAGAGTGGGGTGAGGCAGAGCTACAATAATACCAACAACTCTAAAAGACTTGTTGATAATTCTGTAACCAAATTTTGCACAATCAGGCCAAGAAGCTTACTAAGTTATTAAACACAGCTGTAACAGCTGTAATCTTCCTTCTACAGAACAAAAAATATGACTTGTAGATTCAAGCCAAGATGGCGGTGATTTAAGCCTAAGTGGATTACTTTTAGCAGAATGAGACAATCGTTTGAAGATCCGGCAGCTGAAACTAGTCAATAACAAGAATATTAGTTAAATAAATGTAATTGAAGCTACTTAAACTAGTTTTATTTATCAACACTTGTTCCGTCATCCTAAATCAAACATCATTTACTTTATTTTTGAACCCAGCCACTTATACTAATCAGATTGTTTCTTGTCCATCAGGTAAACGGCTCTTGGGGCCTGCCGGCTTTCGTCTGCGACATCTACATCGCGATGGACGTCACCTCTTCTACCTCCAGTATCTTTAACCTCGTCGCCATTTCTGTTGATAGGTAAGGAATAACATTTTTCATCTACTACAAATTTTATTTTTGGGTTGTCAAAGGTTGAATGCTAAAAAAATGACCAAGATGCCTATTCTGTGATAATCAATGATTGACATGAATAATAAAATTAATTGAGTTCGTGAGTTGAGGCTCGTCATCACAAAACTCAAGTATTGAGCTCTAATTTGCTTCAGTTTTCTTTTATTGTGTTGCCTAAATTTTGGGATGGTATTAACATAAGTACAAAGTTTTTACCCTTAAGCGGTGAGCGGACTAGAATGTTTTGGATCTTACATTATTTTTCACATTGTACGTGTTCTCTGCAATGTATTTTTTTTTTCAACATCAGGTACATTGCAGTCACTCAACCAATAAAATACGCGAAACACAAAAACAACAGGCGCGTGTGGTTCACGATAGTGTTGGTATGGCTGATCTCGGCCGCGATCGGCACGCCCGTCGTCCTCGGCCTCAACGACACGCCCGACCGCAACTATGAGGAGTGCCTCTTCAACAGCCAGAACTACGTCATTTACTCCTCCCTCGGCTCCTTCTATATCCCCTGCATCATGATGATGTTCCTGTATTATAGTATTTTTAAGGTGAGGATTGTATTTCTTTCTTTCTTTCTATTTTTTTTCATTCAGTAAATAGTATTAATTATTTTTAGCGCTGCATCCGATTTGAATGCAAAAACAAAATGTCCGAGAATGACAATGATAGTAAACAATTTTGGGCGATTTGCAAGTGCTGATGAATAAATAGTAACCTACGGTTCACTGCCTTTTCGCAACCCATTGTTTACAAAATTGATTAATTTCCCAACCGTATCATTTGCGATAATGCTGTATTTTCAGACTGTAAATATTTCAGCATTTTATAAAATCAACCTAACGTAACCTATTGGGTTCTACATGATGGTCTTAAAATAAATCCTAAAAAAAATACAGTTTCGGAAAGAAGCAGTATGCCATATGATTGACGACACGTTGCCTTAGCTGGGAGTGACCCTGCCTCTGAAGCCAGCGGGTTAAATCCGGGTAAGGGGGTTTTGTGAAGAGCGCGAATATCCCCTAATGTTTATGATACTCGTACGTTTAGGAAATGAATGTTTGGAAAACATTTTCAAATACTGCATATTATGCAGGATAAGAATTAAAGCTATAATAAAACTACAAAACATTTTATTCCTAAATGTTAGCCAGTATCAGAAACGCTTTTTCTCTAGGCATTAAGAATAAGAGCAAAGAAGCAGCGAGCAGCGAAAAAGCCGCCGATCCCGGAAGGCAGTCAGGCTGTGGTGATCGAGAACGTGGCGCAGACGCGGCGGCTGCAGGAGACCGCGCTGGACGCCGCCACTAACACCGGCTCCGGCAGCAACGAGGACGACCACGACGACAGGTGGGGATTGCTCTGCCCTCCTAAGCCAATATGCAGTATCTCCAATTCAACAGCCAAAGCAGATTCAATCTTATTCTGTTATTAATAAGGTTTCATTTGCTACAGGAGTTTTGTCTGAGATACTGATATTTGTGTTGGCAGGCAGCGTTTACGAATTGAGCTATCGTCATCATTTTTATTTTTTTTATTTAATTATGTTGCCGGATAGAATATTTCCACTTCATGTCTTCCCGGGAATGTCGATAGAGGCGACTAAAGGAATAAAGGCGTGTTGTACTGTTAGGCGATGGTCTAGCAACCAGTCACTAATACACTAGTAGATTTCTCAGCCTAATTGTGCAAAATGTGGTTACAGAAATATCAACAACTCTAAAAAAGACTTGTTGATATTTCTGTAGCTCTGCCTACCCCACTCTGGGAATGAAAGCGTGATGTTATGTATGTATAGTCGTAGGCCTTATCTGCTAAAAAGTATCAAAGTAGTTTTCTTAAATCAATACATTACCGTGACCATAAATTTTGCTACTATAATCCTTATATTTTTTACATTTTCATTTTTGCCATCATCATAATCTTCTCACTAAATAACGAGAATGAACACAATGATAGGTGTGTATCGTATGTTTAGTGTTTCATCTCTATTACCCTGAGTATAATCATCTATATCAGCATCATCATCACTGAGAACATTAGCAGTAACCGCCTCCGGGAGTAACGAGGCCTACCACGAGGACATTTTATGCGCCCCAGTATGTCATAAGATGACAAAGCACTGTTCATCACAATTATTTTATTATTACATAAGGAAAAATGTTTCAACGAGTTATCAAATTTGGTTTTCTAGAATGGCGGAAAAATGAATGATAAAGTATTATTATTATTCTGCCAAATCTAGCTGCCATCACAATTATTATCATCAGTCTTCGGGAAGTTACACCCACTAGTTTTTTTTTACTTGGAGTTTTTTTTGACATGATAGAAGTAACACAAATTACTAAAGTAAAATAATATCGATATCATTGTCGTGCCTCAACAAAGTGCATTGAAATCAATAAGTGGATAAAAACATGGACCGATAGCGTAGACAAGTTGCGCCATAAAAATAAATATTGAAAACAATTGTGACGTCTCATAAATAAGTAATGCTAATCTTAATCAACTTATATTAACACAGTCCTTCACGGAACCTTCGTCAAAGATAATGAAGCATTTACGAGCAATACCTGTCCAAGCTTCAATAATTAATGAAAATCTATTACACGGCCAAAGAAAATCACGTTAATATCTCAACATCTTCCATCATAATTTCCCAAGAGTGACCTAATAATCTGTCTATTGTGATTCTTCTCGCCTTAATCAATTTTGAATCTTGCTCAACTCAGGTAGCGTTCAGTTTAACTTGGAATTCATTTCATCACTTAATTCGTTTTGTAAATGTCTTCAGCTATATTGTCTCGGTTATTATCGGAGTTAATTTTCGAGGAGTTGAAGACAATGAACAGTAAGTCCTTGAGAGAACTCAAGGCGGCTTCATTTTGCGCCGACGTTTAAAGAGAGTTGCTCATTTACAGTTCTTATTAGTTTTGATCACCTGGCAGTATTTTGTTTCTTTCTAAGTGGTTGAATGGATGCAATAACGTGTTTTGATGTCAAAGCTCAGGATACCTTACGATGTATAATGTTATCATTACATTGGCGTATCTTTTATAAATATATATTTTTCTTACTATTTTACACTTAACGTAACTTCAAAAAGGTCAAAGTATTTTATGTAGATTCAGGTTTAATATTTCAATAAAACAAACGCGATGCTGCTATCTTAGGTCTGTATTTAAACTTACCTTGAATGATACGTCTGTCTTAAGCTACGTCAACAATACCGTTTTGTATGACTTGTCGTGTCTTGAGCAGGCATCCCACTTAAGATCCCAAACATAAAGATGTTTGTGTTGTACAGCTTTGACAAGCGGTCGGTGGAGCTGGAGGCGGACGCGGACGAGTGCCACGTGATCCCCAACGACAAGTCCACCGAGTTCATGCTCGCCACGGTCGTCGAGGAACCCAAGTAAGCCCGCCGATAGGCGCTGGATGAATCTACATGAAAACAGGGCCTCTATTCAACTGCGTTATAACGATATCGTATTTGACGTGTTTCTGTATTGTCAACGTTTTGATAACTCTTATGTCATTTACAATAATGGCGACTGTGACATAAACGATTCTTAAACGAGTCAAACACGATATCGTTTTAACGCACCTGAATATAGGCCCAGGTTACTTTCTATGGAAATACTGTACTAAGTGACCCGTATTAATTGCTATTAACTTTTTTTTTTATGGCATTGAGAAGGCAAAATAGCACACAAGCCACCTGATTGTAAGTGGAAACTGTGACCCATAGACATTCGCATTCACAAGACTGCAATCTTAAGACTGCAAATGCATTGCCAACCCTGAGGACCAAGATGGAATGTCTCTATGCTAGTTATTTCACCGGTTGTCTTATCCCCAAACCGGAACACAACAATGCGAATACTGCTATATCTCTGAGTAGGTTATTTAGTTTCCTACTGCTGGAGAAAGGTCTTTAACTTATTTCGTGATTGATTTATTGCTTTAGCTAATTCTCACCGGCCTGGATTGAATGTGTCTAAATCGGTGTCCCATTATTTTACTAACAATTCGTCATTAAATGTATCATTTAGGAAAGCGCGAGTATTTATTACCAAGTCTTGGAAAGTTTATCGTTGTCTAGTACCCATATAGTATGTATGTATGTACAAGCCTAGAGCTTTGTCTGGGACTTGGTCAATTTATGTAAGAGCCCCTGGTATTTATTTATTTCGCTACATTGTAAGCTATTTTCCGCTGAAACTCTATTGTTTTCAGATTATCTTCAATACTAATAACGTAGGTTAGGTTGGACAAGAATTGTGACGACTACAAAATCTGAAATCTTGTGCTTAGAAAAGCTCTACAAAATATAAAAATCCTGCGGAGTGATACGTTCTATAAAGCTTAGTTTAAATGTTAATTGAGAAGCCTTTTTTACACGTTGTTTATTTGAATCTTAATTTTATAGTTATTGTATGATATCCATTTAAAAAATGGAATACATTGCGATAAGCCCTAGTTAAAATTAAATTAATTGAAGAATTTAACCCGTTTTATTTTCTTTCATAATAATCTACGTGATTCTGAATGAAAAAGCCACATTCAAATTAGTTCACCCATTATTTTCTTTGGTAATGAATATTTATTTAATTTGAACCGTTTCATCAGAGCACCGAAGACGCTGACCTCGACGCCGTCGGTGCCGGACCCGAACGGCAACAACGACAGCGGGTACGCGCCGTCGCACGTCGACGAGCACGCTGCGCACGCGACGCCGCCCGGCTCGCCCGCGCCGCACGCCTGGCGGAAGAACGGGAAAACCACCAGGCTAGAGACTGACTCCAGGTACACATGATATGTCTCAAAGCTAATCACAAGCTAGATAGATATAAAAATTACCTTTAGGTTTGTAGCTCTCCTAAACCGAAGGATTTGTTGCACTTTACCAGCGTGCCGCACCTCTTATAAAAAGAGAGAAGAGCTTTAGTCCTAATGATGTGGGCTTAGCTTTTCGGAAAGTTGATGATAAGTATATAAAAATTACGACGAGTAAAGAAGAGAAAGTTTTTTGACAAACCAACGAAAAAGCAGACTGAGAAGAGTTAGGTAGATAATTATATAGAAAAAGATAAGATAATGATGATCGTGATGATTATGATGATGAAATTAAAGAAAAAGCAAGAAAGTACTCATACAATGAAACTTGCATGCACTAGTAATAGTTAGCCGCTTGATTTTACTTCAACTACAAATATCTGAATTTTACTCATTACCATAATACAGAAGCCATGCTGCCGTCCTCAAACTAAAAAGCCGTTAAATGCAAGAGGGTCATTTTGAGTTATGGCCAAAAAACGTTTGAAACTATGTCTCTACAAACTGGTGCACGATATCGATGTATTTTTTTTTATATACTAAGTAATGAGGGTTGCTTTATATATTTATATGAATTTGATATTTTTTTACTTATCTTTTATAGGTGAAATCTTAAATTTTCCTTTTTAGCTATGGACCCGTTGAATTTAATGTAATACTTTACATAGCTTAATGACGGTTAAAGTATGTTTAGCGGCCTTCTAGCTCAGTAATTTAGGATATCCGCGTTACATTTTACAAATATAACAAAAGTTATATAGAAAACATTACTAAAAGGCGGTGACATGAGATAGCCACTTTTTAGCTATGCATGTCTAGTTAAAACTATGCAAACATACATGACTAGAAAACGGCCACGCGACTTTAACTGCCTTCTAATTAAGAAAAGGTAAATGAGGTGGAATCTGGCATATAGTTTTAATATTCAATGCTTGAGAAAAAGGCAGTCAATTGCAGAACAAATCACAATAACTGCTTTTTTGTTATGGATTGCAATCAAAATATGTCTTTATATCCAATGACTTGGGGAAGTTACTGCCACAATGTTATTTGGATCCCTTAGAGGAGTGTGAAACTACATTATGCAAGGAAAAGAAAGTTGTGCTCCCTGCGTAATACGTAAAATAACTGCAAAATTACTGTTTTATTAAATAGAGGGGTGTCCCAGAATTTTACGCAAATATTATTTATATATTAGAAAACCTCTTCCATACCGGTCAAGAATTTAGTTTTAACTTTCTAATAATATGCCGTGTGGTTGCCGGGTTAGAATAGTGCCACTCCATGTCTTCCCGTGGATGTCGTGAGAGGCGACTAAGGGAATAAGGTCTTGTAGTACTGTTAGGCGATGGGCTTGCAACCTGTCACTAATAACCTAGTAAACTTCTTGGCCTGATTGTGCAAAATGTGGTTGCAGAATTATTAACAGGCTGTTTTAGAGTTGTTGGTGTTTCTGTAGCTCTGCCTGCCCCACTCTGGGAGTGGAGGCGTGATGTTATGTATGTTATGTGTAAAGCTAGAAATTTAAATGCAGTCCTAAAAAAGCTCATAACTCACTAGGTACATTTACTTGTCAAAAATACACTACAACACAACCGACATATTATTATTAGGTGCAAAAAGAGCAAAATGTGAACATATTTAGAAATGTTGCACTGCACTGTGAAGTCAAATAGGACTCAGCTTATGTTCTGGCTGCAGCACATGCTCAGTGCAGCAGCCGAAGCAGCAGCGCTGGTTTTCAGCCGAACCCATATATGAATAAATACAGCCTATACAATAATACGAGGGAACTTCAATAAGCTCTCGGTATTGATATTTTTCAACCTTTTGAATTATTATTTTAAACGGCCGCTAAGTATCATTCATTAAAATTTGAAAAAGTGATATTCAAATATTCGTTGGTTTGATTTTCTGCAATTACGTAATAAACTTGATTACAGGAGTAATTTGCAATGTTAATTAAATTAAATACAAATATCAGGGGACGGATGGATTATGTTTATGTTTATAAATGTCACAAGTCTGCTCATTCACTATCTACAATTCAAAAGTGGTCAAGTGAATTTAAACGTGGGAGGGAAAGCAACGATGAGGACCCTAGATCTGCTGGGCCTGTTGAAGTTACTTCACAGGAAAATGTATAAAACAGTGGAGAAAATTATATTGGAGAATGGTCGAGTGAAGGTAAAATCGGTAGCTCAAACAACCAATTCTTATTAATTAATATGTATTTTTGCTGTACAACGATATCGTCCTTGATCATCTTAACATTGTCATAAGTTAGTGTGAAATGGGTGCCGCGAATGCTGACAACGCTTCAGAAAGATATTCCTGTTGCTTGTTGATCTGACTTAGCTAACTGAGCTATGCAATGAAAATCCTGATGAGGTACTCCCAAAAATTGGTACTGGAGATGGGTTCATCATTACGACCGAAAGAGCAAACAAAAGTCCATGCAGTGGCACATTAAAGGAACACCTCATCCCAAGAAGTTCAAGGTCATCCCTTCAGCTGGCAAGCTCTTTGCCAGAATATTCAGGGATTTTGAAGGAATATTACTGATCGATTATAGAGATAAAGCGTGTAAATATCACAGGACAGTACTTCGCTAATATTTAACGGCAGTTAAAGAAAGTAATCAAAGAGAAGATGTGGTAAATTACCCAGGAATGTTCTGCTTCTGCCCGACAACGCCCTTGTGCATACTGCTCATATTGTCGAGGCTGTTGCTTTTGAATCTGGGTTCTTAACTATTATTCACCCACCGTTTAGTCCAAACTTGGCCCCCAGCGACTTCTTTTTGATACCTAAACTTAAAAAAAATCTGGGATGAAATCGATTTTCTGACGATGACCGTTGAATATGTCGTGGATATATTATTTGAAACTAGGTCTGAACGTTTATAATATCACTACATAGTATAAAACAAAGTCGCTTGACGCTGTCTGTCCCTATTTATGCCTTTAAAAATACGTAACGGATTTTGATACGTTTTTTTTTAATACATAGAGTGATTCAAGAGGAAGGTTTATATGTATAATAATTTAACCCGGAGCGAAGCGAGGACGGGTCGCTAGTACTTAATATTGCAATAAACGACCCAAACCAAGATTTCCTGAGTGCCTTGGATGAGTACGAAATTGAATCGATTGAATTAGATCACTTAGAAGAAAAGCAATCTGTAACATTATTTTTTACTCATATTAAGTAGAACTTGTTACACGATTTCAAAATTTTGTTTAACTGCGCCAACTTTTGACAACATGCCACATTGGTCGAAAAAAAATATTTTTCCTGTACGAAAAGTCAAAAGTTGTTGAATGATAACGAGAAATGTAGTGATGGCTTAAAAAGTATGAATTTATTCTGAATACGTCAACATTTTGGAATAATAGTTTAATGCAATTTACTTACGTTTCTACGTCATTGAGAATTAAATATCAAATTTTAGAATTACGAATTATAGGTAATTTTAAAGCCAAGGGAGGCAAAGGTAACATTTTTTATCACAATCATTCAAACCTTAATACCTGTAAACTAATTAACAGAAATTAAAATTAAAACTAACTAACGTATTAGAAACTTAAAACTATAGGTATGTAATAATATTTACGTCAATATCTGGGACACCCTGTATGTTATAAACTTTGAGTTTAACAGCGAAGTTTTACTTTAAAGAAAATAAAGAGACTAAATTCGCTACAATACGGTTTTTGGATTATTTCTAAATACCCAATATTTACTGAGATACAATACTTGGAACTCGCAGACATTTTCAAACGAGACTCTTGCGCGGGGGTCGCCTTGCCGCCTTCTAGTTAGGCAATGTCGTGTAGCTGTGATTTAATTAAGCAGGGATGTATTTTTATTACTATTATTGCTAGCTTATAAAGCCGTGACGGCATTTATGGTATGTATTTTGATAAAATTAAATTTTATTTACAAAACAATAAGGTGGCTATTGGACCTTAACCGCTTTTTTCTTAAGTATACACGGATTGACCGCCTTTTAATCTGTGACCTCTTTGCAGGTGGGTATTGTGTTTGTAAGCTATAAGGCGGCAAAAGTCCAAAAGCCGCTGTTAAGTCGTTGAAAATCAAATAGCCGCTTTTAAGTCTTGTACAGTATTACGTAAAATTGGCGGCTATCAACTTTTAATCACCTTTAAGTTAAGCAAGTGTTAAATAACTGCCTTTTTAGTAGCAATAGCCCAATAAATCGTCATTTAGCCGCTAGAGCGAAGGCTGTATCTCGGTGGTTTTTAAAGATATTGGCACCAAACCTAGATAGATCGATAGCTAATAATTAGCTGAATCGCGCTGTATAGATAACTCAAAAAGGTCGTATGATCCTTTAGTCGCCTTTTAGTTTAAGGACGGCAGCATGGGTCTCACTTTCCAATTACCATCAGGTGGACTGAGGGAAAAAAAGTGTCCACCATTCTAGTATTTCGTATAATCAATTACCTACCCCAAGGGTTTCCAATCTTTTATGTGTATTCCGCGACTCCTTCGCTTTTCATGTTTTTTTTTATTTTTTGAGACGTATTCCTTCATTTTTTATAATTTCATTTGCCATAATGGTCACTGACTATAACCTTAATTTTCCGTAATATCACATACCATAATTTAATTTACCATAAAGACATTTTTCCTGAAATCGTAAACCTTTCAGGTAAATTTTACATGCCATCAAATAAAGCCCAATAGGTTAGGTTAACATAACATAACATAGCCATTTATTCCAAGTTTTACATAAAATTTACAAATTTTCAATCATCATCATAAATAATTACTAATTTTATTAGCGCAATATTATTGTAAGTTTTTTTTTTATATTTATAATATCATAGTATCTTTATAATTTTTACAATTCTAAATAGCTCACGGTTTTAGAAAAATGCGTTTATGGCACATGATTCGTATGGCATATAAAATTATGTCATTTGAAATTCGATCAAACTATAGAGAATCTTTTTGAGGCCGCCTTGCAAAGGAAGATCCGCGTGTGATTACGATTACTCATTACATCTCATGTGCCGGTGACGTGAGAAGACTGATTTCTAAATAACCAAGAAACTTTTTCTTGTAGAAATGCATCGCTCGCGCTGCGCTCCGAAGACGATCAGGACGCGACCAGCCAGTTCGGGGAATGCAAGAAAGAGAGGAAAGCAAGCGCTGCCACCGCTCGCTTCACCATCTACAAGGCCAATAAGGCTAGCAAGAAGAAACGAGAGAAGTCTTCTGCTAAGAAAGAGAGGAAAGCCACTAAGACACTGGCTATAGTTTTAGGTCAGTATGATCCTAGTATAGTAGTGTAGTATGGTACTTATACTCACACGACATGTTAGCCTAGTTGGTAGTGACCCTGCCTTCAAAATAGTTGTCTCGAGTTAAAATCCCGGTAAGGGCAGATATTTGTGTGATGAGCGCGAATATTTGTTCCTGAGTCTTGGATGTTTTCTACGTATTTAAGTATGTATTTCTCTATATAAGTAAGTTCATCGTTGTCTAGTACCCAAAGTACAAGCCTAGAGTTTGGGACCAGGTCAATGGGTGTGAGATTGTCTAATGTTATTTATTTTTTATTTTAGTTTTGGAAGGTTAGGAAGGGAGTCAGAATAACTGGCTAAAACACTCATTACGTAAAACGTCAAATTAGAGTCAAAGAACTTCTCGAACTCAATTTAGGTCGAGCTCAGCGTGACCGTGCTCTATTAAAATTTGCCTTGTAATCACTAACGATGCATTTAGTTATCATTATTGGCAACATAATTTGGTCAAGGAATTCAAATGTTATTCTACCTTATATTTTTGAAAGTGTTCAGTTTTGATAAGTTACGCACTGTGAATAGTTAACTGCATACCGCCCGACCAAGCTTTTCACAATTTATGAAACCTAGCAAATAATGTACAAAACGGAAAAGGTATTATTATTAATACTAAAGGTCTTTCTACAGGTGTTTTCCTATTCTGCTGGGGCCCATTCTTCACCTGCTCAGTCTTGGACGCGGTTTGTGGCAAGCTGGGCCTGCCCTACAGCCCCGGGGTCACCGTGTTCATCCTCACCACGTGGCTCGGCTACATCAACTCCTTCCTCAACCCCGTCATCTACACCATCTTCAACCCTGAGTTCAGGAAGGCCTTCCGCAAAATCCTCCACTGTGGCACCTAGCCCATAGACTATTTGGTCGTCTTCACGCAGTAGGTCTTATAAATCTTTTTTGGCGATTTGGTTTGGAGTCGAAGTAATGAAAAGGGAACTTAATATAAAGAAGTGAGTTTCATTTATTAGGCGAGACGAAAATTACTTATTACATTGTTTCAAACAGGCAAGCGTTTGACGCTTTACCTTGTACATTTAATATTTTGTTTTTATCTAAAAGAAACAAGAACTGTGAAACATTAAATTCAAATAAAGTTATATTAACTATTGTGAAGTAAAGAATGTAACTTTATATTAACTTCTATTTATAAACGTGTATTTTGTAACAAATATCAATCCAATCAATTTGTCAATAAATCGAATTGTGTAATTGTAAAACCATCAAAATTCAAGAAAAGGTTGGTTTTATTTACAAACGCTATTGGGAAACATTTATGAAATCTCATGTTTTCATATTTCATGAAAACAAAGCAATATAACAACGAAGACGATATTGGGTTCCATTGTAATGGTGCATTTAGAACTGAGGGTGACATTAAACATTTATGACTTGGTATAACCTCGCCCGCCCGAGACCTGCTCGACGACCAAATACAAAGTGAATTGTGTATCAAAAGACATTCGAATATAAGTGATACCTCAATTTTAATAATATTGTACGTTTAAAGTAGAATTCTAGCATATCATTTTGTATATAAAAATACTAGTGAAGTTATTGTGAATGTGAAAGTTAATAAAGCAGGCGGAAAAGCTTGTTCTTGCGTACAATATAGCTCTAGTCAGTATTATACCTAAGGTATTATTAAATTTATGCCAAATTATATAATGACATGTATAATAGCAATATCTGTAAGCTTTAGTTTGTTTAAGGTTGTGATTATTTTAACTTTAATTAAAGACATACGCTGGTACTTTTGAATTGTTAAAGACGTTTCTCAAATAGATCAAAGTATTTTTAAATGGAAATATGTCTGTTGATAACACCAATCTTAGAGTTTTGTTTCGACGCTAATTCTGCTCCTAGTTGTAGAATCCATATTTTGCCTTCTCCGTCCATCGTTTTGTTTGCTTATTTGCCAGTGTATTAACATTTAAGATAGCTTTAAGATGTAGTTCGTTGTCCTTGAGACAAAGATGCACTGCGAGATTTGACAAGGTAGATATTACTCGCCAAATTGACCATATCAACAATAAATTGTGTTAAAATGATCTCGAGTAATGTAGGAAATTATTAATATTTAAGTAACGTGTAAATAATTGTAGAACCTATCAGTATTATATTTTATAAAACGGCGAATGTGTAGCCATGCTATATTTGTAGAATGATCTACGCGATGTCCAAGACTTTAGAATTCGTTTTGACAATTGTCAAATTTAGCTCATGTTAGTGTCAAATGATATTTTCCAAGATTGAAACTAATAAAATATATTTACTGCATGATGAAAACGTTCATAATATGATTCTGTAGAAATTGTTTTAATTAAGCATTACAAATTATCCCTATTTTTTTTGTCAATTGTTAAGAAGCGCTAGTAGAATTTTGACGTGTAAACGTGCCCGTGCACTGAATAAACAACTTTTATTTTTTATCTTTATCTTAATAATTCGATTTCGATAAAACAATTCTTTTGTTCTTTTTAAACAGCAGTTGAAATAAAAATATAATTGGCTGCGCCATAATTACATACACCTTTAATAAAATATATTTCTTATTTAATTCAAATCAAACATTATATATTTTCACACGCACCTCAAACGCATCCATTACATGTGGCAACACTTCCTCCCTCTCCCCTCCCCCCGCTACCTCTCGTCAGTCAAAAATGTTAAAAAACCGACTCACGCGCGCGGGAATGACTTATTCCAAATCAATCTCAAAACATTAAGAAAATCGCTTCAACAAGACTATATCTAATAAACATTACATGCAGTGAAGTGTTGTGGTCCGAAGTGCTGTGTGTTTTGAACTCAAATTGGAGAAGGGTTATCGTCTTCAAGAGGTATGTTCCTAGCCCCTCCAAGTGTGGTCCTTACGAACCTGGATTCCTCCTAATCTTACTCCTCACAGTTTACACATACTCCTCACTTATTTTTATTTACTTACTTATATAAACGCATTTATAACGCAAACGCAAATATTTATTTTAATACCGCACCGCGTGTCAACCAACTCAAATTTATTCGCATCGCTCATATAGTTTTCTCTTTCATAGGAGATTATAGTCTAAACTCATGTATTTCATCTATATTTAAAGTTTATAATCTTATTTCCAGTTAAACGTTAATATTTCTAGTAAATATCATTAATTTGTTCGCCGCTTGCGGTATACGTAGGTACCTACCGCCGTCATCCGCCATATTTGTTACTCGCCGCGCGCCGCTTCCCACCTATTGACTCGTCACATTCATTGCAAGTATTTAAACTTTCACAGTTTCATTACGCATCTTTATAAATATTTTGCCTACCACAATGGGAGGCAATGAAAAAAATATTACTGAAAGTTCAAGTAACGGCAATGTCATGATTAACTTTCTCGAACATAAAAAACAAAGTTTGTTCCACATTATTCAAGAAGTATATAACCTAAGTCTAAAGGTTTCCAATGATATTGAACGCATTCAGTTTCTTGCTAGGGCTCAATCTGTAGATAAAACCCGCTCGGACTACATAGATACCATTGATAAACTTATTATTGAGCAACTTCAACAAAACCCAAAGGTACAACCAAGTTATAGTATCCTCAACACATTTGATGAGCTATATTGTTATATCAAACAAACGGAAACCACTCTGAGGCAAGAGCTTGATGACAAAAAGAAAAATGATAATTTTAATATTAAATTGCCTCCGCTTCAGCTCACAAGTTTTGATGGCACTCCTAGTAAATGGCCAGTGTTCTATGAAAATTTCTGCAGTGTTATACACACTAATACTCGTCTCACAAATGCTGAAAAGGTCCAATATCTAATTGGCTGTCTCTCCGGCAAAGCACTCAATGTTTGTGCTGGAATAACCGCTACCTCACAAAATTATGACATCTTATGGCAAGCTCTTCTAGCTAAATACCAGGATACCAGGGTACAGGCTTCTATCTATTTAGAACAAATGCTACAGCAAAAACCTGGCCAATCAGCTGATAATATACTTGACAACTTTTGCTCCGCTGAAGCAGCTTTGCAGCGCTTACAGATTGACAATTTGTCAGATTTCATGATAACTCATATTGCATTAAGCAAGCTTGATAAGTCTATGCTAGACTTATTTGAACAATCTCACAGACACCTAGAAAACCCTACATTTTGTAATTTAAAAAAGTTCTTGATTGAACAAAGTAAACTCCAAGCCCTCCATGCGCCTTCATATTCGAAGTTTAATAATAAACCTTTTAGTAAACCCGCACCGGTTAATAAAACAAAATCGTTTTGCACTCAAATTGATATTCCTCAGACTGCCTACAAATCTGACATTAATTCTCAATCGCAACTGTGCAAAGTATGTAACTCTGCTAATTCTCACCCTTTATTCAAGTGTGAACATTTCTTAAAACAAAATACGCAAACACGCAACGACATTGTTCGTCAACACACATTCTGTATAAACTGCTTAGGCTTTCATCATGTCAATTCTTGTAAATCATCTAACAGATGTTCATTTTGCAGTCGCAAACATCACTCGTTACTTCACTACGACAATAACAATTTAAACATCTCTCGCCTCCCGCGCTCAGCTGATTCCTATATTAGTATGAATGATAACAGTGATAACAACAACTCGAGTTATCAGCGCGTTTTGACAGCGCCTATGCGCAGCGAACGCGCCCCGCCTTCGGCCAACGTCGCCGCGAATCGTTCGTCTCACTCGCACCCGCAGCCGCCGCGTGATCAGCGCCCGCCGCCTGCGAGTACTGCTCGCACTCACAGTGAATCTATGTCTCAGCCGCGGCCGCACACTTCCCGCGCGAATTCAAACAGTGATAATCTTAACTTTGCGCTGTCAGTTACGGTTCCCGCACACATTTCGAGCAATAATACTACTGTATTATTACCTACAGCGTCTGTAGATGTATACGAAAATAATAAAATAAACCGTATGCGCTTATTTCTCGACACGGGGTCAATGAGTAACTTCGTTACAAAGTCTTGTTGCGAACGTTTAAATTTAAAAATAAAACCCGCACTCTCTGTCGTTAAAGGCATAGGTCAAATTGAAAATAGCTCTTTTGGAACAACGCAGTTTAAAATGTACTCTCGCTTCGACTCCCGCTGTAGTTATACAGTCAGTGCTCGCGTTATAGATACAATAACGGATTTCTTGCCCAACGCCGAAATTGATAACACAGAACTAACCCATTTACATGATCTGCCGATGGCTGATGAGCATTATCACACACCAGGTGAAATAGATTGTTTGATAGGCAACGAGCTATTCCCGCTGTTACTCGGATCGCATAAGTTGACTTCGCCGAACTCCTCGGCCGTAGCTATACAAACCACTCTCGGATATGTCGTCATGGGAAAAGCCCAATGTGTCTCGCACTCGCTAAACGCAAATACTCTCTCTCGTACTCGAGAGGAAATCGCTCCATTTACGCATAATGTCTCCGCTAATTCTCACTCGCAAAACTCTGAAAAATCTTTCTTTTGTCAAACGGAAGCTGTCTCACTCGATAAGTTAACGCAACGCTTTTGGGAAATAGAAAATGTCCCCGATAAAAAACACCGTAGTCCCGACGACGAAGCATGTGAATATATATTTCAATCTACTTACTCACGCGATGATACAGGCAGATACTCTGTTGAACTCCCGTTTAAACATCAGCCTTCCGACTTAGGACACTCGTACTCAATAGCTAAACGCCGTTTCTTAAATCTGGAAAAGAAACTCGACTCATCCGATTTACGTCATGATTACAACGCGACTATTCAAAACTATATAGATCAAGGCTATCTCTCTGAAGTTCCAAATACTTTTCAAGATTCTCAGGTTTATTACATGCCGCATCGAGCTGTTTATCGTCCCGAGAAGGAAACTTCAAAAACTCGTGTCGTCTTGGACGCGGGATGCAAGACTACTTCAGGCAAGTCTCTCAATGACTTACTTTACGTAGGCCCGATGCTGCAAAGTAATATTTTTGAATTACTTCTCAATCTCCGCATGTTTTCAATCGCGTTAACCGCTGACATCGAAAAAATGTATTTTCAAGTTAAGCTTTGTCCAGATCATCATTCATTTCAACGGATACTATTTAGATTCGATTCCGAAGCGCCGATTAATATATATCAATTCAATAGAGTTTGTTTTGGCGTATCTAGCTCACCCTACCTCGCCATGCGTGTCGTGCGTCAGCTCGCCGCCGATAGTCGCGACTTATACCCGCTCGCCGCTTATGAAGCTGAAAACCATATGTACGTCGATGATTATGTCACCTCAATAGACGGTGAAAACACCGCTGAAACAGTCTATAAAGAAATGATCGCTATGTTCAAATCTGGAGGTTTTGATTTAGTAAAATGGATCTCGAATAATACTCACCTCATGTCACGCATTCCAACCGCTCATAAAGGTCCTACAGCTGTTCACTTTGACGATGACCCCAACGCAGATACTAAAGTCGTAGGTATGCATTGGCAACCTACTGATGATAATTTCCAATTTAATATAAATATAGATTTTCCAGAAACTTGCACTAAACGCTCGATCCTGTCAGTCACCGCACGCCTATTCGATCCGCTAGGTCTTATCAGTCCAGTCGTTGCTTATATGAAGCTGCTTATCCAGGAATGCTGGAAGTTACAACTCGATTGGGATGACAAGGTCCCTGATTGCATCCTTTTTAAATGGAAACAATTTCATAAAGAACTTCCGCACTTATCAGAAATTAAAATACCACGTCATGTTGGAATAACATCTACACACCGAATAACATTATTTGGATTTGCAGATGCCAGCCAGCAGTGCTATGGTGCTGCCATTTACATTCGAATCGATACAAATGAAAACGCTACCGCTCATTCTGTAAAATTACTCACCGGTAAATCTAAAGTCTCTAATCCAAATAAAACTCTCGCCCGCCTAGAACTTTGTGCTGCTGTTTTGCTTGCTAAATTAATTGATTCGGTTCGTGCTGTCCTTATCAAACGTTGCAAAATAAATAAAATATACGCATTCTCTGATTCCACAGTAACTCTTACCTGGATACACTCACCCGCGCACAAGTTTCATACGTTCGTAGCTAACCGCATCGCTCAAATAAACGAATACTTGCCTGCATCTCACTGGTTTCACGTCCGGGGTGTAGAAAATCCCGCTGACATCGTGTCGCGCTCTGTAACACCTACAGGGTTAATAAATAACACCCTCTGGTTCCACGGCCCGCAATGGATGTCCGCACCTGTCAATACTTGGCCTGTAAAAGAATATAAAATTAATCATAATGACAATATGGAGTCACAAGAAACTAAAACTATATCCCTTCACGCACAAACTGCGACTACAACGGCAACTTCGCATCCTATACAAGATCTCTCCAATCGCAGTTCGACTTGGACCAAATTCATTCGTTCGCTTGTATACGTACTTCGTTTCTCAAAGTCACTTAAATCTCAAGGTTCTATAACTATAGATGATTTAAATCAAGCAGAATATTACGCACTACGTTATGTACAAAGTACGTACTTTATCCACGAAATAAACGCACTTAAAAACCATAAAACTTTAACCAATAAAGTACTTTTAAAACTTAATCCCTTTCTTGACGATCAAGGTCTATTGCGAGTAGGTGGTAGGCTCTTCCATTCTCATCTGGATTTTAATCAGAAGCATCCAATATTGCTCTCAGCCAAAGGTCGTATAGTGTCACTTTTAGTTGATTATTATCACACATCGAATTTGCACACTGGTCCCGCTCTGGTACTGTCTTTAATACGTCAAAAATATTGGATTCTCTCTGCCAGAAATTTAATTCGACAAAGGGTACACAAATGTAACTTATGTTTTAAACTTAAACCTCGAAGTACTAACCCACCAATGGGCGATCTTCCCGCAATCAGAGTCACGCAAGTAAAGGCTTTCGTACATACCGCTGTCGACTACGCTGGACCATTTTATATAACGCATATACGTCATCGTGGAGTTAAAAGCCATAAGGCTTATATTTGCTTATTTGTTTGTTTGACGACCAAAGCGCTTCATTTGGAATTGGTCTCAGACTTGAGTACTGATTTATTTCTCGCCGCGTTCAAACGCTTTATGTCTCGCAGAGGCCCAGTTTCAATTTTGTATAGCGACGGAGGTACGAATTTTATAGGTGCAAAACGCAAATTAAACGAAATTTATCCCTTAATACAGTCCACTGATTATCAAAATTATCTTGGTCATTATTTCACCCAACAAAAGGTTCATTTTAAACATAGTCCACCTTATGGTCCGCATTTTAACGGATTAAGTGAAACGAATGTCAGATCTGTTAAAAACCATTTATTTAAAGCTATCGGGAATCAAATATTGACTTATGAGGAATTTAATACAATTTTAGTACAAATTGAGAGCTTACTGAATAGCCGTCCAATTTGTGTTCTCTCTTCAGATCCTTCTGATCCATCTGCATTAACTCCTAGTCATTTTTTAAACGTAACTCCATTAAAATTTATGCCCGCGGAAAATGTAGATTTAACTCTCCCAATTAATAGACTCACTCGCTACCAACTTTTAAATAAAATAGTACAAAGTTATTGGAAACGCTGGAGCATGGAATATCTTTCATCACTTCAACAACGCGCCAAGTGGAACTTGCCTTCTGAACCTGTGAGTGTTGGAGCGGTGGTTATAATCAAGGATGACAATACGCATCCTATGTGTTGGCCTCTCGCTGTTGTCACAGAGGTTTTCCCCGGAAAAGACAATATAATACGCGTCGCAAGGGTTAAAACTTCCTCTAGTAGTTATATACGTCCGGTAACACGGCTCTGTCCGTTACCTAATCAATAATCTTATTTTATCAAAGGTACATCTTAGATATAATTTAGTTTCTTATTTTCTTTAAATTTAATATAATGTAGAGGAAACCTCTAGGCCCCCCGAAGTTGGCTGCGCCATAATTACATACACCTTTAATAAAATATATTTCTTATTTAATTCAAATCAAACATTATATATTTTCACACGCACCTCAAACGCATCCATTACATGTGGCAACACTTCCTCCCTCTCCCCTCCCCCCGCTACCTCTCGTCAGTCAAAAATGTTAAAAAACCGACTCACGCGCGCGGGAATGACTTATTCCAAATCAATCTCAAAACATTAAGAAAATCGCTTCAACAAGACTATATCTAATAAACATTACATGCAGTGAAGTGTTGTGGTCCGAAGTGCTGTGTGTTTTGAACTCAAATTGGAGAAGGGTTATCGTCTTCAAGAGGTATGTTCCTAGCCCCTCCAATAATGCAATAGAAATTCAATCAAATTTTATTTCAGTGTTCACTTAAATTAATTACAGCCAGAAATTACTTATTTTTATTTTCTTTCCCCTAATGAACGCGTCCGTCCAAGTCTCCAATCAGCACCGAATAAAGGCTTAAGCCTCTCCAGGCCAAGATTGTGCCTGCCTGGGTCTAAAGCTGGATTACTAATTTGTATGAGACAAAGCGGAAAGCAATTACGTATAACCAATATTTGTTATTTGTTTTGCCTCCTTCTACGACTATCCTTCAACAATGTCTACTCTATAACATTTAGGCAATGTTTTTGTAAGTCTATTCTCATCTACGTTTTCTTTTATTTAAAGTCATATAAAATTAACTCTGTCAAATTAACTGGCTACTTGGTTATTTTCAGAAGTACTCGACTCATAACCCACTGAAAAAACTGTACATTCAAAATTAACGTTGAGAAAATCTATAACACTACCGAATTGGGATAGCGAACCAGTGACTGTACACACTAGGTTTGACTCTTTCTTCTTTAGTGTTTAAAAAAAATCGCTTAGGATATGCGATACATTACAGTTATATTCTTATTGCTATTTCATTGGTAATTGCAGTACTTTTATTTTTAAAAGTTTTCTTTAAACATACGTTTTTTCGACGTTTTGACCAACAACAACAAGCTACAAGAAGCTCCATTAATAATTAGTTATCTTTTAAAATACGTAATTAAGTAAACAGCAAACACCTGTTTGTTTAATTATTTATGCTCAATGATTTAAAGACGTAGCAATAAAAGTAGATCTATTTAATATACATATAATATGTTTATTGTTAAAGTCCAGTTACATAGTTGTACATAACGTTAACGCGACAGGGTTCCTGTTACTTAAATGGCTCCTCGAGAGGAAAATATACTTGAATCTATATTATCTATTTAATAGAAAATGAATGTTGTAAATTTTGAATTTGGGGCTTCTAATATTTACGCGGGTAGGTATTGCTCAGGACTTTACGTAGTTAATTGTATAATATATTTAAACGGAAACTGTATAAAGTATGCTGACTGCCCCACTCGAGGTTCTAGTCGCGAGCATAAGAGTTTTGGTTGTATGGAAGACGATTGTAAGACGTTCCTTGGTCGATGTAAATATTATTTAGACTATGGAATTTAGTTTCCAAATCAGATTTCGAATTTGAACTCAAGAGATGTTAAAATGGGTTATTGTGTTACTTGATGCCGTATTATCAAAGCCTGTCATGTTCCATGCAGTAAAAGCGACAGATATATTATAATATGACTCCTATAACTATAGCTTCTTCACAGACTGGAACTCGTCAGTTTAAGATCTCATATTGCTTCCTCTGATTCAATCTCTCTTCAGCATAACTACATTTTGCCCTCGAATAAGTTCCCGAGTTCGAATTCTGATTTTGAAGCGAACTCTTAGTCGACCCCTAGTTTTTGTTTCTGGTGATGGGTACAGATTGCAAACGATGAACAAATTATATCTGTCAAATTTTGTGAAAATTCATTACTTGATTAACGTAAATTAGTTTTGATCTACTTGTATAATTAATGTCAGGTTACCAGTTTAATACGTGATTTAGTTCACTTGCCCTAATTATTGAATTGATATCTAAATATCAAGATATACCTATCTCAGCTAGATTTCATATGAGAACTAATCTTTCAATTCAACTTATTCTACTCAACCTTAAAGTAGAAGAGGTTTTTAAGTTTTAACACTTTAAGTCTAGTTCTTGCGATAGTGATGCAATGATATTTGAATGATTGAGTGCATTTTGATACTCGTAGCCCGTGTGGTTGCCGGGTTAGAATAGTGCCACTCCATGTCTTCCCGTGGATGTCGTAAGAGGCGACTCAGGGAATAAGGGCTTGTAGTATTGTTAGGCGATGGGCTTGCAACCTGTCACTAATACACTAGTAAACTTCTTGGCCTGATTGTGCAAAATGTGGTTACAGAATTATCGACAAGTCTTTTTAGAGTTGTTGGTATTTCTGTAGCTCTGCCTACCCCACTCTGGGAATGAAGGCGTGATGTTATGTATGTATGTATGTAAATATTTGTCGATTATTGCAACCTGTACCTACCAACTTGTTACGTAGTCTGCTATAATCTAATAAAATATCTAAATTATATAATTTAACTTAACATAAGGTAGTGTTTTAACTTTCTATGCAAAAATTGTGATGTTTTAAAGTATAACATTCCGTTTTTAAACTTTGTTTTTTTTTTACCCTGCCGCTAGCACATTGAACAAAATGCAAACGCGAAGTTTGTTTTTTCAACTACGTCATACTAAGTTTTTCACATTGTTACAGATTTGAAAGACTTAGTGTTAAACAATAGAACAAAATATAATGATAATTTAGTCTGTTCTCGACTTGGTAATTTACTTGACGTCACCCAAACTATAACGTTTCCAACTGTTCTCCACGTCGGTAAGTTTGGTCCAACTCTGCCTTCGCACAGAAAGGAAAGAGAAGAGTGGTGACACTTTATAACATGACAACATTTGGTTACTACAAAATTACCGACAAGTTTTCTTAGAGTTGAGAATGAAGACGTGATGTTATGTCTAACGCATAACACCATTTTGAATTACCAATATTAAAAAAAAAATACGTAAGAACTAGTGAGGAGATGGCTGCATTTAATTTCGTTTGCAAAGTAATATTATTCTTGACTCCAAGTAAATTATAAGGATAATAAACAAGTAGAGTAGTCTAGAAGATATTAATTGAAACTAATTTATTCACGTAAATTTTAATTTCATGCAAGCACTGGGGAATGGTGCATTGCTGAGTGTAACCCTGTTGGCATCAGGGTGCAGCACCACCGATGTTCTTTTAAGTTTCTTATGTTTAAGTTAATTAAGTTGATAGAGGTGCTCTTTAAAATCCAACAAAATATTTTTGGTTCTTTCTTTATTTCAATTTTAATGAACACTTTGACCTTGGGTAAAGCAAAAAGAACCATGTATATCTGCGAAATGCAAATGAATCTGCCTAACATTTACAAATAATTCCTTCCTAAAATTGATTAACCCGTTGAGCGCCATGGCATATAAAATGTGTACAATTTCAATCTTAATTCAAACCACTCTGATTTCCGAATTCAAATATCGTTATGAACACACGGTGTTCATAGGGCGCGCGTGCACGTGGTGAACATAACTATTATATAAAAAATGCTGCTTGTATCAATCATAAAAATGATTTTTTTATTAAACATAACAAGTTATTTCCACAGTGGTCTTAGACTAGGCAGCGTATGTTTAATGGTGACAAGTTTTCAGAAAAAATAATTTCAAAATTTACAACATCATCGCACTTTTGACCTTTAAATTATGTAGGGTTAACTGTTATTACTACCGTGGTTGCCGGGTTAAAATAGTGCCACTCCATATCTTCCCGTGGATGTCGTAAGAGGCGACTACGGGATTTAGGGCATGTATTACTGTTAGGTGATGGGCTCTCAACCTGGCACTACGAGTAATAATGTACTGTTCCGTGTTCTCTTTTATTTTTTATTTTTTGGTGTTCAATAAAGAGTATTTGTATTGTATTGTAATAATAATAATAATACACTGGTAACCATCTTAGCCTAGTTCTGCAAAACGTTGTGTACCCCACTCTGGGAACGAAGACGTGATGTTATGTATGTATGTATGTAACTACACTCGTAAACAGCTGTAGCAAAACGCAAAAAGAATTGAACAAAGCACAATCTTACTTAAAACTCTAAACTACATATCGTAAAAGATTCAACGAAGCACGTCCGACGAACACCCCTAATGAAAGTAAATTACAAACCAAACGATCCCCCCTCTTATACCCACTACAATTATGTAAAGAGGTTCCGATCATGCAGTTACACTGCCAGCTAACGAAGAGCCGTCCATATCCATCCAATAACCAATTTAGTACTGAAACTACAGCAGGGGCGAGGGGCGAGGGAGGTCAGGTGGTAGTGGGTATCGTCGGAATGCGAATGCGGGCCATGCTCAATTTGCTTTGACCGCTGCAGGATAATGGATTTTGGTATTAGAATTGGTTTTATTGTATTGATATGAACGTTATACGTAACATTGTTTAGAATCTAATAAAGTAACAAGCAAAGTTTTCATTTTTGCTAGTTAAAGTGGCTCTTAAAATATTAATTTTAGATTTCGTACTCAACCTATCTATGTCTCTTTCAGAGCTGATATTTCTTATAAGGCCCACGTATTTTTTATTAAACTTACCTAAAACCATCCCAATCAAAGTAACTTTCTTTAGGAATAAACCGCGTCCGAATCGGCACATCCATTTGTGAGATACGATGCTACAGATATACACAAAGAGATACACACGATATACTTTTTACACTCCTCGGTTTTTGTCGGGGGTTAAATTATAATGCCAACTAAAGATTATCACTAAAACAAATAAAATCATTAAAATATAATTTGTAATAGGTATATGAAATCAAAGGCCCTAGCCAAGATGCGTACCTTCGCTAACTAGCGTTTCTATTCATTTTGTTTTAAAACCAATCGCGTCACTGATGGTAGATCACGTGACTTTTCATATGACGTGATCTACCAGTGACGCGATTGGTTTAAACATAAAACGAATAGAAACGCTAGTGTCCGCATCTTGGCTAGGGCCTCTCATAATTAACAAACAGAAAGTGAATTTGTGGTTACATGTTAGGCACGTATCAAATCCATCGGTCCTTCACAACACAACAACCACCATTTTGCAAGAAACTACCTTTATTAAGAGTATACCTTTCTCTTTCTTCTTTTATATTCTTTTGTACGGACTTAAGTATAAAACAAAGTCGCTTTTTCTGTCCCTATATCCCTATGTATGCTTAAATCTTTAAAACTACGCAACGGATTTTGATGCGTTTTTTTTTAATAGATAGAGTGATTAAAGAGGAAGGTATAATACTATATGTATAATACTTTAATCCGGAGCGAAGCGAGGGCGGGTCGCGAGTTTAAAATAAAGTCTTAATGCCGTTGACGTCGACACCTTCAATTTGCATGCTGCTTCTATGAGTAATCCACTAAGCTTTCATTTCAATGAGAGGAAAGCTGAGCCATGCGTTATGCAATTTTAAGAGGTAAAATATATTATCAGGCTTTAGTATTATTTCTACCTTTCTTATACGATTCATTAAATTAATCATCATAGTCATATTTCAATACATAGTTCATTTGTTTAGATTTATTTTTATGGGTCGGTAAAGGCAAACGAGCACACCACTCTTATTTAATCACAAAAATCACACAGTAACGTCAAATAAAGTTAATTTCCCGAAGACGAACAAAATAAACGGGTTTAAAAGATGTTTAATTTTTAAATTTAATTAGTTAATCACGTTGAACTTGTATAAAAGGCTCTTAATTGATTACAACAATTTTCTTTTAATTTAAGATTCCTATTGTTAGGTTTGTATGCGTCAATCTTAGGTGACAATATCACGGAATTGTCGTAGGAATTTAAATGATTAAAATTAATATTTTTGGTCGCTATATAAAAATAAAAATAATAATCAAGGGCCAAGGCACGTATTGTGAGGAGGTTCCTCACTCTGCCCTGACCGCCGGAAGCTTGAGCCCTGCCCCGCTGCCGGTGGTTTTTTATAATATTTACTTTTTATACGAGTATTGTTATTTTACTTTTATATCTTAAAATTTATTGTAAAATACGTGACCTACAGATTAAAAATAAATATCTATAAAAATAACAACACAAGTAATAATAATAAAAAATGCCACGTTTTAATTTCCGTCCTGGGCCCGTATTATGGTCGCCTTTATCGCGGTGGATAAAGCATCCGTCACTCTCGCACTTACATAATGGTCAGAAAGTGACAAATGTTTTATCCACGTCTATCCACATCGATAAACAAGGCCATAATAGGCCTGCTGAAGAAGAAGCTGAGATGCATTTTATTTACGGCCTATGTAACGGCAACGCCTCTGAGGCACCACGGGAATACAGGCGGCGTTATCTCGGACACATAACCCTGGTACGTTCATTAATGCAAGTATTTCTAATTGATTACTTCATTGCTTCATTTCTCAGTTCTTATTTTATGTTCTACTTACCATATTATTATTGTTACAGTTACACCAAAAAACATCGTATCAAAAAATAAAAAAGTAAAAATGACACACCTGGGAATCAAACCAGTGACTTCTTGACACAGTAAGCCAAAGCCACTTTCGCCGAGCCAAGCGTTCGAGTACCCGTCGAGTGTTATCTTTACTGGGCCTCTATTCTACTGCGTTATAACGATACCGCGTTTGACGTGTTTAAGGATCGTTTATGTCTCGGTCACCACTATTGTAAATGACAAGAATTATCAAAACGTTGACAATACGGAAACACGTGGAAGACGATATCGTTATCACCGTGTAGATTTCCAGCCCTTGTGTGTGTGTATGTCACGCAAACATTGACGTTTTTGACACTGACTATTAGTTAATTCTAAAGGCCCTTAAAGAATGATCGAATTATGGGCATTTTCAAAATAAAGTGTACTCTAGTTAATCAAAATTGAGAAACGTTAACTTTTGTAGGTTTTGTGACGAAATTAGCCAAATAAATGTATGGCAAATGTTTGTCACAAAACATTGTTCTAAACAGTTTTTTTTTATTTATATTTCAAAATCTAATCTACCACTTAGTTTCTATGGTGTGCCGAAGTTATTGTTAGTAAAAAAGGGCCGCGACCAGAAATTTATAGCTTAAATACAAAAATAGGCTAGGGCTTTTAACAGACTTCGTCGGGATCTTTTTTGTGTATTTCACTGGACCGATTTCATTATTTGTTTTGTGAGAAGAAGTATACTTTTTTGATGGAATCTAGGAGAAATCGAGTGATCTTCTCAAATGTTATAGGCATGCATATAGCGATTTAAATAATTTCAGTTACATATCAAGCATTTGCATTCAAAAAGTATCACTTGGTGAAATGGATCTGACGATGAAGACTGATGGGCACCGGAACTCCTCAATTATACCTATGTCAGGGGGGGGCGATAAGATATTTCGATCAAGATAGTTAAACACTATGACGAAGCTAATTAAAATGGTTTAAATATATGACTATGACATTTCCGCGGCGTTGCTTGATTTTAAAAGTACTTATTTCTTGCGTTTTTGACGGCGTTTTTTGTTTTTGTTTGAAAAAGTGACAAAAGGTTTTATATGTTTATACAATACAATACACTTATTGAACACAAACCAAAAGAAACATAGAAAGTAAAAACAATTAAATTCTTACACCGTAGACAACAGGCGGTCTTATCGCTATAAGCGATCTCTTTCAGACAACCTTCACAACCTTTGGTAGAAGAGACATAAACATTTAAATAAATATTTCTTTTTCTATTTCTATATTAGTAATGATGAGTAAATTAACCGGCATAACGACGAGGTGCGATACCGGGCGTTAGTTCCAGCGACTCACGCTGGAACGACTCACTTGATTGAAGATCACTTGCCGCAGCAGACGAAGAACAGTACGACAACGTTACGGATGAAAGACTTCCACTCGGATCTACTCCATCTTTCTTTTATTAGGCTTCCGTAGTCAAACTAGGAGCCCTTATAATTTCGCCATGTCGCTCCGTCCGCAGCCTAGCTCAGAGACTCTTAGTACTAGAAAGCTGCAATTTGGCATGAATATGCATATTAGTCACGCCAACAAAATAGTAGTATAAAATTTTGAAAAAAAAAATCGTTGATCTGCTCTACACGTCGTAACGTGGCGATGTATTTTATTTTCTCGTCTACCCCATAGTGTGGCGTATCGTTGTATAGGTCTTTCAAAAATATTACGGGTTTAAAGAATCTGTTTAGGAAATATTAAGCTTAAAAACGCATTTTTTTTATACTCAAGTGTCGTTGCAACTGCTGCGGTACCTGTTTTATTATATTTAAGACTATTTGCCCCGGTTTTAGATGCTCGAGATGTGGCGTATCGTGCCTTAGTAATGCTGAAAGTATGGGCTTTGTGTTTTAACCGTCTTTCGAATAAAACGTTGTGATTTCTTAATGTTCCAACTTTAAAAAGTACATAGTGACGATAACAGTCAACGAATGAAAATATTAAGCAAACATGGTCCTGATTCCACATTGAATTATTAGCGTAGCTTGCTTCGATATCGAAATAATGTTATTGACGTTATACTTGTTCTTACTTGACTTATCAATGTCATAACTTCAACATTGTGATTACGATACCCCAGCAAGATAGGCTAAACCAAAGTAGAATACGGGCTAAGGATATTGTAACGGTCGTTAAATAAAGCCTTATAGTTTTTTTATGATATGTTTAATTTGAAATTAATCACAATAAGGCAAAAGACAAATAATACGAGTATGCTCATAGTTTTTAAATCCCGTCAAAAACAGAGGGGTGGAAGTTTACCGTGTGTATCTGTTGTGTTTGTCTGAGGCATCATACCTCCCAAAAGGATTGACTGATTTGGACCGGTGTCTTTTAAACGAAAGCTACCTTGTTTTATCGGGATGCTTTTTATCTAGCTTTAATGTAAAGCTTTGAAGAGGTCGCCATTGTATCGGAGGTTTTATACAAACTCTTAAAAACAAAAGCTATCTTTCCTGTGGTCAATAGTTAAAAGCTTGTGTGCATACAAGTTTTGTTTTTATGTGATAGATCTAAAGCAGTCCTGACACCGTTAATGCGGGAATGGGCTTAGCCAAAAAATTAGGGCTTAAAAACGTTATCTTCCGGCGTGTCCACAGGAAAGACGCTAACCTAAATCTGTTTATGACCCTTTTATCTATACTCCGGAGTAATGAAAACGGGTTACTTTCAATAGAGATTCATAACTTTGACCATCATCATCACTAAGTGAGTCGTTTTTATTGCTTTTGACTATATTTAGTTGTGAGTATTGCACAGGCACTGTACATTATTCTAACCGGAACTTTCGTCACTAGGGTAATAAAACACGCCACTGTACATTGCTCTATACCAACCAAAACTTTCTTTACGAGGGTACTTAAACACGGCTCTGAACATTGCTCTGTACCAACCGAAACTTTCGTCACTAGTGTAACAAAACACGGCATTGCCCTCCGCAGCATAATGTACAATACGCAAAATGTACACTACACGCAAAATGTAACAACCGGTAAATTGTACAATACGCAAAATGTACACAACGCTTTATGTACACAAGCGAAATGTACAAAAAGCAAAATGTACATACGCACAACGTACAAAACACAAAATGCACATCGCTAGCAAAACGTACAATACGCTAAATGTGCAACATGCAAGTCGGCTTACACGCAAAATGTACAAACAGCTAAAAACGATGCTGGCTAAAATTCAGTTTTGGCGTCGAGACGGCAGTCGTTTTGATGACGTCACTACGCGGGAGACGTAATACACTTAAGTCACTGTCTCCCGATTGTTTTGAGGTCCCAGTACTAGTACCAATCCTGCACAACCGATTTTTACCGGACCTTCGCATTAGGTATTCCCAACTCTACAGATTTTCTATTCATCAGAATCCCATGTCTACAGATTCTCTTTTCTACAGATTTTCCATTTAACAGAATCCCATGTTTACAGATTCCCATTTCTACAGAAGGCCTAGGCCTAGTCAACCCTCCCTGATTGGTCGGTTTTGGTGGTAGCTCATTCTGTGTCCATAGAGCTAGAAAACTTTAGAAAATCTTAATTGACAGAGTCGACAGAGCTCTTAGCGGAGCTCCTATTTCTGGGTTGTTTTGGCCCTCCGGGCCTCATATAAAAACGAACCTAACCTAACCTACCTACGACTTTGCGAAATTTATTATTTTTTCGTGTGTGTACATTATGTACCTACAGTTACGAATATTCAAAGTTGGGAATCTGTACTGTTAGGAATCTGTAGAGGTGGAAATCTGTGGGACTAGGGATCTGTAAAACTGGAAATCGGTAGAGGTGGGAATCTGTGGGACTGGGAATCTGTAAAACTGCGATTCTGTAATGGAAGTCTGTTGAATTGGGATTAATCCGTCTTTTGCACAGTTTGTGCTTTTTCGAATGTTCAGCCCATTCGAAACAAAAAAAAACAGGTATAGATATCTACTTTTATTTGTTTACTAGAACACTTACTGTAGGTACTTACAATTTAATTAAATTGCTTTAGTACTCGTAATTAAAAAAAATAACTTCATTCTGCTTAAAACAAAATCATAAATAATATCAACATATTACGCTGTTAATCTTACGTAAATCATTTTAGTTAAGAATTGGTCAACGGTAATTTTGTTGCTTCGTAGCTTTTTTAAGACCGAATTGTATCTTCGGTCGAATACCACGTCATGGCGTCTTCGATTTCTAGTTGGTGGTTTAGAAATACTTCTTATGATTTTGCGATCTGCAAAATTCGCCTCTTTTCGCAGTTTGTAAAGAAAGCAAAACAAATTATGTTTTTTTGAGATTTTAGTTTTCAGTCTTCGATGCCACCCCTCAACAGCGTTTGTAGTTCGGTGGCGTTGGTCCGCACAGCTGATAGCTTTCGAACTAAATTTTGGATACCATGTTTTTTCAAAATATTTTTTAAATGCGATCATAGCAGTCGTGTTTAATGCTGCAGACTCTGAAATTCGAAACCAAGCCTCCGGAATGCGATCTGCCGGCAGTAAGGGAAGAATTGAGCATTTTTGGATTACTGTTCTTTCTGAACCCGTAGAATTTACTCCCAGTTTATCAGCTTTCTTATGGATGGCATCGTTAAAATGATGGAAGCAGCCACTAAAATTTGCTTCAGGATAAACTGCTCTGAATGCATTAATTTGTGCGACTTCCCAGTCACATTTAAAGTGCTTAATATCGACGCCCAATCGGTTTTTAATAACACTGAATAAAAAATTGTAGCTCTTTTGGGTCTTATTGGCCATAAGAGCATCTACCCCCGGAGCAACGTTTGTTGACTGTGGATCGGAATCAATATCCGAATGGATGGTATATAATTGGTAATATGGTTGTGGCACAATTTTAAAAGTTGCATCCCCAAAATAGGAGTCAGATTCTTGCGATAGCATAAATAACCGCGATATTTCAGAGGCAAATACAATGACTTCATTTCGCCCGTCATCATCACTCACCAGAAATCCCTTCGATAATACCTCCGGTATGGACACTTCATTTGGATATCTAAACACCGTTTTTTTCGCATTAAGGTAAGTTTTGACTGCTCTATAAATTGTGTCCCTTTTTGACGCAAACGTTGGTGCATGTGCTGGATGGATCGTAGAAAAATTGTCCTCGAAAATTTGCTGGACAGGTCCTAGCTGATCGCAGGCTTCTTTTTTGACTTTATTCATGGCTATGAATATTTCATTTGCAACCTCATCAGGTTCACAAACATGTGGCGACTGCCGTAAAACATTATAGTTGGAGTCTGTTGATAAGGATGCAGTACACATCTCTCTATTCACGCATTGCCATAGGATACTGCCGTTTACGTTGACACGCTTACTTCTTCTATTAAAACGGTATCCATTTAGAAGCAATGTTGGATTACCCTTCTGGTTTTTTTCAATAACGGGTAAATTATCCATTATATTGAACAATCCCGAAAGGTTAGTTAGTTATAATATAAATTATAGTGACAGTGACGACGGGATTCTATGTGTCACCTATTAATATTCTCAAGTGCCAGTATTAACTTGTAGACGATAAGGAATGAGTTCTTACTACAGATTATTTTTAAATACTTTACGATAATAATTTTAGAAACCTGTAATTATGTACTTACGCCTCTTTGGCTCGGCGATAATTTTCAAATACCAACTAAAAAAATCTTACAAAATACCTACTTAATATTTGTAGGCGTATAATATGAAACTTTGTCTAATAGGTAATTTAATGTAATACGGAATTAATCCAGTTCATGACCTTTTAAATATGATGACGTTTCTTTGTAAAATCGTGTAAAATTCCATTATTTCTATTGTTTTCGAAATTCATACGTCTCTCTAGCTTGATAAAAATAATAAATATGATACCTAATGCGAAGGCCTGGTAAAAATCGGTTGTGCAGGATTGGTACTAGTACTGGGACCTCAAAACAATCGGGAGACAGTGACTTAAGTGTATTACGTCTCCCGCGTAGTGACGTCATCAAAACGACTGCCGTCTCGACGCCAAAACTGAATTTTAGCCAGCATCGTTTTTAGCTGTTTGTACATTTTGCGTGTAAGCCGACTTGCATGTTGCACATTTAGCGTATTGTACGTTTTGCTAGCGATGTGCATTTTGTGATTTGTACGTTGTGCGTATGTACATTTTGCTTTTTGTACATTTCGCTTGTGTACATAAAGCGTTGTGTACATTTTGCGTATTGTACAATTTACCGGTTGTTACATTTTGCGTGTAGTGTACATTTTGCGTATTGTACATTATGCTGCGGAGGGCGGCATTGTACATTTCTCTAAACTAACGGAAACTTTCGTCACTAGGTAACAAAACTTATAAGTGTCCATTAATAGCGGCCGTACTGTCCTCAATGTACTGCGCCCATAATTACAGCTCGTCATCGCTACTCGTACGTGCGAGACGCAAACAAAAATAGATTGACAATTTGGGAATCCAGCGCTCGGCGGAGTTAATTTCGGCAGTAAAAGACTTGATTACGGCAAATGGGGGGTGTTTATGTTCAGAGGCTAAGAAAGTCAGCATTAATTGAGTTAATTCTTATGAGAAGTCTCCGTTTGAAGTTAATTGGTTAGTGTTTAAGTTAAGATCTTTGTTGCGGGGAAATTCTGGACGTGTAGGGATTGTTCTCTCGCCTACAATGAGTAGATAAAGTAAAAAAAAAACTTAAAAAGTTTAAAAGTCTTTAGCTTTTTATTAGGCCCAGCACCTTCGTAGAATCTACGGGTTACTATTACGGTTATTTGATCAACAAAAGTAAGTTATAGTTTAGAAAATGCAATTGCAAATGATATTAAGAGTCCCTTTTTTAGGGTGCCGTAGTCAAACTAGGAACCCTTATAGTTTAGCCATGTCCATCCGTCCGTCCGCAGACAAGTGAAAAGCCTATTAGTACTAAAAATGCATGCAATGGCATGAATATGCATATTAGTCACGCCAACAAAGTGGTACAAAAGTAAAAAACAAAAAAAAAATTACTGTACCTCCCCTACACGAAACATGCTGGTGTATTTTTTTGTCGTCTACCCTGTAGTGTGGGGTGTCGTTGGATAGGTCTTATATTACGGGTTTATATAACAGTCTTATATAACAGTTTTTTAATTAAGTAATCCGTTTATGAAATATTAAGCTTTAAACCGCTAATTTTTGTTAGACTCAAGTGCCCCAAATTAAATGGGTTTTTCTTGCGACTTACTGCGAAAACTCTCACAAAATGGTAGGTATAAGGGTTAGACATGTATATAACTTGAACTTTCACATTTATGAATGACTAGCAACCCGCCAGCGGCTTCGCCCGCTGCAATTTTTTTTTCTTGACAATTTTATTTTTTATTTTTGTAAAAAAAAAAAACTTATGTTACTTCTAGTACCTCCCAGAATATGTGTACAAAGTTTTATGATGATTCGTCAACTAGTTTTTGCGTGAAAGCGTAACAAACATCCACGCTTTCACTTTCACATTTATAATATTAGTACCTATATACATTTATAGTATTTATAATATTAGGATTCGATGATTCCGCCGCACGCCGCGGTCTCAACTAATTTCTACTTAAATAGAATTAACCGACTACTGATAAAATTACTTCCAGAACCTGATTTGGTATTTATTTGCGTACTTTAGATGAATTGGCTCAAGTTTTGATGTGTTTGCTCAAACTTATAGACGTTCATAACGTTTTAGAGCCATAATAAATCTGCTTTAATAATTTGAGTTAGTGTGTCTGTATGTTGTATCCAAAAAGTGATAAATGTCAAAAAAATGAGTAGTTAACAGGAAAATAAGAAGGTTTCACTAGAAAACATTACCTCGTAGGGTAAAAAAGGTAAAAAACAACATGGTCAAAATTCAACGACATGTTCATTGCTTCCCCTGCCGCCGTCAACATGGTGCCGCATCACGACCTACTCAAAAAAATAAAAAGTTACTTTGTCTCACGCTTGCAGCAAAATCGAATTTTGCTCACTGTCTTTAAACAGAAAAGCCACCCTTTTTGAGGAGAATATTGTTAACACAGGTGTCACACGGTACCCGCCGAGATACGCAATTAGTTATAATGTGTAATAGTGTCGTATCAAAGCCGCAAGATCAAAGGAGAAAGGTATTAATTGTGTAACACGTGAAGGCGAGTTAAGTTGTAATTATTATCCCGAAGCAAGGCTCTTTGGTTATGCGGGGAGCTATCTAAACCCTCACACGAATAAAACAACGTTCACAATTACTTGTTATATTATTTAAAAGCAACGTGGTCGATCGCTATCACCGATCACAGTAAAAGAATAACTACTATGCTGAGAACACAAGATAACTAACATTAAGGCAGAGCTAAATAAATATTAACATTTTTCTGGCTTTAACAGCAAACGATATTTTCTCACGCAGTGACTCGGCGCTGTCAGACTGCGAGCCATGGAATAAAGTGTAGTCGCCACAGTTAGGTAAATAAATCGTGTCGGTAACATCACTACGTAGTATAAAACAAAGTCGCTTTTTCTGTCCCTATATCCCTATGTATGCTTAAATCTTCAAAACTACGCCTTTTTTATAATAGATAGAGTGATTGAAGAGGAAGGTTTCTATGTATAATACTTTAATCCGAAGCGAAGCGAGGGCGGGTCGCTAGTATTACAATAATTCAGAAGCAAGTAGAACTGGCGATGAAGACCGACGAGAAGATAGCTACCGGAACTCAACGGTACCTATTTCAAGGTTGGCGATAAGATTCGAAGCGAGCGACTTGACGAAGCACATTTAAATGTTTTAAAATAAATATCATGGGACAGTCTCACACAAATTGACCTAGTCCCAAACTAAGCTCTAGGCTTGTAGTATCGGTACTAGACAATGATAAATATACTTATATAGAGAAAAAATACTTAAATACATCGTAAACATCCAAGACTCGGAAACAAATACTCGTGCTCATCACACAAATATCTGCCCTTTGATGATTTGAACCCGGGACCGCTGGTTTCGTCATATAACAGCATACATTTACACTTATGATCACTAAAAAGTGTGATATTTTTTTTTAGATAAAAGTTGTTTATTCAGTAAGTAGGCCGCACGGGCACTTTTACACGTCAAACTTCTACTAGCGCTTCAAAGAGGAGACCACTGCTGAGAAGAAGAATATAAGAAAATGAAATTAACAATGTTTGAAAAAATAAAATATCGCCTTCAATAATCATCTTAACCAAAAACCGATTTCAGCTACTATCTACACTTACTATGGCCAAGCTGTGCCGACGATGCGACGACACTAATACTGCTTGATGAATTAATAAGCATTTTTTTAAAACAATCATCTAGTTGTGATTATTCGCCCTAGATGTGCCCTAGTTCAGGCAAATGTGTAATAAATAATAATATTAGTTCTATGTAAACATAAGCTATCATTATGTTTTCTTTCTTAGTTTTTATAATTCATCCATAATGCTTATACTCACGTAAGTGTGCACGCGCAAGACCACAGCAATTTACCTAAACTATTAAACCGTTCCAAGGTTCCGACCTCATTTTACGGTTTAGCATTAACGAATCATTATACTGGGCGGTTACTTTGCCTTTTAATAGTCGCCAGTGCAGCAACAAATGAGAGATCAAGCAAAAACAACGCTTATCTTGCTTTCAAGTACACAATAGTATACTCTATTCGTATAGAGTTACTAAACACACACGTGCAAGATGTTATCATACGTTAATTATCCTAACCATTTATTTTAGTACCTTACCTCTTTGAACTGTTCTCCAATTTCATATGCCAGTACCAACGTAGTGTTAAAGCGATATGGTAGTAAATTATAAATACCATGCACTCATTCAGTAGCGACCGAGTCGTAAATGCATAAAGGGCCGATTGTGGCTCGGCCAATCAGCAACGAGGAAATCGTCGGTGGTCTCAAAGACCGCTGCGCGTGGGCAACGCATCAGCCAATCGTTATCGGCCAGGATCATAAGAGCCGGTATACAAATGATTACCGGTTCAAACCAATTTTATCAGGAATTAGCTATATGTTACAAAAACCAAGCGTGAATTTAAAGGGAAGTTGTTTACTTTTAACTCGCTTAATAAAAAGGTGGAGGTTCTCAATTCGTCGCCCTTTGATTTCTTCCTGCAATAAAGTAAAACGATCTGATTTTTTAATTTATTGAAAGGGGTAGGGTTCACCTGCCTCATGGTTCCGTTGTAGTTTAAGCAAGATTGTTGTGGTAAAAATATAGAATCCATGAGATCGGGAAATGCATTTGTAGATATAAAGAAGCGTTCTTAACGTTGCAAATGGGTTAATGGATAATTTTGTAAGTAGGTAAATATGTCAAATTAATTAATGAATTTTAAGGAAAAATTCCAACAAATTGACCAGCCACAGGTGACATTTCGGTTTACATTGGAGAGTTGATGAGTTTTAACTTCGCTGGCTTTCATATAAACTGCACCACCTACATTAAAATGTCACCTGTCATCTGTCATTGTAAGGATGGTGAAATAGAGGGCTAGTGTCAAACTATGGGAATTAGACTACAATGTACATAAAAAACATAGAGAACATTTAAGACTCAGTACTTCTCCATGCCGGGAATCGAACCAAGGACCGCTAGTTTCGAAGGTAGGGTCACTACTAACTAGGCCAATCGCGTAGTCGGGCATTTTTAAAATAAAGCGTACCCTAGTTAAGGAAAATTAAGAACCGTTAACTTTTGTCAGTTTTGTGACTAAATTAGCTATATAAATGTATGGCTAATTTTGTCACAAAACTGACAAAAATTAACGTTTTTTAACTTTCCTTGACTAGGGTACACTCTATAATGAAAATGCCCAGTCAATGCATAATATTGTCTACTGACTTTATCACATCATTTTGAATAACTGTATTCTGAAATTTAATGTATGTTGACAAATGTAACAATTTGCGACTTGTCTCTGCAATGCAAAGTGCAATCTGCATGGCAAATGTGTAGTTTTTCCGGTTTAATTGGCTCGCTCCGCGATCCGTCGCCGAATTATGCAATTTCGTGGGTAAGTGACAGGGCCGCTAGAACAGCCTGTTTAATTTAATACTTTAACCGTTCGCGCTTGGAACCGGAATAGAAAATACCGGTTAATACCGGTTTATTTCGGTTTTGCTCCGGACTATTCAAGGGAACGCGAATGTTTTAAGAACTTTATTTTTACCTTAATTAACCGGTTTAATTCACGAGCGGCTAGCCGAAAAACCGAAAAATTTGTACTGAATTAGAATATTAAGCGGCGTATGTTTATCGTGCGTGACGCGCATCTGGATTTACCGGTTTTCTTCACTATATACTGGTTGATTTAAAAAACCGGTTTATGCGAATGGAACCGAAATGAAAAGGTTTTGCGTCAAGTAAATAATAACGGTTTGAAAATTTAACCGGCATCCGCGCCATGTTCTCAATTTTTCGCCCGCGACCCGAGATGCGTCAATGTAGTGGGGTGGAACTTTCCACTGATTTTGTTCCCGCCATCCATCTCACTGAACATAATCAGAACAATTAGCTCGTATTCGTAAATGCACTGTACCTAAACCTATTCTAGTTAAAGTATTGTTCGTCACTTTCTGTCAGACTAAAATGCCACAATGAAATAATTCATTTTGTTTTTTACAAAGCCTTGTGATTTTGAAGTTAAATCATAATTATTTTAAGCATACTTTTATGAAGGCTGGGCTGGGATTCTACACGGTAATAACGATATCGTATTTGGCGTGTTTCCGTATTGTCAACGTTTTGATAAAATGGAACAGTTGCTACTTAAAATATGTTATAAAAATCAAAAACTAATTATATGCGGTGATTTTAATATAGATATACTAGCTTCGAGCAAAAATGAAACTATTAAGCATAATTTTACAAACATTCTAGATTCATTCAAATTGTATCCACGGATTCTTGCACCAACAAGAATAACGTGCAAAGGCCAAACTTGTATAGATAACATTCTTTGTAATTTTAAAAAAGGAACAACTAGTGTACATCATTTAGGTCTCTCTGACCACACTGCCCAAAGTATTACAATAAATATTGAAAGGAAAGAAATTGCTAAATATTGGTACGTCTATAAGCGTGATTACTGCAACGAAAACATTCAAAAATTTCTTAGCAGTCTAGATGCCTTATCATTTGTCGAAGTGTTTGAAATGCCAGATGCAGACAAAGCTTACAACATGTTTATTGATATCTTTAAACTTTTCTATGATTTGTGTTTCCCGTTGTATAGAGTTAAGATTAGTGCCAATACCAAATCGAGATTTATTACAAAGGGATTGATAATATCGAGCAAAATAAAAAGACACTTATATATTCAATGTCGTTATAAGGGATTAAGATCTAAACAAGAAAGATACCGGAGTTACTCGTACCTTTTAAAACAATGTGTAAAAACCTCTTTAAAGCAGGCCAACCATAGACTAATAGAAAAGGCAAAAAACAAATGTGAAGCTTCCTGGAAAGTAATAAAAAATTGTACTGGTCATAATAAGATGCCATATCTAATTGATTGTATTGACAGTGAGGGAGAATTAGTTACGGATCCTGAAATCATGGCAACACTGTTTAATAATTATTTTATCGATTCTCTGCCAAATGTCACGAATGTAGGAAATCAAGAAGTTTGTAAGAACATTACTCATAATTCTTCTAGTATGTACGTCTATCCCGTTTGCCCTGAGGAAATTACCAAAACAATAAAATCGCTTAAAAACACAAGGGCAGTGGGTTATGATGATATATCTACACATATAATTAAGAAATCAGCTTTTATAATATCTAATCCATTAGCACATATAATTAACCTAAGTTTTCAACAAGGCTTATTTCCAGAGAGACTCAAAATCTCTGAAATAAAGCCACTTCATAAAAAAGGAATAAGGAGTTTATTATGTAATTATAGACCAATAACATTAATTCCGATATTTTCAAAGATATCTGAACGTCTTATGTATAATAGAATTTTAAAGTACTCCGATAAATATAAACTTATAACTAATGAACAAAATGGATTTAGGAAAAACAAGTCAACTAATCTTGCTATCTTTAATTTTCTTAAGACTGTACATGAATGCATGGATAGTAGAATTGATGTATCTGCAATTTTTACAGATATGTCAAAAGCTTTTGACTGTGTTGATCATGATATGCTACTTGACAAGTTAGATCATTATGGCATACGAGGTAAAGCTCTCGATTGGTTAAAAAGCTACCTTAACAATAGAAGGCAGTGCTGTGTATTAAATTTCTATTGTAAAACTACAAAGCATATGAAAATTATAAAGTCAGACTATAAACTAAATAGTAAAGGTGTCCCACAAGGCAGCGTATTGGGACCTCTACTATTCTTGTTTTATATAAACGATTTACCGAGACAGACAAATAATCAAATGATACTCTTTGCGGATGATAGTGCTGCTATAATAAAATGCTCAACTACCGTAGATAAGTATAAATATGACATAGTTAATACATTAGATGACATAATAGAATGGATGAATTTTAATAAATTAAATATAAATGTGTCTAAAACACATATAATGCAATTTCACTCTAGTCGCAGATCGGTCTTGCCGATGAATATAATACATGGTTCAGATGACATAATGGAAGTTGAGGATACCAAATTTTTAGGACTTACTGTAGACAAAAATTGTAACTGGAAGCAGCATATAAAGGAGCTATGTTCTAAACTCTCTAAATTTATTTATCCATTACGTAGAATAATACATAGCTCATCAATTGAAGCGGGCAAAATGACTTACTTTGGATATGTTCATTCACGACTGAGTTATGGCATCATTTTCTGGGGCAACTCTACCGATTGGTTAAAGGCATTTAGGATGCAAAAACGATGCGTAAGAGCACTTTGTGGTGCACATCAGAGGGATTCATGCCTACCCCTCTTTACTCAATACGGAATACTTCCACTTCCCTGCATATACATTAAAGAAATAGCTGTATTTACTAAGAAACATATACAACTGTTTGGGAAAAAAAGTGGATGTAACAAAAAATTACGAAATAACTCAAGATTGCCTGTTATGTTTCGTTCGCAGTCAATTTTTTACAAAAAAAGTGTTTATGGTATGGCAATTAAGATATTTAATAATATTCCTGACATGTTTAAGAGTTTTGACAATGATGCTTTTAAAAAAGGTATTCATAAATGGTTATTAAGAAAAGTATTTTACTCTATTGAAGAATTTTTGAATAATAAAGGTAAATTATAAATGACAATTCTAACTAGATAAAGTGTAATGTAGAGCATTCGGTTAAGTTATACATAAAATATTGTACACCACAAGCATGGTAGGCTATAGCAGGAATCGTTTAATATTACTGTGTCATCTTATGGACCTATAGTCATGCAATAAATGTTTTTGATTTGATTTGATTTGATTTGATTTTGATTTGATAACTCTTATGTCATTTGCAATAATGGCGACTGTGACATAAACGATTCTAAAACACGTCAAACACGATATCGTTATAACGTAGTTGAATAGAGGCCCAGAATGCTAGTCGGGCCACTTGTGTTGTAAATAACCTTAGTTTGTGTCGACTTAAATTTTCAATATTTTTAGTATAAACTAAAATAAAAAATGATTTATTGTCACATAAAAGGAAAATTCACGGCATTACCAAACAGTATAGGTATATAGATATACATTGTTCTGCGACAACAGGCTCATGTCTCAGCATGCTGCGAGCTGGGTCAGCTGCACAGCACTGATTTTCAGACTGCGCCTAGCTCTCTGTTACATTTTAGTGTATTGTAAATGTCTTAATTCTGTAGAAAATACCGCACTCTGTTAACAAGCGTGCGTTTTATATCCAACGCAGTCTGTTCTCTCCGACCTTACAACGCTTTTATGATAATTTGTCCCGGCATGCGGAGATCTGTATGAATTTTATTATAAATGTACGACTTAATAAGACCCCGTATATGGTCCAATGCGAATAAAACAAAAAATCAGGGTAATACACACTTTTAGGGTATGCACGAGGAGAACTTTGTTTTAAAAATATATCGCGCCAAGATTGAAAGTTATAAAAATACTAGTAACCCGTTCTCTTAGCTCCGACTTATGTGAGTTTTCTTTAATATCTGTACTGTATCGCATAAAGTAGAAAGCATTTATACATAAAAACCTTTCGTGAAAAAATATTTAAGTAACTCGTAATGGAAACCGCGTTAACATCTGTTGCGTGTTTAGGAGGAGTTAGTGGATATATAGACAGTCAGACGCAGAAAGTGACTTTATTTTATATCATGTAAATAATTTTATACAGATAACCGAGTGACTTAAAACATAATAACACCCCTCTTTTTCGTTAGTGGTAGAAACGGTGTCCCCTTGTTTTACAGACAGAAAATTTACAGAATTTTGTTTCACAGAAAATGTTTCATGTACTATTCGGTTCTTGTATTTTTGTTTCGAATATTATTTTTTTTAAACTTTTTATTTGAAAGAAACAAATTCCACAGAAAATCAATTCAATGATTTTTATAATTTAATTTTTTCATTAAACAAACCTATCAAACAATATAATTATTTTTAACGATACCTTCTTTTACAGAATATTTTTTCATAGACCGTATCACTTCGTAGAATTTTCATTGCTTAGAAAGCTAATTTCTGCTGAAAGCTTATTGTTTCCAGATTTTTTTTTTTAATGGTAACAGGTCTAACCTAACCTACGTAACCCATGCTTAAGATAATCTGAAAACAATAAGATAACAGCAGAAATTAGACTTCTAAGTAAAGAAAATTCTGCGAAGTAATACGTTCTATGAAATAATGTTCTGTAAAAAAAGAGGACACCAACGACAACAGTATACAAAGTCGTGGGAAACTCAATATTCTGTGAATAATTTTTGTGAAACACTATTCTACGAAATTACTATTTAGAGAGTAAGGGTACACCAATAATAACAAAATCAATTACAACATAATACAAAATTATCTTTAAGTATAAGGGTTATAAGCTAAATACTATAGTATGATATAAATATGAGTGAGAGACCATGACCTCTCTGGGCAGAACCGACTTGAATAGGTTAGGTTAGAAGGCTAAGGCGGGAGCGAAGCGAAGCAAGCTCCCGCCTTGCCTTCGAGGTTATTTTTTTTACATCTCTTGAATAAACTGTGCGAAAAAAATTGCAATGATAATACGAGAAAAAAATTACATGACATGAAATTCTAAACAACTTCTGTCTGTAAAATAACGTACACTGTAAAATGATTTTATTGTTTTTAAGTTATATATTAACTAAATAATATGAGAACAAAGAATATGTAATTTGCTATTATATGATATGAAAAAAGAAACATTGAAACTTATTTGAAATAAAAATCGATGATTTAAATGTCTTCAAAGTAATTATTCTATAAATTGACTATTCTATGAAATGATAATACGAGAAAAAATTTACAAGAAATGAAATTCTAAACAACTTCTGTCTGTAAAATAACGTACAACCGGTAGAAACAATACTAATGTCGTTTGGCCCAGAGCCATTTCAAGACAGGAAAGGGGTACATTTAAAAAAACTATTGATAATATACCAACAAACAACTTGGTGGTCAACGTAATTCTCTTGAAGACGCACTTTTCAGCTCGACGGACGAATTAGAGCGTATAATCTGGCGCAGTCAGTGCGTGAATTGAATGACTTGAATGCAGAGCGCAAATATACGATAGTGACCTAATCAAGGATCGACACTGTAGATGCGTGAGGCGGGGGGCTGTTTAGGCCCAACTGCATTCAACTCGTGCGCTGCTGTCTGTAGCTCAACCGTCGCTTCGAAGAGCTTGCTTGCTCGCTGACACCTCAGAAAAGGAACAGTCGCTACGCGGGATTGTTCAGCCACTTGCTACTATGTACGAGTATTTTGGCCGTGTTATGCAAATCGGTTTTTGCAATTGGTTGCAAGGCAAACGAGAACACAGGCCCCCTGATGTTAAGTGGAAATTGTGACCCATAGACATTCGCATTCACAAGACTGCTAACCTAAGGCTGCACATGCGTTGCCAACCCTGAGGACTAAGATGGAATGCCTCTATGCTAGTTATTTCACCGGCTGTCCTATTCCCAAAGTGGAACACAACAATGCGAACACTGCTGTTTGACGGTAGGTTAATGTATACAAGAGAACGATCGTAACAAGGAGTAATGATCAATGACAAGAAGACTGAAGTGAAAAGTGAAAAAAAAGGACATGAAAAGTGTTATTATGTTTGCGTCTTAATTCGGTCAGGGTCTCTATTCTACTTGGTAAACCATATTGGTTTTGACGTGTTATCGTATCGTTTTTATACTTATATCTGTCACGTAAACAAAATCTCTAAATGTCGACAGTACAATAATACGTCAAAAGCAATTAGGGTTTACCGTACAGAATCTCGGAACAGACTGTAGTGAATAATCGTAAGACAGTATTTGGCGGATACGTTATTTACCTTTATTCCGCAATTAACTTACCTATTGATGGTACTGTACTCCAGTCGACTGAGAAAGCAAGATTAACACTAATTATTTCGTCCAGAGGTGATGTCTATACTTACTCTATAATGTATTTGTGCATAGTCCACTGCGGTAGACAAGATAATCGGGGTGTGGTGTGGTGCGGACCGCGGCGTTGCGGTTCCTACACGGCATAACTAGATAACAACAAGGAAAGACACAAAATCAAATCAAATCTTTTCAAAAATGTTATTTGTGACCACTTTTTTTGCTACGATACGTTTATCAACTGTTTATTGAAAACAATTTGGCAAGTTAGTGCAAACCCATGACTTTATATTTGAATGCAGTAGAGATCCTATGGTGACTTTCCATCTCTTTCATCTGATGCCTATTTATACCAGAGATTAAATAAACAAATGAAATAGTTCACTGCTTTATTAAAAAATATGCTGCAGTGGTCTAGGAGCGAGGGTACCCAGAACATTAATGCCTAAGCAATGTAGTTTCTGATGAGTGTTAAGGACAAAGCTATAGCAGTTGTATAGCTCCGTCGCTATCTCTCACCGGATACTGAATTGATTAGCCATGTCATGGTAACCCCTTAGCTCTTAAACCATCGCACTAATATGATACCTACCATTTTTTTATAAAAGGGTTGGTTATTTTTATTAATATGCATTTTTATGATAATACCCGAAACCATAATTAATTATTCATAAGGAACCCTCATTGCTCGTGGACGGGTGTTTATTTACAAACCTTCACGGAATTTACGAACATGCGTACATTTTATTAATTGTTGCTCGGTGTGACGTCAACACTGATCAATTATCGTGCTTGAGTCTACCCCTCTTAAAGTTCCATGACGAATGTATACACACACGACGACACGGTGGCCTAGTTGGGAGTGACCCTGCCTCCGAAGCCAGCGGTCCTGGGTTCAAATCCCGGTAAGGGTAGATATTTTGTGTGATGAGCGCGAATATTTGTTCCTGAGTCTTGGATGTTTTCTATGTATTTAAGTATTTATTTCTCTATATAAGTATGTTTATCGATGTCTAGTACCCATTGTACAAGCCTAGAGCTTAGTTTGGGACTAGGTCAATTTGTGTGACATTGTCCCCAGATATTAATATTTATTTATTTTCCTTGGTGGAACACGCACTTTCAAACAAGCAAACAAAAGACAACATTTAAAGCTATCAAAAGCAACCATGAAAAACTTACTTAAGACACGAATGGGTATAATATTTCAAGCATATCACCCGCCCGGATGATCTATAAATAACAAGCCTCCTAAGAATACCCCATTACGCGAAAGTTTGTTCCGCTCAATCTCAGCCGACCACCTTTTATCTGCCTGCCCATTAGTCGGTTTAATTAATGGCCGACACAAATATCGTAATTGGTCCAACCCCTGCGAGAGACAGGCTGGCAATCTTAATTAAGGAGATGTTGTCATTGTAACTGGCGGAGCCGACGGGCTTAATATTATTCAGCTCAAATTTTGATTAGTGGAACAAGTTTACGCGCGACCGTCCCGTCTGGCGAGCGACGTCGGCGGGGGGCGAGGTAACTAGATATCCTCGAGGGCGGAGCGAAGGAAAACGCGCGTAATTACGCTTAATAGTATTTAATTTTTAATTTAGCCGTATCCTTTTTAAAGAAAACAATTTCTTTATTACTACATATATATGGTATAGAGGAAAAACACTACTTCAATTGATTGTCGACTCTACACGCTCTAAAAGAAAAAAAATGCGTTGACAAGGCATTTTCCTTTAACACGTTTATAATCTTCTTGCTAAAGTAATAAGCTGATTTTCCATCGAAAATTCAAGAAAGCTGTAGATTTTCACTGGGTGCGCTTCTGTTGAGTGGCGCGTGCCACAATACAAAGGCTTGTTTTAACACATTTCCTTAGTCCTTGGATGCACTTAAAGTTATCCGAAACATTCTGTTTACCGTAAGTATACAATGAAAGCCAAAAACTAAGGTTGCCTTTTAAGAAACCGATCTTAGCCTATCGCATTAATTACAAAACCAATCCGGTTCATGTTCGGGCCCAACGTATATTAAGTAAAGGTAGGATATAAGTTACAATTAAGCCGGTACACATAAGTTTCGGTAAGTAGGCATAAAGTATGAACAGGGGAGTTAAGTGGGGCAGGGGAAGTTATTAACGGACACCCTTCGAGCTTCGAGACGGGAATCGACAACCCTAGCATTACATAGTTCAGGGCTTCTATTTGCAGTTTGTTAAAAACCTGATTATTATTATGCTGTGTCGTTGCCGGATTAGAATAGTGCCACTCCATTTCTTCCCGTGGATGTCGTAAGAGGCGGCTAAGGGAATAAAGGCTTGTAGTAAGTACTGTTAGGCGATGGGCTTGCAACCTGTCACTAATACACTGGTACGCATAATTAGCCTGTTTGTGCAAAATGTGGTTACAGAATTATCAAGAAGTCTTTGTAGAGTTGTTGGTATTTCTGTAGCTCTGCCTACCCCACTCTGGGAATGAAGGCGTGATGTTATGATGTGATGTATGTATGTATGTACCTATTATTATATGAGTAGTAGCGGATTACTAATTAGACAGTTCCCGCGCAAAATACCGATAAATGACTTTTACGCAGAAGTCATTTATCGGTATTTTGCGCAAGAACTGTCTAATTTTCCAAGATAAAATGTTGCCTATGTGACAAAATAACAGCCTTGTGATTTCTCTGCAGTCGCGACACAAGCTGAGACAGACCCTTTTCATCGACACACATTGCTAGCTACTTTGACCTACAAATTAATTATGAATTGGCAAAAAAACCATTTGTGTATTTATTAATTTTTAGCTTTTCGATGTTTTTTTGCTATGTGTGTGTGTTGAATAAATATATTTCCCTATGTCTTATTAGCGTGATTGAGCCTAGCATAATTATAAACAATTACGAGTTTACTATCAAAATAATTACAAATAAATATTAATGTTTTACGATAGATACGTATAATAGTTCGTAATAGCATGACAGTTTAAACCTCATTATGAATACTTATATGTATAAGTTGTCGTCTCTTGTTGCTGTGCCAACAGGGATCATAATGCTTATAAATTAACTGTATTCCAAACTGTACACATTATGAATTGCAATAAAGTATTGAAGTATTAAGGTATAGCAATAAGGTGCTACAGAATAGAATAGAGACCCTGTGTGCTCGTTTGGCCTGTGCATGCCATACAAAAACGTTATGTTTACAATTTATGACATGCCTAAACAATTTAGGATAAGGGTAAGGTACAGAGCTATAGCAGTTACACGGCGTTGTGTCTTTCTCTCACCGTAAACTGAATTGCTCAGCCATGTCACGGTAGCCCTAGTTACTTGTTTCCACATATAATATTATTAACACATACTATACAGTGCTCCACGCTAATTTTTGAGTCAAGTGTCTCCTCCCCCTGCAGCGAAACTGAAAAAATCTTAAATGAAAGAGCATATAACGAATTTTAAAGGAAAACTATCTCGACTAAGTAGACATCATTGGTTCTTGAGATACAGGCGATTAAAGTGTTTATACCTACTAAAATCATCTAAGACGGCAACAATTGGCATTAAATAGAAAATTAGTTAGTACTTGTTGATTTTTAGGTTTGTAGGTAGTCAACGGCTTTGGAATCCTACACTGAGCATGGTCCGACATGCTCTTGCCCGGTTTTTAATATTATTATTATAAATCATAAGAATGGCGAAGGAGACAGATAAACACTGAATGGCTGATTGTATTTTGTCTCCACAAACTTTGTGACAATGGATAAAAACTAAATAAGCGTCCGATAGAACGTTGCTAGCCTGCAAATAAACATTCGCTGCTAGACGTATTGTTTTCCCTTCATTCTCTTAGGATCAACACAATGATCAGTCCCACTGACAAAATTAACAAAAAGCTAGTTTTAATAACTCGACTACATGTTTTGATTTTGTCATCTATATTAGACATGTTAGATACCTACCAATTATCATTCTGGCTTAAGTATCCATCCAGCCTGTAAGAGGGAACATAGAGACGGACCTAAATACAGGTCAAACACATGTATGTATGTATATATTATATAGATGTATAATTATATGTAGGTATTGTAGGTATTTAGTATGAATTTATTAAATTATTTACTTTATGTATTTGTATTTAGTCTATATATAAATAGTTTTAATTTCAAAATTGAAATAATTTAATTGTTTCTTGTAGTTATTTAGTTCCAAACGAATTAGTTTACACCGCCTGCCATGAATTTGTGTCCTCAGTTATTGCTCTTACAAGGTTGTCTGGAAGAGATCGCTATTTAGCGGTAAGACCGCCTGTTGTATACCTATGATTTAAATGTACTGTTCCGTGTTCTGTTTTAATTTTTTAATTTTTGGTGTTTAATAAAGAGTATTTGTATTGTATTGTATTGTGTTGTATAACCCTCCCTTTAGGCTTGGGCGTAGTTGGGTAAAACGAGCCATAATTTCGAACAATTTTTTTCGATTTACGACCTTACTTTTTGATAAAGCTCATTGTTGAAACCAAATTTAACATACCTATGTATAGCAGTTAAATCATTAAATCATCTTTAACAGAACAAAACTTTGGGAAAAAGAAAAATTGTGACAAATAAATATTCGGATTTTATTTATTTGGAGTTGAAAGTTGTTCCACTCACGTCCATGAGATTTCAGCGTGTATTACGCTCTTCGGCCCACGGCGTGGGTGTCTGCCCAGGCTTTGTCTTCCGGCATGCTCTCGTTATTGCAAAACATTATAAACTGATAGAAATAAATCTCATTCAACGAATTTATTTACAAGCCTTGCAATTCAAAGATAATTCCAAAGATATTTCGTAAATAATTTTCGTCGAGAATGCTTTCTGAGAAGTGGAATTGTAGTAAAATTGCTGAGCAATTAAATAAATTATAGCCTCGACCCCTTACAATGGCAACTTACGGGCGCCCCCTGGCGGTGTTATAAGTAAATTATGGCAAACAATAATCTTATTTAGAGATAAATAACTGAGGAGCGAGCGTGTTCTGACGCTTCGTTACGATCTGATACAATTTATATTTAAACATTCAAGTGTGACAAAATATCGAGGATTTTTATTCCATATATCAGAATCAAACCTTTATTTATTAAAATCGCATGTTTAATCAAACAAAGAATTAACTCAAAACCAAATTCAGTTTTAAATAAAACTCTACTAACAGAAGTCAGGTTTGAAATTAAAATGTATTTCTATTTCACGACATTTCTTTGATTGATTAAACGTGCAAAATGTTTATATTTCTATAAAAAAGTATTTGTTATTTTCTTCATGAACACCTTGTAGCTAACAAGGTAGTAAAATGTTCGAAGCTATCCAAAAATAAAGTTTTAGTTGCATTCATAAACTAGATAAACAATCGAGATGAAACTCGCAGTTTTTTCTATTGTAAATAGAGAGATTACAATTTACATAAACAGTTAATTAACGCAATAACACCACTGTATTATTGTGAAAGGTACCCCGTTCAATTCTCAATTTATGATGAAAGTTTTTTAAATATTTAAATGCAGTTTGTAAGTTCTGCAATCCACGTCATCGTTCCTTAAATCAAATTTCTCCATCTGTTAAAAAAAACTTCTTTCTGACCATATTGTTAGTTGGTCACTATATTTAATGCATTAACAACGCGTTGGCCTAGTTAGTAGTGACCCTGCCTACGACGCTAGCGGCCCCGGGTTCGTTTCCCGGTAAGGGCAAATATTTGTGTGGTGAGCCCAAGTATTTTTTCCTGAGTTTTGGATGATTTCTTTGTATTTTTCTATATTAGTAAGTGTTTATCGTTGTCTAGTACCCATAGTAAAAGCCTAGAGCTTAGTTTGAGACTAGGTCAGTTGGTGTTAGATGGCCCCCTGATAGTGTATATTGTATAGACAACAACTTTTTATCGTTTAGAGAGAAAGATATTACGTTGCAATAAATCATGAGCTTTGTAAGACAAGGTTCTTTAATTTAAGTTATTGACTGTACCTACCTATATCGTCGTGTAGAGAGCCCCACGTCAGGCTTGGCGCCTGCCTACTATGTCGTATTAGAAACATTACTTTTCAGTACAGCGCTATATTCTCTCAGCTTGAAGTTACATAATGAGAATTGTTGTAGGTATTACATTCTATAGGGAGAATAATCATAAATACAAATGAAATTAAAAATGTATGTTTTACTTTCAATCTAACTTGGTTCATATATGGTAGTTTACAATATAGGATTACTTACATAATTATGTATTTATGTCTGTGATTATGATTATGAGATAGAGAACTTCAGGGTACTCGGGGTTCTAAGGGTATATATAAAGAAGAAAATCCATCGCATTGTGATTATTACAAAATAAATATTATTGTGAATCAGTTATAACAGCTTTTGGAAGAATGTCCACGGCTTTTTTTTATTTTATTAGCCCATCTGCTTCGATATCGTAAAGATATTATTAACGTTATGCCAGCCACTATTCACTGGACAGCAAGAGCTGTCATATCGTTCACGCTGTGATTACGATATGGAAGCTATACGGGCTAAACCAAAGGAGAACAAAGACGATGATACAACCGATCACTCCGTAATGTTTTCCCTCAAGTGTAAGCAAATCCAATTATTCGTAAGTTGTTGTCGAATTCCGAACTACGCGCCGCTAAGCTAACACTGCTTAGTCAAGTCGAGATGAGTCGAGTTGAGTCCATGCGCATTAGCCCACAATTTGAGGGACCCGAATATCGCGGTAATTGTGCCGGTCCGTTTATACAGGCTGCTGTAAGCCGAAAGAGGGAAATACTCCGTTAATGTTTGGAAGGATTACAATTAAATGTAATCAAGATAATTGATGCTTTATTTTTAATTCGAAGTAATGGACGTTTTATAACTGAAGTGGGCGGTCTCTCAGCATATTTAAGATTGATTAGATGTTACCAACTTACTTTTTAAGTATTATGTGTTTTTGTTGTATATTGCTATAATTAATAATTTTATTTAAAAATAATTTCTAGGGTATGTACATGAATAAGAACCAACATGGACATTAAACTGTGCCGCAAATATCTATATTATTTATTGACGTATGTTTGTTCTTGTGATTTAATTATACTTCATTATGACACGTCACGAAGATGCCTCAGCAATAAAATTATACTGACATGTAATTTAAAATATATTTTACAACAAACCAAACGAAAGGGTTAAGGTTTATTATTCTGTTTAGTTTAGTTAGTGAAAGTGCCACAGCCAATTATTTTACCCACTGTTTCTTTTTTGTCCTATTTATAAATTACAAATGTAAACGATAGCAACACAAATACGCTACCGTTGGTGTCTCCTTGATTTAGATAATAGACATCGTTTGCTTTCTTAACACACTTAAGAAAATCTTACAGCTAATTTACTATTAGAACTCGTATACTGGCCTTTTCTGACGGGTTGTCGTAAGGACATGAATTTATGAATCCATAAGGTTTAATCTTTACAATATACAAATTTAAAAACCAAATAGCACATATTAGCAGTTTACTTAAATCTTGGGAAGGCGATCTTCATAAATAAACTGGGCAAGAGCATGTCGGACGATGCGCAGTTTAGAGTTCTGAAGCCGTTAAGTACTACAAACATACAAATAAACAAGTAATAACTAGTATTCTATTTAGTCATTTTATTGGTGGGGTCTTAGATGATTTTAGTAGGTATAAACACTTTAATCGCCTGAATCTCAAGAACCAATGATGTGTACTTAGTCGTGATAGTTTTCCTTTAAACTTCGTTTTATGCTCTTTAATTTTAGTATTTTTTCAGATTTTGATATTTTTAGTTTAGGCTGTAGGGGGGGGGACACTTAACTCTAACAAAAATTAGCGCTTGCAAGCTTAATATTTCATTTAAACGGATCACTTAATCGAAAAATGGTTTTCACAAACCCGTAATATATAATAATTTGAAATACCTATCCAACGACAACCCACACTACATGAGGAAAAAAAATATCCCCTTGTGACGTATAGGGGAGGTACACTAAAGTATTTTTTTTCCACATTTTATTTTAACACTTTGTTGGTGTGACTAGTATGTATATTCATGCCAAATTACAGCTTTCTAGTACAAGAGTCTGTGTGCTAGGCTGCGGACGAACGGACGGACGGACGGACATGGTGAAACTATAAGGGTTCCTAGTTTGACTACCAGCCTTTAGGCGTTACAAAACGGTATCAATTTTAGCTACAATTTAAATGCAGCTCTTAGTACGAGAAACTATTTCAGCATTTTTCTTTGCCCTCATAAAATTCACACAATAGCACTGCTCAACAAAAACGCTTCCACATAAACAAACTTAAAAACGAAATCGCAGGAACAGAAAAGGCTGGAAATTATGAAAAGAAAAGTGCACAAGAGGCAGGAGGCGGAATAGAAGTCCCGGCCATGGTTAACGAGAGTTCGCTCTTGCGTCCTAGCACAGCCTGCTGCAAATTTTCTCCGCTTGGAGCAGGCTTTATTCCTTCGCGTTAAGGTGCAACTCTCGAAGGGTGTGGCTGTTGATTTTCTTCGTAGCAATAGAATGCCGTGTGCTAGGAACGTTGCTTGAATGGCTGATGGCTGGGAGACTGCAGCAAATGCCTTCCTTTGTGGAGCGCATTGAAAGCGATCGACTGGAATAATGACTGTTGTTCAATTCAGGATATTTAGTGGACTCTTGGATCGATGGAGATGGAGGCTACAATGCGTCTTTAAAGCTCGTAAGAATTGGAATCACTTTGTTTATAAATTTGTTTTTACGAAATTAAATCAGAGGTATTATCTGAAAAGGATCAATGGTATTACTCCAATCCTTTGTGTCTGAAATCAGAAGTTTAAATTATTTCTATTCTAAAGTTTAAATTATTTCTATGTCTCATAAAAAATGCGTAAAAAACAGTATATGTTTATTTAGAACGTGGTTATTTACAAACAATGCATAAATTAATGTTGTTATAAAGAGCTAAATCAAGTCTGAAATTAATTTGTAATTTTTTATGGGATAATATCCTTAATCAAGCCATACTAAACTTGTGTCTACAATGTTAAAAAAAGTTGTATTTCATCAACTCCTTTAATCGATTTTAAAGAAAGGATTCCAATTTATCCTTATTGATTTCCTATAACCTTCCTGATTGATTCAAAATTCGCGGTAGATTCCCATCGCTTCCGCTTCCAATATCATCAATAGCGGAGCCGAACAGTACCTACGTGACTCTCTGAACACGCTGTATACATAGCTCTATAAATTTTCCAGTGATTTCTCTCCAAGTTTATTGTGCGGGCCCTCATTTTCTATACCTATTACAATCGGAACCTCTTTAACGACTAAACCTTCACGCGTGAAATCCAACGAAGTTTTACGTTAGAGTAACAGTTGAATATGTACACGCAAGCAGCAATTGACGCTTAATGATCGGTGATTGTCGTTTTGAGATAAAGTGAAAAGATTGAGTTTTAGTGAAATTTTGCAGTATTTTAAATTGCAGCTTTCATTGGAGGATTATCATTCGGAGAGCGCGCCGCTATTGTTGCCTTTCGAGATCGGTTTCAGAGATTTGTGCTTTTATTTCTGTGTCATGGTGCAGAAATAATAACGGTTGAGCTTCGTATTGCGATTCGTTTGTTTTGCGTTTATACAGTGTGTTACCGGCATGAGGGCTTTAAATGTAGGTATCGATTCTACTCCTCAAATGGAACTCCTTTTGTTCTACGACTTTAAAAAATGAGGTAATTTTTATTTTTTATTTTTCATACAAAATAAATTAATTGACTGATATTACTAGTAACGTTTGAAAGTTTGATCAGTGATCACCTATAACTTACTGTAAATTAAGTTATTTTCTAAGTCGTAGAACAAAAGATGTAGCATTTGAGGAGTAGAATCGATACATACATTTAAAACCCTCATGCCGGTAACACACTGTAAATCTAGATACAAAAGTAGACGGAAAAAATTTACACGTCTTCTGTAAAAAGATTTTTCAAATAAATATAATTCGTAGTCTCTTAAAATTGTAGTGTAGGAAATGCAATTATCTATAATAGGTCTCAGACTATATTCGTTTGGATACTCAACGTCATAAAAACCGGTTTAGTAGCTGACTAGAGCAAAATAATTATTGTTAAAAAAATAAAGGTACATTTTGAAGTGAAATGTTAGAGTTTATTGCATAAATTAAACGCAACTGTAGAGAAAAATCACATAGTGGGTAATCCCAGTGTTACGCTTAGTTGGAATAAAATATAATCGCTTTATAATGTAGCAACATCTAACAATAGTCTTAGATCTTAAAATACGTAGCAAATCCTCGTTACCTCTCAATTCCGGGATGAAACCGGACCGCGACTCGCCGGAGCCTTCCGGGACAATACCGGGATTGACTCCGGGATTCAAGACAACTCGGCCATTATCCGGGACTCGGACGCGAGGCACAGGCTTAAGCGATAGTTCAACGTTTTGGGTTATTCCCATCTTCCAACCTATCCAACCCAAGTAAATGGAAATTTTGCCATATACCTGAGTTGGATAGGTTGGAAGATGGGATGGATGGGAATAACCCAACAATTATGTACCTAGTATAGTCAAGAGTAATGAAAACGGGTCACTAAGTACACAATTTCCATAGAAAGTGACCCGTTTTCATTGACCCTGAGTCTTGAGCAGCGCTGAGCGATCTTCAAGTATAGTTGACCCACAGGCTGCGCGTGATGGAATGTGTATTGTATGCAATTTTCCATTATTTTCACAAGAGCCTGTCAGTCCTGCGAACGTGACGTGTCAGTAAGCAGTTTTCGTTTGAAGCCATTGGTTGTGTCCCGAACGATTTGTACTTCGGCAGCCCTGGACAAGCCGTTGTACAAATGAGTGGATCGAGTGAGCGGCGCATTGTCCCCAAGTTGGACTTGCTCAACGATTCCCTGAATAGGGTCTCTATCGTTTGACCGAATTACATATGCAATAATTCTATTTGCCCGAATTTCATATGACATAATTTTATATGCCATAACGATAATGTGCCATAATATTAATTTGCCGTAAAGGCATTTTTTCTAAAACCGCGAACTACTCAGAATTGTAATAAAACAAACCTAACCTAACCTATTAGGCTCTATACGATGGCATGTAAACAATACCTGAAAGGTTTACGAATTCAGAAAAAAATGCCGTTATGGCAATTATGGTATAAACAGCAACACTCTTAACTGTTCATCGGTGAACCTTATTACAAGAGGCATAAGGGCTACCGATGGACAGTTAACAGTGTGGGCGATGGTATGTGATATTAGGGAAAATGAAGGGATACTCCCTGAATAGCCTGTAAGTGTTTTTTCTGGGGAGTCTACTTGGTACATAAAAAAACAATTTAGAAAGATGTGTCACAGACAATGTATTTAATGCCAATAATGGCTCTAAGAAAAAATTGTCTTCACTAGGATCCCAGAAATATGCTTATGTCTTGCCCCACAGACAATAAGAAGGTAAAGCTGCTCACACACGGCCGCTTTGTGTCGCGACAATGCGCGAGCGACGACGGCATTAGCCCCGCCCCCCCCGCCCGCACTCTTTATAGAGGCACTTAATGAAAGAGTATTATTATGAGTTATTAATACAACATTGAGACTAACATTCATAAAATATATTTTCTCTTTCGGTGCTTATAATATTTGGTCGTTATTTTATTTTCGCTAATAACAAAAGAAAAACAAAACATGTTATAGTTATTATAACACTTTATGATAATTTAGACACCGTCTACTTTTAACTCATTGGGTAAACTTAAACATGCGCATTTTCTACATAATTTACATATTAATATTTCTCACTAATGGTATATGTCTAAATGAAGAGTTGTGCAACTGAGTGATAGATCCTCATTACTATATTGCATCTCTATGCTATCCATCCATTATTATGCTAACAGTTGTAATAATTATACAAATATAATAGAAGACATTTTGGTGTTGAGATAGCCAGAACCACGGGCATGTGTGCTTCCCCGAGCTCTACGCAAAAAAAATTAAGAAGCAGTAACTATTTTATTGCATATTAATTGAACCTTCCCTCTATTTTCAGACATAATATAAAGTAAAGACACGCTAGCGTCGTTGGAAGTGACCCTGCCTTCGAAGCTAGGGGTCCTGGGTTCAAATCCTGGTAAATGCAGATATTTGTGTGATGAGCTCAAGTATTTGTTCCTGAGTCTTGGATGTTTTCTATGTATTTAAGTATATATTTCTCTATACAAGTATGATTATCGTTGTCTAGTTCCCATAGTACAAGCCTAGAGCTTAGTTTGTGATATTATTAATTATTATTATTATTATTATTATATCTATTTTTGAAGCTAGCTACAGATAATTTACAGATGTTAAAATTATTAAAAGTTAATGTCTATCTGTATTTCAATTGTTATTTCAGTACACAATCGTTAATGGATACTAAAGCTGGCTTCAAAATAGATTTACTTTACAGGGTGTACCTTGTTAAATTTAATATAGCACCCTATATTGGAGCTGCGCCTAGAGACACCAGTATTAACAGATTATTTATATAATTACCCACAAAGAATAATTTTCTTGTGTAAATAAAAGAGGCCTCAACTACGTTCGACGTCGTTGTAAATTTTCAAGCTTTTTTGGGAAAATTAAGGATTCAAAAGCGTAAATGATACTAATAGGTGTAATATTTGACGACGTTGAAAATGATAACTAAATAATTATGAATATTTTAATGAACTGGGCCTTCTCTTTATAAATATAATTATCATATCCGAGATAACTTTTATAAAAATACTGTTTGACGTTTTTACACTTCTTAAATACGTATTTTAAAGGTATATAATTATTTAAGAGTTGTGTGTTTGCCTTACTGGATGTCCTTAAACCCTTGCATTATTGATTGTATATAAAATACCACATTTATACATATAGGTAATTGTATATAAAGGTCTGAGAATCCATTTTGTAATCTCTCTTAGTTTTCTAACTAGAATATCGAATTTTGATCTCTTTTTAAAACTGTGGCGAATTTTTCAGCCTTTAAATGTAAATTGCTATTGTTTTTTTTTTTTTTTACTATGGAGTGTTGGCCCCTACTCTGATGTATGGTAGTGAATGTTGGGTGTGGCAGGATAAGCATGAAAGTCGCATAAATGCAGTAGAAATGCGCTCTTTGCGTAGTATGTGTGGTGTGAAACTGTGTGATAGAGTAAGGAATGAAAACATCAGAGAGAAGTGTGGTCTGAAAGAAGATGTAGTGACTAAAATTGAAAAGGGCATGCTTCGATGGTTCGGTCATTTGGAAAGGATGGATGAAAAAGATTGCCGAAAGAAATTTACAGTGCTAAAGTGAGTGGAAGGGTCAGAAGGGGGCGCCCTAGGCGTACTTTTTTTTAATTAAATCGGGGAAATACTGGAAAAGGGCCGAATCTTAAGTACCCGAAACCGACGTGCATGCATGACTCGATGTATGAATGTGGAAGAAGTGAAAGAGCTTTGTCAGGATCGTAGCAGGTGGAAAGAAGTGGTCTCTGCCTACCCCTCTGGGAAAAAGACATTTATAATATAAGGAAAGATAGAGATACGTATTTATTACGTTAGTAAATTTTGCGTGATTTAATACCAACAATAGGTTTATTCTTAAAATTTGTTCGTGTGAAGGTTAAACGTAGAGGTTTTAAGTTGTTATTGTTATTGCATCAAAATTGCTGAAAACAAGTAAATAATAAAAATGACCACCAAAAGTGAAATTAAATAAAGATTTGAGATCTTTCACTGTTAATTAAAAATTCGACAAAATATTCCCGTTACATTGGAAATAAGACGACAAAAGGAAAATATACAATACAAAAGTATAATTAAGTCAGAATTAAGAGCGGTAGAAGTTTTCACGATATTTAGTTTTACCGCACAAAGTTAACCCTTCTAAAACGCAATTTCCGCTCTTCAGAGAGTGTTAACAATATGAAACACGTAGCTTTAAGTTACTTAGTCATTAGTTGGCTTCAAAACCAACCAAGTTGGCCACTTTTGAAGAAACTTTACTAACAAACTTTAATTTGTTGAAACTTTATATTCGCAGTTACTCAGCAGTGGGGCAAGCGGAGGGTTAACGGTTTTTAATACGTGCTTTGAGCGGAACAAGTATTAACGGGCTTATGAAATGAAAAATAATGTATTTTCGTAAGAAGGTCGCATGGGCCCTATTATAAGTCCTCTTTTAGGAGACCTCTGTTTTTAAGGAGTGCACAATTACAATAATACAGTATGATTTAAAGGTTTTACATATACTTAGTATTTACTTTTTAACCGACTTCAAAAAAAGCAGGAGGTTTACGTTCCACTGTAAGTTTGTTTTTTATGTATGTTTTATACATACATACTATCACGCTTTCATTCCCAGAGTGGGGTAGGCAGAGCTACAGAAATACCAACAACTACAAAAAGAGTTCTTGGTAACTCTGTAACCACATTTTGCATAAACAGGCTGAGATGTTTACCAGTGTATTAGTGACAGGTTGCAAGCCCATCGCCTAACAGTACTAGAAACCTTCATTCCCTTAGTCGCCTCTTACGACATCCATGGGAAGACATGGAATGGCACTGTTCTAACCCGGCAATCACACGGGCATATTGTATGTTTTATAATAAATAATTAAAAAAACTGTTGACGATCTTGTCCCTCTTACTATTATTGTATAAGTGTCCTTTGATCCTTTTAACTTTACTTTTCTGTTACAGTGCGAATGTTTGGCAAATATTTGTATGAAATATAAGATTACTGTTAAAGCATGCCGTGCTCTCCTGTAATTGGTGGAAGAATGTATTTAAACTAATTCTGATGTAAAGCTTATAGCTGTTAAAAAATTGTGGCCACTATTGGGGATCCTAATAAATAAATTAATTAAATAAGCAGGGGACGATCTCACCCCAATTGACGTAATGATGAAACTACATAAGACAGAGAAATCGTACTTAAACATATACAACACACCTAAGACTAATAAACTACTACTTGCTGTCATACTCGTAACACAATTCTTTGCTCTTGGGGGCTATTCCCTCAACACACCGCTGCGTCGATCTTTAAGGTGAAGTTTTATCTGGCAAGTTTAAGAAGTCCCGTTGGAGCCTACAAAACACATTTTAGCGCGTGTCTTCCCAATTAGGCAGCTTTATACGACTCTGAACTCGACTCACCTGCCTGCTGCCTAATTGAGAAGGCACGCGCTAAAATGTGTTTTGTACGCTCCGAAGGGACTTCTTAATCTTGCCGGATAAAACTTCATCTTTAAGATCGACGCAGCGCTGTGTTGAGAGAATCACCCCCAAGCAATTGAACTTGAGATCTTTAGTTTCGTAGGCTGCGTCACTACCAAATTAAGCTAAGTCAACAGAATTAATAATCTCGCACGTCTACGCTCGCATATTCTCATAGGCTCTAGGGATCTAGGCATGCTGGTGCTCCTAGAGCTCGTCTATGACTTAGTGAATGGTATGGATAATAACAAAGCATATAAGTGCAACTCCGTAAGTTAAGCGGTTTAGTTTCGGCGTTGATGAAACTTCCCCGCTGCTCAGACAGAGTGCAGAGCGCTTGTAAGGACAGCGAGGGCATTTGTTAAAGAACACCCAGAATTCAGTCACTCAAAATATATGACAGGTATCTTAATAAATTAATATTGTTAAGTGGGTAATGTTCAGGGCTGGAATTTTACAAGGTAATAGCGATGTCGTTTTTGACCTGGGCCTCTATTCAACTGCGTTGTAACGATATCGTGTTTGACGTGTTTTAGAATCGTTTATGTCACAGTCGCCATTATTGTAAATGGCATAAGAGTTATCAAAACGCTGACAATACGGAAACAGGGCTGGGATTCTACACGGTAATAACGATATCGTATTTGACGTGTTTCCGTATTGTATTGATTCTTAAACATGTCAAACACGATATCTTTTTAACGCACCTGTGGTGCTAGACAAGTTGCATTCGACACTCGTTAGCAATTATGTTTCGATTGAAAAATATATGAAATTGACGTGTCACTTTACTATCTCAGTGGCTTACGTCAATTCCATATATTTTTCAATCGAAACATAATCGCTAACGATTGTCGAATGCAACTTGTCTAGCACCACTGAATAGAGGCCCAGGTCATATAAATAGTAGCTGAGTAGGGCTTGCAGTGATGGAATCCAATGTTTATGCCAGGGAGCTGATTCTCGATAAGTAAATAAAATAGATGAAAAATTATGATACTTATTAAATAAATGAAAACCGCCGATATAATGGCAACCCCTTCTTTTACAGCCGACTACTCATAATATAAAAACATAACTTATATGCACACAAGCTCTTAACTATTGACCACAGGAGAGACATCTTTTGTTTTTAAGAGTGTGTATGACCCAGCTACGATAATATGTCACACACATATCAACATGTTAATCTAATAACACAGCGCCATCCATCGATCCGCGGCGAAACTCTCGGATCGATCGACCGATCAATCCAGAGCCATGTTGGAGCGATTAATCGTTGTTAACTAGACTTAGAGCAAGTTCCAGCTTAGAGCCACGCAGGAGTTGACAGCAGGTTATAACAGCGCTTTTACTGAAAAAAAAAACCTGGTTTTAGGATATATTTTGTTTTAAATAATTGGCTTGTTACTTAATTATATAATTCGTCAAAATGATGCTCATTGCGGCTAAAAATATGTGTTGCGACCACGTACCGGAAGACACACCGGTGAAGGCATCTCAAAAGGTGGACCAATAAATATATCTACAGGGTGTTTGGTCGCTGGGTGCAAAACTTTAAGAGGGCCGAGGTATTTTTAATAGTTTTTAGGTGTTAGTAGTTCAGGTAGTTTTATTTTTATTGAAATTGTAAGAATTTTTAGTGGTGGTAGGACCCTGTGCAGGGTCCGTCCGGATCGCTACTACCATCTTATCCATTAACCACCCGCCAAGCAACAGTGTCCGCATTGTTGTGTTCCGGTGATGGGATAAGACAACAGGGGAAATTACTAGCATAGAGGCATTCCATCGTAGTCCTCAGGGTTGGCAACGCATTTGAGGTGTTAGGATTATAGTCTTGAGAATTTAAATGTCTATGGGTCTCAGATTCCACTTACCATCAGGTGGCCTGAATGCTCGTGTGCCTTCTCCTTAATATAAAAAAAAAACATAACACTAAGTGACTCAATACCCTACAATAATAAAAAGAGAAAAAAAGCAAGGAAAAAAATGGAATTTATTTGTCCCAGACGAAGCTTGTGTCAAGGGTACAAAAACACGATAATAAATGCATAAAGATAGTTATAATAGTAATTCTTAACACACACACGTTGACCTAGTCAGGGTTCACATCTGGGTAAGATTAGATATTTGTGTGATGAGAACGAGTATTTGCTCCTAAGTCTTGGATGTTTTCTATGTATTAAAGTATTATATTTCTTTATATGAGTATCGTTGTCTAGTACCCAAAGTACAAACCTAGAGCTTAGTTTGGGACTAGGACAATTTGTGTGACATTGTCCCGTGATATTTAATTTATTTATTTATTAAATAGGTAGATACTTTATTCAAGACACGAATCGTGCTCTTTGTTGTTTGCCCTAACTGAGGATGAAACCTGGACCTTTGGGCTATTCTAGGGTACTCTTTGGGATCATAGCCTATCAAACCACCACCCAAGGAGGCGCCCCCTACGGATAGATCCTGAACTAACCACATATGCACCCGGAATTGTCACCCAATAAGAATACTCATAAATGACGTGATATCGAGTACTGAGTGTCGTGTTTAGTGATTGGCTCATTGTTCCCTCACCCTTTTTCCTTTTTTTTTGTATAAACTTTTTGTAATTACATCGCACTTGTTGGCTGAGACAACTGGCTAACACCTCGTGTTTGATTTATACTAATCAACCTTTGGCACTTAACAATAAAAATTACAGTAGCTGGATCACGCCGCTACAGGTACTCTGAACGCGTCGCTAACTTTTGAGTCATTTAGTACAAAAACTAAGAACTTTACGTACATAATAGACTTGGTATAAGGTATAAAAACCGTAGCGTCGATACCCGTACTAAATATACTTTAAACATCATTTTCTTACGTGAATTGTACCTATGTGCCAATAATACTTAAATATAACATTGTATCCAATTAACGTAGAGCCCTGAGCAAACTCGTTAGCCTAAGTAAACTAATAAAGACCTGGAAATTCATTACTAATAGCCGTTCGCAAAATATTACATTAAATTAAGAGACACACCCTTTATGTATCAACTTTTAGCGGTAGGTGGTTTTGATTTCCATATAACGTTTGCTCGTTCATTTTTAACTTGGTTTAATTTAACTTTTAATGTGAATGGTGTCGTCATGTCAGTTCATCCTGTATCTTTCAATAGCAATTCTATTTCCATAGTAATATTTATCTTTTATAAGATCAGCACTGGGGGGAAATTTTTGAAGCTCACCGACGAAAAATGGAAACATGACTAACTTTAAAATCAATTTGAGCAGCGATTTAACCTACGATTGGACCCACCTTTCGGATTTGATAAGATAAAGGCAAAAGAGCAGCCAGAATTCAGAGATTTTTTTTTGCGATATGATGTCAAATCCAAAATGTGGGCCCGTTCGTATATTAAATCGCTGCACAAATTGATTAAAAGTTACTAACTTTGAAAATAACTTAACTTTTACATATACATTAATAATTTTAAAGTTACTCGCCAAACTGCCTACGCAGTTTGTTGGCTTGTAGGTCCAGGTTTCATCTTCAGTTAGGGCAAACAATAAAGGGCACGATTCGTGTCTTGAATAAAGTATCTACCTATTTAATAAATAAACAAAATAAATATCACGGGACAATGTCACACAAATTGAGCTAGTCCCAAACCAAGCTCTAGGCTTGTACTATGGGTACTAGACAACGATACTTATTTAGAGAAATATAATACTTTTTTAGCTATAGGGTAGCTAGGTTGTTTAGAAGAGAAACTCCAGTTGCTTGTAGAAGTATAATGATGAGGTGAGATAAATTTATTTACAAAAAGCGTATTCTTAAAGCTAACACATATGTACAAATATATTATAGACTAACGAGGTAAACTATTTACAAACAAGAACGAGAGGTAAAAAAAGTGAAACAGCAATAAGAACAAAGTAAGAAAGAGAGGGCTAGAGTGAGACGGGGCGAAAGTGGGGTGATGCGCGTACGACCTGCGCAGAAGCGCGTTTTGGTTTTCTCGCGCGCCTATAAAATAGACGCGCGCCAAAAAACGTTCTCATTCAGGTTCCAGCTACTGCGCCGAGTGGACGTTCCTACCTGTATACCACCGTCGCCGTCACCCTCTGGTGCGCTGCACCGCCGTCACCCTCTGATGCGCTGCACCGCCGTCACCCTCCGCTACGCACAGTTTGGCCTGTGCATTACCGCCGCACACGGCTGTTTTTTAAGTGATCATCTGCCGACCATCTGCCGCACACGGCTACTTTCTCTGAAGATCAAAGAAACTGAACATTTGCCAGCAAGTGGCGTAGGGCGCTCCGGCCTGCAATATGGCCGAAGCCCTAGCCCTTTCGGACCGTGCCCTCCATGAAACGGGAAAGATGGGGCACTTCCTCAGGATCCTCGAGCAGCTCGAACCAAACCTTCCCGGTTTCTCTGGCATCTGCCGAGCTGTGGAGGAACTTGTCAAGGGCATGTCCTTCTCGATTGAGGATGTGGTGGACGAGGGGGACCGGTCCTCGTCTCCATCTTCCGGCTCCGGGACTTCGGACGCGAGGATGAAGAAGAAGTCGAGGAGGAAGAAAAGGAAGAAGTCAGTGGAGGCAGTGGAGGTTCGGGAGTCACGTGGGCGTGACCGTTCTGAACACAATCGGTCGCGTGGGGCACGCTCGAAAATCCTGTCACCGTCTCCTGCTCCCGTTTCCGCTCCTGTTCCTGCTCCTCCTCCTGCTCCAGCTCCTGCCCTTACTCGAGCTTCTACTCCTGCTCCCATAGACGACCAGATGCTGTTTCAAGATGCTGTTTCCGCTGTGGAATGGCAGCACGTTTCAAGATCTAAGCGTCCGAAGCCGCCATCTGCATCTCCGCCACCACCAGCGAAGGCAGCGAGGAGTTCTTCACAAAAAACTACTGCGCGTCAAATAGAAGGGAGCAGTCTCCTGTCAGGTGAGTCTTCCCTATCCGCTGCCTCTCCTCCCTCCGATCCTTCTGATCCTTCCTTTTCTGTACCTTCTGTACCTTCTGTTAAAGCTCCCCCCCCGATCATAGTCCATGATAAGTCTAGTTGGGAGAGCATTTCATCATACTGCAACACCAACAACATTAACTTCACTCGCGCGCGTAACACTGCTGTGGGCATCAGTGTCTCGGTCACGCTGATTGCTGACTACCGCCGTCTTACCAAGCTCCTTGACGACCGCAAGGTAGCCTATCATACATATACACCGGCTGAGGACAGGGTCCTCAGAGTGATTCTGCGGGGTATCCCAAAGGAATTAGACTTAAACTCAGTGAAGTCGGACCTAATTGGTCAGGGTATTCCTGCCAGGGAGGTTCATTGGCTCCACAATCGCACATTTGGGAATCTCGACCTGGTGCTTGTCATTTGTGACCTTTCGCCTGAAGGCAAGCATGTTTTTAATATTAAGTCTGTTTGTGGCCTTACAGGCATCCACGTCGAGATTCCCAGAAAGTCACACATAATTAACCAATGTCACAACTGTCAGCGGTATGGTCATGCGCAGCGTAACTGCCATGGCAAGCCCCGCTGTGTGAAGTGCTTGGGCGATCACTCTACACGGGACTGCTCCCGTGTGAAGGGGACGCCTGACCCGCCAGGTTGTGTTTTGTGCGGTCAATTGGGGCATACTGCGAATTATCGCGGTTGCCCCAAGGCCCCGCGCGTGACACGCCGGTTGGGAACGGTGTACCCCGGGCATCCTGCCCATCCTACGAGTGCTCGCCCAGGCCCTCCGCCCTCATCTTCCTTCCCATCCTTGCCTAGTAAACCTACTTCTTCTTTTCCATCTCCTCTAGTGCCTCCTGTGGCCTCCTCACCAGGCAAATCTTGGGCCTCCGTATTGTCCCAGGACTCCCGCCCCTTACCTCCTAGTGCTTCAGCACCTGTAACCTCAAGTGCACCTCTGGACGCGTCGGCTTATCCCCTTATCTGCAGGGCGATCATTCTGAATGACCGCTTTGCAGCTTTGGAGGAGAAGCTGCGTTATGCCAGAGGTGACGAGATCACGCAGCTCCTTAAGGACAATAGTGAGTCAAGGAGAGCCTTTTAAAGGCTGACTTGACCCACCTGACTGCTCTGACGTCTAACTTGACAGCCCCGAATGACATTGACAACTCCATTGACTCCCTCACTAGGCTTCTTAGTGACGTTGCGTCCAATGCCTCGAAAGAGGTGGAGGATATGGCTGACAAGCGCCCTCCTCTCACAGAGGAGCTGAGGGGCCTTCTGAGGGAGAAAAATGCTGCAACTCGAGCGTATGACCGATACCCGACTGAGGAAAACAGGAGGAAGTTGCGTGCGCTCCAAAACGAGACAAAATCTCGTATTGCCAGCTTTAGGAGCGATTCCTGGGACAATTTTCTCCGGGGGTTTACCCCGCACCACCAGGCCTTTTGGAATATTACCAGGGCTATGAAATCCGATTTGATGGCGACAATACCACCCTTGGTGAGAGGCCCCGATCTTCCTCCGGCCTTTGAGGATGATGAGAAGGCCGAATGTTTGGCCGACAGTTTGGAGCGGCAGTGTCCCCCGAGCAACTCTTCCACGGATGATGTTCACATCCGTTTTGTGGACTCTGAAGTGGAGAGGCGATTGGGGTTAACTGTCGAGGAACCACCTATTGCTGCAGTCTCGCCTACTGAGGTGCAGGAGGCCATAAGCAGGCTCAAAATCCGCAAAGCTCCTGGAGCTGACGGAGTGTCCAACAGGACGCTCAAACTTCTTCCTTCTTCATTCATTTTCATTCTTGTTACCATTTTCAACGCCGCTATTTCTCTCTCCTACTTTCCTGGTGCGTGGAAGTCTGCCAATGTTATTGGCATCCGCAAGCCAGGTAAGGCCAGCTCTCTTCCTAGTAGCTATCGCCCTATTAGTCTTCTTTCTTCCTTGGGCAAGGTGTACGAAAGGATGATTCTTTTCCGTATCCTCTTCTTCATCAATTCCAACAATATCCTAATCGATGAACAGTTCGGTTTTAGAGCTAAACACTCTTATGTTCATCAGGTTCATCGATTAGTTGAACATATTCTTTCTGGCTTCTCCGTCTTTAAAAAAGGCATTCCTACCGGTGTGATCTTTCTGGACGTGGCTAAGGCTTTTGACAGGGTCTGGCATAATGGGCTTATCTATAAGCTTTTGCTTATGGGTATGCCCACCAACCTTGTCAAGTTGCTGTGGAGTTTCCTCAGTAACCGCAGTTTTAGCTACCGTGTGGAAGGATCGTCCTCTTCCCCTCGTCCTATTCGTGCAGGTGTTCCTCAGGGCTCTGTACTCTCTCCTATATTATACTCTCTTTTTACTAACGATATTCCCACTCATCCTTTCGCTCACCTTGCCCTTTTCGCTGACGACACTGCACTCTTTTCCACACACTCTGATCCTGCTAGGGCCAGACGGTACCTTCAGGAGGCCATCTCTGCTTTGGGGGATTGGTTTCGCCTATGGCGTATAGAGATCAATGTGGAAAAGAGTGCTGCTGTCTGGTTTCACCCTTCCCGTCTCTTTCTTAATGTGGAGCCGATCAGCCTCCATGGCAGTACCATCCCATGGTGCTCCAAGGCGAAATACCTTGGAGTTACCCTCGACCGAAAACTCAGCTTCCGTGCACACGTTCGCACAGTCCGGAATCGCGCTCGTATGGTTTCTGCCAGACTGAGTTCCCTCATATCCCACAGAAGCACTATGTCCACAGCAAACAAACTCACACTCTACACCACATGCATTCGACCCATTTTTTCATATGCCAGCGTGGTCTTTGGCCACGCTTCGCCTCATGTCATTGATACTCTACAGTCATTTCAAAATCTCACACTTCGAAGGATAGTTGGGGCCCCGTGGTATGTCCGTAATAGGGCTCTCCATAGGGATCTCAACTATCCTTCGGTCAGACACACATTCAAGGAAGCGTCTAGGCGTTTCTTTGGCAACACACCACATCACTCAAACCCTCTCATCAGACTGTCATCGGACTATGTTCCAGCTTCCACTCCGACTGATCCGGACATTCTCTCCACTATTGGGGCGCCCATCAGGCGTCCCAAGCATCTTCTTCTTGACCCCGTAGACGCTATTCAGGCAGCTGTTATGGAAGGCCAATCTGCCAGGAAACTTCTCCGACTCCCTAGGAGTAGGGGTCACCCTACTCTCCCTGACCGCAGGCGTGACGATCGACGCTGGTGTGAAGACATTAACAACCCCACGACTCGCCGCAACAGAGCGGCGCTCGGTGCTGCCAATTAGCACCCTTATCTTTGAAGCGACACCATATGGTGTCCTTCACCGTCATGGTGAAGCTGTCACGGTGGCAACACTAAGCAATGGATCAATTCAAAAAAAAAAAAAAAAAAAAAACGTTCTCTTTCGCTCCTGGCCGTCGAGATGAAACATCGTCGATCCGCTGCGCGTCCGCTCCGATCTACTTTGATAATTATTGAAGATGATGAACACTGCTCGACGTTGTGTGCATTAAAAACAACTGCCCTTTTCAGGGCACACAAAAACTGCTCTTTTCAGAGCATTTTCGATGTCTTGTGTCAATCATGTTTCCGTATTAACGGATGTCAATACGATCAATCACCTTGCTCCTACAGTGCTCCCCCTCAAGCGAAGCGTACCGGCAGGCGAATAGTACGTCCGCGGCGAGTTGTGTTCGAGCTTGTTGGGTCGGTGGTGGGACTTGTCGTGACTTGATGTGACAGGTTCTTATTAGATTGTTGCAGGTTCTTATTAGATTCTTGTTGCAGGTTCTTATTGGATTCTTGTTTCGGGTTCTTGTTTGATTGGGTGCTTGAAATCGGTGTTTTGTTGTTGATCGCGATCGCTTGTGTCGGCGAAACTTGACTTGTTGCAGTAGGTATTTCTTGCTCGGCGATCGTGTAGGCAGGCTTCAATCTATCGATCGAGATGTTTGATTCACGGTTAGGTAGTTGTACCGTGAAAACTTTGTCACTGCGTTTCAACACGCGATAGGGTCCGTCGTAAGGTGCTTGGAGTGGCTTCTTTACGGCGTCTACTCGCACGAACACTTTTTCACACGATTGCAGGTCGCGATGGATGAATGTCGGCTTTGTGTTGCTCTGTGACTGGATCGGCATTGGTCTTAGACTTCGGATCGTGTCTCTCAGCTGATCGACGTAGGCGGAGTCATACGTGACGTCATCGCTCGGTGTTTGCGCTAGGAAGTCACCGGGTAGTCTCACGTTACAGCCGTAAGTGAGTTGGGCTGCGCTCACACCGGTGTCGCTTCTCATCGCGGCGCGCACTCCGAGTAGGACGGTAGGTATTTCGTCGATCCAGCTGGTTGCGGTTTGCAGTCTTGTTTTAAATGCGGTCTTGAGTGTTCGGTGCCATCGCTCTATGATGCCATTGGACTGCGGGTGGTACGGTGTTGTTCGGGTTCGTTCGATACCGAGTAAGCGTGAAAGAGACGCAAATAGTCGGCTCTCGAACTGCCGGCCTTGATCTGTGGTCAGCGTTGCTGGGCAACCGAAGCGGGAGATCCAGCCTTCGTAGACTGTCTTGGCGACATCTTCAGCTGTTATTTCACATAGTGGGTATGCTTCGGGCCATCTGGTTGCTCTGTCGATCATTGTCACGAGGTATCGGTGTCCGCTGGCCGCGGTAGGTAGCGGGCCAACGATATCGATGTGAATGTGCTCGAATCGATCGGTAGGCGCAAATAGTGACGTTTGCGCTACGGTATGTCGCTGGATTTTCGCACGCTGACAGTGTAGGCATACTTTAGCCCACTTCCCGATGTCCGAGTTCATAGAGGGCCAAAAGTAGCGTTGCGATATCAGTTTGCGCGTTGTTTTGATTCCAGGGTGGCTGATATTATGTACGGCGTTGAAAGCGATGTTGCGGTATTCTTCGGGTAGGTATGGACGTAGGTATGGAGTTGTAGTTTCACAGTATAGATTGATATTTGTTCCGGGTAAAGTTACTTGTTTCATAGATAAGTTACTTTGCTGTGCGAGTGACTTGATAGTGTTGCTATCTCGCTCTTGGGCTTCCGCTAACTTCTCGTAGTCGATCGGGCTGGGACAGCTGATAGCGTCGACGCGTGATAATGCGTCCGCGACAGCATTTTGAGTGCCACTAATGTGTCGTATATCTGTCGTGAACTCGCTGATATACAGTAGCTGGCGGGTACGTCGTGGTGATTCGCGGTCGGTCGTCGTCTTCGTGAATGCGTAGGTTAGCGGCTTGTGATCGGTGAAAATTATTATTTCTCGTCCTTCGAACATTTTGCGGAAATGTTTTGTTGCCATGTAGATTGCAAGTAGTTCTCGGTCGTAGGTACTGTAGCGTGTCTGAGCGTCGGTGAATTTTTTTGAAAAGTAGCCGAGTGGTTGCCATGAGTTGTTGACAAATTGATTTAGAGCTGCACCTGCCGATTTGTCGCTTGCGTCGGTGAAAATAGCGAGTGTTGCTTGGTGTGACGGGTGCGCGAGTAGAGCGGCGTTTTGTATGCTCACTTTACACGCGTCGAATGCTTGCGATGCTTCGGTAGTCCATTCTATTTTCGTTTTGTCTCGTTTCTTCGTATTGTGAAGATAGGCATTTAAAGGTGCATGAATGGTGGCGGCGTCCTTTATGTTATCTCGGTAAAAGTTCAGCATGCCGAGAAAACGTCATAGCTCTTCTACAGTTTGTGGCTTCGGGAAATCGACGATGGCTTGTATTTTGTCTTGAGGTGGTTGTATTCCGTACTTCGAAACATGGTACCCAAGGAACTTGACTGCTGGTTGACCGAAAACACACTTCGACGGGTTTATTGTGATCCCGTTTTCTTCGAGTCGTTGTAGAACGGTGCATAAGTGGTTTCGGTGTTCGTCCTCGTTACTGGATGCGATAAGTAAATCGTCGACGAAAGGAAACACGTAGTTGAGTCCGCGAAGTACTTCATGTATGAATCGCTGGAATGTCTGGCCGGCGTTCTTAAGGCCAGGACACATGCGCGGGAATTCAAAGAGGCCAAACGGGGTGATAATGGCTGTCTTCTCCACATCTTGATTGTTTACAGGTAGTTGCTGGTAGGCGCGGTTTAAATCGAGAGTGGTGAATATTTCTTTTCCGGCGAGTTGATACGTGAAATCTCGTATTCGCGGGATTGGGTAGCGGTCTGGTTTAGTGACAGCGTTGAGTCTTCGGTAGTCACCGCATACACGCAGATCACCATTTTTCTTAGGCACAACGTGCAGAGATGACCATGGACTTTTGCTTGGCTGGCATAATCCTTGTTCCATCATTTTTTCAAATTCTTGTCTGACGGCTTCGTAGCGGTGCGGTGCGATAGGACGAGCGCGGCAATGGATAGGCTGACCGGTGGTTTCAATGAGATGTTCCACGGAGTGCTTCGGGCTGAGCTTCATGGAGGTAAGTCTTGTTGTACCCGGGTAATCCGCCAAGATGTTGTGATACGACTGTTGCAAGTCTATGCTACGAACTGTAGGTATATTCGTAACACAAATCTGCGCGATCGTCGGAAGTAGTGTTTTGCCGTCGACTAGTCGTCGATTTTTGACGTCAACGATAAGGTGATGAAAATTTAGGAAATCTGCTCCTAATATGGGCTTCGACACGGCTGCGATGATAAATTTCCATTTGAATGGACGTCGGAGATTGAAATCGAGTTCGAGTGACTTCTCGCCGTAAGTAGGTATTACGGTGTTGTTTGCGGCGTAGTAATTGGATTCCGGCGGCGAGTAGATGAGGTCGGAGATTTGCTGTATGTCTTGTTTTTCCAGCTGCGCGATTACCATCTGTGCGAGCTGGGCTTGGCTTTTTTTGAGATCGGTAGTGGCTGCTTCGAAACTGCAGAACCAGAGACGCGGCTGGTCGCGCCAAAACGGTGGAACTCGTAGTGCGAGTGAGATGCCGTTGATTTCTGGGGTTGCTGGTATTGATGCAGCGGCTTCAGTGTGTTTTTCGACGCCGGTCGGGAGCTCTTCTGGTTTTGACATTTTTCTGTTCCGTCGATGGGTCACCACTTTGGCTATAGGGTAGCTAGGTTGTTTAGAAGAGAAACTCCAGTTGCTTGTAGAAGTATAATGATGAGGTGAGATAAATTTATTTACAAAAAGCGTATTCTTAAAGCTAACACATATGTACAAATATATTATAGACTAACGAGGTAAACTATTTACAAACAAGAACGAGAGGTAAAAAAAGTGAAACAGCAATAAGAACAAAGTAAGAAAGAGAGGGCTAGAGTGAGACGGGGCGAAAGTGGGGTGATGCGCGTACGACCTGCGCAGAAGCGCGTTTTGGTTTTCTCGCGCGCCTATAAAATAGACGCGCGCCAAAAAACGTTCTCTTTCGCTCCTGGCCGTCGAGATGAAACATCGTCGATCCGCTGCGCGTCCGCTCCGATCTACTTTGATAATTATTGAAGATGATGAACACTGCTCGACGTTGTGTGCATTAAAAACAACTGCCCTTTTCAGGGCACACAAAAACTGCTCTTTTCAGAGCATTTTCGATGTCTTGTGTCAATCATGTTTCCGTATTAACGGATGTCAATACGATCAATCACCTTGCTCCTACACTTTTAATACATAGAAAATATCCAAGACTTAGGAACAAATACTCGTGATCATCACACAAATATCTGCCCTTACCCAGATGTGAACCCGGACTAGGTCAACGTGTGTGTGTGTCGTGTGTGTGTTAAGAATTACTATTATTACTATCTATATGCATTTATTATCGTGGTTTTTTACCCATGACACAAGCTTAGCTTCATCTGGGACAAATTAAATGTTTTCCCTTGATATTTATTTAATTGATTTTCTCATTTTATTTATGTAGGGTGTTGGGTCACTTGGTGTTATGCTTAAAGTCTTACAATTTCAATAAAAACCCCCTTAAAGTTTTGCACCCACCGACCAAACACCCTGTAGATATGTTCATTAGTCCACCTTGTGAGATGCTGCCACCGTTGTGTCTTCCGGTACTTGGTTGCAGCACATTTTTTTAACCGCAATGAGCATAAGTTTTACGAGTGATGTAATCAATGATAAAGGAAGAGAATGGATATGACATACCTACAGAATCAACATGCCTAACTAAACTACCAAGGCAAACATAAAATGGCGGACTGTCAGATGTTTAAGTGCTGCCCCGATTCGATAGTAATAATAAAGTTATCGATAAACCAACCATATGGGTAGGAGGGTCTCAACTCGTCTGTTCTATAGGTACGTTCAGTACTTTGCATGTCCTGTATAAAGATGCAGTAGCAGTGGGATACCTGAAGGCAAACCTTGCAAAACGTCGTCTTGAGCACAGCCAGCACGGTGGGCCCTTTTCACCTTTAAGGAAAGGAAAGGTCGTAAATGGCCCCATAGAAAAGTTGGAGTGATCTGATGATGGAATCCATGAGTAAACGACGGAACTCCTCAAAAATTGCGGACATATTTTGCTATTTTCAGCATTTGCATTCCAAAAGCTTTAGGCTAGGTTCACATGAACGCGTGGTTGACGCGGCGCGCGGTAAAAGATTCTAACAAAGTAGTGCTATCGTATACTTGACCGCGCGTGCCGCCATGCATCGCAGGCAAGATCTTAACACGAGCCACCTGTCACATCAACGCTTCGACTGCGCGTTGAAGCGCGTTCGTGTCAACCTAGCTTCTTTATTTGGTAAAGTGGAACCGATGATGAAGACTAGAGATGAAGTATTTCACAGGTTCTGTAGGTAAATATAGTTTGAGTAAGTTAACATAAATAAAAGTACAAAACGGTAAAAGTATAATTGCTTTCTTAGTTATTTCTCTCATAAAAAAGACTCATTAAGTTATCTTAATTATAAAATACAAGAATCATAAAAAGCAACAAAAGTATTAAGAATAATTATTTACTTTTGTTTTTATTCAAAACAGTGCCAAAGACATCACATAATAATGTTACACACGAAGGTAAGTTATGTTAGAGTGCTAATAATCTTAAATAATCGCGTATTACCCGTCTTTAACATGTAACGAGCGCCGCCGGGCACCGAACGCACCACCGACGTCACACGCCGCGCGCGCCTCCACGGCACCACGGCACCGTGTACGGCCGCCACCCCGCGCGCGCGACCCCCGGCTTCGCCCGACGGCCTTTATAAGCGGAGGCACTCCCGTACTAACCAGCACTGCGTAGTGTGCTCTGATGGTCGAAGGGTCGTCTCCGGGCGCCCCTGAAGCTTGAGAACACTAAGTAGTGCCTCCCTCTCGCCTCCTCCCTCCTCCCCTCTCGCAACCTAGGTGCGGTGCTGTTACCCAGCGTCTTGAGCACTAGGAAGCGATCCGACCAACCTGGTGCGGTGCTGTTACCCAGCGTCTTGAGCACAGGAAGGTATCCTAAATCCCGTGACCTAGGTGCGGTGCTGTTACCCAGCGTCTTGAGCACTAGGAAGCGATCCAACCAACCTGGTGCGGTGCTGTTACCCAGCGTCTTGAGCACAGGGAGGTATCCTAAATCCCGTGACCTAGGTGCGGTGCTGTTACCCAGCGTCTTGAGCACTAGGAAGCGATCCGACCGACCTAGTGCGGTGCTGTTACCCAGCGTCTTGAGCACAGGGAGGTATCCCATCCCCCGTAACCTAGGTGCGGTGCTGTTACCCAGCGTCTTGAGCACTAGGAAGCGGTCCTGCTGACCGGGTGCGGTGCTGTTGCGCAGCGTCTGAGCACCGGGAAGCTCCCCGACCCACTTAGAATTAAGTACTAACAATTGAGCACTAACCGCTAACGTTATTCTTGAATAAACAGGCATAAAGCCTTCATGTTATACTGAATTGTGTTTACTATTCAAACCCTAATTCCTGATCCCCCTGAGCTATCTATAAAAACCTCCAGTCCCGTAGTAGAGTTGCCCAGGACGAGGTTAATGTTGACGTGGAGCCAAAGCGCCCCGTTACATTTGGCGCCCAACTTAAAAACTCATTTTTAGAGTCTTTATTTGCTCAGGATCAGGACTTATAGGGACACAGCAAGTACAGATTATAGTAAAATCACATTTAGAGCCAAATTAACCGTTTTTTTTAATTAAATCTCTAACAAGTACGAATAAACAACCGTAAATTAAATCAAGCATAGTCAAATATACCGTTAATACATAAAAACCGTCGGGATTGTTAGGAAATCCGCGACAACCGCTCCGTCCGTTTACTAGATGCCGACCGCTTGGATATACGATTTAAAGAAACCCGAGTTGATTCTAGAATCTCAGAGTAGGGGGCTAGGGGTAGAAAACCTTACTGTAGATCAACTTCGGAAGAATTTGGTAGAATACGTACGTGATCAGGAATACCAAACACCCGCTAACGAAATTCTCCCCGAAATGCCGGATACCGAACCGAACCGCAGTAGCTCCAAAGAACAAACTTTAAAGGACCTAGGAAAAATAGTGAAAGAGTGGAATATATTCTTTGATGTCACAGATAATGCGATAGAGTTTTACGAAAGATTAGAGGAATTGATAGCCGCGAGCGGCATCGAGGGGGTAGACGTCCTGAAAATTTTACCTAGGCTACTAAAGGGAAAGGCGTTGCTGTGGTACAGAAACAACATAGGAACTTGGGACTCCTGGGATAGCTTTGTGATATTTTTTAAGCTTTGTTATTTCCCTAGTAATTACGAGGCGAACCTCATAGAAAAAGTAATTGCAAGAAAACAGAAGTGTAATGAAAGTTTCATTAATTATTTAACTGACTTGCAGACGTTAATAAGGAGATATGGGAAGTTACCATTAACGGAACAAATTGAAAGGGTTTATGAAAATATGCATCCGAATTACAAACTATACGTTCGAAGACGTGACTTTAAAACGCTCCACGAACTTATACAAATAACCGCCGACTACGAACACATCGTTCAAGATAAATTCCGAAGACGGATAAGTGATACATCCGAACCGCAACAAGGGACAACCTCCGAGTGCCATGAACCGACCAATCCGAGTAAGGTTAGGAAAATTCATACCGAATATAATCCATTGAGCTGTTGCTGGTCCTGTGGGAAACCAGGACACTCGGCTAGAACATGTAGGAATAGCAAACGTTTATTCTGCAGTACTTGTGGTAAAGTAGGAGTACTAAGTAGGAATTGTTGCGGAATTTATGACGCGAAAACTAAGGGGGGAGATATAGGGTCCGCGAAGGAGGAACCTAGAGAGGACAACAGGATTTATATTGATGTTAGTATAGGGGGTAAAACCTATAAATGCCTGGTAGACACGGGGTCCACTAATACTTATATTAATCAACAAATATATGTGGAATGCGAGAGACGTACCATCATTAAATCAAGTAAAATTAGAAATATCGGGCTGGCAGACGGTACAAAGATAGAAATTAACAGAAACTTATTAGTAGACTTAGAAATTCAAGGTACCGTCCTAAAACATTGGGTGCGAGTATTACCGGCAGCTACTTGCGCTATCATAGGCATGGACGTATTACGTAGGGTAGGACTTAAACTACTCTGGGAACAACAGGGGGCTTCTGTCAACGCTATAACCGAGAAACCGAACTTACAATCAATTAGCACACCCAAAAATGTCGAACCCAGACCCATTTTAACACTAGCGCATGAAATAACCCTGCCTAAACCGGCCCGTCCGTCGAAACTGTTCCGCCAATTAAAACAGTCAGATCAAAACCAACCGTACCGTCAAGAAAAACCGTTACAACAAAACAAACCGTTCCGTCAAGCAAAATCAAAAATACAAAACCGACCGTTACGGCAAGAAAAACCGGTAGAACAAATCCAACCATTCCGTCCATTAAAACCGATCAATCAGAAAAAACCGTCTAGTCAAGATCATGCGTCACGCGAAGGGAAGCCGGACATGCTACGCACTAACAGGGCAAATAAACCGCGTGAACCCGTCAATAGCGGCAACTTGTCAAGACCAATAAATAAAGCATACGAAGCCGTCACCAGAACAAGACCTCCAAAAAAAAAACAAGAACGGGACGACGGTAAACTTAAAAAATACTGGGACCCCGAAATGATCGAATTAGTATTTAAAAGGAAAAAAAAGCCTAGTAAATCCCATTAGTTTCTTTGTGTAAACGTTAACAGTACGAATAACGCGCAAACGAAACCAAACCAAAACTGACTTGGTATAAGGGTTAGAACCGCTTGACAAGGACGACACGCCGTAACATTCAACAATAATTAACCAATCTTATATTTGTGCACGGAGGCACACGGCTCGCGGCGCGATAAGTAAAATGAAGGTGGGTTTAAGCCGCGCGGCCGACGAGCGCTGTCCATCCACCCGCCACCGACCGAAATAAAAATGTGTTGTCCGAATAGGGAGATAGCGCATAGTAGTAAACATTGATTGCAAACGTATGATAATGGTTGTTGTTGTATGCAGAGTTCCGTATTAGTATATTGCCGTGTCATAAGTTGATGATAAAAATAGGGGTTCCGTACATGACATTATATGGGTGTTTTCTTTTAAATTAATACCAACAATAATTAAAGAGGGAATAAAAGGGAGTCATACAAATAAAACTTTGTCAATAAAATGGATTAAAACCCAGTAAAATAAACCGAAGGGTCGACAATTAACATATATAAAGTTGGACCTTATTTTGTTGCCCGACTAAACCTGAACCGCTCGTTACAAATTACCGATTTATAGGGACTTGCCCCGCAGGGAATAGTGAAGGAAGGTATTGCAAATATAATAACAGTGATTTTTCCAGGTAAAAATCTTCAGAGGAGGAGGGGGAATGTAACGAGCGCCGCCGGGCACCGAACGCACCACCGACGTCACACGCCGCGCGCGCCTCCACGGCACCACGGCACCGTGTACGGCCGCCACCCCGCGCGCGCGACCCCCGGCTTCGCCCGACGGCCTTTATAAGCGGAGGCACTCCCGTACTAACCAGCACTGCGTAGTGTGCTCTGATGGTCGAAGGGTCGTCTCCGGGCGCCCCTGAAGCTTGAGAACACTAAGTAGTGCCTCCCTCTCGCCTCCTCCCTCCTCCCCTCTCGCAACCTAGGTGCGGTGCTGTTACCCAGCGTCTTGAGCACTAGGAAGCGATCCGACCAACCTGGTGCGGTGCTGTTACCCAGCGTCTTGAGCACAGGAAGGTATCCTAAATCCCGTGACCTAGGTGCGGTGCTGTTACCCAGCGTCTTGAGCACTAGGAAGCGATCCAACCAACCTGGTGCGGTGCTGTTACCCAGCGTCTTGAGCACAGGGAGGTATCCTAAATCCCGTGACCTAGGTGCGGTGCTGTTACCCAGCGTCTTGAGCACTAGGAAGCGATCCGACCGACCTAGTGCGGTGCTGTTACCCAGCGTCTTGAGCACAGGGAGGTATCCCATCCCCCGTAACCTAGGTGCGGTGCTGTTACCCAGCGTCTTGAGCACTAGGAAGCGGTCCTGCTGACCGGGTGCGGTGCTGTTGCGCAGCGTCTGAGCACCGGGAAGCTCCCCGACCCACTTAGAATTAAGTACTAACAATTGAGCACTAACCGCTAACGTTATTCTTGAATAAACAGGCATAAAGCCTTCATGTTATACTGAATTGTGTTTACTATTCAAACCCTAATTCCTGATCCCCCTGAGCTATCTATAAAAACCTCCAGTCCCGTAGTAGAGTTGCCCAGGACGAGGTTAATGTTGACGTGGAGCCAAAGCGCCCCGTTACAAACACCTGCATTTGTTTACAAATATGACTTGTTACATTATCAGACCGTAGGCAGGGTCACATCGACTAGGCTAACGTGTCGTCAAGTAAACAAATAAAAATATTTGGTGCTGTCTTGGTTGATTTTTAGTAGGTATAAAACTTTAGTCATTACTCATTCCGGAATAATATTATTTTATTTAAATAATGAAACTTTCTCAGAATACTTTTTTCCAAAATCCTTAAAAATAGTAATTCATGATGAAAGAATGGTTCTGTGCTTTTTTTGGGACACTCCATATACGTTCTATTATGATACAATTACAAAAATTTATTTAGTTATTTTCGATATTTTGAGAACAACCCTTAGCTGTCAAATTTATCGGTTTGTTAATTTCAAAATATTGTAAATAAAAGATAAATCGTATTATAATCTTTAACTAATCTTGATGTATGGATTAAAAATAATGTACTACATATGTAAATCCCCTAATAATGACGAAACTGACCAATATTTAATCAAAAACTTGAACTTACCGGTGAAATGTTAATTATTTCTGGTTTTCGGTGTTTCTTGCATCCAGAGACATAACGATGAAGTTTCTCTTTCAATCCATGTGTAACTTTTGGCGACATATAATACGGAAAACAAGATATTAATCATTTTTAAATGAATTCGGCACGGTTGACACAATCGGATACTTATGACAAGCTAACTAAACATGGCTGACTAGGCACGTTAGGTATTTGTATGAACATCGAATTATAAATCTTGCCATTATTGCACTGGCTGACTTACTGTCATCTCTTTTTACTTAGGAACATAGAATTAAGTTAAAAAGAGATAACATTATTATATTTTTTAGTGTTCGATGTCGGAATGCATAGTATTTACATAACTGATTATTTGTATATGTCAACGTGTCTTATTCATTCTCTTCCTTTAGCATTGGATGTAATTAATTAACAAGCCAAATATTTAAAACAAAGTATATCGTATAACCACGTTTTTTTTTTTCAGTAAAAGCGCTGTTATAACCTGCTGTCAACTCCTGCGTGGTTCTAAGCTGGAACTTGCTCTAAGTCGAGTTAACAACGATTAATCGCTCCAACATAGCGCTGGATTGATCGGTCGATCGATCGGAGAGATTCGCCGCGGATCGATGGATGGCGTTGTGGAGAGATTAGGCAGATTGTTTTGAAAACATTCGTTTGAAATGCTACTAAATCTTTGTCAGGTTTGCTTGATGAAATATTTCAAGGTAAAGGGAAATTAAAGACGCAAACAGAGGGGTGTTATAAGATTAACATTTTTATATGTGTGTGACATATTATCGTAGCTGGGTCATACACAGATTTAGGTTACCGTCGTTCCTGTGGACACACCGAAAGTTAACAATTATATAGCCTAATTTTCTGGCTAAGCTCATTCCCGCAAAAGCGCCGTCAGGGCTGGGATTCTGCACGGTAATAACGATATCGTATTTGACGTGTTTCCGTATTGTCAACGTTTTGATAGCTCTTATGTCATTTACAATAATGGCGACTGTGACATAAACGATTCTAAAACATGTCAAACGCGATATCGCTATAACGCTGTAGAATAGAGGCCCTGGTCTGCTTTAGACCTATCATATAAAAACATAACTATATGCACACAAGCTCTTAACTATTGACCACAAGAGGGACAACTTTTGTTTTTAAGAGTGTGTAAGACCCAGCTACAAAACAAATAGACCGATTAAGACCGCGTTTTTGAATAACAAACTATGTAGTTAAACTGGGTGGTTTTTAGGTTTGATGAAAATCGGTTGTACAGCTGTAAAAGAAGGGGTTGCCATAATATTGCCAGTTTTGGTATATTTAATAGGAATCATAATTATCTTTTTTATTTAATTATCGATAGATACGTTTACATGCATAACATGACAGTAATAAATAAAAGAAATAAATAAATATCAGCGGACAATCTCACACAAATTGACCTGGTCCCTAACTAAGCTCTAGGCTTGTACTATGGGTACTAGACATCGATAAACATACTTAAATAGAGAAACACATGGGTAAACATACAAGACTCATGAAATTAGGCTACTTACCAAATACGAGACGGTTACATTGGTACCGACGAGCACCGCGTATCCACCGTCTCACAGATCTCAAGCATACCCACACGCTCAACGCCATGCAAACGATCGCACTTCATAATAAGACAAACTATTTCCAAACACTTTGTTAACCATAAAAGATAGCATAAGCTACTTATCCTCATTTTTTTTTAATTAAGATAATGTTTTGCAATCTTTTTCATTTCAAAGTGCTGTATTAAATTATCAAAAAAACTTTTTATTCCACAATGCCTATTGTATTTGATCACGTGTGAAACTAAGTTTTCAACGTGGCTCTACTCAATGCCAAGTTACTTTGCCACAAATCTATTTCGCTTAACATATTTTATCAAGTTGTGTATAATAGTCATTGTAATTAGGGTCACACAAAATCAGTGTCGTTAAAACGACGCGTTAGTTTCAAGAATTTCCATAATGAATTCCAATTTACAAATAACTTTTCAAACCTCTACACTAAATTAAAAGACTGTCATTTAGCTCTAAACTACTATGCGACCGAACAATGTCAAGGATTGATCAAAATTGACGCCTAAACTGCTTCAAATACCTCCCGACGGTAATATTTAGTTCAATCAGCGTCGAATCTAGCCAAGCCGGTAATATTTGAACGCTTGGGGCGAAACAAAGTGAAGTATGCGACCGCCGCCACATCCCGTTAAGGAATTCGAAGTTTCAGGCATCCGTACACATAGCATTATACCTACACAGCTAACGAACATAATCGCCTTAACTACTATCATGAATCACTGCAATTCCAAACCTGACTATGTCATTGTAGAGTCGAGTTTTGAAAGTATTGTCTTCATAGATTTAAGCTCGTTTTATGTAGCGACATGCTTAGTTATAGTTGTTGTAAATCAGGGCCTAGGGGCTCGACAAGTTTGTGGCTTGCAAGAATACGTAAAATATTTTGGCGTAACTCTTAACTTACCTACTTTGAGGTGAAACCTTTTTTGTTATGTAATCGAATGCCGCGGATGGCGAAGAAGTTTTGCGTGGGTAGAATGGCGAAAAAAGATAATGGTAGTGACAGAAAGTAAGTAATGAGGAGTTTTCTTTTGTGGTAATATGATTTTTTACTAGGTTTATTATTAATACGAAATTATGTTGCATTATTTATTCTATTCAACCGATCGACGTGAAATTATTACCAAGGTCGTTTACGGCTAAATTGGGTTATCCCATAATTTTGTAATGTATAGTGATTCAAAAACCATTTCGAGAAAAAGGGTTGTAGAACCATTCCCTGTTATCAGATTATTTTACAAAATTAGTATTAAATAGTTATTTCTAATTTATCATTTGACATTATTTGACCTGTAATTTAGTGACGTCACGATCTTCATTGGTAAGTTGTGTCTAATCTGTGATCAACCATAGTACTGCATATAATATGAGTCCGGAATGCAGTAATAAATAAATAATGTATATTGAATTTTGTCTTATATATTTCTGTTTTATTTTAACGCTTATTAAAATTAAGACAATTTTTAACTGTATATAAACATGACAAGGTCAGATCTTTAAAAAAATGGTATGATTGAAATAAAAGTCCGTTTTGGAACCTCCGCCCGTAGGCTAGTCTGTGGGTGAAACTGTCAAACTCAACAAACTAAAAATAAAATTTCGGTTTGTTTGGTGTGCAACTACTCGTTTTCTGATTTTCTGCATTTTAACAACATTACTTCAAATTCTACGGAATCTGACGATCCTGCTACACATATTGACCATCGCCAGATCTTGGATATCGATATTCTTGCTTATAATGACGACCAACGCTGTACATTTAATAAACTTTGTAAGGGCTGATTCCACTAATCTACCCAAAGTGGATATAGTCAGGATATTGACATACTTGGGAGACAGCTCCAATCACAACGTAGCTGAAATACGTGGAGCTAAAGCTCTAATGTAAGTATGATTTAGGTATAAGAATATAATGTTCACAATACCATTTTTTTTTTAATACTTTTGTTTACCTATATTGACATGACTTGACATTGACATTTTACGTGATCTGACAGAAATGCGTACTCTCAAACGAATTCAATAGTTTTAAAGCATTTCTCAAACAAACCAGCTTGTAGAGACGTAATAAAAACATTTTCTTTAAAAATTAAAATAAATTAATATATTGATTTAAATGCAAAAACCGTGAAATGAGTGTCTTCAATTAGTCTATTTTATCGAAAAAAAATTTAAAAACTAGTGGTATTTTTTTTTGGGATAACCCAATTGAGGATAAAGGACTCCTGCAATGCCAGACACGAAATTTGCTACAGAGATAGTTTATAAAAAAAAGGCTTGTAGTATTATTAGGCGATGGGCTTGCAACCTGTCACTATTTACACTGGTAAACATAATACCTTGATTGTGGAAAATGTGGTTACAGAATTATCGACAAGTGTTTTCAGAGTTGTTGGTAATTCTGTAGCTCTGCCCACCCCACTATGGGAATGAAGGCGTGATGTTATGTATGTATGTAGTTTATGTTACAAAGACGGGCACTAGAAACCCTTATAAAAAATGTCCATCTGTCTGACTATTTATCTGTCTATATGTTTGTCACACTCACATTAAAAGCCACATAGTTGAATGTGGTTTTTTTTTCGGGGTACCTCGCTTACTCACATGTAAAACAAGGGTGCTTTTATTTATATCGTTGACGCTATGGTGGTAGCTTTTATAAACCCATAACGTGTATAATTACTATCAATGTTTGGATTTGAAGGATCGTTTAGGAAATATTAAACTATTAAGGTTTTATTTTAGCCACGAGTCCCCACAGTATTTGTAGAATAGTCTGTAGCGGAGGGCGCATCCTACAAATACTTGTAGAATACACACAAACAATATCATTAGAACCGATGGCCGATGGAAAGGAAAGGTTCTAGAGCGGCGACCGCAGGCTATCCACAAGGTGGACCGACGATCTGGTCGCGAGAAACCACAGGAAGACAGCAGCAGAGGACCGGCCGTTGTGGAAAACCTTGGGGAAGGCCTCCGTCCAGCAGTGGACATCTTATTGGATAATGGTGATGACGATGATGAATATCATTACGAATTTAAATGGAAAAGTATCACTACTAAATAGTTAATTATGGCTTCTTGATTTACAAGCGAGTAAAATGGTATTAACTTTAAGTAGAAAATTAGATCATACATGTGGTTTTGGAGATATCTTTTGTAACAGTGACAGAACTCTATACAAAGCATGACCCAACTGTTTTGGCACGGAACCCAAAACCCAGAAAGGGTAGAGTGTTTAATATAGCTTGGTCATTTCACTAATGTTTTATTCCTGACATCTCCAATTTATGTTGAGTTAGTTCCATATTCATATTCTGAATGCCTTTTAGTTTACTAGGGCTTGATGTAAATGTATTCGGGCAAGTTTCAAAGCTGCAAGTTTAGGAGCTAAGTGAGACGACAGGCAGCAGAGAGGACAGTCTCACCCAAATTACTTAAACGCTACGCTTATTGTAGTTTATTATTATCAGATATAATAATTTCTGACCAAACTCTGTAGATATTTCTCACGGTTTATACCAAGATAGCAAAGTTTGAATCGTTATATCTAATATTTTGCCTGTGTTAAAATAACAGATTACGTTTGTAAACCAAATACGTTAAGAGAGGGCCTCTGTGTTTTCTAATGAACTAAAATAGTGGTGGTAGGACCCTGTGCAGGGTCCGTCCGGATCGCTACCACCATCTTATCCATTAACCACCCGCCAAGCAACAGTGTTCGCATTGTTGTGTTCCGGTGTGGGGATAAGACAACCGGTGAAATTACTAGCATAGAGGCATTCCATCTTAGTCCTCAGGGTTGGCAACGCATTTGAGGTCTTGGGATTATAGTCTTGAGAATTGAAATGTCTATGGGTCTCAAATTCCACTTACCATCAGGTGGCCCGAGTGTTCGGGTGCCTTCTCCTTAAAATAAAAAAAAATATATATGTCTTAAAAGCAAAGAGCGCTTTACTGTTGTACAAATCAATACACAATTTATAGAGAAAATTACATAACTCAACAACAATTGAACTATGAGTGAGCAACTTGACAGAAAAAATGGCCATCTTTTGCCGTTACGTTGACTACACGGAGGTTAAAGATTATTAAACTGTGTCACGTATGCTATATATTGCGTATTCATTTGTACAGTAAAGAGCTCTTAGATTTTAAAGTATAATAAAAGTAATTAAGGCGCCACTGGATGCTCGGCGCCATCTTAATATTCTAGAAGGTCAAATTTCTAAAACTGTTTTGTTTTTACAAAATTAACATGGAGGTGGTTATATTAAACATAAATCACATTGCGAGATTAGGTGCATAAATGTCTTACATTTTTAATTATACTTTATTAGGACATAACTTTTCATAAAGTTTGTAAAGAGTGTTGCTTACGGTATTTGTACACAGCGACACTCGAAGTTTTGGTATGTGTACATCATCTTATGGTGTACTTGGGACTGAATTGCTTGTAATAAAATGTTTAGTCCTTACGACAAAAGGTTGCGAACGTCGAAAAAAAAAAGACATCCGACAGAGTTTCTTACAGGTTCTTCTCTGATCGGTCGCGATTTGAACCTGCAGTCAATTTAGGCTAAGTCGCTACTGTGACGTTTCAAAAGAGTTTATTATTTGTAAACCTACTTGAATAAAGATTATTCTGATTCTGATTCTGACTCATCAATATACATATAGATTTTTTGTGAAACGCAACTCACACTAATATCGAACTGGTGTCTTATGTCAGTGTCACCGTGTTTACTTTAGACTATAAATAACTATAACCGGGCAAAATTACCGTGCTCAGTGTAAGGTACCGAAGCCATTAAGTACTACAAACATAAAAATCAACAAATTATCTATTTAAAGTCATTTTAGTAAGTATAAACACTTTAATTACCTGTCTCAAGAACCAATGACGTTTACTTAGTGGTGATAGTTTTCCTTTTAAATTCGTTATGATGCGCTTTCATTTAAGTTTTTTTTCAAATTTTTAGTAATTGTAATTTTGGATGTAGGAGGGGGGACTCTAACAAAAATTAGCGCTTTAAATCTTAATATAAAAATTGATTTCACAAACCCGTAATATTTAATAGTTTAAAATACCTTTCCAACGACAACCCACACTATGGGGTAGACGAGAAAAAAAAATACATCCCCACGTTACGTGTAGCGGAGGTAAATCCAGATTTTATTTTACCACTTTATTGGCTTGACTAGAATGTATATTCATGCCAAATTACAGCTTTCTAGTAGTAGTCTCTGAGCTAGGCTGCGGACGGACGGACATGGTGAAACTAAAAGTGGTCCTAGTTTGACTACGGAGCCCTAAAAACCGAGCCTTTATCTAACAAATGAGCATGCTGTTCTTCCACCTCCGCCGCTGGTCCGTCCGCAGCGACAGGCGGGTCATCTCAAAGTGCTCGCTTTGCATACCGTCTGCCACCTCCGAGCGGTTTACTAGCGCCCCAGCGTGCGCCACTCCGTCGCGGATACAACGTTGCTGCACTAAACACTGGAACATTATGTGTTGCACTTAAGGTAAAGTGTGATGAAAATGTACGAGCAGCTTGCTTGACTTTTTATGGCGTGTAGAAGGCCGAATACACAGGTTAATTAAGAAATAAGTTCGCCTTATTATCGCTTTTATAATCAATCCGCCATGATAGATAAAAAAAATTGGCAATCTCTATTTTACTTACCTCAATACTGTAATCCCAAGACTAAAAATTCGTTGCCAACCCTAAGGACCAAGATGGATTACCTCAATGCAATTAATTTCACCTAATTCAGTCAGGAACTAGCTTCCGTTGTTTGGTTATCAAGGTTCAAAAGACTAAGCGAACCGACTGCGCCAGTTATAATATTGCCAGACGAATTATTTACTTGCAACTGGTTTTCCGCTCCGTACATATATGTTAAGTTGCTTGTTGTGATTATTCTCGGCAGCGGTCTCTTGTTGGAGAATGCTGGTAGATTTTTGATGTGTAAAAATGCCTGTCTGGCTTATTTACTCATAAACACCTTTTAGCTTTGGACCTTTACTCTGCATTGGTATTTTAAAACAGTCGCACAGAGTGACGAGCAAGATAGTTCAACTAAAACTTTAAGAATATACTGTAGTTACAAACTAACAGACCAAATTCTCTCAAATTAATTCAAACTGCCTATAATAATTGAAAGTATCTCGTCGTCGCAACATTCCGAGCATCACCCCTCCTCTAGGTCCAAACCTAAATATTCATGGGGTAAATAAATGCCAACCGCTTCCCCCCGCACCTCTTAGACCCTTCACTTAGACATTAGGGATAAAATTAACATCCCTTTTAAAATTACACCAAGAGCTAGAGGACTTTATTTAAATTCAAGATCTAAGGGTTTAAATACAAAAAGTTGTATGTTTGATGAAGATTTTGTTAAAAAATGCACGAAACAAAAATAAATAAACAAAAATAATAGGACACTGTCACACAAATTGACCTAGTCCGAAACTAAACACTAGGCTTGTACTATGGGTACTAGACAACGATAAACATACTAATATAAGTAGGCAGAGCTACAGAAATACCAACTACCATAAAAATACTTCTTGATAATTCTGTAACCACATTTTGCACAAATAGGCTAAGATGTTTACCAGTGTCTTAGTGACAGGTTGTAAGCCCATCGCCTAACAGTAGTACAAGCCATTATTCCCTTACTTAGTTCTTACAAAATCCGCGGGACACATGAAGTGGCACTATTCTAACCCGGCAACCACACGGAAAAAATATATATTACATACATACATTAAATCAAGGCTGTTTTCCAAAGGGGTAGGCAGAGACCACTTCTTTCTACCTGCTACTATCCTGACAAATCTCTTTCGCCTCTTCTATAATATTGGTATTAATAATTTTTATATTGCTAGAAACGTAAACTTTTCAGGATTCCTTAAATATCTAAAGTGTTTTTCTTATAAAAATCCTAAAATTTAACCATAAAAAAATGGGTTATGACTTGCGATATTTATGACATACACAATTTATGACCAATAATAACTATTGCAGACGATATATTTATGCACTTAAATATAATGGCGTCGTCTACTACTAGATAACTATTAATTTATTTTTATATATGTACATAAACATAACATGTATCTAAGCATAAATCCATGCGTAACTGTTTTACAATTAAATTAAGAAGAAGGCCTAAACTTGGCGACTAGCTCCTATCCCCACCGCCTTAATTCCAATGGAAGGATATGAATAACATGTCCGTATGAATATTGCGTATAATTAGAACCTCGGTAATGAATCAAGCGTCCATCGGGGACGAATAAACCCCCCGCGAGCTAATAGGGCGCCATTAACAACGTACTTCCCAGTCGTGTTGAAATAATGAAGGGTTTTATTCAATCTAGGGGTAGGTTTAAATATATTAATTAAGAAATGTACCTTTGATTATAAAAGTATGTAAGTCATTAAGAAAACCTAAAATCAGTAAAAAAATGTTGTTTAGACGACACGCTAGCCTAGTTGGTAGTGACCCTGCCTTCGAAGCTAGGGGTCCTTGGTTCAAATCCCGGTAAGGGCAGATATTTATGTGATGAGCACGAGTATTTGCTCCTGAGTCTTGGGTGTTTTCTATGTATTTAAGTATATAATTCTCTATATAAGTAGGTTTATCGTTGTCTAGTACCCATAGTACAAGCCTAGAGCTTAGTTTGGGACTAGGTCAGTTCGTGTGGCATTGTCCTGTGATTTATTTATTTATTTAAATCATGTATTAATTTAGCTGAAGGACTTCCACTGCTGAACACAGATCTTCCCCAAGGATCTTCACGAGACGGTAGATTTTTTGCTTTTGCCACCTTTTAGACCCTATTAGTTACCTACTACGGAACAAAATCCTCTGTAACTCGCTAATGTTTCAACTTTTGATAATTAATTAATAATATCCTACTACTAACTTAAATGCAAAAGTTTGTGTGTGTGTGTGTGTTAGTTTGTAACTGTGTTACGCAGCAACGGCTGGAAGGATTTGGATAAAATTTGAAAAGGAGATAGCTTTTACCCTAGATTAACACATACAATAATTTTCATCCCGAAAAATGAAAAAGTTCCTGAGCAAATGACTGACACAATCTGAACTAGTCCCAAATTAAGCTCTAAGCTAGATATCGGTATAGGCGACGATAAAAATACTATAATAATACAGAAAATTATGTATGGGTAAAGATTAATATACTTATGTAGAGAAATAGATACCTACAAACATACATAGAAAACACCCAAGACTTAGCAACAAGTACGGGCGCTCATCACACACATATTTGTCCTAACCGGCAATTGAACCCGGGACCGCTAGCTTCGTAGGCAGGCTCACCAATCAGACGAAGTACGTTGTCATCTTTTGTTCCTAGTGATGATTTTACACACATCAAAATGTCTGAGTATTGAAAATGACTCTACATTTATTTAATGTTTTATATTGTATCGTAACGCAGCATTTAAAATGTTTTTTAACCGACTTAAAAAAAGGAGGAGGTAATACGTCCCATTGTATGTATTGTTTAATTTTTTTTATGTATGTTCACCGATTACTCCGTCAATTGTGGACCGATTTTGATTTTTTTTTTGGTTTCATAGAGTATACTTTCGAGGTGGTCCCATTTTCACCAAATCTGAATCTGATGAGGGGTTCAGTGATGAATCGAGATAACTCCTCAAATATTGTAGGCAAACATATAGCAATTTTGGTATTTTTAGTAAGAAGTCTAGCATTTACATTCACAAAGTATCATTTGGGGAAGTGGAACTGATGATGAAGACCTCAGATGGCCATTGGAAATCCTCAACGGTACCTATTTCAAGGATGGCGTTAACATATCTCGATTAAGAATAGAAATCATTTAATTCGAGAAAATTACAACTCGTATTAATGTTAGTAGTTCTTTAAATGTAATTGTTAGTACTTAATAATAATAGTACACAAATTACTAGGGGCATGTATCTGACAACAATGACGTATGTAGGGGCAGTCTACCCTACTGCCAATCATACGAAGGATGATATTGGGGCTGGCGCGCACGCGGCGCACCAGGGACGAGGCCCGCTTACGCATGGTGGTGTGGAAACAGTCGACCCCGGCAGCTGCGAACATCCCTGATGCACTACAGAAGCGAGGCAGCCCCACTATCACCCGGAACGCGTTGTTGTACTGGACACGGAGGGCTCCATAGGCCCGTTGCGTATATCGCCTCCATAGGCTGCACGTGTAGAGAGAGGTACAGAATGCTCTAAGCAACGTTAATTTTACCTCTCTTGTACAGCGCGCAAACTTACGCGCTAACATGTTAGCCCTAACTGAAAGAGCCCTCCGTTCCCGCTCGACGTCTTTATCGTCCTTGAGGTCGCACGTTACGAAATGCCCTAAGTACTTGAACGCATTTTATATTAAGATTAAGATAGTTGAGCGACTACAACGAAGAATGTTTACTTGTTGAAATATGACTATGACTTTCCGGCGGCGTTGCTTGCGGCGCGCTTGAAACTTAAAGTTTCATATCAACTAGTAAGTGGGAGTACGGAACAGCGTATATATATGATAAAAAAAAATCATATTTGTCTTGTGTCATTAAAATTATTGAACGTTTAGCCATCCGCTGTTTTATTTATTTCTCAATCGCGAGATGTTATAGGTAGGTATGTTTTTGATGTGTGTACAGTCGACGTCATAAATATGTTTACACTTTAGTACCTTGTCACTTTTATTCACTGAGACAATTACACATATAATAATATGAAATTGTTTCTGTGAATGAAAGTGACAAGGTACTAAAGTGTAAATATATTTATGACGTCGACTGTACACAATACGGATCGGTGATCAGTTGTTTACGCAACCCACAAATTTCCCGTTCATCTCCTTACAATAAAAAATATAAATCGAATTATGTTTATTACCGTCGTACAAAGACAGATGGTTACAAAGCAACCAATGCGGCGGTATTACTGCGGCAATCCGAGAGATTTTACAGCTTATTTAAGCCGTGCGCGGCTTATCGCCGATGGCCGTAAACTGCAACCTGCCGCGGCCGTAAACGGGGCTTATGGCCCCGGTACCCTCACCACGGAACCATTACCGTACTCGGGCGTTTTCCAAAAAAAGTCTACATCATTAAGGACAAAGTTAAGAAAATTTAACTTTTTCCATTTCGTCACGAAAATTAGCCATACGCTTAGATACGTTGATTTTCGTGACGAAATGGAAAAAGTTACATTTTCTCAATTTTGTCTTTAACGATGTACACTTTTTTTGGAAAACGCCCCCTCGCTTGCGAGTCGAATGCTCTGTGCCTCCCACTCTATAACAATACTCGACTCACCTGCCTGCTGCCTAATTGAGAAGGCACGCGCTAAAATGTGTTTTGTACGCTCCAACGGGACTTCTTAAACTTGCCAGATAAATCTTCACCTTTAAGATAGACGCAGCGCTGTATTGAGAGAATCACCCCCCAGTATTGATATAGAGTGGGAGGGACAGAGCATTCGACTCGCTAGCGACTACGTTAATGGCAACTCATGGTAAGGGTAGTGATCTCTCGCTGCTCTGGTATTCTACGGCGATTTTCAAGGTACATACAGACATAGACCAATTACGTAACATGAAACCTCGTTTTCAAATTCAAGATAGCAAAAAACTAAAAACCGTCTTAATAAGCGAGAAATAACTTCTTTTAAAATGATATAGAGCAGTCCAGCGGCTTTTGGTTAAAAATGTTGTTGGACGCCGACTTCTTTCTTTCTTCTTTCTTTGCACTGACCCATCATTTTAAAAGAAGTATTTTTTTGCATTTTGAAGACGGTTTTTGGTTTTTTAAAACATTTATTTTGTTTCATACCTTTTAGTAATCATGATAACACTGTTCTGTCGTTCCAAGGTCAAGGTCATAGTCGTATTTTTAAACCATTTGAATGTGCTTCGTTATAGTCGCTCAACTATCTTAATCGAGATATCGCCACCCTTGAAATTGATCGGTATCTACCTATTTATGTATGTATGTATGTAAACACTTTATTGTACAAAATAAAACAGAAACAATACAATGAAGATACCAGAAAATAATGTACAAAGGCGAACTTATCCCTTTAACGGATCTCTTCCAGCTAACCCTTGAGTGATTGAGAAAAGTGAAAGGTTGTGCATCGAATAGGCAAGTTTACAAATTTCTTTAGGACCAGATCATACAAATAAGTCCTAACTATAAACATAAATATGCTAGACACAGAAATATATATTTATAAATCAATATACATACTTAAACTTACATAAACTACATTTATGTAAAGGACAGTTGATACAATATTTACTTTAGGAACTAGGGTCAAGCCAAGGGGTTTATTATGAAGTTCCGGTGGCCATCAGTGGTCTCCATCATCAGTTCTACTTCACTGAATGTTCTTTTTAAATGCAAATGCTAAACTTGTCACTGAAAATACTAAAACCGCTATATGTATTCCCATAATTTTCGAGGGCTTTCCTCAATTTCTCTAAGATGCTATCATCAGATCTTGAAGTGCTAAAAATGGGAGTAACCAGAAAGTATACCAACTCAAACAAAAAAAAAATCAAATCGCTCCAGCGGTTTTTAAGAAAACAGGGAGCATACATACAAAAAAAAAATAGCAACGAATCATGAATCTTCCTCTTTTTTGAAGTCGGTTAAAACACATACAAATGACGGCCACCTGATAGTAATTGGGATCTGAGACACAAAGACATGTCCAATCTCAAGACTGCAACCCTAATGGGGCATATGCGTTGACAACACTGAGGACTGAGTGGGAAGATTTTATAAATATAATAAATCCCGGGACAATTTTACCTAATCCCAAACTAAGCTCTAGACTATGAACATACTTTTATAGAAAAATACATACTTAAATACATAGAAAACACCTAAGACTCAGGAACTAATACTTGCATTCATCACACAAATATCGGCTCTTATCGGGATTTGAACACGGGACCAGTAGCTTCTTACGTTCGTTACTACCAACTAGGCTAACGTTTCGTCAATGGTATGCTATTCATTTTACCGGTCGTCTAATCCCAACACCGGAATGCAACGGTGCGAACACTGCTGTTTGGCGGTAGGTTATAAGGTAAGATCATGTAAAAGATCATAAAACCGTTAAGAAATTACTGATCAAACCCGCTCGGTCCAGCGTTCTCACGCCACGTCTCTCAATTCACTTGCCTCTTTTGGTAGTGACAAATACATGTTCCTTTCTAATCTTAGACTTTCAAAGCTACGGTCATAACTAATTTTTACTAATTTTTTCTCGCGACTCCGCCCGCGTAGAAGTCGTTAATCGCTATTCCCTTAGGTACCGTCCAAAATATTTCGGGATAAAAAGTACCCTATGTCCCCGCGACTCAAACTATTTCTACACCAAATTTCATCTAAATCGGTTCAGGGTTTATCCGTGAAAGCGTAATAAAAAGACAGACACTCAGACAGAGTTACTTTTACATTTATAATATTAGTATAAATTAGTACAGACATTTAATTGGGTACTTAAAGGACTGGTAAACGATCAACTTGACTTCGTATATTAAAAAAAGGCGCCCATAGTCGTCAACCATCAAAAATAATAAAAACCCCCTTAAGCTACCTTTAACAAAATGTAATAGAAACTTTACTTTCTTTACGGATTAATAAGCACATCCAAGACTCCAAAATTAATAAAAGTATTTAATGCATTCCATTAACTGCGTTTTGCAATTTGTTTCTTTTAATTATGTTTGAAATTAGTGCACCGGCTTTGCGCGGCAGTATAACTCATATTTTCCCTTCATTACCTGTATTTTGTTTCGCGCCAGCATTTTTTACCGGCCTCGTGAAATCCTTCTTCATTAAAAAGTCAGCAAGGAGCGCTTTGCGTTTTAACAACCAGGTTCCGTCAGGGTAGAAATGCACTGAGACGGTACAGGTTCTTTTTTAATTCCACCGCCATCACTGTCAAAAAGAGCTATCACGTAATATGGTTTTAGAGCCCGTGTTCGCAAAACCACTTTCGCTACCCGGGAGTGGTTTTGCTTACACGGGCTTTAAAACCATATTACTTTTGACATTATTTATTTATTTTATTTCATTTTTATTGCACAAAATAATACACTAAGTATAAAAAGGCGAACTTAATGCCGTAAGGCATTCTCTACCAGTTGATCTTTGGGCAAAGCAGAGATTGTAGTGGCGGTGCAACATAAGGTGTAACTAATACACATACACTTGCATATCAATAAGCTATAATAATATAAATACATATTTTACGCTGGAAAAATAATAATACATACATATATAATATAAATAATACAGATAAAGCAATCAAAACACCAAGATGATGACAATTCTACCTGCTAAGAAATTCGCGAACTTTCTTTTTAAAGCACTACTTGTTTGGAGCTTGCTTGCTTTTAAGGGAAGGTCGTCCCAAAGTCGTGCTGCTTGAAGGGCGAAGGAGGTGGACATAAAGCCAGTTTGGTGAAGAGGGATAGAGAGTGTGAGATGGTCAGTGGAGCTGACGATTGTGTGGAACCCAGAAATTCAAAAAGATGTTTTAAATACTAGGGGGATTGTGGATCGTACAGAATATCACCGACATTGACATTGTCATCGTATCGATAGCTCTTATTCGACAGTGATGGCGGCCGAGTTGAGTACAATGAAACTGTGAACACTGTTTATCCATGAATAGTTTTTCCTTGCAAACCATTAAGATCTAAGCTAATTACTGTTTGTGTCAAATAAATAAATAATACAATATCATGTCACAAACAATATGTTTTTATTGAGAAGAGTCCAAAGGAACGCTTTTCACCGGATCGCCGAATAAGACAGGTACGTTTTGTCCTGTATGGTATATACAAGACAAAACATTACCTTGTGGGAACGTTTCTAAGGTCTTTTGTACCCTCGTAAAGGCTACACGGTTGGCCTAATTTTAACAAACGAGAGGTCGTCGTTAGATTTGTCTTCTCGTAAGGTCCACCATGCCAAACCATACTACAAACAGGGAGATTTTCGTAAGCGGGTTTGAATCTACCAACAAGGAAATAAATTTCAAATACCTTTGCTCTTGAATGCCATTTTCAAATTTTAAACCATTCAATAACTTATGTACTAATTTAGCCATTCAGTGTTAACCACTGAACAGACGATTAGAGTGTTAATAGTTGTGAAAATGTATGAACTAACAGTGAAATGGCAATCTATACTTTATTCAATCTATATTTAATAAAAAAAATAAATACGAATATTCAATTAACGACTAATAAAAAAAAAAAAACAAACCGAACCCCTCCATTGAACTCACGTGAGGCATCGAGCCTAAGACATTCGCAGCGTTTCCTCTCTGCACCACTGGACTCAGCCTTTGGGCGAAAAAGGAACCGGCTCGAGGACTGCCACAGACATGCGCAAGTGTTTCTGATACCTCCTTGACGAATTTTTTGGTGTCAGAAGACCATGTGATGGTCCTAATGTTTCAACGGCGAGGGCCGCAAATACGTATTTGCGGCGTTTGAGAAATCGGGCATTATCAGCAGCAGATCCAGGAGAGCCAGCAGCTAACGTGTCTACACACGAGCAGTCCCATGCTACAGGCCGTCCCAGGTGCCACGGCACTAAAGTACCAGACGATTAACATTAAAATATAGTTTAGACTAAATTTCCTCGATTATGTACTTCGTATCTGCGAGCCATTTCGTACTTTCATTAAAAAAAACTAAATGTGTCTCGGAAACAAACAACCAAACTAAATAAAGGGCTTCAAACGACAATATTATATACATACTCGTATGTACAACACTAGCTGATGCCCACGATTCTGTCTGCGTAGATTATCGCTACTCATCTTTTCTCGGGGTTCAAGCCCCAAACCAAGTTGGTTCCATACCAAATTTCATCCAAATCGTTTCAACGCAGCGGTCAACCCGTCAAAGCGTAACTAACAGATAAAGCTACTTTCACGTTCATCCATACCAAAATTATAAATGTAAAAGTAAGCTTACAGTTAAACCGCTTAAGCGATTTAGATGAAATTTGGTGTGGATAGTTTGAGTCCCGGGAAAGGCATAGGGTACTTTTATCCCAAAAAATTTACGGTTCCTGAGGGAATAGCGAGAAATGACTACTATGTGGACGGAGTTGCGGGAAATAGCTAGTTTATAATATTATAGTTAGACATCGTTATCTCAGGGTAGTGAAATATCATAAGTGTCAAAATAGGGGAGTATGTGGCCAACTGGAACCATTTTATATTTATTTTAAGAGCAGTCTGAACAGTATAAATGGCACATTTAAAAACAATAAAATGTACTTAACCCTTTTCAAAACACGAAATACCGTTGGTGCAATTGATAACAAAAGACGATTACGTAAATTTTGTTAGGTCCAAATTGAAACAGCTCTTGATATGATTTGCCGCTTGTAAAACTCATTGTGTTTTTTTGAATTAAGATGTTGTTGACATATTTTTTAGAATTAGTCGTAAATCGCACCATTGCAAAAATCAAAATCGTCAAGGCATTTTGTTTTATTTTTTTTCATTTTAACAAAAAAAAATAATTGAAACCGTCAATTCATATAGTACTTAGTACTGATTTACTTGTCAATAGGACTTTCCATAGTACCCATGACCAAGGAGGTCTATACCTACAAAGATTAGATTATAATAAAAATAAATAACGTGAAAATGACATCGAAATATTATAGAAAGCGACCCTCCCTCGCTTCGCTTCCGGTTAAAGTATTATATATAAACCTTCCTCTTGAATCACTGGATAAAAAGTAGCCTATGTTCATCAGGGATAATGTCGGCTTTTAATGTAAAAGATTTTTTCAAGTCGGTCTAGTTGTTTCGGAGCCTATTCGAAACAAACAAACAAACAAATCTGTCCTCTTTATAATATTAGTATAGATAGAGCTATCTACAACTTTATGTGTGAACGTTTAAATGAAATGATTGAAAATAAAGTTTAAAAATGTTTACCTAGTAATGTTCTTGTGATTGTCATTTTTAAATAGCAATTCTGCCGTCCTTAAACTAAAAGGCGACTAAAGGATCATACGACCTTTTTGAGTTATCTATACAGCGCGATTCAGCTAATTATTAGCTATCGATCTATCTAGGTTTGGTGCCAATATCTTTAAAAACCACCGAGATACAGCCTTCGCTCTAGCGGCTAAATGACGATTTATTAGGCTATTGCTACTAAAAAGGCAGTTATTTAACACTTGCTTAACTTAAAGGTGATTAAAAGTTGATAGCCGCCAATTTTACGTAATACTGTACAAGACTTAAAAGCGGCTATTTGATTTTCAACGACTTAACAGCGGCTTTTGGACTTTTGCCGCCTCATAGCTTACAAACACAATACTCACCTGCAAAGAGGTCACAGATTAAAAGGCGGTCAATCCGTGTATACTTAATAAAAAAGCGGTTAAAGTCCAATAGCCACCTTATTGTTCTGTAAATAAAATTTAATTCTATCAAAATACATACCATAAATACCGTCACGGCTTTATTAGCTAGCAATAATAGTAATAAAAATACATCCCTGCTTAATTAAATCACAGCTACACTATATTGCCTAACTAGAAGGCGGCGTAGCGACCCCCGCGCAAGAGTCTCGTTTGAAAATGTCTGCGAGTTCCAAGTATTGTATCTCAGTAAATATTGGGAATTTAGAAATAATCCAAAAACCGTATTGTAGCGAATTTAGTCTCTTTATTTTCTTTATAGTAAAACTTCGCTGTTAAACTCAAAGTTTATAACATACAGGGTGTCCCATATATTGACGTAAATATTATTACATACTGTTAAGAAATTTACTTCGATAGTTAGGCGTACCTGGTAACTGTAGTGGGAGCTCCTTGACGTCTGGGGCCCCGCGTCTTTATACTCCAAAGGTCCTATTATCCTGGATTCTCGTAGGTCTCGTGTTCGCTGGCTACTTTGTGAGGTTATTCGGATTTGTTCTTCGCGACGGGCTCAAGCTAGATGCGAGCTGGTTCGTGGCGGCGGTTAGAAGATTAAGAAGTATAGGAAAAAGTTGGCAGCACTGTCGCTGCGTTTTGAAGTTGCTTTTTTCAAAGCGTTTTGTTCACCTGGCTTGACCCAGCTATCGATAGTTTATCGATTAAAGAAAATAATATAAAGGCAAAAGAAAACGTTGTGGTTTTGTGCTAGAATAAAACTACGGAACACATACCTATAGTTTTAAGTTTCTAATACGTTAGTTAGTTTTAATTTTATTTTCTGTTAATTAGTTTACAGGTATTAAGGTTTGAATGATTGTGATAAAAAATGTTACCTTTGCCTCCCTTGGCTCTAAAATTACCTATAATTCGTAATTCTAAAATTTGATATTTAATTCTCAATGACGTAGAAACGTAAGTAAATTGCATTAAACTATTATTCCAAAATGTTGACGTATTCAGAATAAATTCATACTTTTTAAGTCATCACTACATTTCTCGTTTTTCATTCAACAACTTTTGACTTTTCGTACAGGAAAAATATTTTTTTTCGACCAAGGTGGCATGTTGTCAAAAGTTGGCGCAGTTAAACAAAATTTCGAAATCGTGCAACAAGTTTTACTTAATATGGGTAAAAAATAATATTACAGCGTGCTTTTCTTCTAAGTGATCGAATTCAATCGATTCAATTTTGTACCTATCCAAGGCACTCAGGAAATCTTGGTTTGGGTCGTTTATTGCAATATTAAGTACTAGCGACCCGCCCTCACTTCGCTCCGGGTTAAATTATTATACATATAAACCTTCCTCTTGAATCACTCTATGTATTCAAAAAAACGTATCAAAATCCGTTACGTATTTTAAAGGCATAAATACCTATAGGGATAGACAGCGTCAAGCGACTTTGTTTTATACTATGTAGTGATATTATAAACGTTCAGACCTAGTTTCAAATAATATATCCACGACATATTCAACGGTCATCGTCAGAAAATCGATTTCATCCCAGTTTTTTTTTAAGTTTAGGAATCAAAAAGAAGTCGCTGGGGGCCAAGTTTGGACTATACGGTGGGTGAATAATAGTTTAGAACCCAGATTCAAAAGCGACAGCCTCGACAATATGAGCAGTATGCACAAGGGCGTTGTCGGGCAGAAGCAGAACATTCCTTGGTAATTTACCCCATCTTCTCTTTGATTACTTTCTTTAACTGCCGTTAAATATTAGCGTAGTACTGTCCTGTGATATTTACACGCTTTATCTCTATAATCGATCAGTAATATTCCTTCAAAATTCCTGAATATTCTGGCAAAGAGCTTGCCAGCTGAAGGGATGACCTTGAACTTCTTAGGATGAGGTGTTCCTTTAATGTGCCACTGCATGGACTTTTGTTTGCTCTTTCGGTCATAATGATGAACCCATCTCCAGTACCAATTTTTTGGAGTACCTCATCAGGATTTTCATTGCATAGCTCAGTTAAAGTCAGATCAACAAGCAACAGGAATATCTTTCTGAAACGTTGTCAGCATTCGCGGCACCCATTTCACACTAACTTATGACAATGTTAAGATGATCAAGGACGATATCGTTGTACAGTAGAAATACATATTAATTAATAAGAATTGGTTGTTTGAGCTACCGATTTTACCTTCACTCGACCATTCTCCAATATAATTTTCTCCACTTTTTTATACATTTTCCTGTGAAGTAACTTCAACAGGCCCAGCAGGTCTAGGGTCGTCATCGTTGCTTTCCCTCCCACGTTTAAATTCACTTGACCACTTTTGAATTGTAGATAGTGAATGAGCAGACTTGTGACATTTATAAACATAAACATAATCCATCCGTCCCCTGATATTTGTATTTAATTTAATTAACATTGCAAATTACTCCTGTAATCAAGTTTATTACGTAATTGCAGAAAATCAAACCAACGAATATTTGAATATCACTTTTTCAAATTTTAATGAATGATACTTAGCAGCTGTTTAAAAAAAAAAAGGTTGAAAAATATCAATACCGAGAGCTTATTGAAGTTCCCTCGTATTATTGTATAGGCTGTATTTATTTATATATGGGTTCGGCTGAAAACCAGCGCTGCTGCTTCGGCTGCTGCACTGAGCATGTGCTGCACCCAGAACATAAGGTGAGTCCTATTTGACTTCACAGTGCAGTGCAACATTTCTAAATATGTTCTAATTTTGCTCTTTTTGTACCTAATAATAATAATATGTCGGTTGTGTTGTAGTGTATTTTTGACAAGTAAATGTACCTAGTGAGTTATGAGCTTTTTTAGGACTGCATTTAAATTTCCAGCTTTACAGTTCTCAAGTATTAGAATTATAAATTACACATGTTTTTAGCCAACGGAGGCAAGGGTGGTACTCCTTGGCTTAAAACATCACGTGCCGCAAGGTTATTTACCAGTATCATGAGAACCATTATAACTATTAAGTTAATTAATATTATTAGAAAGTTAAAACTAAATTCTTGACCGGTATGGAAGAGGTTTTCTAATATATAAATAATATTTGCGTAAAATTCTGGGACACCCCTCTATTTAATAAAACATTAATTTTGCAGTTATTTTACGTATTACGCAGGGAGCACAACTTTCTTTTCCTTGCATAATGTAGTTTCACACTCCTCTAAGGGATCCAAATAACATTGTGGCAGTAACTTCCCCAAGTCATTGGATATAAAAACATATTTTGATTGCAATCCATAACAAAAAAGCAGTTATTGTGATTTGTTCTGCAATTAACTGCCTTTTTCTCAAGCATTGAATATTAAAACTATATGTCAGATTCCACCTCATTTACCTCTTCTTAATTAGAAGGCAGTTAAAGTCGCGTGGCCGTTTTCTAGTCATGTATGTTTGCATAGTTTTAACTAGACATGCATAGCTAAAAAGTGGCTATGTCATGTCACCGCCTTTTAGTTATGTTTTCTATATAACTTTTGTTATATTTGTAAAATGTAACGCGGATATCCTAAATTACTGAGCTAGAAGGCCGCTAAACATACTTTAACCGTCATTAAGCTATGTAAAGTATTACATTAAATTCAACGGGTCCATAACTAAAAAGGAAAATTGAAGATTTCACCTATAAAAAAATAAGTAAAAAAATATCAAATTCATATAAAAATATAAAGCAACCCTCATTACTTAGTATATAAAAAAAATTACATCGATATCGTGCACCAGTTTGTAGAGACATAGTTTCAAACGTTTTTTGGCCATAACTCAAAATGACCCTCTTGCATTTAACGGCTTTTTAGTTTGAGGACGGCAGAATTACTTTACCTACAATACATATCAAACTGTGCCAATTACCCTAATGTTTCCCTATTTTGACGTCACTGCCCTGAGATAGCGAGGTCTAATTATAGTGTACCGTATAACATAATTAACTATGTCAGCTAGACACAACAAATTAAATTTAGACGTAAGATCTTAAACTTCTATTTTATCTTTTTACCCTGATATTGGACTCCCCAAGGAACCCCAAAAACTAGCTTCATTAATGTTCCCTCCGTCTTAGCGTTTATTAACTGGGAGCAAATTAAACGCTCCATTATTTAGTTCGGAGAATATTTGCGAAGGTGTCGGATCCTTTACACCTTTACGAAAATATGAATTAATAAAAAGTTACGGTAAATGACTGCAACGGTATTAAACACACCATACATACATTAGTGGTGGTAGGACCCTGTGCCGGGTCCGGATCGCTACCACCATCTTATCCATTAACCACCCGCCAAGCAACAGTGTTCGCGTTGTTGTGTTCCGGTGTGGGGATAAGACAACCGGAGAAATTACTAGCATAGAGGCACTCCATCTTAGTCCTCAAGGTTGGCAACGCATTTGAGGTCTTAGGATTATAGTCTTGAGAATTCTAATGTCTATGGGTCTGAGGTGCCACTTACCATCAGGTGGCCTGAGTGCTCGTGTGCCTTCTCTTTAACATAAAAAAGAAAAAGAAAACATACACAACCTGGTCATTGTGATTGCTGTCGTAGTAATTATTTATTATTCTATGTCCGGTGACGATTTTACACTTTCGAATGTTCGAAATCAAAGTCAAGTGTTGTTAGGATTATTTTCGCTTGAACCCATTATCCCGTATTTTTGAATGCCCTCACTCGAAAGCTAGTAATTGTAATATTCACGTGTTGCCTTGTAAGTAGTAAGTCGACAATAAAATTAACGTTGTTTTTTATCATGTTTTAAATATACGTAAATATACGATTTAATTAGCAATTGTAATTGTGGCGCTAACATAATTATTTACTGATATGCACTTTCAGTGTTTTTAATAATGTTTCCCAAAAACTTTTACTATTTAATACTATTAAGTGAATCATTTACCCCACCAACGTTGTTTGTTTATGATAGCATATTGCATATTGGTCAAAAGTATACTTCTGACCATTTAATATCAAGTTCTTATCCAGGTAAGGGCAAATATTTGTGTGATGAGCTCGATTATTTGTTTCTGTCTTGGATGTTTTCTGTTTAAATATGACATGTATTTCTATGTAAGTAATTTTGCCGTTCTCTATTATGAAAGAAAGAAAGAAATACATTTATTTTGCAAACCGTTAACAAACCTAAAGAAACTACAATACATAAGAATGGGACACAATTGCATGCAAAAATGGATACCACTCAGCATGAAGTCGAGTCGCTTGTGAGCGCCACGACGCTGGTCTCCCGTGGATCCAGGCGCCCGCGTGTGCGAGACAGCGAACAGGGAATTACATAATTAGAAGATAATGACATTGAAATAGAAATTATGAATAAGATAAACGTAAATAAATTATGACATCTCATGTTGGTCTACCCATGTTGGTCATGTTGGTTGTTGGTATTACCCATAGTTCAAGTCTAAAGCTAGTACCGACGAGGTCTATTTGTGTGACATTGATCCCCGATACATAGCCGTGTTAACCCTGTTTTACGTGTATAGTCAGCCAAAAAACTTCCTATGACAAAATCTAATTAAATATCATTTATTTTGACCATCTTTGCGCCATAATTAGTGTTAATAAATTAAATTACAGCTGTATTCGAGTCAAAACGATTTGATAAACTCTGAGATTATAGTGAAAAAGGGTATAAGTCGACTTAAAGTTAATTCGTAATAAAAAGGGTATATACTCTCGCGGTCAAATAATACGGGTCAGAATGCGTTTTTCATACTAAAGTGGCTCTTTCGAAGCCTTGGTTCCTCGCCAGGGGATGCTATTAGTATAATCTGATGATGGATACCCCGAGCATCGATACAGCACTTCCAGAGTGCCTAGGATACCCGACTGTTTGAATCTGCGGTGAACGCCGGAATTGTGCATGTCTAGAGAAACATCGAAAATGGCAATAAAAGGAGGAAATGTGGTGTTAACTGATTGAGCGATCATATCATATCATGAGACAATCTTACACAAATTGATCTAGTCTAGTATACTTATATAGAGAAATACATACTTACGAGTAAATACTTAGATAACATCCAAGACTCAGGAATAAATATTCGCGCTCATCACACAAATATCTACCCTTACCGGGATTTGAACCTACGACAGCTGCCTTCAGAGGCAGGGTCACTCCCAACTAGGCCAACGTGTCGTCAACGATCAGTTACGTATCTTAAGAAGTTTTGTCCTCCTCTATTGAACCTCGGAGTATCCACCATTAAATCTCACTCAAAACAACCCCTGACTAGGAACCAAGGCCTGGAAGGCACTCTGACCCGTATTGTTTGTTCGCGAATGTACATAAATGGAATTTACTAGACTGAAACCCTTTTTCACTTGATCTTCAGGAGATTAATTATAGCACCCCAGAAGTTATCTTATCGGCTTTATTGCAATAACGTGCGAAATAAAAATAAATAATTCTATCTAAGGGTCACACACAACATATTTGGCCGACTGTACCTTTGCGTGCCACATGTCCAAGAAAACGGGCTGAAAACGCATTTCCACAGAGCGCACTAACGCTTTAAAGTGTCAAGAATTACGACAAACCTGCAACAGCCACAAGCAAATTGTTACCTTATACCTATGTGATGCGGTGTGTTTTTGACTGTGTTTATAACGAAAACATCGTAAACTGTTTGGTAGTTACAGAGGCCAGTTTTGAGAAAGGTTTATTGCGGTGTAAGTGGAGACTTAAGCACTGGACTTAAGTTTTGTTGAGGATTTACGTATAATAGACAACGTGAAGGAGATACTACCTACGTGATGATGATCAATGCTTTCTGTTCAGAGTCATGTAAATAATATTATATTAGGTAAAGCAAAATACAGTTATACAAAAATAATCACCTCTAATAGGCCACAAAAGGGCTCTTTTACACATCTGTAATATGAAGTGAACCTACTACTAGCGCTTTGGACAAGACCATCATTGCTAGTGATCGGCACGGATGGAGCAAAACTTTAACAAAATTTACATTATAGTACATTACAGCCATGAACATATTAATTTCCTCATACCAAATCCGAAACTCTCATATAAAGTAATTGAACACTACGAGTAATCTGCCATAATATTCCAATTTATCTTGGTTTTAAGTTCTCCTTTACGTCAGTTTTATAAGTTTTGTTATAGTTTTGCTCCGTCCGGCCGATCACTAATAGCTTAATTGCAAAGAAGGAGCGCCGCAACTCCAGCAGAAGGTCATTTTTTCAATCATAAAGTACAATAATACTTAAAGGTAAGTTACATTACAAGTACTTAAAACAGTAATAAATAATAATTATTAAAACTAGAAGAAATAAATGTAAGATTAAAAACATTAAACAAATATAATGACTATAAGAACAACACAACGAGGTCTCTAAGCAAAAGCCTTCAGATTATTTTTGTATGACTGTATTTGCCACAAATTTTACTGTATTTTGATTTAAGTTATGACGGTTGCTTTAATTACTTTAGGAATAAGCTGATTTGTCGTAAGGTTAGCCTAGCTGGGTGGTGCTCGATTCCCGGTATGACCTAATTTGTGTGATGACATTGATGACTCAGGAAAGTTTAAGTATTTTGTTGTTCCCGTAGTACAAGCCTAAAGCTCAGTTGGGAGGTAGGTCAGGTTGTAGCAAATTGTCCCGTAATATTTATTTCAACATATTGTTTTATTTATTAAATTAGGTAAAGGTTACCCGGTATACCTTCTCAACAACTCCGTAGACCTTAGCATCATAGCTTCTACATCGTAGCATTGCACTACGCAGGGCTCCCGGTAAAAAATACCGGTTAATACTGGTTTATTTCGGTTTTGTAAGGAACGCAAACGTTTTAAGAACTTTATTTTAACTTGAATAATCCACGAGCGGCTAGTCGACAACCCAAAAGTTTTGCATTGAATAAAAATACTAAGCAGCGCTTGTTTATCGTGAGAGACGTGCGTCTGGATCATCCGTTTTTTTTAGTTCGAAACCGGTTAATCGAAAAAAAATATGTTAAAAGGTTCCTCCAAAAACCGGTTTATGCGAACGGAACCGAAATGAAAAGGTTTTGCGTACATAATAACGGTTTGTAAACCGGTATCCAAGCCTGGCGCTACGCTTTATTTTAGGAGCAATAAAAACGGGTCACTGTTCACGGGAAATTCTGTACTAAGTGACCCGTTTTTTGAACAATCTCGTGACTATAGATAAAAACTCCGCGATGTAGTGTTAACCCATACTTTAAGTACTTACTTTAATTATATCTCCTAAGCGGCGTAACCGAATAACATAGAAGATGCCGTAGACAGACACTTTAAACTTGTAACATCCCTCCTTTTTTGTCAGGGGTTTGTAACCCTTAGGTAAAAGTAAATAAATGTAACTGTGTGAAATATGTAACGATTTTTTCTGTTAAGGGTGAAAATGGATCACAATTTCATGAGTAATATAACATTTCCCCTAGACCCGCCTAATGTGATCCGACCTGGAATAAGTCACCTAACAATAAGTTCGCATGATAATATTGTTGAATGTAAATATCGTCCCAGGTTAATTCCATCGTATTTCCACAAAAAACATTTCAATACGGCTTAGGGCACAAAGGAGAGATTTCCATACTTGTGGGGTATCGGTATTTAGAAGATTTTGTTCAGCTGCGTGTGCATGAAAACATTACACGCATTCTTGGACAGCATAGTTTGCGCGGGCGGAATTCGGACGGCCGCCGGCCCGAAATGTTATAAAGATATAACAAAGAAAGACAGAGACTTTTTATAAAAACTGACCTAAAATACACACTTGCATTTCTGTTTGAAAGAAACGGCATGTTGAGGATAACAATTTTGGTTAATTTTGCATTTGATCTAGTTTTAAAATTTTACGACATAACATCACGCCTTCATTCCCAGAGCGGGGTAGGCAGAGCTACAGAAATACCAACAACTCTAAAAAGACATGTTAATAATTCTCTAACCACATTTTGCACAAGTAGGCTGAGATGTTTACTAGTGTATTAGTGACAGATTGCAAGCCCATCGCCTAACAATACTAGAAGCCTTTGTTCCCTTAGTCGCCTCTAACGACATCCACGGGATGACATGGAGTGGCACTATTCTAACCCGGCAACCACACGGGGTTTTTAAAATTTTAATTTAATAAAAAGGAGTTTATCGCGTATGAAAAACAAATCGAATTACTCATTTGCACTTTCTCTCATTATTAGATATTACTTTTTTCCAAAATGTATTTATTTTCTGAAAAAGGGCCGAATCTTAATAAGTAACCGAAACCGACGTGCATGACTCGAAGTATGAATGTGGAAGAAGCGAAAGAGATTCGTCAGGATCGTAGCAGGTGGGAAGAAGTGGTATCAGTCTACCCCTCTGGGAAACAGGCGTGATTTCATGTTTGTATGTATGTATTTGTTTTCTGGGAGTGGGTCATTTGCGCGCCTGCACCATTCCTTGGAGAAAAAGCGGTAACGCATAACTATCTTAATGGTACTTTATTATTAAAGCTAATGGAAACATATGCCTACTTATTACACACTAAATAATGCGAGATCCCATCAAAATAGTAAATGGGTAAATGAAACCTACTTAATACTTAGTCCGACCCCCGTGTGTTGCCGGGTAGAATAGTGCCACTCCATGTCTTCCCGTGGATGTCGTGAGAGGCGACTAAGGGAATAAGGGCATGTTAGGCGATGGGCTTGCAACCCATCACTAATAAACTAGTAAATTTCTTGGCCTGATTGTGCAAAATGTGGTTAGAGAAACATGAAGAAGTCGTTTTAGAGTTGTTGATATTCCTGTAGCTCTGCCTACCCCACTGGGAGTGAAGGCGTGATGTTATGTACGTAGTCCTACTTCTCCTTTTTAAATTCCTCTAACATTAACCTTCGACACACTTATTCGAACATTTGACAAGATATTTGCCAATAACATAGGCACTAGACTACATTGTATTCAGACCCAAACATTAAGGTTGGTGAGTAAAAACTTAAATCGCGATATATAGTAGCAATTAACACAACACATTATTCTAACAAAACGTTTTGCATGACAGGAACTGTGATCTAAGGAGCTTTGATAGAACTTGGTTTCCAGGTAGATCTCGCTTCTTTTATTAGCAAAACCGTTGTCAAACTTGGCATTTATGCATATTTATGTTTTGATCCGATAAAGATTACACTATCTATATGTAATAGTTACTGATAAGTACGAACAAACTTCAAAAGTAACAATATTCTGAATTGGTTTTTTTGGTGGTGGTAACACCGTACGAGTATTAAAGAGGTTTTAAGTTTAAAAAAACAGTTTACTTAATATGTTAATATAATAAATTATATTATTTTCATAACGTAGTAATGCATCGACGATACAATTAATCTTTGAAAATATAATAGATTAACCAGGTAATTTTCTTTGACAAAACTTATAAAAACTTACGAATGAAAATTAAGGCTGTCTAAAAAAGGGCCCTGTCGCATTGTACCGAAGATGCTGGCAGCATTTCCTCACTGAACAGTTAAACTAATGCATTGACCTAGAAAACTGCCAGCTCTTCAGTCTCCAGTGACGTCAATAAGCTTTTTCGAAATTTCCTTAAAAAGTTCTAACAATAAAAAAAGTGTTTCTTGATTTTGTCGTACATTTTCTTAAATAGCCGCAGCACACCTTTACTAATGCACCGACCATTTGCTCGCGGTTTATTCCAGGCAATAAACACCTCTATCTTTATTCCTGGCCCATTTCGCTGTAATTCCGGCCAAACAACGAAATAAGGAAAATATAAAGTGGTAATTCCCGGGCAGTCGGCACGTAACGCCGGGTTCGTTATCAATTATCCCGGACGAATATCCCGGGATCTCCGGGACCTCCGGAGAAAAGTAGGAATTTTGGGGATAGTTTTCAGGAAATTATTGAAGTGATTAAGAAAGGGGCAGGATCACTATGCGCTAAATTCAAGCTTTGTTAATACTTTAAAACAATTACAGTTCTGTAAACATTTTAGCCTACTTCTGCAAAATGTGGTTAAAGAATTATCAAGAAGTATTTTTAGAGTTGTTGGTATTTATTTAGCTCTGCCTAACTCACTCTGAGAATTAAAGCGTGATGTTATGTGGGTGTATTTTTAGAGCGAATTTTTAGACGTCCCAAGCTCATTAAAAGAAAAGCGAATAAAATTAACACTACAGTTATTTTTGTACACATTGAAGACACTAAAATACATTCAGGCATTTCATTTTTGTCATTTTTTTAATACAAAAAAAGTCCAAAAAAATATACAAAAAAATCAGGTTTCATAATGCACTAAGTCTGTGAGCATTGTCCCACTTGCGGTTTACTTCAAACAATTTAGCATAACTGCATGTCTAAGAAACGTATTAATAAGTATTACACATATTTAGAAACTAGAATAAAAGACGCATTTCACAGTGTTTCGTTTATTAGAAATGCATTTAGATATTATAATATATTGGCTAATGTAATCTTGTCCCACGCTTAGCAACTAAAATCTAAAATCATAACGCTCAAACACCCGCAAATAACTCTTTACTCGACAGTTGTACCGTCATGTTTGCATTACTTTAGGTAAGTACGTTAGTTTTGCTTCGGTATTCAAGTGGAGTAGACGCGTTACAAGGGATTATTAAGTGTCTGGAGAGGTAAGTCTTTTACGGGACGTAGTTTGGTTCACTTTAACGTCATTTCCGTGGGATACTATTTGAGGGTCAAAAAAAAACTGATCCCAGTTTATCTTTTGACACTTAAAATCATATTTAGTTATTATGTCTAGTTAAAGTCTGTATATTCATAGCATGATTGGTTTAGCAGTAATCGTCAAAATGCTCGATTGTCATCATTTCGCTGGCGTCATTTCCATGGTGATTTTACCCACCGAAATGACGCAGTGACAGCGAAATGACGAACACAGTTTTATTTGATACAATAAGTACAGAAAATATTGATTAAATGTAACTTTTACACGTTCAAAATGTGTTATTACTAAGACAAAAACGAATTGCGGTAAAATTACTCAATATGAATACTAAGTACTATACGAAACTATATCGAAAGGGTCCAATATTCAATACCCAAACAAACTGTGGTATACAGCTAGCAAAAGCCGTTTAAATTATGTGTAATTTGTTAGCATACAATTAGATAATTAACAGTTGCGTTACATTTAAATATTTCTAAGGGCAATTGAAAAACATAAGATCAAAATGAAATAATCTATACATATACAATTAACGAACTCACAAAGCTTTATAACTACTTCTTTTTTTCAAAGTTAAAACATGAACAATGGCCAAAACAAAATAAGATAAAAAAGAGCAGTTAGAGAAAAATAAACTTGCTGAGAGAATAAGGAGAAATAAAATAAAAAGTGATCCTGTTCAGTATGAGTTAGTAAAAAAGAAGGATAGGGAAAGATATTATGTAAACAAATCAAGAAAAAAGATTCTCAATATCACACACAACTTACTTGTTTTAATAAATAATGCCGAATGAATATACTTACTTTGTTTTTTTGAAATACGTGCCCCAGTAGATATCGAATTGATATGATTTTTACACTAGTTATTAATGATTCGTCATTTCGGTGTTGCCCACGTCATTTCGGTGGTACATTTTTTTTCAAAATTTATTTACTGCTAAATTATTAGCTTCTGTGAAGTGCCCTAAAAAGCATAGCAACCCTTATGTTAATCTTCATCCAAACCAGTGACTTTAGATGCTAAAATCTTGAAAAATAAAAACCCCACCGAAATGACGTGAAAATATTGTTTCAAAAATTCACCCATGTATGAATAACAGTTCTGTATTACCGAGTGAATGTTGAACCTAAACAATACAAATACCCACTGTTCAACATAATAATTACAATTTCACACACTCGTGAACAAAACTGGTACCGTGAAACACGCTAACTTTGCCACTTAAGGTATCATTACCAATATTGCAATTTATGTTGATGAGGAAAAATTATTCCTCTGTATGGCAACATTCTAATGTAATAAATTGCATTATGGGCAATGATACCTTAAGTGGCAAAGTTGGTGTGTTTCACGGTACCAGTTTTGTTCATGATTGTGTCAAATTGCATTTGCCATGTTCAACAGTTGTGTAGTATTATTAACTAACGGGCCGTCTTGATAAATTTCCTGCTAAATAGCAGCATCTCAGATAAAACTCCTGTAGCAATCACAACCTCATTACTAATAGGAGAGGATTGAAACTACTGTGACAATTGAGTCTGAGATACCACAATACAATACAATACAAAACGCTTTATTGTCCACCAAACAAAAACATTACACAGAATTTTCACAATTTAGAAGACCCAGGTAAACAACAGGCGGTCTTATCGCTGATTAGCGATCTCTTCCAGACAACCTTAGAAGGGATAAGGTGCAAGTTAAAACAATTTACACGGTAGGTGGTGCAGACCAATTTCGAACAATTACAACCAACAACAATTACCACTTATTAGTTTACGAGGGTAGAATTAACCTTAAGTGAGATGAGACGACCTTGTAATATTGTTTTTTATATTTCAGTTTTACGTGGTTGCACGTTGAATTAATTTGACATTTTGAGAAGGACATCTATTATGAGTTTAGTAAGACCATAATAGGAATAATGGGTTTGTCCGAGTGGTTGCCGGGTTAGAATAGTGCCACTCCATGTCTTTTCGTGGATGTCGTAAGAGGCGACTAAGGGAATAAAGGCTTGTAGTATTGTTAGGCGATGGGCTTGCAACGCTTGCAAGCTGGGCAAACGAGACGGTGAAGAGCAGAGAGTGGGGAATTTTGGAGTGGGGCATAGGAATCACCGGGGCCACCTACTGGCCAGTTTTATGGAGAAGGAGGGACTCTATATGATGAACTCCTTCTTCAGAAAACGTGAGCATAGGAAGTGGACCTGGATGAGCCCTGATGGTGTAACGAGGAATGAGATAGACTTTATCATGTCGACGAAAAAGCACATATTCAATGATGTCTCCGTGATCAGTGCGGTTAAAACCGGTAGTGATCACCGTATGGTGCGAGGCTCATTGAATATCCAGTTCAAGCTTGAAAGGTCTAGACTGATAAAGTCTACGCTCCGCCCGGCACCCGCTCAGCTCCAAAACCCCGAAAGCTTTCAGCTCGAACTTCAAAACCGTTTCGAGTGCCTAGGTAGCGACGTGGACGATTACAACGACGGGTTTGTGGAAGCTGTCCAAACGGTCGGGTCTAAGTTTTTTAAGATCCGCCGTACAAAGATCAAGAAGCTCTCGGAATCCACCCTTAGGCTCATGGAGGTGAGGCGCGAGATGATTCTGCAGTCCTCTGGTGACGCTTGTCGCTATCGGCAAGTCAACAGACAGATCTCGAAGTCTCTGAAGCGTGATGTACGCCGATTCAATACTAAAAGTATTGAAAAGGCTATTGAGCGTAACAGGGGCTCTAAGGTGTTTGCCAGGGATCTGTCTGTTGGCCAAAGCCAATTGATGAAGCTGAAGACCGACGACGGCAGAGTCATTTCATCCAAACCTGAGCTATTGGCGGAGGTTGAGAAGTTTTATGGACAGCTGTACACGACAAACCGAACACCCGTCGAAAATCTAGCTAAAGACCCGAGGGCTAGATTAACCCGACACTATACCGAAGATCTCCCCGACGTCAGCCTATACGAGATTAGTATGGCCCTCAAACAGCTTAAAAATGGCAAAGCCCCAGGGGAGGATGGAATTACAGCTGAACTCCTGAAGGCGGGTGGTAAACCCATCCTTAGGGGTCTCCAGACGCTGTTCAGTTCCGTTCTCCACGAAGGGAGAACGCCGAAAGCATGGAACAGAGGTGTGGTGGTTCTCTTCTTCAAGAAAGGTGATAAAACCTTGCTGAAGAATTATAGACCCATCTCACTTCTGAGCCATGTTTACAAGTTGTTTTCGAGGGTCATCACAAATCGTCTCGCGCGCAGGTTTGACGATTTCCAGCCTCCTGAAGAAGCCGGTTTCCGAAAAGGCTATAGTACCGTAGACCACATACATGCGTTGCGGCAGGTTATACAGAAGACCGAAGAGTATAACCTCCCCCTTTGCCTTGCATTTGTGGACTACGAGAAAGCCTTCGATTCGATCGAGACCTGGGCTGTGCTGCAGTCTCTCCAGCGGTGCCAAGTTGACTACCGATATATCGAAGTGTTGAAGTGTCTTTACGAAAACGCCACTATGTCCGTCCGACTACAGGACCAGAGCACGAAGCCTATTCCTCTGCAGCGGGGAGTCAGACAAGGAGATGTGATCTCTCCGAAGCTGTTCACCGCTGCATTGGAAGATGCTTTTAAGGTTCTGGACTGGAAAGGACGAGGCATCAACATCAATGGCGAGTACATCACTCACCTTCGATTTGCTGACGATATCGTAGTCATGGCTGAGACCATGGAGGAACTCAGTGCAATGCTCGCTGACCTCAGTAGAGTTTCCGACCAAGTTGGCCTGAGAATGAACATGGACAAGACGAAAGTCATGTCCAATGTCCATGTCGCGACAACTCCCGTGATGGTCGGAGGCTCTGCGCTCGAAGTTGTTGACGACTATGTTTACCTGGGACAAACGGTCCAGTTAGGTAAGTCCAACTTTGAGAAAGAGGTCACTCGTCGAATCCGACTCGGCTGGGCAGCGTTCGGGAAGCTTCGCAGCATCTTTTCGTCCAAATTACCGCAGTGTTTGAAGTCAAAAGTCTTTGACCAGTGTGTGTTGCCAGTGATGACTTACGGATCTGAGACGTGGGCGCTAACAATGGGCCTTATAAGGAAGCTCAAAGTCACTCAGAGGGCTATGGAGAGAGCTATGCTCGGGGTTTCTCTGCGTGATAGAATCAGAAATGATGATATCCGCAGTAGAACTAAGGTTACCGACATAGCCCGAAGAATAGCTAAACTTAAGTGGCAGTGGGCGGGGCACATTGCTCGCAGGACTGATGACCGATGGAGTCAGAAGGTTCTTGAGTGGCGTCCACGGACCGGGAGACGAGCTGTAGGTAGGCCTCCAACAAGATGGAGCGACGACCTTGTAAAAATCGCGGGAACGCGGTGGATGCGAAAAGCACAGGACCGGTCTGAATGGAGAGCCTTGGGGGAGGCCTATGTCCAGCAGTGGACGTCTTTCGGCTGATATGATGGGCTTGCAACCTGTCACTTAAACGGTGATAAACATATCATAGCCTGATTGTGCAAAATGTGGTTATAGAATTATCAGCAAGTTTTTTTAGAGTTGTTGGTAATTCTTTAAATAGCTCTGCCTACCCTACTGTGGGAATGAAGGCGTGATACTATGTATGTAATAAGACCAAAGATTTGTTAACTTAATTTGAAAAGGAATTCCGGTCGACAGGTGTCATTAATTCCGCGATTTCATAGCCATCGCTAGCTGACACCGCGTATTTGTTTTGAGTCTTGAATGTTCTCTATGTACTTAAGTAAGTATTTATTTCCTTTTTTTTATCCTCATAGCACAGCCCCAGTGCTTAGTTTAAGACTAGCCCCTATTTCACCATCGTGACAATGATATGTGACAGGTGACAATTCGGTACACATTGCAAAGTTAACACGCTGATACATCACTGTGTTCATATAAGCTGCGCCATGTACAATGAAATGTCACCTATCACATGTCATTGTCAGGATGGTGAAATAAGGGGCAGGTCAATTTGTATGAGATCGTCCCCCTGATAGAAATAAATAGTTGTATGTGATTTATTTTTTACATTGTCACAAATTGGATGCTATCACGATTTTTATATTGTCACAAAAGTTAGTCAGCCATTCGTAAATATTGTCTGTTGTCTGAAATAAAGGCTTTCTGCTTTTTATTCCTATAAGGTTTTAAGTATTTATTTAACAGTAACTAAGTAGGTATTGTAGAGTCAAAAATAGCTGTGCATCAAAGTAGGTACCTTGTCACTGTAAAGTGTCAAAGTGAGAGTTCTTTATGTACTTATAAACATATGAGCTTAGTTGTAGACTTAAATAATTTCTGAAAGATTGTCCTGTGAAATATCATCCGCCTCAACTTGTAATACCTACACCTTGCAAAAGATCACTATCTTAAAGTATCTCCCAGCAAAGGTTAAGTTAATATCGCTGATCCCCCTCAAAGCCGGGAACTCCTGCAGCGAGAGACCACAAAAATGCACTGGGATTACACGTGCATTTCCCGTGCAGCGCCCGGTGGGCTTAAGCTGCCTCAGCTTACTTAACCGCTCCCGTACACGTTCAGGGGTTCTCTTTGGATATTACAAATCAGAATAATAGAATAAAATATTCTAATCGTATATAAATTAATACATACATACATAACATCACGTATTCATTCCCAGTTTAGGGTAGACAGAGCTACAGAAATACCAATAACTATAAGACTTCTGTATGTAACGACATTTTGCACAATCAGGCCAAGAAGTTTACTTTAGTGTATTAGTGACAGGTTAAAAACCCATCGTGTAACAGTACTACAAGCCCTTATTCCCTTAGTCGCCTCTTACGATATCCACGGGAAGAAATGGATGCACGGCACTATTCTAACCCGGCAACCACACGGGGGTAAAATAAATGTAAATAATAAATCTCGGGCTAACATATTTATACAAAAACTTCGCACAGATAAGACTCATCAGGGGCTTTTTTCGACGCGGTTAAACCATATTGCCTTTCACGTGTTATGGTATTGATTTTAACTCGGCCGCCATTACTGTCAATAAAATAAGAGCTATTAAAACGTTGACAACACGGAAACACGTCAAAAGCCGTTACCCGTTAGCCGTTTTATCGTGTTGAATCTGAACCTTAACGGCAGACTACATTATGTAGTAGGTACAAATATTCATCAAATTCCATCAACAATTAAGTGGAAGGCAATTTAGAGAACTAAATTTAAGCGAAAGTAATATTTTTTTTAGGGTTGCCTATTATTTTATCGAAACACTTTTTAAAGAACGTATGATTGCGCAGAATTTAATTTCATCGAAAGGTATTTCTCGCCGCACGAGCTTTTTTTTGCAGTTACCTAACATTCGTAATGAATGTTTAAGATATCCTGAAAACAACATGGTTTCAGAAGAAAATAAAGTTTGACGAAATTAAATTCGATGTAATGGTACCTACAATCGATGAAGTGAAATTCGATAAATTTATGGGTTTCCAAAGTAATATGGTACATCTTGCGTAAATTTTAGGACACCAAAAAGATAATTTAATTGATATTTAAATATTTAATTTTATTGACATTGCAGTGCCCTCCCAGGGTTTATGTTAGGGCATTTACATACATACATAACGCCATCACGCCATTACTCCCAGAGTGGGGTAGGCAGAGCAACAGAATACCAACAAGTCTAAACTTGTTGATAATTCTGTAACCACATTTTGTACAATTAGGCAAAGATGTTTACCAGTGTATTAGTGACGGGTTGCAGGCCCATCGCCTAACAGTACTACAAGCCTTTATTCCCTTAGTCGCCTCTTACGACATCCACGGGAAGACATGGAGTGGCACTATTTTAACCCGGCAACCGCACGGGGGCTATAATGTCTTTGTAAATACAACATAAAGCAATTAAGAATATGAATATAAATATATCAAGATGCTTGATATTTTCAAGTAGATGTTTATAATGGTTGAAAGTGAAAACTGTAACACCTAACCTAGAGCGTCAAATACAAAATAAAGATTGATTTAGCTCAAAATAGACTTTGTTTCGCCACGGCACGCTACAAAGATAGCGGGAGACCTTTCACACCGCTATATTACGTGTACAAATAGCCAGTTGAGCGTATCCGCCCTTTATCCCGGAATACCTTCATCGGAAACAAAAAACCACGGGAAACAGTCGGCCCGTGAAAGAAATACACTTCATTATCTATCAGTACGTTCGCAAGAGAAAATGCTCAGTAAAGGTCGGCATGTATTTTTGAACTCCTGACAAAAATGAGAGGGGATTTTTATTTTGCATATAAAAATAACATACTCAGCTTTGTGCCTCATATATGCCGATGGGTATTCCGTGATGCTAATTTTCAGTGACCAAAATTTTACATACATACAAAACGTCACGCCTTCATTCCCAGAGTGGGGTAGGCAGAGCTACAGAAATACCAACAACTCAACATATGTTTATAATTTTGTAACCACATTTTGCACAATCAGGCCAAGAAGTTTACTGAAGTTTTAGTGACAGGTTGAAAGCCCATCGCCTAACATTATACAAGCCCTTATTCCCTTAGTTCCCTCTAACGACATCCACGGGACACTTTAGTTTGTATAATTATTATTTATAGCTGTATTTTACCTTGGAATGTTACTTACTATTAAGTAACGTATTTTTATGGTTTAATATTTTTTTTACTGCTACAGTGTTTTGCGGCACTTCTTCTTTGATTGTCTTTTCCAAAGCGCTGGTAGACGCACTCTATATTGACGACGTACTTATAAAATATAAGAGGTGATGTGGCCAATTAACTCTAGATAAAACATTTCTATCATCTGTGTATGTGTGTAATCGTCTACGGCATTGTATATGATCCCTAGCGAATGGATCAATTTAGCCGCGGGTTATTGAATAGAAAGCCTTTAATCGGGTGGTTCTTAGGTTTATTATAAATTTCGTTAGGGCTTTTTGGGTGGTAGGTCTTATCTATTTTATAGTAACAGCCAAATTCCCCTCAAAATTCTAGCTCAAATTGTCGAGAAGTTATCTATTATTTACGACGCCAACTATTATTCGAGGAATGGCGTTCCGACATCTTTATTGTTCACGAACAATGGGTGGATTTAATCCGAATTTTTCTGACAAATATTGAGTTGAGATGAAGGAGTTTCAGATAATTCACATAGCGAAGTTAATTGAGTTCGCGAATTACTATCATTTAATTTTGGAGGTATCCGGTGCTGGGAATAATACGAGCATGATCTCAAGACAAGGCCTTTGAAGTTCGGGTGCGGCACAAAAGATCCGTTCGACTTATTGTTATTAGAATATTATTTAGAGACCCATAAACATTTAAATTTTCCAGAATATAATCTGAAGACTGCCAATCTAAGAATGTACTGATTGCTAAATTTTTCATTTTGTGGACAGGCATTTTGGAGCAAGAGTTTTTTGTGGTAGGAACAATGAATGTTCAGAATTTAGTTGTTTAATTATACTCGTGGGAGTACAATTAAATTAGTATTAAGGAAAGTTTTGACATGTTCCTAGAGCAAATATACTTTACTAATTTGATTTTATTTCATGATTTGTTACAACAAGACTTCAGCATAAAACAGCTGTGGTGAAATAAATTCGGTGAAATCCGTGTTTTTCTTATCCATAAGTAAGTAGCTATTGTAAAATATTATTAGCTACCTATCTTTAAATGATTTGGTTGTGAAATCACGCTTAACTTAAATTTGCAATAAAGATACGCTCCCATTTAACATATGTTGATAACTCGTTGAAAAAGAATGAAGTAATTTGAACTTTCTAAATAAAATTTCACTAACTTTTCATTTTGACTTATCATCTTATTCACGCCATACACGGATAATTATAAAGCTTTATTTGTTAGAGTTTATTTGTTTGTTTGCTTGAACGCGCTGATCTCAAGAACTACAGAACCAATTTAGATGAAATTAGGTATGGAGATAACTAAAGTCTCGGGAAAGGACATAAGTTACTTTTTATCTCGGAAAATTGACCAGCTACCCGAGGGAATAACGATAAATGAGGTATTTGACATAATATACACGACACTATCAAATTGTGATTTAATAGTGTCGTCTACATACATAGGGGGAGGAGCGGGAAACTAATTCTACGCGGACGAGTTCACGAGCGTCTTCTTAATATTTATACAAAAATACCGAAATTTAGCTGAGATCTATGCAAAGTAAATCGCTATACTCGTACTTCATTCTTTGAATGGTACAGTCACGTGCATCTTGAAGTACCAAAAGGTAATTTCCTATTTTCTGCAAATTTTACTGAATACATTTGCTCTGATTTTTGATGCTCCCTGGGTCTTCGAGTATGTATCCGTGACAATCTCAACTTAGACCGAGACCCCACTGCAAATAGCCTTATTAAAAGGGAAACAGTTCTTTGTGAAGTTTATTTTAGTAACTACAAACACTCTTAGCACTGTCTCGCAGAAGGTCGATATGTGAAAACTGTTTAGTTAAAGTAAAAATTGAAGCCCACTGTTATTGTTTACCAATTTAATGTATAATAATCAATATTTCTTTATTGAGATAAAAAATCCTCTAGCTGGTTTCTAATGAAAATTTATCAAGATAACTTGGCTGCTTATCCTAAAATATTTTTATATCATTATGTAGCGCATCTCGCAGCGGGCCCCCGGCGCACGAAGGTACGCCCTCGTCAGAATGAGAACTCAACATCAGATTAATTCCGGCAGTGTTCCCCGCCGCGACGTGGGCTGAGCTCCCCCCCATGCGTCACCATTAGCGGGAAACCTTCGTTTCTTAATGAGATCTGCAGATAGGAGCATACATGTTTTATCTTACAGTATTTAACTCGATACTGGCTAAAATCATTTGTTTGATGCCTTTTTTTTGTTGAAGGAAGAAATTTAAAAAGTACAAACTGTAGGAACTGCTGATGGACCCCAAATTGTATTTTATTTTATTCCCCCAGGTCCAAGCTATCTGTGTAGCAAATTTCATTCAGATCGCTTCAGCGTTTAAACGGTCACCCTAAGCACCGGGTACGTTTTACGTTTTGCAGTCCGGTCCAGCGTTTATATCTGCCGCAGAACGTATCCAGTGTGTAGGGTTATGAAAGTGTAAAAAACAAACACGGAATTATCTACATACACATACGTAGACAGACGGATACCTAAACACACGTTAAACATATTATCTTAGCTTAAAGATAGGCCCTTTCGGATGCACTTCCCCTTTAGGATCTTACCCTGCAATTACCCTCTTACACACTCAGCTGTTCAAGTACGATGCTGATGGTGATGTGTGTTCCTCACGGTGTTTTCTCTTCACCGTAAGAGCAAGAGGTAATGTACTTAAGTTAGAAAAACTTATTGGTACATGGTGACCGCGGGGGTTCGAACTCAGTACCTTAAGATCACGAGTTAACCCCCTAAGACTCTAGGCAGTTTGCTAGACCGATGCTCTAACAAACGGAGTTACTATCGTATTCATAATATTACGGGTGACGTTTAAAAAGTTAGACATAATAAGTTAAAAGTTCTTTTTATGGCATAAATAAGCTAACCGACCTCACGGGCTACCTAAGCTGATGAACATTTGCATTGTCAAGATTATAATCTTACGACTGCAAATGCGTTGCCAACTCTAAGAACTATGGTTCAATGTGTCTATGAGAAAGTAATTTCACCAGTGTTCTTCGGACGAGAAGGTGGTAGTGATCAGGATGGAACAACTAAACCGCCAGTTATTCTTAGATTACCATACAAACAAGAAATTAGGAATAAATCAGTTGTGCTACACAAAGTATTCTTACATGTCCAACTTTGCAAATCCAGATGTCATTATTACGTTTCCCGTAGAGTGTTACAAAAGGTTGGGCTTTGTAATCCGAAATTCACGAGATTTCGTTGAGCCAACTGCTATTAAAATGTATATTATACACGTCTTTGGTCAGAAGGAAACTCGAGGCGGCTGCGATCGTCTAGCACCTACATATATAAGTCTATTTACGCTTTACTTCTAGAAAAAGTTCAAAAGGCCATTCTGCGATTTGGGTTATACCTTTGTTTTGTCAAACAGTTTTAGGTCAAATGTTTCATTTCCCAAATTTTCATTTGCCAACCCTCTTTGTTTTCTGTAACCGTAAATATTTCAAGATTTTATAAATGCTAACCTTACCTAACCTATAGGGTTTTACACGATGGTACTGCAAATGATGGTATTTGGTATGGCAAATGAAAAATTTGGGAAATAATAATAATAATAAATAAATAATAAATATCAGGGGACATTTTCACACAAATTGACCTAGTCCCAAACTAAGCTCTAGGCTTGTACTATGGGTACTAGACAACGATAAACATACTATAGAAAATAAATACTTAAATAAATAGAAACATCCAAGACTCAGGAACAAATATTCGCGCTCATCACACAAATATCTGCCCTTACCGGGATTTGAACCCAGGACCGTTGGCTTCAGAGGCAGGGCACTCCCAACTAGGCCAACGTGTCGCCAATGATACGTTTGACCAAAAATATTTTGGCCAAACGGCAGGCTCTTCTGCGATTTATATATAGGATTTTTTATGGCTATTATCCGTTCCTATATCCTACTAAATTCTTGCTGGGCGCGCTTGGTTTTAACTCTCTGGACGTAAGGCGTAATTATGCTCTTCTGACGACAGCTTGAATTATGCTCCGGGGTAACTCGGACTGTCCCGACCTTGTGACGCAACTGGTAAGGCTGTCGGTCCCATTTGTACCTAAAAAACATTTAAGATCACAAACTCATAATATTCTTGCAGTTCCAAAAGCAAGAACCGTTTCACACAGAAATTCTCCAAATCTTCGAGCACTTTCGCTATCAGCGCCGGAGTGTGTTCGACAGTCGGTGGGTGGTTCTTTCTCGTGAATGTCTTAGGTTCTGTGAAGAAATAGATTAATTATGAAGGTACTGATTATTGTCATTATGTGAATTGTGTGCAATTAGTTTTTTGTTGTTTTAATTGTGTTCGTATCTCTTGTTGCAAACTTATCTGTGTGGTTAATTGAATCATTCAGTGCATTAATGCTGTGAAGATTATACTTGATTATAAATAAATAATAACCCCGTGTGGTTGCCGGGTAAGAATAGTGCCACTCCATGTCTTCCCGTGGATGTCGTAAGAGACGAATAAGGAAATAAGGGCTTGTAGTACTGTTAGGCGATGGGCTTGCAACCTGTCACGAATACACTAGTAAACTTCTTGGCCTGATTGTGCAAAATATGGTTACAGAATTGTCAACAAGTCTTTTTAGAGTTGTTGGTGTTTCTGTAGCTCTGCCTACCCCCACTCTGGGAATGAAAGCGTGATGTTATGTATGTAAATAAATAATGTATTCAGACATCAACAAAACAATATCATTATGATAATTTTAATTCTAATTAGTGTGAGTAAAATTAAAATGGCGGCTCCACCCCGTGTTGGTTTAGGTCTAACAAAGATTAACGGGCTATCTTAGTAGTAGTAATTAACGGATTACGCGGCTTACACACACGCGCACTCGTTAAGTCACGAGGGGCTAAGTTTCGTCAAACACTTCAAGTGTTATGTTAGGATTCGCGGGATCTCGTGAGACGTTCAGTGTTTGTCTCAGTAAACGGAGCGTGAAATTTGGGTATTAAACACTCAAAAATGGTGGTTTTCGTTTATTACACTTCAGAGCGTCACAGTGTCATAATAGTAATTTAAGTTACTGTTACATAATAAATAAAATAAAATAATATTTTTTTTTTTCATTCCATAAGAAATCCATAGTATGTTAGTAAATACTCAAAAACTCTAGGTTAGTATATTAGCTACATGTACACATTATTTTTAAATAAAAACTTGGGCTATGCCCTTGCTTTGTCCTACCCAAGGCTTAAGAATAGGACAATCAAACCTGCTAGTAATCGCGGTCAGAATGCAGTTGGGACTTTGTCTCACTTGACTCGAGTAAGTGGCCTTAGACACGAGACGATAATTCAATTGATACAAGAATCAGTGCCTATTTTTTTTGAGTTGGTCTTAGAAAATGTTCCAAATTTGAGACTCTTAACTTTATCATATATGATATCGTTACAAGAGCATTAAGCCTGCTAAACAAGCTTTAAAAGGATCACATTTAGTAGTAAAGTGACTCGCTGTTGGCTCCGTCTTATAATGTAGGTTAATTTTATCTCTTACTGCATATTTTTGTTTTTTACAAACTATTAATTCATACGTATTCTTCGTGTTTTGATGATAAAATTAAATTACTGTTATATTTCATGAATGTTTTTATTTCTAAGACCTAATGTTTCTTGGAAATAGTTAGTTTGTTAGTTGGGTCCTATAGAGGTAAGTTTTTTTAAAAAGCGGTGTACCTTTCAAAGTAATATGACCTATTTCAAGGATTACAGGTACAGTTCAAATCATAATCTATTAATTGTGTCCACCTTGGATACAAATATTGGTGTTTTTTTTCACCCACGACGAAACGGAGAGGTTGTTTGTTTGTGTTTAGTTTTGATAATTTTATGAAAAAAATAAGTATTATTATCTAGAATAAATAGGTACGATAATTAATAATTATAGCGAACTACTTTTATACCACACAATATTCTTTATACATCCTCGGACCAATCTTATTTTAAATAAATTATTACCATTTAAGTGAGGACAAACTCACAGGAAAAATACCTAACGTATAAAAAAATACGACATGAACTCCAAAAGGGTGCTTTATTTAAAACCATAAATAGGTAAATAATTAGAAAATTTACTTATAGGTACAGTAAAAGCTTTTTTCCTGGAAAAACTATCAAAACAATAAGTAATTATAAGTGGCCATAAATTTACTGAAACCCAAACTAACGTCTCTGCTTTGTTACTACAAAGCATCCTGTATAAGTACAGGGCACCTAGACAAACGATAAATATATAATTTGAATACAAGAACACAATCCAAAACCTTTTATTTGTGTTCATCTCACAGATATTGACCTAGTTGTTGGATTCATCACGGAAAATGGTTTTTTCGTTAATGCAAGTTTTCTATTCGCATTTTTTCTAGCCTCATTATTTTTTATTGTGTGTATATTTTTCTATCAGGGTTTCTCACAATTGCAAATTTTCTGATCTATTATGATAATCAGGTCAAAATAAGTAAATAGATTAAAGGCTTGTTAGTTTTGCAGCAGAATCACTTATAGGAGCTCGGCAGCGGAGCTCAACACTATCAATTTAACTTCAAAACATAACTAAAAAAAATACATTAAAAAATGCTTATGGAAGTTCTACTAATAAATGCTACTGCTTGTTAAAGATTCTGGGATGTAGATCCAACAAATGCCTTTACCGGGAATCCAACGCAGGACCGCGAGCTTGGGGGTGTTTCTCTCTACACAGTGCTCCGTCGATCTTAAAGGTGATGTTTTATCTGGCAAGTTTAAGAAGTCCCGTCGGAGCGTACAAAACACATTTTAAAAAACACGCTTTATACGACATTGAATTCGACTAACCTGCCTACTGCCCAAAGCTGCTGGCACGCGCTAAAATGTGTTGTTGCTTGCCAGATAATACTTCACCATTAAGATCGATGCAGCGCTGTGTTTAGAGAATCACCCTCCCCTAGGGTTCTGCCGCCGAGGGCCGAGGCTAACGGCGCTAACGTGCTAGATCGCTCTAGCACAGTTAGTTAAATTTAAAGTCTGTGTATTTGGTCGCTGTGTTCAGTTGTAACGTCTCCCTGGTATAAGGCCCATCTGAAATAAAAGAAAATAGTTTTAAACTAAGGTAATAAAATCATATTCTGAGAAGGATTCCCAAAACCAAGTGTAATGCAAAATCATGTTCAAAATCTCGACAGCCCTTTGTATAGTTTCGTTACTAAAACAGGGTTTTGTGAGTTTTGCTCATTTTTTTTTTATGTTAAGGAGAAGGCACACGAGCACTCAGGCCACCTGATGGTAAGTGAAATCTGAGACCCATAGACATTTGAATTCTCAAGATGCCATTAAAAATTAATGCCATTGTTAAATTTGACAGAAATTAAAATGAAGATTATACTCATTCAAATAATAATGTGCTTTAATCTAAATTGCCTGGATTATGTACCACCTAAACGCACACCGAATCTTGACAAGTTAAACGACTCATTCCTTCGTATGTTGAATATTTGTTCTGAATCGCCGTTTTAACTAACTTATTTGGCAACACTATTAAAAAAAACACAAATTTGGTTTTTCTCAGCATTATCACCCATGTTTTCCTATTGTTTAAAGTAACTTAATAAGATTTATCTCAACTTGTCCGTTGAGTCGGGCTATTGGTCTGCGGCAGAAATAATAACCTCAATTAAAAAAAAAAATATTAAACTTATTCGCATCACTTAAAACCATAATGATAAAATAATGTTTCTGTTATATTTTATTTCATAAATTCCGCTGGCATGTATCACTGATTGGGGTGACTAAACAGTTAGGTTACTGGACACGGTGTCACGTCCTACCGGGTGGCAAGTGAAACTCAAAGCATTTTTAAGAATTTACACGATTAGGCGAGCAGCGGTCTCTAACTACGGTCACCGGGGTCGTCGAGTGGGACCCGGTGCTATACATCGTGTACTTCCTCCTGACGCCACTTTCTCGAAAACATGGTTGAGAGAGGTGCTGGCTGTGATACGCGTCATACTCGTGAACGTTTGTGGGGTCCGGTCTGTTCACGTTTGCAAGGACTGGTTCTTCAGTTTATTATTCTAGTTATGGCTTTTGACGTGGAGACCTCGTCGTGTTGTTCTCCTAGATTCATTATTTTTAGTTTAATGTTATTAACCTTATATTTTGTAATGATTTTATTTGTAATAGCTTTAATAATTATTATTTATTACTTTATTAAGTACTTGTAATGTAACTTCCTTTTAAGTGTTATTGTACTTCATGATTGAAAAAATGACCTTCTGCTGGAGTTTCTTGGTCGCTTCTTCGCCGCAATGATGGTATTGTCCGAAGCGCTAGTAGATTTACTTCATATTACCGTCGTGTAAAAGAGCCCTATGGTGGCCTATTTACTGAATAAACCTTTTGATTTTGATTTGATTTAGACGCTTTCCAAAGGTGTCTTCTGTCGCTGCTTCGTGCCACTAAACTGCGAGGGAAGTGGTCTCCGCTTCATGGAACCAGACCACACCCTACGAACCTACCTACCTTCTTCTGCTCACTCTTTCGGGGTGATTTATTAATTTCTTGAAACTACTTTAGGTATCATTTGTCACCCGGTAGGACGTGACAGCCGGTGAAATAACTAGCATAGAGGCATTCCATCTTAGTCCTCAAGGTTGGCAACGCATTTGCAGTCTTAGGATTGCAGTCTTGTGAATGCGAATGTCTATGGGTCACAGTTTCCACTTAACATCAGGTAGCTTGTGTGCTCGTTTGCCTTCTCAATGCCTTAAAAAGGGTGTATATTTATTACCGATCTGGAACCACTCGTTGGAAGGAATCCCCGCGTCGGTCCTGGCGGCAGTAATTGCCTCCCGCATCGCAAATGGAACTGCTATGGACATGCAGATGGGCGGCTCGCCAATCGCTGAAAACCACAAAATGTTGATAATTATGAAGACTCTTGATTGCACAGACAGAAAATAACAAATAAAAACGAAACAGAAACATGAAAGGTAAATACAATGGCGAACTTATTTAACTCTTTAAGAGATCCCTAGCCCTATATCCCTAGTTAGCAATTGAGCTATTGAGAAATAAATAAAACAACAGATTGATAAACGTATATCTAACCCTTAGATGCATACGGTATCAAAAATGATACGACAATCTCGCTATTAAGGTTGAATAACGTTTCCTTTGCTCAAATACTTGCAAAAAAATATCACCAGGCAACACTCCGAGCGGTTCTAATTTCATGAAACGTCAAAACTTTGAATCGGGCGGTTGTTTTTTGCGACCGTGAAATTCTAAGTTAGAATTTTCGTGTATCTGGCGAATCTTGAGATATTTTCACCCGAAAGGCAAAAGCAAAGGTTAGTACTTATAATTGATCGAATATTATGGACGTTTTTGTGAGTTTTGCATTGTTTTACTAAATCTTTCACTTCTTTGCCGGTATCAAAAACGATGCTCCATGCGCTAACGCCGTTTTTCATGATATCAAAAATGATACTCCATGCACTAAGCTTTGTTTCCTTACTAACAAGTTTTAAAACGGTTTATTAAGTTTGCTGGTTTATTAATTAATTACTGTGTATTTTGTATAAATAAGTGTGTGAAAGGAAAGGGGTAAACCAAAAATAAGTCCTAAAATTAGCCGACTTTATAGCAGCAGACCTAGCAGAAACTCTTTGCAAGTATTGTAGTAATTCACATCCGTTTAGGTGCGCCCAAGCAACAGTCTTAAGCAACCCCCATTCCCCAAACGAAGACACGTCACACAATCTATGCCCACATCAGATTTGAGGTTTGACGGAATCGGCCACATACAAATAAGGGGGACCAAAAGAATGAAATGTCGAATGCCGGGTTGCCACCTACTGAGTAGTATTAAGTGTGACAAGTGTCAAATATTTTTATGCTCATAACAGAACTCTGATTGTTTTAAGTAATTCGTTTTAATATTGAATGTAAAAAGCTCACAGTCCTTGTCCTACTTGATTTTAGTAGCGCTTTTAATACCCTCGATTTCATATTCGATACATACTCCTCGGAATTCTTAACTCTCTTCATATTTCTCCTGCTCTGTCGTGGTTCCGCGCTTACCTCTCCGGGAGGCGCCAGCGTGACAAGGTTGATGACAATTGCTCAGAGTGGTGTGAACTCTCCGCTGGTGTCCCTCAGGGCGGAGTCCTCTCTCCTCTTCTTTTCTCTATTTTTATTAATAGCATAACGCAATCCCTTGTCTCGTTATATCGTTCGTACGCGGATGATCTGCAGGTCTACGCGGCGGCTAGTTTGGACGATTTTCCTTCATTAATTAATTAATTTATTTATTTAACAAATAAATTGAACACGGCATTACAAAAAAAAATTAATAAAAAAAATAAAGTTAATTAAAATTATCAAATTAATTGCGATCTTGAGACGATACGTTCCTGGATGGAAAGGTTTGGGTTGAAGGTTAACGCTAAGAAGTTGCCCTCATTTTGTCGCTAAAATGTCTGAGATTGTGATTCGCAATGTCCTCTATGATGGGATACCAATCCCTTTTTCTACAACAGTGAGGAATTTGGGTCACTTTAGATCAAACTTTATCATGGTCAGCCCATATTAACCATGTCAGCCCATATTAACTGGTTGCCCGTTCGTCGTCACCGTGACGTGCATGTCCTGTCATTACTTTCCTTCCTTCTTCTCCTCCTTATCTTTCTTCGGCGGTGTCCGCTACCAGAAGCCAAATGTCTAAACCTTTCAGCTATTTGGCTTCTGGTAGCGGACACCACCTGCGGTTAAGCTCCAATCTTACTCTCGCTATCCCTCCCAACAAGACACACACTTATTCTAAATCTTGCTCGGTGCACTCTGTCAAACTATGGAATGGGCTACCGCTGGACTTCAAGCAGTCTTAGTCAGTGGTTTCCCTTAAAGGGAAGTTGAAAAAGTTGTGGTTGGATGAATAGTGTTTGCTGGTTAATTTATTCTAGTCAAACTAGTCAGTAATGTTTCACATTTTAAGCTGTAGTCATAATTGGATATCCATGTATTTGTTTAAATTTATGTGTTTTGTATGTTCATATTTATATGTAGCTGTAATGTTGTAAATATTAGTTATTTGTGCACATCTTTGTTGTCTTGCCTATTCTCGTACAGTTTCCTCGTTCATGGTCGGGTTAACTGAAAGAGATCCCTTAAAGAGATAAGTTCGCCGTTGTACATGTTAATCTTAAGTTTATGTACGAAATTTCTTGATATTGTTATTTTTTCTTTGTGCAACAAAGAGTTTACATAGATACATACATACTTTTCATTTGCAGTTTTTTCTTTGATATGTAATTTTTGATACGAATTGACTACTTACTGCATGGAGTATCAAAAATAATACCAGGCATATTTTGTAAAAAATAATTTTTATTTTTTATTTTTTACATTATTTTTCCCATTATTAAAGTGTATTTTCCCATCATATTTCTTTTTTCGGAATAAAAATATTAAATGATGCATCCAAGGGTTAAATAAATGGAAGATAACGCTAAAAATAGCAAACAAAAACGTTAAATTATATACACATACCTAATAAATAAGAAATATTAACGAATATTATACTAGTATAATCCTAATTCGTGATACATTACAAAATAAATAAATATATTGATTGATGAATATAAGTATGAAAAGTAGAAAGGACAGGAAAGGACCTGATTAGGAACAAGATTCAATAGTCAATCAATAATACTTTGATAGCCTGTAAATATAATGACAAACCTTGACCTTGTCCCAAGATGTACATAGGCGGTTATAATGACATAATGTTGCAGTTCAGTTTAATTTGAGAGAACAGGATATAGCTATACAGGGTGTTAGGTGATTAGTAGATAATCTGAGACCTGATAATAGGGGGCACTTAGGACGTTTTGAAAACATTAAATTAGTCTAAGTAAAAGTGGCTCTGATTACGAGATTTTAACTTTTTTGTTTTCATAATGTATGAGACGACATTTGTTACCTGAATAAAATGTGCTAATGTTACTAAGACTAATTTATCTTTTTCAGAACATCGTAAGTGTCCCCTATCAGCAGGTCACGGCTTATCCACTAATTACCTAATACCCTGTATAACTGCTATAGTTCTGCCCTTTACGCTCGCCGTAAAATAAACTGAATAGTCATGTCATTATAACCCCCTGTAGACCTGTGAAAATGATACTTAAACGATCACATATAAAAATCCGTTATCAGAAATAATTCCCATCACGCAAAGTTTGCCCCAGCAGGATACAAACCTTTGAACCTAACAACAGTAGACGGTAAGTTTAACTTCCTCCAGTTCCTGGTCGGTGGTCTCACATAAGCAAAGTCGAACAAGTTTGGGCATAACTTACATTTTGCTCCAAAGAAACGAGGTTCAGAATAGGACTTCTCTCTAAAGTACACGCGGAAGTCTTGCGGGATGTCCCGCGCCTGCGGCACGTGGTAGTTCCAGGTGCGGTCCGTCAGCAGCTCCCCGGAGCCAGGGTCGTACACCAGCTGCTCGCACGTCCAGTAACCCAGGCCCATGATAAAAGCCCCCTCTACCTGTGAACAACGAGGTTCAAGGTGAAAGCTCATGCTCCAAAAGGAGATTGACAAGGTTTGGACCAAATGCTGCCCAGAAGCGAAAATACTTCTAACAAGTTGCTTACTTTTTGATGTGAAATATCTATAGCCGAGGTATGAAACTGATCGTTGGCGTGGCGACGCTTGCCGTGGCGACGCGTCGCCTCGCTATATAAAAGAATGGGGTTGTCGTAATTATTATTAAATTTGTAATTCTTTTATTTTGTATTTTGTTTTTAATAAAAATGCATAATTTTGTAATAAATAATCATTATTTTATGAAAAATATTTATAATGCTTTATCATTTCATTGTGTCATATATAATCACTGTCGTAAAATGTTCTGCTATGCATATAACTTGTACAAAGTAATTTCGATGTTTCACATCTGCCAGGCGTCCCGTGACGGCTCACAATTATTTTTTTTCCTTAAATTTGGTCCGAGAGGAATAAACAAAAGCTTTTGTTTTAAGGTTTTTTAGCGAGCGAATGGGTGCAGTGTGGTTTATACCAGGCATTTTTTGTTTTTAAGCTTTTTCTGTGAGCGACTATTAAAGAGATCCTTTATATTAATTGATGAGGATAATCAAGATCGTAGGCTAAAGTGCATACATTATGTATTAGAAGGTACACCGCACCATTTCATCTAAGTTTCATTTCATCGAACGCTATTTTCTGCTGAAACCATAATGTTTTCAGGGTATCTTAAACATTAATTAGGTAGGTTAGTTTATGTTAGATATTTAAGATACCCTGAAAACATTATGGTTTCAGCAGAAAGTAGCGTTCGATTAAATAATACATTCGATGAAATGTGTTTCGATGAAATGGCGACCGAACTCTGCTGAGGTGTATGTAGACGACAATATTAAAACGCTATTGGATAGTGTAGGCTATGTCAAATACCTTGGCACCCGATTTTTCGGCGGGACGCGAATTATCACTATTCGGCAATTATCATCAAAATCGTTGGACCCGTTTCCGAGATTTAGATTACATATATACATATACATGAATTTCTCGTTTAAAAGTAATCAAATTGTTGTTCATGTTTCACGGATCGGAGAACAATTGGTTGTTGTGCGCACGTTATGTTCCTAGTTTGGTTTTTAGGGTGGGCTACGCACCAAGAGATTAACAGACGCTCTGCTCTATTCCTCGATGGAATTATAATCGATGACGATGACGACGATTATTAAGTTTTATTGATAATTTAGTTCTCAGTAAAAAGTCTTTTTTTTCATACTCCCGGGATACATCTTAAAGCGCTATTGAATACAGTCTGGGTCGGGCTAAGGATTATAATGCACTTTGTTTTCGTTCTGGGCAGCACTTGGTCCAACTCCCATACAAAATAGTCAATCTCCTTTCTGTGAAATCAAAAACAACTCTTACAGATGGTTTCTTACTTGTCCAATATCAATCTCAGGACTGACGCTCTGTCCAACATCTTCTAGAATGTCGACTCTCACCACCTCCCACTCACCGGTCAAAACATCCAACTCTACTTCGGCCAACGTTACTCCAAACACTTCCGCCTTCTGTAGATCCAACATAGACACAAACCCATGAGTCTGCAGATCAATGCTGGCAGTAAACGCTGCCTTTATCAGTTCTTCCCAGCTAGCAGTAGGCAATGCAGCTTTTATTGGTGCCAACCGCAGCAATAATTTTTCGCAACACCTTTTCACTCCTATACCTATATTAATAGATGTCAAGCTACTCGAAGATACGAATGAATTCGGATTAATGACTGAATTGTTTCCTTTAATTTGAATTTTCTCAATCGGTATTCCTAAAAGGAAAGCAGCAATTTGTACAGCTTTAGTGTTCACTCCTTGACCCATATCGATGCCACCATGAGTTATGGAGACAGTGCCATCGTCGTGGTACACCGACAGGGTTATGTCAAAGTACTGTGAACCGAAAGGTTTCCAACGTAGTAGAGAAAATCTTAAGCCACGTTTCTTCCAGCGGTTTCGTGCGTTGAATTTGTTAACTGATGTTCTTCTGTCTGCGTACTGTCCATCAATTTTCACTTTTTCTACCATTAGCCTTAGTTCAGTGTAAATAGGACTGAGATTACGCAGCCTGACTTCTAGGGGGTCTAGCGATAGTTCGCACGCTATACGTTCCATCATGAGTTCTACGGCAGCTATTGCTTCAAGGGTTCCTGTAAATTATTTTATGATAACTGATAGGTTTGCTAGCAAATTTGACTGTACTAGCGTTAATATTTACCTGGTGATCGGCACCACGTATTGCTTGCCGTGTCCGTGGTGACGCTATGGACCTTGAAATTCCATCGCAATTTCTCGTAACAGTTGTTGTACATGTCCAAAGTAAATACGGAAATCGGCTCGTCAACTACGTATCCATTGTCCATGTATAAATGCTCTACACAGTACTGTACTTTGCCGAAAATATCTACCGCTACCTGGAAACAATAACTGTTATTTAAAAGCTATTAGTTTATAAACTAGCAGAATATGTCCATTTGTTACATTTTATTGTATAGTTACATACATACATACATAACATCACGCCTTCATTCCCAGAGTGGGGTAGGCAGAGCTACAGAAATACCAACAACTCTAAAAAGACATGTTTATTGTATAGTTATGTCCTTATATTCGTAACTACCTCATAGTCAGTAGAGCACGGTAGTCTTTTCCCCACAGCCTTCATGAAGGTAGTGAGAGGGAGTATGATGCGACAGGGCCGGTTCAGCTTGTGGGTGACCAGCGCGCAAGCCACCGCCACCTGGTTGCCGCGGGAGATCTTCACACCATACGCGCCTCCAAGACGGCGCACATATACGTCTATTCTAGTAAGTATTGGAATAATTTCAATTTTTTTGAAGTTTATTTTGAAAATAGTAATAAAAATCTTTCAAAGGTTACGAGTTTTGAATACCTACAGATTGTAACGCCGGAACATAAGTCATAGTACATTACTACAGAGACCAGTGAGTAAGACTTCCTGAACGAGTACGAGTTAAAAGCCCAAGAATGTTTTATCCACCGTTATCCACATCGATAAAGGTGACCATGGTACGGGCCCAGGATGGCTCATACAGATAAAAGCATGTAAAGTGCTTTAAAAAAAAAACAAAAAGATTGTAATAAAAAGGTGAAATATTTCGATAATTTCATAACCTTATATATACTTACTAAGTTTCTACAAAAAATACCAAATGTTAAACTTATTTTTTGCCACTTTTTTAACAGCATCCCTCCTGGGAATACTGTCATCGTTCGTGACAATTTAATTTAACAGCAACAACACAGCAGCAGCAGGAACAGCTAACCTTGTATTTAGAGTTCATGTTTTGGTGTAAATTAAAAAAAGTAAAACATAAAAATTCAAAAAAAAGCAAATGACATGGTATGTTATGGAAATTCGAAACTTACTTACTAGACACTTATTGAATCCAAATTCAAAATAACACGACTTTAGTGGACTATTTTATAGTCGTCCAGGAACGTCAACCACTGGCTTCTATTTGGTTTCTGGGTGTTTTGACTAGAATTCATAGCATTTTTGTAGAAAACAAATAACGCACGATAATTATAATGTTTCAAGATGCTCGTATTTACGGATATTTTTGGTTTGATTGTTACAATGTTCAGACCGTGATAACCTTTATACCATGAGTCCAATATCTCAAAATAACATATTATCATCTCTGTCAATATAACATTGGATTAATTAATATGAATAAGTCATACTTGTGCTCGGGTATTTTGAGAGCTCGCGACACGGTGACATGTATTCCATCTATATGCTGCGACGTAGGGTGTAATTCTATACCCTCTTCAGTTGGCTTAGAAACACACACTAGCGTCTCCACGGAAAAGTGGACCTGCTGATAAATTGTATCACCACCCTTTATAATCTGAAACAGATCAGTTCCTCTACTACCACCACCATCAATTTCCTTTTCTATCCTTGACCGAGTGGATTTATTCTTCGCGTCTTTTATATCAATGACCGGCTTTCTGACATTGCTGTATTTGACGTGTACTAGTTTAGCGGCGACTTCTGCGATGTGACTGGTTTCTGCTACGACCACGCCAATGACTTGACCGTTGTATTTGACAGACCCTGAGCAGAACACTTCCTCACCAGAGAGAAAAAAAGCGCTCGGAGCGAGAGTGAAAGAGTTTTTTCCAGGAATATCTTTGGCAGAGTAGAATGCTATTACTCCTGGATGATCCTGAAATGTACATTCTGTTTAAGTTATGGTTCTAATAAGAACGTTAGTTATATAATTTCATAATAGTTTCACTAAAAATAACATCCCTGCTATGCCTGCCTACCAGGCCATGCAGTCGAGGGACTTTAATGATAATGTTCACCAAAACTGCAATTTTGGCTATCTTAACATTCCCTTTTTAGGGTTTAGTAGTCAAACTAGGAACCCTTATAGTTTGGCCATGTCTGACCGTCCGTCCGTCCGCAGCCTAACTCAGAGTCTCTTGGTACTAGAAAGCTGTAATTTGGCATGAATATACTTAATAGTCACGCCAAGAAAGTGGTAAAAAGAAACTTTGCAAAAAAAAAAAACGTTTAGTTTACCTCCCTTACACTTGACGTCAGGATCTATTTTTTTTTCTCGTCTACCCCATAGTTTGGGGTGTCATTGGATAAGTCTTTAAAAATATTACGGATGTGTAAAACAATTTTTCGATTAAGTGATCCGTTAATGAAATATTAAGCTATGAAGCGCCAATTTTTGTTAAAGCCAAAACTACAAATACTAAAAAATCTGAAAAAATCCTATATGAAACAGCATATAACGAGTTTTAAAGGAAAACTATCACAACTATGTAGATTATATTGGTTCGTGAGATATAGGCGATTAAAATGTTAACACCTACTACAATCATCTAAGACGGCACAAATTGGCTTAAAATAGAAAATTAGTTATTACTTGTTGATTTTTATGTTGTAGTACTTGAAGCCTACACTGAGAATGGTTCGACATGCTCTTGCCTGGTTTTTATTTGGCATATTGTCACATAGATTGCAATGCTTGATTCTTCTTTTTAAGGCTCTTTAAGGCATAGCAAAGTGTTTTATTATTTTTTCTAATTAATTGTTGTTTATTAATTTACTATTAGTGATAATAATTATTAGACGATGATTGAATAACAAAACAGGCTAATTACTAAATACAATTATAATTATACAATGACTGCTTCCGCTATCTTTTATCGGGTAGCGAAACTATGCAACGTAAAGTTAAAATCTTACTTGCGGTAGTTTTATGATTCCAATGATACCCCACCCACCTGAGTTTAGTTGAGGCATTAAGAAGTTATAGTAGAATAAAGATATTCAAAAATATACATACATGAACCCTGAAAACATTACTTTCCTTTTTTGAGCTGTCGTGTGTAAAGAAAAATACTTCGAATCATTTAGGACCTCCTCCTTTTTGAAGTCAGTTTAAAAACCCATTTCGATCACGTTATATTTTTTGTTTTATTTTAAAAGTTATCTTATAAGGGTTCTGTTTATCAGTATTTGATACGGAATCCAGAACATATGTATAGATAAATATTTCCTGAGTTTGACCTTGCGTGGTAGATAAAGCATGACTTACAAGTGCTTCACTAGCATCAATGTCAACGATGTCTCCGAGTGGCGCGCGCGCAAGCACGAATGCGCCGTGCACTTCGCGGGGGAAGCTCGGCAGGTCCTCTGTGTATGGGGCTTCACCCGCACACTGGATCTGAAACGGGATCCTATCATACCAACTTTTCACAAATTATTAATTTCACAAACGTATCATTTGACAACCCGCGTTTTTTTCCGAAACGATAAATAATTCTGGATTTATTTCAGGACCATCGTGTAGGACCCTATAGGTTAGGTTAGGTTAGGTTAGGTCAGTTTTATAAAAATCCTTTAATATTTGCAGTTACCTACAGAAAAAAGCTGGTTGTAAATGAATAGGTTGCGAAACGGTGCATTTGTCAAAGATTTGTCGGCGTAATTTATTGATGGTACTACATATTTCAATCAATGTGCCATTTATAATAAACTATGATTTGAAAAGGCTCTACCTTCGCTTATGACGACAACACAAGCAGATAAGTTATTGAATCAGATACTTACCAGTGCTTCGACTTTCTCGATTGGCTCGTTGATGGGGTAGAGCAGGGGTTTGGTGGTGAAGACCTGGCGCGCGGTAGAGACGGGGCGCGCGCGGCTCAGCACGAACGCACCCGAGCTGACCCGAGCGCCCACGATACTGCTCGGGCATAGGGTTAACAGCCCCTGGAAAATTAAGAAGTTCTGTGTAGGGAAGTATGTTCTCCAGGCTCTCTGCCAGTTGTAAGCGTTCGCTCTTGCACTGTATTATGGCAGTATCTAGTAAAATGAAACCATATTATATTATAGGATTATTAACTGAGACCGCTAATGGATGCTAACAATTTCAATCAATAAGGAATAACATGTCTAGTATTTTTATTTTAAACTCATGCCCATGGGTTGCTTACCCTGAGAACTGAGATAAATTGGCTTTTAGCTAGCCGTCTCATCGGCTGGCTACGCCTACAAGACCATAGTTAGAGTTCCTACTAGGCATGCGTCGCCATCTTCCCACCGAGCCTGTTTAGCAGGAGTGGGGATAATTGGGCCTGTGCATATAGCGTTTTCCAGAGTGCACATTTTCGCGTCAAAACTGTTCTTCCCAAATATAATTTGCTCACGGAACTATAGCGCCCTGTATATAAGTTGTGTGCCTGTTGTAAGCCTCCTGTAGGACATTGATTTTAAGCAGAATCCTTAAATAAAGAAAAAGTGGAAGGGAGGGTAAAGGAAAATCGGTAGGTTTTTTTTTTAAATATAAAATGTGCGCCGTCAGCCATAATCGACACTGCGTAAATTGTGCGTACACAAGAATCTCCGCCCTCCCAGAAGCCTGCCGCTCAAAGTCACCAAGGGTTTTTCTTCATCACCCGCTCATGAACTAGACACAGATGCGAGTCCGCGCATAAATTGACATACTATATTATTCGATGTCATATTAAAATAAAGATTTTAGATTTTTAACTTCGCTTACCTTATAAAACAAATTAATGGCGAGATCCTTTCTGTATTTAACTGATGGTTCTGGTGGTTTCTCTTCCACCATCAACTCTTGATCCAAGATTTTGAGAGCACCCTGTAGGGTCGCGTTCGTGAAAAGGTTCTTTTTGATCAAGAATCTCTCAGTCTTAGAAGCATGTATAAAATGTTGTGAGAGTCCTCCATAGACTATTCGTGCTTCGAGCACAGTAGTTTGAGAAGAGCTCAGTTTGAACAAAAAACCAGCGTTGACTATTGCATGGGCGTTTTGAGAACATGGCATTATCTGAAAATGTTAAATCTAATATTGGCATGTCCTGACAAAGGCGGTATACATTTTTTGTCACCAACATTGGCGCCCTGCGATTACCAGAGACCACCAGTTTTATAATTTTGGTCTTTACCTTGAATGAGACAAATTTGTAATCCAGATTTAGTGGTGGTAGCAACACATTAAGAAGAACTTTGCCTCTCATATCTTCTTTAAGAAAATCTTCAAGTGTAACAGCAGTATGAACCCCGTTAGAGTTCACTGAAATTTTAAATTTATTTTTAAACATACTTTTGCAATATAATGTTCATGTTGACAAAAATACGAAAAAAAATAAGGAAATATGTGCGCGATCATAATTATCCATTACTCGACGACATGACAGTCATAACAGAACTCACCGATAGTGAGGTATGCACCGACTGTCTCGAGCAGAAGAAAGACATCTGACTGAAAGGCATTGTGCTGATGCTTGGTCATCAGATTACCAGCAATCGTTCCCAGCTGTAAATAGTTACTAAGTAATACAAAAAGTAAAGTAAATTCAGTGTAAGTTACTAAGCAGTGTAATTTATATTTATTTAACCCATCCTCGGTATTTCATTTGTTCATCTCTGGACTTGTCAACTTGTTGCTACGAGTGTATTGGTATTTAATACCTTAAACATTTTTTTCATCATGTCGAGTCGATGTCTTCCTGACATATTGCTTAATCTGCTTAATTTTACTAATCATATTCCGTTTCTCCTTATTGGTAAGCAAACCCAGGTCACTGTAGTAGTATTGTTTTAAATAATTGTTCTTACATAAAGTTTTGGTTGTTCAGCGTTAGTTTTTTTTTTTTTTTATGCTAAGTAGAAGGACACGAGCACTCAGGCCACCTGATGGTAAGTGTAATCTGAGACCCATAGACATTTGAATTCTCATGACTATAATCCTAAGACCTCAAATGCGTTGCCAACCCTGAGGACTAAAATGGAATGCCTCTATGCTAGTAATTTCACCGGTTGTCTTATCCCCACACCGGAACACAGCAATGCGAACACAGTTGCTTGGCGGGTAGTAAATGGATAAGATGGTGGTAGCGATCCGGACGGACCCTGCACAGGGTCCTACCACCACTAAAAAAAAAAAATCAATTCCGTAGGCGTTTTAATGTTCCTGCATGTTTTATAGTGGACAAATGCCCGAGTTTGTTGTTGTTAAAAATATCAACTTATCATTTGTGTTGACGTTTAGTGCACCCTTAAGGGTTTGCAAAATTATGATAACTGGTATCCCACCCTAATGAACTTCTGATCAATTGAAGATCTGTGTTCCGTAACACGGCATCTCGTTCATTTCTTATTTACCCAGCGAGCTAACAGCTTTATATTCCAATTGGAAGTTATTCCCAATATTACCATATCTTCCCTTGTAAGTATTTCGACGGTACTCAGTTAACCTGAGATTGTGGCATATATCGTGTTTTGACAACGCATTCTTGTATACCAGTGACCAGTAGTTTTCATCATTTCACATTTGAATACATTATCATTTGAATCATTATTAATGTACTGTTCCGTGTTCTGTTTCTATTTTTTATTTTTTGGTGTTCAATAAAGAGTATTTGTATTGTATATCGTTGTATCCTTGGCGAACTATCCACGTGGCTTTTAAACATATTACCAGGGCTGGAATTCTACACGGCTATAACGATATCGTGCTTGACGTATTTCCGTATTGTCAACGTTTTGATAACTCTTATGTCATTTACAATAGTGGCGACTGTGAAATAAACGATTCTAAAACACGTCGAACGCGATATCGTTATTACCGTGTAGAATTCCAGCCCTGGTAATATGCTTAAAAGCCACGTGAATAGTTCGCCAAGGATACAACACAATATAACGATATCGCGTTGTCGGCCCTGTAAGTGATCATCTTATTACTTTTCACCCTCCAACGCGGTATTTTGTGTTGAGTGAAAAGTCATATTCATATTTTAGTATTTGGTTAATGCCTGATGGAGTGTTTCAAGAAAAGCTTGTGCCATGAACGACAAGGACCTTTGGGCGTTCCGGAGTCGACATTGGTTAAAGCAGACGGTTAAGCAAGGCCGCTATCCTCCAAAAAGTCAGTTTCCCATCACCAATTTATCAAAGAAATTTGAGTTTATATTTTGTGTGCCAAATGTCTCACTTTGAATCTATTTTTTCGTTGCTAGAATACCTAGCACCCTTTGGTGAGCCTGCAAGGTAAACTTCAACATATTCTGCAAGGACATTCTGTTTAATTTCTTAAGTTTAATCTGCGTTTCGAGGCCATTACTTTACCTGCAGCGGCTGTAATCTGCCCTTTATGCGTAGCGAACTGCTGAGTTATATTAAACTTCTTTACCACCATTCTCACTGTACCTTTATTATCTATTTCAACTTACAACCTTTACTTCATTTTGCCTGCTCTATTGGTTACTTCAATCTTCCTACCCATCCTAGGAGGTGCATTGAACGATCCTAAATTTTAGGCCACGCTCGATCATCCGGCGGGGTGCCACGTGCCAGAGTAGCTACACCATTAGCTTCACGTACAGCTTCACGTTCACTTCATTTCGAAACCATTAATTGGCGTTATAGGCCAAAACACCAACAAACTTAATTACCCTACTCTAGGAATAATGGATTAAGACCTAAGTAAATTGTTTATGTAAATTCTATTTTTTTACTATCCGCATTTAGGGGTAACACCCAAATTAAAATTAAATATTTCAGCAGTAAGTAGTATAGTACTGTAAGTAAGAACTAAGGTTGAGTAAGTAGTATATTAATAATGGTAGTGTAATAATCAAAATTTAGTAAAAGAAAATACGTATTAATAAATAAAAGTCAATTTTGCTTAGACATGACTCCGCAAGTGGTACATCTGTACTTACATTTCTGACAGGAATATGACCAACTAATAGCAAATGCTCTCGTAGCTTTTCAAGATACCAGAAATACGCTTCCGTAGCAGCTAGTTGCTTAAATATGTCCATCGTTTCAGTCAGGGTGTTGCCTGCCCCTAGCACCAGGTTCTGGTCGAAATGGTATCCCTTCAGCTCGTTCACACCACTAATGTCTATTAGGACTCGAGGATATTCGTTTATTGGATATGCTCCTGGAAAACGAAAGAATTTACATTAAAATACTTACGTTTTCTTAAGATTACTTAAATCAAATATCATTTGTATTCAGTGTCGAACTCAATTCTAGTATATTACTCTGATAAATCGGCCTCTATTTGGCTTTTTTATCGTTAACATTAGTAGGAGATTCATTATTACAAACACTGAGGATGTTTAATCTGAAATTCATAACTTGAATACATTACCTTTAGCAGTATTTCCAGCAACAAGCATATAACTGTCCGTCCCTTGTTTTTCCAAAACTTGAAATATATCTTTAACATTATGTACTATTGACCAAGATTTGCCATCTTTTAGTTTGATTTCTTTGTAATCGTGTTCTTGCACAATATACATGTCACTGTCGCCACATTCACTTTTGTTGCAACTTCTTCCATTTTTCTTACAGATGTTAAGGTCTTCAATGTCAAGTAAACTGTCAGGAGCGTCGCTGGCGAACTTCTTGAAGGCTTCTAGTATGGGTCGGTAGCCGGTACATCTGCAGATGTTGCTACCCAATGACTGCTCTATCTCCATCATGGTTAATTTCTTATTGCTTTGCAGCAGGCTGAAATATGACATTGAAAGTATGTTTATCATTTTTAGTATCGTTATCCTATTTGTCCTCTCTTAGTGAAATTTTCTTTTAATTTTTATTACCATCTCATTTTTTACCATTAAAGTGAACATTTTAAAATAAAGACTGAAATGTTATAACCTGTACATGGCCATGATCCACCCGGGCGTGCAGTACCCGCACTGCGTCCCGTTCTGCTTTGCGAGCGTCTTCTGCAGCGGGTGGTAGCCCTGCAGCCGGTTGCCGACCCCCTCCACCGTCGTGATCTCCCAGTCCTGGCATGATGTCACCGACACCAGACACTACAAACAGATCAAATAAGTTCCCTTGTTCTGGTAGGTACTCGTTTTAGGGGATTTTTTCACCATATCACCAGAATTAGGAACAGTTGCAAATCGAAACTTCTATACAGCGTGTAAATTTCATACGGGCATATATTTTATCCAGACGTAGTTAACGATCATACAAATCATGTGAGAAAGATATTTTGTTGATAACTTTTATTATTGAAGAGCAGTTAATTTTTTAAAGTTTGTCCTAGTAGCAATATATGAAGTGTGCGAGCGTCCATCGGTCGTCAATGTAATGCCTGTATCCAAGTGAAAAGACGAAATGTGGAAAATAAGTACCTACGAGTATCTCAGGCGAGTGAACCGACTGCATTAATGATCTTTATTTTTGACTTTCATTGGCGAAGTAAACAAATGGCAAACCATAATAATTCATGAGTCATGACATGTCATGTCATGACCATTAAGTAGATGAATTTATTTAATTGGCGCAATGTCATACATTGCTTAATGAATTAATTAGTAAGTTAAAATAAAATATAACTAATGTTGCCGTTACACAACTTTTTGTGTTAATTAGTGTGTATATTAACTATTGTTCAAATATTTGACTGTATTAAATTTACACGCTGCAGCGCTGTATGATCAAGCAAACCAATTAGATTATGGCTACAATATTTTCAAGATTTTCATAGTGACCTATTGTTGCCAATTGTAATATTTTTAGTGAAAAAAACCTAAATTTAAGTAGTAGTATTAAAGTTAAAAATAAAATTGGATATGATCATAAATATAAAAGTGCACAATACTCTAATGCAACATCCTTGTCTGGGTCATATCTCATATTACAAAATTAATATACCATAATTTTTAAAAGTTAAGTTAAAGTTAGTTCTTGTGGGTGAAGTGGTACTGACGGAGTTGACAGCGTGTGGCGCCGCCCCGGGGCGCGCGGCGGTGACGAGGCAGGCTCCGCAGCCCCCCTCGCGGCACAAGTACTTGGTGCCGCGCAGCTCGCTGCCCACGCGCAGGTAATCCAGTAGGGTAACATCGGAACTCACCTCACCCCCCACTGGAAACAATATTTCTTTTAAAATAAGATCTCCCGTAACTTGGTTGGCATTGAATCTGATTCCTTTCAACGTCCCATTTTTTTCCTCTTGATATTTTCTTTAACGTGTTTTCGTATTGTCTTCGTTTTGATAGCTCTTATTTACTTGACAGTAATGGGGGCCGAGCTACAAACAATATGATGACAATAAAAAATAGTTTTAAATCAGTAGAATAGAGGAACAGGACTCAACGGCAGCTCATTGACTTAAGTCAAACCTTCCTACCTACCTAACTAGGAGGTTCATGATGAAATGAATTATTTTTAATTGAGCCATTCGGTTATTTCAAGAAGAGGTACTGTCGGCGTCATAAGGAGTTGCACTCTTTTGTGGTGTACTGCCTTTTCGCAGAACTTTTTTTGGCCGAATTTCATTTGCCAACCAACGTTTCGCCGACAATTCACTTTGACAACTAACGATTACCAAAATTTTATATGACAACTTTTTAATTCGCAGAATTATTATAAAGCGTATTATTATAACGCCTTTACACTTTTGGCAGACTCATCATTTGTCAAATCTTTCACTTGGCTTAACAACTCTTGGACGAATAACGTTTAGTTGATGCAACATTTCCCTTTTCACACATTTGGCAAGATAGAAATAAGTAAGAAAAAAAATAACAAATTCTTTGGTTGGAAATTATTATATGTGTGCATGAGCGAGCGAGTGAGCGAAGCGAGCGAGCAAGACCTTCCTGGGCAAAACCGACTCGGCAAGGTTAGGTTAGAAGGCTATGGCGGGAGCGAAGCGCAGCGAGCTCCCGCCTTAGCCTTCGAGGTTATTTTTTTTTGACATCCCTTGAAAAAACTATGCTAATATACTCCGTTTTTGGGGCTTTAAATAAGGCAGGGAGTACCTACTCAATAAAAATTTGGTAAACAATAAACAACCAAATGAATATTATGCCAACTAAAACATTACACAACATGAAAGTAGGTATTTAGAAAAATAACATTATAAAAAACAGACCACATGTTGAGTTGGTAACTGTTAAGTTGGCAAATAAAAAAAATACATTTGATAAGTTGGGAAATGAACGTTCGGCGACATAAATTTACGCGAAACGTGAGTTGGGAAGTGATAATCGGCCATACAATTTTCTGCGATAAATAAGAGAACCCTCTTTTGTATCTTTCCGATTAAAGGCCATGGATAGATTAGTGCAGCAGCGCAACCATGACGTTAAATTGACAAAGCACTAAAGTGTGGAGCTACGTCGAAGGCCGACCTTCTCATAAGGGCTCTTTATAATTAACCCAAGCAAACTGAAAAAACAAGTGCTTGTGTTATAATTATTTTTGTTTAACTATTTAGGAGTCGATGGCGAAGTGTATGTCGTGAGAAATTTAAAAAACCCCCGATTCAAAACAGTTTGTAAACAAAACACTAAAAAGTAGAAAATAATAAGTAGAGGCCCTATAAGTTTCATTATAGGTAGGTATTAATAGTTTGATCGAAGCGTCGTCGTGTAGGAGTAAGGGCTGATTGATTGATCCCCCGACGTGTCAGTTTAGTTAGTGTCAGCGGTCAGTTAACAAGGAACCTAATTATCAAATAATCAGCCTTTACTCCTACGCGACGAAGCTTGGATGAAAATATGAATACCTATTTATAATTAAACTTATAGGGCCACTATTTATTATTTTTTACTCTTTAGAGGTTTGTTTACAGACTGTTTTGAGTCGGGGGTTTGTTAATTTAAATTTAATTATTTATTTCACGCTTTTTAAACTTCTCCATGTGAGTATCTGTTTGTGCCATCGTAGTTCACAAACGGATGAACGGATTTGGACGCAGGTTTTTTGAAATCAAGCTACATTAATCAGGATGGTTCTTAGGAAGTTTTAATTCAAATTGGTTGAGCCGTTTATGAGATATCAGCTCTGAAAGTAGGTGTCACCGCTATATCGGGGGCTTTTAGCCCCCTAAAATCTCAATTTGATAAAACATGATTATGAACCACCAAATCGGTTTATCCATTTAAGAGCTAGGGTCCTCAGAGAGACACACACACTTACACATCAAACTTATTACACCCCTCTTTTTGCGTCAAGGGTTAAAAAAGATCGTAAATAGAAAATTACACTTCAATTTTGACATGTATTTTAAACTCGCAGATAATCTTTCAAGGTAGATTTATATGAATATGATAAAGCAATTTATAATAATTTAAACATGTTTTGTTTTTAATTTAATTTATTCATGTAACGATACTCTCACGTCATTATTTGTTAGTAGACTTATGTTTATGATTTAAATATGAAAACTTGGCTGCCAACTGGGCGCATGTAGACCACGGCGGTGTCGTATATGTATATGCACAGTCGAGCCTGTCTGCGATCATTTATTTATTTATTTAAATTTATTTGCACAAAACAATAAAGTACAATTGGCGGACTTAATGCCCAATGGCATTCTCTACCAGTAGGCGAAACAGAAAAAAAAGCCAAGGTCGGTGCTTAGAAAAATAGTTTTTAAAACAGTTACAATACAATATAGATATATAGGATACCTGGTACATAAACTATAAATTACGTATATTACGTACATACAGACATCTAATAATATGAATACTTATATAAATAAAATATACATATAACTAAACAGATAAGGCGATGTGAGTTAAAACAAGGTTACGTCTGCGCTTGTTCCAGCAGGGGCTTGTGAAGCATCCGCTTGAAAGGTAACTCATTCGCAAGATAGGGTTGGGGCTGGCCCGCACGCGACGCCCCAGGGATGCGGACCTCTTGCGCATAGTACCGCGGAAGCAGTCCATGCGAGCCTCTGCAAACATCCCTAATTCGCTACATTAACCAGGCAGCTCCATCAGCACGCGGAAGGCATTATTATATTGGGTCCGGAGGGCCTAATGGCCCCGTTGCGTGTAACGTATCCTCAAACTGCAGGAGTAGAACGAAGTGCAGAAGGATCTAAACAGCGTAAGTTTAACCTCTAGCTATGGTTTCGATAGCAACCGATCTCAAACACCAAAAACTTGCTTTTAACCTGTTTCGGTCCGTGGATGGTTGCTTGCGCCTCGCACACAGCCAACAGCATACGTAAGGCACACGCCGAGGCACTGTGTAGGACCATAATTGTTATTGTCTGCATAGTTGATGTTATTTACACAAACTGAGTCAATATGGCATCCGATATGCATTCTATTAAGTGCATCAAGAAGGTCATTTATATACAGATTAGGGAGCATTGGCGGAGTTAATCCACCTTGAATCACTCCACACCCCAATTCGTATGAATCTGATACAGTGCCTGCCCATTTAACGCAGTTTTTTTTTTTTTTTTCTCTCTCTAACGCAGTTGACCTAGTTTCCATGCCAGTCCCTTAATAATTCTACCATGTTAGGGGGCAGTCCAATGGCTTTTAGGCTATTCCACAGAATATCATAGGAAACCAGGTCAAAAGCCTTAGAGAAGAAGCCGGCGTAGACCGGTGTTTTCCTATCTATGTAACATTTGACAGTACGCTTAAAGACAGTTTTGCAGTACTGTAGACGCAGTGTTGCTGTACATTATTGGCTTCAGTATTATATTAAGCACACTATGGTAAAAGTAAATTGTTTAACAAGGGTGTAAAGTAAGCCATTATGACACGAGATCTTCTAAATACAATTTGATAGCGCTATCATTTTTACTCTTAACCCGTCATGCAGAACGAAACAGCAACAAGGTTGATTTGGGGTTAGAATATTACAAATAGTCCATAGACAACATTTCCGAAACGAAAACTGAGATGGTGGAGGTTGTATGCCCAGCCCCAGCCTGCCCTCCACCAGCTCCACCGCGCACTCCGACGACAAGAGCAACATCATCAATTGGAAACATATATTTAGATGTCTGTGGTTTTCCAAGGAGGAGATTAAAAAGAAAAAGTACTTTAGTCCCTAGGGAGTAAATTGTCACTTAGTCCCTAGGGATAACATGCACCGCACACCTTCCTGTGCTCGTCCCAAGAGGTTTTTACACAAAAAATCCGAAATGAAATGTTACTTGACGTATGATTTAAAAATATTTATCAGATCAGTAATGGCTGTTGTAAATGCTCTTCACGATGGCCCATAGTCGGCCAGCGTAACAGACGGAGTAATGCGTAAAAGTGAGATACAAGAATATGTTGGTCGCTCTAAGGTGTAAATGCGTCCCTAATGCTATTCTAATTGTTTGTGGTACTCACCTGACCGGGGCTCGCCGTTGATCGAGAAGCAGACACGGCTCATAGTTACGCAGGCGCCGATGCACGAGCGGCGCACTAGATCACACTAGTAACTATGTTGTATGGGTTATCTGTTTATAAGCGCAAGCCGTGAAAACAACCGGCCAAGTGCGAGTCGGACTCACACATAAAGGGTTCCGCAACATTGTTGAATGGAGGGCGTTTTTTTAGCATTCCTTACCCAAGGGGTAAAACGGGAACCCTATTACTAAGATTCTGCTGTCCGTCTATCCATACGTCCGTATGTCCGTCTGTATCTCATGAACCGCGATAGCGAGACAGTTGAAATTTTCACAGATGATGTATATTTGTTGCCATGTAAAAAATACTAAATAACAAAAAATAACTCCGTGGGCTCCCATACAATAAACGTGTTTTTTGCCGTTTTTTACTCGATATTAATAACGGCAACAGGTAGACAATTTAAAAATAAATAATTAAATAATAATATTCCCATCCACCAAACGTGATTTTTATACTGCTTTTTGCTTGATCTTAATACAGACACCGTAGTTGTGTAGATAATGCTACGGCACCCTTTGTGCGCGCCTCCGACTCGCACTTGGCCAGTTTTAAGGATTCCGTAGCCAAATGGCAAAAAACGGAACCCTTATAGATTCGTCATGTCTGTCTGTCTGTCCGTCCGTATGTCAGTCACTTTTTTCCGAAACTATAAGAACTACACTGTTGAAACTTGGTAAGTAGATGTATTCTGTGAACCGCATTAAGATTTTCACACAAAAATAGAAAAAAAACCATAAATTTTGGGGGTTGCCCATACTTAGAACTAAAACTCAATTATTTTTTTTCATCTAACCATCTATGGATAGGTCTTCAAAAATGATATTGAGGTTACTAACATCATTTTTTTCTAAACTGAACAGTTTGCGCGAGAGACACTTTCAAAGTGTTGAAATGTGTGTCCCCCCCCTGTAACTTCTAAAATAAGTGAATGATAGAACTAAAAAAAATATATGATGTACATTACCATGCAAACTTCCACCGAAAATTGGTTTGAACAAGATCTAGTAAGTAGTTTTTTTTTAATACCTACGTCATAAAAACATTGATCAAAGCTACAACGAACTTTTATATTATGTTACTTGCTGCTACGGAACCCTTCATGGGCGAGTCCGACTCGCACTTGACCAGTTTTTTATATTTGTTATTATTGCAGCGATAGAAGCACGCTCTGTGAAAATTTCAGGTATCTAGTTGTTACACTTCATGAGATACAGCCCGCTGACTGACAGACTGACAGGTCGACACAGACATACAGACGGACAGCGGAGGCTTAGTAATAGGGTCTTGTTAGCACCGTTTTTATAACTTAAAAAAACTGAGCTTTTTAGTTGAGCCTATCCGTACTTGTATTATAAATGCAAAAGTAGTTTTGTCTATTTACGTTTTGACAGCTGATCTGGTAATGAAATTTGGTATGAAGAGCTTTAACTTTTATAATAACCTCGGAATAGGTTATTTATATCCCGGAAAGCTCGATAGCTCCCGAGAGACTTCTACGCGGATGGAGACGTGGGAAATACTCTAATCCTACATCCTACAAAATGTTTCTTAATGGTTTTCAATACCGTTCTGTTCTGTTTAATTCTTGCTTTGACATTTTATTCAAAGAAACAAAACATATAAATGTACAACAATGTACGACATTTGAGGTCTTGGTATTGCAGTCTTATGATATTAGTCTGTGCCAAATTTTATCCAGATCCGTTTAGCCGATTTAGTATGACTGACTAACAAACATACATAGTTTCGCATTTTATTATTTAATAGTAAGAATAAGATTGTGACGGCTCAAGACTACCCGATAACCAGGTTCAATGAAAAATCCGTTTTTTCATTTTTGAAAATTGTTTTTCTGTGCTGTCAACAATTCTTTTTTCACTTCTCTTGCTCTAAAATAAATCATTATTAGCCATGTATAGGGGACTAAAGGGATGCATTTAATCCCTAGAGACTAAAGTACTTTTTCTTTTTAATTTCCTTATAAAAAAACTTGGAAAACCTCAAACAGCCAGATACATGTTGCCCTTGACGTCGGAGTGCGCGGTGGAGCCGGTGGAGGACAGCCTGGGGCTGGGCCATACAACTTCAACCGAATCAGTTTTCGTTTCGAAAATGTTGTCTATGGACTATTTGTAATGTCCTAAACCCATACCCAACTCGTTCCGCATTACATTGACGGGTTGAGGGTAAAAATGTTAGCGCTATTAAATTGTAATTTTTCAAGGTTTCTATGTTAAAACTATTACCTCGGTTATTACAAAAATCTTAGACACGCTTTAGCCAGGTTTAAGGTGACAGTTTTTTATGAATTGAAATTTACTTAACAATTGTTCAACGGTTGTTTAAGTTTTTGTAATATGACACTCGAAGTTCATCCACCCTCGCTATGCTTGGTTGGATAAGCTTGCTTTAGTTCCTTGTTGAACAATCTACTATTTTTTAAGATTTTTATCCTGCATTGTGTCAATCAACCTACAAATGGTGTTGTGATGAACAGAACAGTGGGGCTAGCCAAGTTGCATTCGACCATAATTAGCGATTATGTTTCGATTGAAAAATATATGGAATTGACGTAAGTGTCACGTTACTATCTCGGTGGCTTACGTCAATTCCATACATTATTCAATCGAAACATAATCGCTAACGATTGTCGAATGCAACTTGACTAGCCCCACAGGCTCGAAATATTATATTGTTTAAATTCAAACATGTACAAAAACCTCGGTGCTAAAGTCCGCCTCGCACTTGTCTGCTTCGGTGACAAAGGTCGCTGCAACATGGGGTACACAGACATAACCTACACGTGCCCTTTAGTATTATTTAACCAGCTGCTCATAGGCGATAGGTATAGTTACACCTTGTTTGTATAAAATTCATAATAGTTTATATTAAAATACATTGTTATTTCCAAGCAACTGCGTTCAAATTGTTAAATAAGCTGCATTGTACGCTTGCGTCAACTCATGACTCAGTAGATAAAATATATTCTTTTTATGAACTGTGTGTCAAATCGAAGTGAAAATTTGCAGAAACAAATAAATAGATAGAACATTTTTAACCGGCTTCAAAAAAAGGAAGAGGTTCTCGATTCGTCGGGATATTTTTTTAAGTATTTTCCCCGATGACACAAAGACCGCTGACACGATTTAATTATTTTTGGAATAAATGGACACGTGGACGACATAACACTATTATTATGATCTAAAATTTATGAAATAAAATAAAAAGCGTCTTCAAAAAGCAAGAAATAAGTTCTTTTAAAATGATAGGTAAATAGGTCAGTTCAACTGAAGTCGGCGTCCCACTATATATTTTACCCAAAGCCGAATTCAGTTGGACTGACCTATTTACTTATCATTATATAAAAGTTATTTCATGCATTTCGAAGTCTTTTTTTAGTTTTTTAAATCATTTATTTTTAAGTAATGTGCCATGGTTATTAACTTTTTCCTATCATAAATAACATACTAAAATCATACCTATTTTTATTACAAGTTTTTACTCAACTTGCTTCGTTCGTTCTGCCCTCCTAAGCAAAAAAGCAGTATCTCAGATTTAATGGCCAAAGCAGATTCAATCCTAAACCGTTAGTGATAAGGTTAAATTTGCTACAGAAGTTTTGTCTGAGATACTGCATTTTATGTTAGCAGGCAGCGTTTGTCCGTTATTTCGGTTAAAATATGTAAGTCTGGTTTAAACCACTTCCCGCCATCGTAAACGTTTGAAATATTAAATAAATGTGTAAACCAGGGTAATGCAATATTGTAGTAAAGCTCTCCTGATGACGAAAGGTAGCAAAAAGACCTACGTCTATCCCACTAGTCCCATTGAGTAGTCCCATAATTGGACAACTGAGACAATTTCATCCCATCCGTCCCATGGTACAAGTGGCACTAATAAGTACGTATTTATTTTTCGAAGTCCATTTATTTTTTGTCATTCAATGCAATTTATAATTATATTACATTGATACATTTATAAACTAAACTAAACTAACTCAATTACTGTGCTGTTTTTGTTTTTTAATTTTTTGTATCTACGTCAGATGTTAAAATACTTGGCCGCGATTCAAGTAAACGTTATGATTCAAAATATTGTCAAGTACCGTCTTGCGTCAGAGAGCTTGTAACCAATTGCTTTTTTTTTCTTTGAAACGGTATAAAACCTTACTGAAAGTACTGTCTACTCAAACGTTATATCAATATCTGACATAAATGACTTCAAACCTGAACTCAATCAATATTTAGTTGATTATCGAAATCACTCGATACATAACACCTTATCATTTCAAAAAGTGGGTATTGTGGATAGGATTCAACGGTCGTTTTTGTTTGAGGTTACCCTACCATACTTGTTATATTTCGATGTTCTTACTACAGATTCGTATTCAGAAATCATCAGAACCGAGACATCTATTTTGAACGCAAACCGGTCAAGAACTACGAAGTTCTAAATCGTCGCTTAGCTAACAATACCACACAAGTCGAAAATAGTTGTATAACAATATCATCATTTTGAACTTTGTATTACATTTAATGAACTCTTAATTATCGTGCGTTCTATTGTTAGCTAACCGAAGAAATAGCGACTTTTTTTTAAATTCTGACTCCAGATTCGTATTCAGGAATCTTGAGGAATTCCAAATATCAATTTTAAACGCAATGCGTTCAAGAACTACAACATTTAAAATGACGGGCATTCTTTTTAATTCTGACTTCCCATTTCTATTTACAAATCATGTGGAATCTCATATAGCCATCGTTTTTGACGCACTCCGTTGAAGAACTAACTAACATATATACAGTCTTATAAATGATGTTTCTAAAAAAAAGGTTGTCACTGAGTTTAGTGCCCCTTATAATTATGCCGATGGGTATTTCATGACGTTAATTTACAATGACCAGACGTATCGTTTCTCCGAACACTCTTATTTTAAATAAAATACCGGACAGATATTGAGGACAAAGTAACGGGAAAAAGTACGTAACGTTCAGTAAAAAAAACACGCAATGAATTGTAAAAGGGTTCTTTATTTAAAACAATAAATAAGTAATTTGAGAATTTACAAATAGGTGCATTAAACTATTAATACAATAAGTTATTATAAGCGAAAAAAACCTGAATCGAACCGAGAACATACGTCTATGATTAGTTAGTACAAAACTGTACAAGTAAAGGGCTGGAATTCTACAAGGTAATAACGATATCGTTTTAGACCTGTTTCCGTATTGTCAACGTTTTGATAACTCTTATGTCATTTACAATAATGGCGACTGTGACATAAACGATTCTTAAACGTGTCAAACACGATATCGTTTTAACGCACCTGAATAGAGGCCCAGGGCACCTAGATGACAATAAATTACTTTGAATACATGAACATGTTTTTTTCGTTGACGCCAATTTTTCTATTCGCATTTTTCCTGATCTCGTTTTTTTCTATTTATTTGCATATTTTTAGATCAGGATTTCTCACAGTCGCAAATTTCCTGACGTATTATTATAATCTGTTGAACATAAGTAGGTAGATTAAGTTTATATTCGTTTTGTGCAGCCGAAACACTTAGAAATAGGAGCTGCAGCGGAGCTTACCGTTATACTTAAATTTAACTTCTGGAATGGAATTAAATGCGCCAGTAAAAACAAAAAAAATAAAATAGAAAAATATGCTAATGGAAGTGCTACTAATAAAATATAGTACTTGATAACGATTCTGCGATGTAGATTTAACAAATACCTTTACCGGGGATCTAACGCGGGACCGCGAGCTTGTTGGGAGGGTCCCACCGCCGAGGGCCGAGGCTAACCGCGACACTAAAGTGCTGGAGTGAAGTTAGTTAAATTTAAAGTCCGTGTATTTGGTCGCTGTGTGCAGCTGTAACGTCTCCCTGGTATAAGGTCCATCTGAAATAAAAGAAAATGGTTTTAAACTAATCTAACAAAAACCCTAATCTGACAAGGATTCCCAAAACCATTTGTCGTTAGCCAAAGTCATTTGTCGTCGTTACTACAATAGCCAAAACTACAAATACTAAAAATCTTAAATGAATGCGCATATATCGAATTTTAAAGGAAAACTATCACAACTAAGTAGACATCATTGGTTTTTGAGATACAGGCGATTAAAGTGTTTTATACCTACTAAAATCATCTAAGACGGCACTAATTGACTTTCAATAGAAAATTAGTTATTACTTGTTGATTTTTATGTAAGAGCATGATCCGACATGCTCTTGCCCGGTTTTTGTCGGTATTATCACCCATTTTCTTACTTAAAGTAACTTATGAGAAATATCTTAACGTCGTGACTACTCGTTCGTCGTCGGTTTAGTCCTTGGTAGATATAACAACTTCAATCAAAATCATTTATTTTTAGAATAATATAGATGGATACTTATAAAATGAATACTAGTACCGCATAACTAAGAAACATAATTATAAAATAATACTTTTGCTATATTTTATTTGTTAAATTCCGCTGACACGGATATCACTAATTGGGGCGTCTAAAAAGTTAGATTACTGGTCCTACCGGGAGTCAAGTGAAACAAGGAGCAGTTTTAAGTTTTTAATAATTTACACGATAAGGCGCGGATTAGCGGTCACTAACTACGGTAGCCGGGGTCATCGAGTGGGACTCGGTGCTTTACACCAGACAGGGTCCTGACGCGGTGCCTTCTGCCACTGCTCCGCGCTACTAAACTGCGAAGGAAGTGTTTTGCACTTCACCGAACCAGACCAAATCCTAGGAATTCTACCTACGTACCTTGTTTTGTTCACACTGCCCGAGTCTCTTTATGAATTCTTAAAACTACTTTGGGTTTTCATTTGCCATCCGATAGGATGTGACAACGGTGAAGGTGTATATTACCGATCTGGAACCACTGGTTGGAAGGAATCCCCGCGTCGGTCCTGGCGGCAGCGACGGCCTCTCGCATCGCGAATGGAACTGCTATGGACATACAGATGGGCGGCTCGCCAATCGCTGAAAACCAACCAATTAATGTAGATGTTTATGTAAACACCTCCTAAATTGCACAATCAGAAAATATTTAATTAAAATAGAAACATAAGCGTCGTAGGTTGTACAAAGGCGAAGTAATTTCTTCTGGGGATCTATTCCAGTTAACCGTTGAGTGATCGAAAAATAAATAAAACATCGGATTGCTAAACGTTCAATTCTTTAAGAGACACAAGAAAAATATGAAAATAGCAATTAAATACGCATTTATATATAAACATAACATCAAGCCTTCATTCCCAGAGTAGAGTAGGCAGAGCTTCAGAAATACCAACAATAGGGTGGATCGTTTTGTTTTCTTTTGGATTTTGAAAAAGGCGGTATTGTACATAGATGCTTTAGGAGAGCTCAAACAAAAGTTTGTATGAAAACATTTCAATTTTTTTACGATAACTACTGCCGCGAGCTCGCTGAAACATTAGAAAAAAAGCAAAAAGATAACTTCGGTCTTCGATAAATGAAAACATGCTAGATTCAAAAACTTAAGTTTTTATTACGTTTATTTTTTACTTAAAACACTGAAAAACAAACTTAAACTGAAAAATCACCAAGATATCCGGTTTTAGAAGTCAGATTGTCGCTGAAATAAAACTGAAAATTACGCAATTTTGTATTCTTTTTTCGTGTTAAATACCGGCATGATACGACGAGAATCGAGTTTGTTTTTTATCCAACCTTCACGTTTTTCTAGCCCACATACAGCAGAACACGATTCTGTTACTATCTTGATACTTCTTTCAGTAGCTTGCGTATGGCAGGGCATCAAAGAGAATTTGGGCAAGATGTCAGTTTCGACTTTTTGGAGGACAGCCACGCATTCGGAAATAACATCTGTCGCAAACTGTTTTGTCACTGGTGGTTCCGAAACTTGTTGCCAGTCAATCAACTCGTAATATTCATCAGCATTGAAGTTGAATTTCGGTAATCTAAATACTCGGAAAGACTCTGAGTCTGAAATGCGATCCCTGGCTTTAATAACTCGTCTAAGAGCCAACTCTCTTATGTGGAGTCGATTATCAGCCAACATGGCTATCAAGATATTCTCGCAATGGCCGAAATACCCATTGCGTTGTATCACGGGATCAATTACTATTTTAAGATTGTCTGAGAGGTAGCGTGATAATTTAATTGTTTGATGTAAGTGTCTGGCTCCCTTAACACACCAAGGCTGCGTTTTAATCGTGAACCACATGGGAGCGTAAACTCTTAACTTGGTCAGAATTAGCAAGTTGTCTGATGGACACTGGGTTGAAATATACAGCCTGAGAATTCTATTAGCTGTAGTTAGCCATCGTGAATGACAAACTTTCCCTGGGTTACGTTTAGCCAAGTTAACATCACAGCAACCTTGGTTGATTGCATGACATATTTCTAGTAAATATAACTGATCCGTGCTTAGGTCAGTGCGAGTCGTCGTAATATCGGGTAGTTGGCATTGTATTGCAGAAAAATTGATTACAGGAAGTTTTTCGCAGTTATTTAATGCTTTTCCTATAGTACCAATAAAACTTTTCGGTCCTGTAGTTGTCCCATCGAGATGCTGAAATAGATGTCTTAAAGGTAACTCATTGGCGTGAAGTTGACAAACTAACCATTGAAGAGGGCTTTGAAGTTTACTTTCGAGTATTCTTATTATCCCCCCCCTATCTCCGGTATTCACTGCCGTGCCATCACACCCAATAGCTATAATTCGTTTCAAATCCAAAGGTTTAGCTAGCAAATAAGAGTGCAAGTTATTAGCGATAGTTTTCACGTCACCTGACTCAGCTGTTATGTGGCCAATGTATTGTGAACCGGGTTCTCGTAACAAAGTAATGTGCTCTTCTGTCACAACCTTTCTGAAACCGTTCTCGCCAACCATTGTTTTATCTTTACGACCATCAAATGAAATACAAATAAAGGAATCGTCAAAGTCAGGAATATTTTTTGCAGTAAAGTTCCGGGTCTTTGTACGAGCTCTACGAATTTTGTTTGATAATATAGTGTTATTTAATTGTCATTTTTCTAAAGTATGCCAGATTGTATAAATAAATTTTAAAAATTAAAAATATTCATACAATACATAATGGTTTAGTAATGTTTTAGTAAGGTATCAATTTTAAGATTTTATAAAACTTCATTGCGTTGGCGACAGTACTTTAAAAAATCCAATTTAATTAAAATTTAAAACATCTAATGCTATGATATCAAAGCATCTTTTCCAAAGCCCGCCAAATAAAAATTCGAAAAAAAAGTATTTTTCATCCTGTTGCGATCCACCCTAACCAACAACTCTAAAAAGACTTGTTGATAATTCTGTAACCACATTTTTCACAAACAGGCTAAGATGTTTACCTGTGTATTAGTGACAGGTTGCAAGCCCATCGCCTTACAGTACTTAAACATCTTTTTACATTCATCTTACGACATCCACAGGAAGACATAGAGTGACACTATTCTAACCCGGCAACCACATGACAATTTGCAGGTATAACTTACATTTCGCTCCAAAGAAACGAGGTTCAGAATAGGACTTCTCTCTAAAGTACACGCGGAAGTCTTGCGGGATGTCCCGCGCCTGCGGCACGTGGTAGTTCCAGGTGCGGTCCGTCAGCAGCTCCCCGGAGCCAGGGTCGTACACCAGCTGCTCGCACGTCCAGTAACCCAGGCCCATGATGAATGCACCCTCTACCTAGTAAACGCAAAGACGGACCTTAATAGTGAAAATACAGGACTAAAAGTTTTTCTCAAATATATTTTTTTAAACAGGGGCTCTTACTTGTCCAATATCAATCTCAGGACTGACGCTCTGTCCAGCATCTTCTAAAATGTCGACTCTCACCACCTCCCACTCACCGGTCAAAACATCCAACTCTACTTCGGCCAACGTTACTCCAAACAATACCGCCGTCAGTATATCTTTCATAGACACAAACCCATGAGTCTGCAGATCAATGCTGGCAGTAAACGCTGCCTTTATCACCTCTTCCCAGCTAGCAGTAGGCATAGTGGCCTTTATTGGTGCTAACCGCGATAACAATTGTTCGCAACATCTTTGAACCCCTAGGCCAATATAAATCGATGTCACGCTTCCCCCAGTTTGGAACACATTCGGATTTGTCATCGTATTGTTTTCTTTTATTTGAATTTTCTCAATCGGTATTCCTAGAAGAAAAGCAGCAATTTGCACAGCTTTGGTGTTAACTCCTTGACCCATTTCTATGCCGCCGTGAGTTATGGCAACAGTGCCATCGTCGTGGTATACTGACATAGTCAATTCAAAGTACTGCCCAGGAGGTTGTGGTTTCCAGCGTAGCAGCGAAAATCTTAAGCCACGTTTTTTCCATCGGTTTTGCGCATTAAAATTGCTTACAGATGTCCTCCGGTCTGCGTACTGAGCATCGGTTTTTACTCTTTCTACCATCAGCTCCAGATCACTGTATTTAGGATCAAGGTTATGCAGCCTAACTTCTAGCGGGTCTAACGATAGTTCGTACGCTATACGCTCCATGATAAGTTCTACCGAAGCTATTGCTTCAAGGGTTCCTATAAACAATTTAATTATTAATGTCAAAGTGTTGGTAGCTTATTGACTAGTAAGTATTATTTGTTTGTACCTGGTGATCGGCACCATGAGTTTTTGGCCATATCTGTGATGACGTTATGCACCTTGTAATTCCATCTCAATTTGTCGTAACAGTTGTAGTATGCATCGATTGTGTTTAGAAAAATCGGTTCGGAAACTATATAACCATTGTCAGAGTACAAATCTTCGACACAGTACTGCACCTTGCCTTTTTTATCTACCGCTACCTGTAAATTTTCAAAAACATATATTTAATAAAGTTCACTAAACGTGACACTGATTAAAAGTTTTAATTTCATCACACTATTTTTTACTATCTTGTAATACCTGACCTCATAGTCAGTGGAGCATGGCAGTCTTTTCCCCACGGACTTAGTGTGTGTGGTGAGAGGCAGTATGATCCGGCAGGGCCGGTTCAGCTTGTGGGTGACCAGCGCGCAAGCCACCGCCACCTGGGTGCTGCGGGCGATCTTCTCGCCGTACGACCCTCCAAGACGACGCACGTGGACGTCTACCCTAGTAAATAGGTACTTGCATTGTAATAAAACAACGAATGTTTTTGAACTGCACTACAAATACCCATTAAATATTTAGGCTGACCAAGCTGCGTTTTAATATCCTATTTTATCTTACAGATAGGATACACTTCGACTCCTTTAAGAACTTTTGTGTATTTACCCCCTACACACTCAGCTGCTCGAATGTGCAGGTTTCCTCACGATGTTTTTCCTTCAACGTAAGAGCATTGGGTAATGTACTTTAAAAGAAACTCTTTTGGTTAGAAAATCTCATTGTTGACCGCTGGGGTCTTTTTTTTATTAAAAGATCCCTATGATATTATTCTGTCAACGGACCCCAAGACTTGACTTCGTCCAGGTATATTGGATGCCGAGTTATTGAGCAGTGACTCTACCATTCACCGCCAGACCACAAGCTCTTCCTGCGACTTTACTATGTATATCCGCGATGTATATTTCTCCAGCCTCCAATATTCATGTCTATATTGATCACTTATTCTGTAAAACTAGTAAATGTTTCATTTTTTTTTTTTTAATTTTAAGGAGAAGGCACACAAGCACTTAGGCCACCTGATGGTAAGTGGAATCTGAGACCCATAGACATTTGAATTCTCAAGACTATAATCCTAAGACCTCAAATGCGTTGCCAACCCTGAGGACTAAGATGGAATGCCTCTATGCTAGTAATTCATGCTCTAAAAATGCTCATTTTTAGACTTAAGCCAATACAATCACCTTCCGAGTCAACATAATACAACCCTGGATTTACTTGTCGAGCCTGGAATGTTAGACTTCTTTACTTGATGTCATTCTGAGTAATATCGACCGGCGATAGCCGAAATATTACTTTTTAATACCCTATCGGTTAACGAAGCTATAGATAATTTCATACCAATTTACAAAAACAGGAATAGGAAATGCTCAAAATGGTTTGAAACAACAACTTCAAAACGTAAGGAAAAAGTGTAGATTAAGCGGGAAACTTAAATACAATTCTGTTTGTGACTTTAATATTTTTTCTCTTCTACGAGTACAAGCAAGAACTCAAGTCAATGTTATGAACATTTTACAAGTAACTCGGAAAAGCTATGATTAATAAAGTTTACTTTTGACCGCTAGACCAAAAATGCAAAAGTTGCAACTCAGACGCCAAGTCGTCATGTACGTAGGTCGCTATTTCACTGATATCTATGTCGGCTGCAGCCGTCGTTGGCGTACAAGGCACGATTGGATCAAGGCCATTTATTTCTAACGTACACACATCCACAGACAGTTATATTCTAAATTAGGTACTGGCACTGGATGCAAAAAAAAGTCTTGGCCCTGACAAAAAGCACTCTAGTCATAAAAACACATCTCCAGCTGAAATAACCCCGCTTTGCATACTGTTCAATAAATGTATGTCTGAGAGTAGGTACGTTTCCTGACTATACCGTACCGTATATCGTAACTGTTTATTAGATAACGAACGCCTTGAGCGTTATATTTTAACAACACTGGCTGTCAGGGCCCGTATCATGGTCGCCTTTATCGTGGTACATAAAGCATGCGTCACTCTCGCACTATGCTTGTCAGAAAGTGACGGATGTTTTATCCACGTTTTGTCACGCGATAAACACGGCCATAATAAGCCCCCAGGCGTACAGTGCAAGATGATTCTACTCTGTTCAATATAATGTAGAGGTGTATACTATAATTGACTAGAACTTTTACAAAACATAAGGTATCGAGCCCGTATCCCACACCGACGTCTTTTTGGAGTTGTTGGTATTTCTTTAGCTCTGCCTACCGCACTTTGGGACTGAAGGCGTGATGGTATGTTTGTATGTGTGTATAATTTTCTAACTTGTTTTCATAATTTAAAGATTACATACTTATGCTCGGGTATTTTGAGAGCCCTCGATACGGCGACTTGTAATGAATCCATATCTTGAGAAGTAGGATGTATTTCTATCCCCTCCTCCGTTGGCTTAGACACGCACACTATCGTCTCCATGCAAAAATAGTACTGTTGATAAATCGTATCACCACCCTTTATAATTTTAAACACATCAGTTCCTCTGCTACCACCACCATCAATTTCTTTAGCCATTTTTGATCGACTGGGATCTTTCTTAGCATCTTTTATGTCGATGACCGGCTTTCTCACATTGCTGTAAGTGACGTGTACTAGATTTGCGGCGACTTCTGCGATGTGACTGGTTTCTGCTACGACCACGCCGATAACTTGACCGTTGTATTTGACAGACCCTGAGCAGAATAACTCCTCCTCGGTGAGGTACAAAAGGCCTGGGGCGGGATGGAAAGAGTTTGAACCAGGAATGTCTTTGGCAGAGTAGAATGCTATTACTCCCGGATGGTCCTGCAATGAGAGGTAGAAACAAAAATTTTTGTCTTGCTTCGTTTTTAGGTAAAATAAAAACAAAAATAACGCTGATGAAGAATACGTAAAAAATAAAAAAAAGGATTGTGTTTTACAAGAGCGTCCTTGGTGTCGATCCCTGCGATGTTTCCGAGTGGCGCGCGCGCAAGCACGAACGCGCCGTATACTTCCCGGGGGAAGCTTGGTAGGTCCTCTGTGAATGCCGCCTCACCCGCGCACTGGATCTAGAAAATTATGAAATAATTCAAAACAAGTTATGCAAAATGTACCTACTCTTGATAATTTACTCGAACAGACAAGCCGTTCTTGCCTCTTTATTTTTTTACGCGTTTCATTAAATTAACAATCTTGAACATCACAAGATTATTTCATCATCAAAAAAGTCATATATTCAGAGGTAAACTTACTAGCGCTTCGACTTTCTCAATCGGCTTGTTGATGGGGTAGAGCAGGGGATTGGTGGTGAAGACCTGGCGCGCGGTGGAGACGGGGCGCGCGCGGCTCAGCACGAGCGCGCCCGAGCCGAGCCGAGCGCCCACGATGCTGCTCGGGCATAGGGTTAACAGCCCCTGGAAAATTAAGGAGTTCTGTGTACGGAAGTATATTCTTCAGGTGGTTGACCACGGTTACGAGTATAACCTTAATTCTGCAGTTGTAAGCGTTCATGTTCTCTCGCACAGTATCATGGCAGTATCAAGTTAATTAAAAAGATATCATTTTATAGGACTATTTAATGAGCTTAGATCGCTGCTGGATGTTACAAATTTCAATCAATAAGAAAATTAACAAGAATATCTAGTATTTTAAGTGAACTTTTAGGTCATGGGCATGTGCTATATTGCCCATGGGTTGTTAATCCTGAGGACTAAGATAAATTGCCTATTAATTTATTTGCATTGGATAGCTTCACCTTATAGCACCTTACACACCAGAGTGAGCACTGATGGGCATGGTTCACGTTACGAGTAAGACGAGAATTTATTACTGGATAAACATTAAATTTTATTTAATGTAATAAAATTATTTTATTTACTTCGCTTACCTTATAAAATAAATTAATGGCGAGATCCTTTCTGTATTTAACTGATGGTTCTGGTGGATTCTCTTCCACCACCAACTCTTGGTCTAAGACTTTGAGAGCAGCCTGAAGGGTCTCGTTAGTGAAAAGGTTCCTTTCGATCAAGAATCTCTCGGTCTTAGAAGCATGTATAAAATGTGATGAGAGTCCTCCATAGACTATTCGTGCGTCGCGCACAGTGGTCTGGGAAGAGCACAGTTTAAACAAAAAGCCAGCATTGACTATTGCATGGGCGTTTTGAGAACGTGGCATTATCTGAAAATGATTTAGAATATAATATTGGCATTTCCTGACAATGAAGGTTTTTGTCACCAACATTGATGCCCTGCGATTCCCAAGAACCACAAGTTTTCAGACTTTAGTATAATCTTGATCTTCACCTTGAATGAGACAAATTTGTAATCCAGATTTAGTGGTGGTAGTAACACATTAAGAAGAACCTTGCCTCTCATATCCTCCTTCAGAAAATCTTCTAGGGTAACATAAGTACGAACCCCATTAGAGTTCACTGAAATTTTAGTATAAATTTTTAAACATACCTTTGCAATACAATGTTTGTCAAAAATAAGAAAAAAGGAAAAGATATATGTGCGCTATCATAATTATTCATTAGTTTAATTACTCATGACAGTCATAACAGAACTCACCGATAGTGAGGTATGCACCGACTGTCTCGAGCAGAAGAAAGACATCTGACTGAAAGGCATTGTGCTGATGCTTGGTCATCAGATTACCAGCAATCGTTCCCAGCTGTAAATAGTAACTAAGTAATACAAGTAAAGTACCAGGTAGTAGTAGAATTGTAGTGGTGGTAGGTCCCTGTGCAGGGTCCGTCCGGATTGCTACCACCATCTTATCCATTAACCACCCGCCAAGCAACAGTGTTCGCATTGTTGTGTTCCGGTGTGGGGATAAGACAACCGGTGAAATTACTAGCATAGAGGCTTTCCATCTTAGTCCTCAGGGTTGGCAACGTATTTGAGGTCTTGGGATTATAGTCTTGAGAATTCAAATGTCTATGGGTCTCAGATTCCACTTACCATCAGGTGGCCTGAGTGCTCGTGTGCCTTCTCCTTAACATAAAAAAAAGTAAAGTAAATTTAGTGTAAGTAAATACTAAGCAGTAAGTAGTATAGTCATAGGAGTAGTGTAATCAATATTGTGAGTAAGAAAAAAATAATTATTTAAAAAAATAATGTTTGGACATGACGTTTTGTGACTCCGCAAGTCATACATCGATACTTACATTTCTGACAGGAATATGAGCAACTAATAGCAAATGCTCTCGTAGCTTTTCAAGATACCAGAAATACTCTTCCGTAGCAGCTAGTTGCTTGAATATGTCCATCGTATCAGTCAGGGTGTTGCCTGCCCCTAGCACCAGGTTCTGGTCGAAGTGGTATCCCTTCAGCTCGTCCACACCGCTAATGTCTATTAGGACTCGAGGGTACTCCTTTATATGATATGCTCCTAAAAGCGAAATATTTTAGATTTAGGTACCTATTAATAACATAGGTATTTAATGTCTAACTCAATTAAATACATACATACATACATAAATCACGCCTGTTTCCCAGAGAGGTAGGCAGAGACCACTTCTTTCCACCTGCTACGATCCTGACAAAGCTCTTTCGCTTCTTCCACATTCATACATCGAGTCATGCATGCACGTCGGTTTCGGGTACTAAGATTCGGCCCTTTTCCTGTATTTCCCCGATTTGATTCAAAAAAGTACGCCTAGGGCGCCCCCTTACGACCCTTCCACTCACTAGCACTGTAAATTTCTTTCGACAATCTTTTTTCATCCATCCTTTCCAAATGACCGAACCATCGAAGCATGCCCTTTTTAATTTTAGTCACTCCATCTTCTTTCAGACCACACTTCTCTCTGATTTTTCATTCCTTACTCTATCACACAGTTTCACACCACACATACTACGCAAAGCGCGCATTTCTACTGCATTTATGCGACTTTCATGCTTATCCTGCCACACCCAACATTCACTACCATACATCAGAGTAGGGGCCAACACTCCATTGTGAACAGCCAGTCGGGCTTTTTGTGAAACGCCCCTTCTGCTCACAAAGGAGTGCAGGGTTCCATTTATCTGATTTCCTGCATTCACCCTCCTCTCAATATCCTTCTCACACTTACCATCTCTTGTAAACATACTTCCCAGATACACAAATTCACTCACTTGTTCTACTAATTCACCATTTATATTTATCACGCACTCAGTAATCTCTTCGTCCTTTTCTATCACCATGACCTTGGTCTTAGCAACGTTTACTTTCATACCTTTTTGTTTAAATCCCTCATTCATCACTGTCACCCTCTCCTGCAACTCATATAAGAGGCATTTGATGAGTAACTCTTGCATACGCAAACCCTTATCACACTCTTTTAAATCTCGCATACAACTGTCCATGAATAGATTGAACAGCCACGGTGAGGCAACACAGCCCAATTAAATAAAAAAAAAATATCACAGGACAATGTCACACATATTAACCAAGTCCCAAAATAAGCTCTAGGCTTGTACTATGGGTACTAGGCAACAGTAAATTACTAAAATAGAGAAATATATACTTAAATACATAGAAAACATCCAAGACTTAGAAACAAATACTCGTACTCATCACACAAATATCTGCTCTTATCGAGATTTGAACCCAGGACCGCTAACTTCGAAGGCAGGGTTACTACTAACTAGGCCAGCGTGTTGTCCTGATCTGATACATTGGCCTCTACTTGGCCCGTGTCGTCGTTAACATTAGAACGAGTTCATTATTAAAAACACAGAGGATGTTTAATCTGGGCCTCTATTCTACTGCGTTATAACGATATCGCGTTTGATGTGTTTTAGAATCGTTAATGTCACAGTCGTCATTATAGTAAATGACATAAGAGTTGTCAAAACGTTGACAATACGGAAAAACGTCAAAGACGATATTGTTATTACAGTGTAGAATCCCAGCCCTGTGATTCATAACTTGAATGAATTACCTTTAGCCGTGTTTCCAGCAACAAGCATGTAACTGTCCGTCCCTTGTTTTTCCAGAACTTGAAATATATCCTTAACATTATGTACTATTGACCAAGATTTGCCATCTTTTAGTTTGATTTCTATATTAAGAGGCACTTTGTAATCGTGTTCTTGCACAATATACATGTCACTGTCGCTACATTCACTTTTGTTGCAACTTCTTCCATTTTTCTTGCAGATGTTAAGGTCTTCGATGTCAAGTAAACTGTCAGGAGCGTCGCTTGCAAACTTCTTGAAGGCTTCTAGTATGGGTCGGTAGCCGGTGCATCTGCAGATGTTGCTACCCAATGACTGCTCTATCTCCATCATGGTTAATTTCTTATTGCTTTGCAGCAGGCTGAAATATGACATTGAAAGTATGTTTATCGTTTTTCATATTGTTTTCTTATTCGTCGTCTCTTGGCGACATTTCTTTTAATCTTTGTGGCGCTCTCATTAAGTCATAATGGAAAATTCAAAATGCGCATGTAAATTTACCATTAATGTGAACATTTTAAAATAAAAACTGAAATGTTACGAGTATAACCTGTACATGGCCATGATCCACCCAGGCGTGCAGTACCCGCACTGCGTGCCGTTCTGCTTTGCGAGCGTCTTTTGCAGCGGGTGGTAGCCCTGCAGCCGGTTGCCGACTCCCTCCACCGTCGTGATCTCCCAGTCTTGGCATGACGTCACTGACACCAAGCACTACATAAAGATCTCATAAGTTTCCTTGTTCTGATAGGTACTACATTTGTCGAGAATTTTTTTTACCATGACACCAGAATTGGGAATTGCATTTTTTACAGTTACACTACGAATGGTATTTAACAGTTGCGAATCGAAACCTTTATATGAGCAAGGAAACCATTTAGATTATTAGCTACATTATGTTTAACCCTCTCAGAAACAGTTGGATAATTATTAACTTTAGCAAGAAAAACCTAATTGGCATAGTAAACGCAGTGAGGTAAGGACAAATAGACCAGCATTAGCAAAGGCCTCAAAAATATTTAAGAAGTAATGTGTACGAGTAGTAGAAACAGCTTGTGGGTGAAGTGGTACTGACGGAGTTGACAGCGTGTAGCGCCGCCCCGGGGCGCGCGGCGGTGACGAGGCAGGCTCCGCAGCCCCCCTCGCGGCACATGTACTTGGTGCCGCGCAGCTCGCTGCCCACGCGCAGGTAATCCAGCAGAGTCACGTCGGAACTCACCTCACCCCCCACTGAAAAGCAGTTATCACTTAACAGCAGTAGTTATCAGTTATATTGGCACAAATTTTGAACTCACAGACAGAGACTTACATTTTTTACATACACACATACATAAAACTACGCCTTTATTCCCAGAGTGGGGTAGGCTCTGATAGAAATACCAACAACCCCAAAAAGACTTGTATGGATTCTGTCACCACATTTTGCACAATCAGGCCAAGAAGTTTACTAGTGTATTAGTGACAGGTTGCAAGCCCATCGCCTAACAGTACTACAAGCTTTTATTCCCTTAGTCGCCTCTTACGACATCCACGGGAAGACATGGAGTGGCACTATTCTAACCCGGCAACCACATGGATTTTTTTTAAAACTGTTATAAGACTGTACTCGTTTAAATCCGGCCATGCATGCTCTGGTGTATTTTTTTAATGAGTGCTAATTTTTAAGCTGCACTTATTTGTAACAATCAGTGGTTTTGAAACTATATAATAAAAATACAATTATAATAAAATGTTAGAGAGATGCACATGTGCCGTAGAAAGGAAAACCGCTGGAGTTATCGTGTTCTTGAGTGGAGACTGCGGAAAACGCAGTGTAGCATGCCCTCAGACTAGGTGGAGCGACGATCATCGCAAAGTAGCTGGCAAGAGCTGGGTGAGAGTGGCCGCAGATCGAGCATGGTGGAGTGCAATGGAAGAGGCCCCTATCCAGCATGGATGCTGATGATAATATTTTGTATTTTTGTTTGTTATAGACACACATTATTTGTTAGAAGAGACTTGTATTTATGTTTTAAATATTAAAACTAGCAGCAGTTTCGTATGTATGGCCAGTAGAACCTGTCCGCAATCATTCGCAAGATGAATTGGGGTTGGCCCGCATGCGGCGAACAAGGATACGCGCCTCTGCAAACATCTCTGATGCACTAAAGAAGCGAAGCGGCCCGTTAGCAAACGAGAGGCGTTAATATGTTGGATCCTGATCCTGATCGTGCAGCACTTCATTGTTTAGATAGCGACCGACCTCAACGACCAAAACTTGCTTTTAGCCACATTGTAATTCAGTCTGTGACTGGTAGCGTACCTTCGTCTCGCAAACAGCCAACAGCTTACATAAGTCATACGCCGAGGCTGAGGCCGAGGTCATACTTAAGTAGTAAGTACCATATTGATTAACGTCTGTACAATTGATTTAATTTACACGAACTGATCTGTAACAATTTGATACAGTGCCTACCCATCTAACAGAGTTGACCTGGTTTCCATACCAGTACCTAATTCTACTATGTCAGGGGACAGTCCAATGGCTTTTAATTTATTCCACAGAATATCATGGGAAACCAAGTCAGGAACCTTAGAGAAGTTGAGGAAGCAGGGGAAGACCTGTGTTTTCCTACCTCCGTAACTTTGACAGTATGCTTAAGACACAGTATTATACTTTCTGTGGATAACCTGGTCTAAAACTGAATTGGTTATGGTTGAGCTTTATATTAAGCGCGCTGTCAACCTTGGCAACAATAGTTGGTAGTGAGAGAAGCCTGTATTTACTGGCGTCGGACTGACGACCAGTTTTATATTTGCCCACCGGTACCACAATAGTCCACATTCAGTCACTGGGTGGGTACGAATGCCTGACACATACACCTTTTCTTATAAACGTGGAATAACCGTGGGGTAGCTTATGCCATGCTTTTCTTCCTTCATTATCTGTAATTGTGACATTTGCATCTGACAGAAAGTGACAAAGCATGGCATAAGCTACCCTACGGTTATTACACGTTTATAAGTAAGGGGGATGGAGTAACGACCATTTACTCGATATATGAGGACCAGCTTGTCAGAGATGTTCAACGCTGAGACCATCATGACCTGGGGATTTACCTCCGGAAATGGACTTTATCGCGCGAAATACGTCATTTGCAGTAAAAACAAGTTGCAGCATCGATGGTGGTCCCAGCGCAGCAGACGCTCACCCCTCCCCGTGCTGGTACCAAGGGATATTTACCTAATATAAAAATAATTCTTAAAGTGGTTGGCTATAGATCCATACTTGTTACTTGACGTATAATTAAAAAAAAAACAATACTAACCTTAATTTCTCTGGGCCGATATTCTACACGGTAAAAACGATATCGCTTTTGAAGGGTATCATTATTGTCAACGTTTTGATAACTCTTAATTATATCATTTACAATAATGGCGGCGGAGTCATAAACGATTCTAAAACATGTCAAACACGATATCGCTGTAACGCAGTAGCATAGAGGCCCGGGCTGGGATTCTACACTTCATTCTTATTATATTCGTTTTACAAAAAAGGGCCATTCGTTAAATATATAACTTAAACTCCCGTGATTCCTTAAAAGTACTGTTTAAATAAATTAATATTTTGACTGTAGCGTCATAACTTATTTATGACAATTTATTTATGTTATTAAGAACTGTGAATCTTTTATAAAAAAATATGATCTTCATAATTTTAATACTAAAAATAAAAATAAAATTGCCATCAGAAAATTTCGTGACCGCAATTTGTAGATCAATGCATTTTTTTCTGGAATAAATTACCCGACGCAGTTTTACAGTCACATTTTCAACACTTAAAAATGTCGGTAATGTCTAAGCTTAGGATTATCTAACAGACAAAAATGCTTGGTCTAAGATACTTTACGTAATAGCTTAGTACTGTAAGCCTGGTAGGCGCCTATTCCTAAGCGTAATACTTTACGCACTTTTAACTAAGCTACGTAGAATAAAAGTATACGTCTTGCAGTGTTAATATATTCTTTCATTTATTTTAACGTTTAAATATACATTAATTCACATGTGAATGCCAACGCGGTCCGTTGGAGACTCTGGAGCGTCCCCCTGAAAACCACCGGCGGGCATTCCATATTTCGAAATCTTTTTTATTCAAAAGATTTCGAGACATTTCGACATAACAAAATAGAAAAAAGAAAACAATGAAAGGAGTATGTACTGCTACATCCTTCTTTCATTACATCCCTCGCCCCTCTGGAAGCAAGGTCCCTACCTATGCTATCCTATACGAAACCCTAATGACTACCTAAGGAGGGAACAATACATTAAGGGGGATCGTCCTGCTCTACAGGATAATTTCCTGTGACAATATCGTATCTGATGCCAAAACTTGTGTTAGTGACGTACCATGCGTCATCGGCATCGTCTGCGCTACTTGCCATAGCAAACTTCGACTCTTCAAAAACCCTGCCAAAAATAAAAGACGCGATCCATGGTTAACCTTACATGTCTACTGTCAAACATGCTTGACAGCCCAAGCACTGAAGGTGCATGGTTAACAAGAAAGAATCAATTCCCTTTATACGTTGCCAGCATAAAATTACAAAAGCATTAAACATAGTACCAAGGAGGTTGGTATTGACATTAAAAAAAACAAATAGACCCGTGTCTATGCTTTAACGTCTTAGGGTTTGGCGCACACAGTCGCCTTACTTGCGGAACCATAGACATCCCCTCTCATCAGACAGAGAGTTACTGTCTGTGGTGCCACAGGCACTATTTCTAAGTGAGATGACATCAGATATGTCATGTCACTTTGGCATGACAACTAAACTAATATTCTGAAGGAATATTAGTTTTACCTACCTATTTAAGCCGTGATAAGAATTCATGCTCTGAAAGAACATCAATCGTTATCTCCTATATTGATTTCTTTGTTTGTAGGTATTGACCTACTAACATAATGCTAAAATTTTATTACTAACTACAGCTATGCTAAGATATTTAATTACATGTCATTATATTAAAAAAACCATATATCAGTAGTACAGTTTGCGAACGTAAGCGTCGCCAGATGGCAGCTTAACTCAGCATCAGTACATGAAATTAATAAACACCATTAAAGACATCTGAAAACAAACAATTATATGGGGCCAAGCATCCAAGCTATCGAAGAGCTGGCGCCTATAAAAAGACAAGACATAATAGTTTAAAACAAAATTTCAACGATACGGCTCTACAGAAGGGACGGGCATGGTGCAGTCCAGACATCGGACTTCCTGTGCCTTCCACATCAAAGGCAGGATTGCATGCCAGTGTTCCTTCTGCTAACAGCAGCCGTCAGACTTCTTACATCAGATTTCTTTCAACTCAGCAAATGCGCATGAAATAAAAACATAATTATACACATTAAATCAAATAAAGTACAGCTGCCCATAATAACATCATAAGAGCATGAATAAGCATCCAACCATATCGCCATCACATAACAAACGATATGAAATACGTGACTTGAGCACCATATAAAACATCTGTCAGGCGTTATGTGAGGTGAAACCCATACAGAGTTTCTTCCACACCTTACAGGCAAAGTGGAATTCTCATCATAAGACCAGACGTAATGTTCCCATGGAGACAAGACTGCATCTCACTTTCCTCTCCCTTTTCATTGCTATTCACGCTTGCTCATGTGTTAGCGAACTGCAAAGACAAAAAAAAAATTAATATTATACATGACTATACACAATTATATACAACTTTATAACTAAGCTCTAGCATGAAATTTCTTTAACCTATTCCTATGAACAATAATACATTTTGTTACCGTACCGACTTTCCTGATCTTATAATTATTATTACAAAGCCTTGTAACAATTTCGAATGGTCCCTTGTATCTCCTAGCAAGTTTATTGCTTAATCCAGACTTGCGCTTCGGACAGTATAGCATTACGAAGTCCCCACTATCATAAGAGATATCTTTGGCCTTGATATCGTAGTAAAACTTCTGCTTCAGTTGGGCATGCTGTATATTCCGGGCAACTTTTCTTCTTAATATCGACAATCTTGTTATTTTATCCGCTAGCGTATCTGAAACCCGGAGATTATTGATGCGCAACTCGATATCAGATTTATATAATGGTTCCTTACCATACACAATCAAATGCGGCTCCACACCTGTGCTAGCCTGTTTCGCGCTATTGTAGGCATAACATACCATAGGCAAATACGTACACCAGTCTCGTTGCTCCTCCGAGACATACTTTGAGATCATGCCCAATAATGTCCTGTTAAATCGTTCCACTAAACCAACTGTTTGCGGATGATATGTTGTCGCATGTGTGAGCGTCACATTAAAAAGACTTGCGGTCTCTCTAATGGTATTAGAAGTAAATACTGAGCCTTTATCGGTTATCAGCTGTCGAACTCCTCCAAATCGGCACAATATTTCGGTAACCAAAAATTCATTGATGGTTTCCGCGGTGGCTCTGGGCACGGCTTTGCACACTGCATACTTCGAGAGGTATTCCACTGCGACTAAAATATACCTATTCTGTTTATTCGAAATCTGTAACGGCCCTACCACATCGACGCAAAACTTGTCGAATAAATCTGCAACATTTATCGGTATTAATGGTGCGATCACTTTGTTGACATTCCTCAGTTGACACTGTTGGCACGACTTGACATATTCGTTTACTTTTTTCTCTGCCTTGGACATGTAATATCTTTCATTAAACTTTTCATATGTCTTAAACAAACCAAAATGTCCTCCAGACACTGGCTCATCATGCAATTCTAGCATACATTCTGCAAACTTCTCTTGCGGCAATACTAAGAGCTTTCTCGTTTCTTGTCCAACATCCCTTTTCCTATACAATAAATTATCCTGCAAAAAATAATTTTGATAAACATTCGTATTGCTCTGTCGCATTTGATCCAAAATATGGCGGCAAAATGAATCAGTTCGTTGTGCCGTCCTCATACTATCGCTATTCAGCGCATATAAGACGAAGCCGTCTTCTTGTTCGGGAATTCTCTCCATACACTCTGCACTCGGGTTCTCAATCAACGGATTTCTGCTCAAGAAGTCGGCTACGACATTAACCTTGCCACAGCAGTATACAATATCGAAGTCCCAGGACTGTATTGATAAAGCCCATCTGGCGAGTCTGCCGTTCATGTCACGCTTGCTTTTTAACCATATTAACGCTCTATGGTCAGTGACAACCTGAAATTTCATTCCCCACAAATAGTGCTTAAAATAATTTATCGCCCATATTAATCCTAGGCATTCTTTCTCTGTCACTGAATATCTTTGTTCAGCGGCACTTAATTTTCTTGAGGCGTATGCAACTGGCTTCATTTCACCTTCCTTGCCCTGACAAAGGCAACTTCCCAACACCTTCTCGGAACTATCGACAAACACTCTCGTTATCGCATCCTTATCTGTCAATGACTGACAGCGCCATCTACCACAATCTCGAGGAATTTGATGGCTTGATAGTATGATTAAGATCTACTTAGTTATAGCTTTTAGTAATTAGTCCATGACATCGCCAATAGGTGGCGCTATACATAAAAACTGTAAAATAGAGGCTCAGTAATTAATGTTCACTTTTGGAATAAACGCAGAGCGAGCCGCACGCTGCCATTCTGATTTTCCCTAACCATCATCCCTAAGCCTGCGAAGAAACATTGGTGACCCCGACGAAGACGATTCTCTCGCTCGAAGTACGCACGGAGTGAAGGAGGCGAAGTGGATTTTGCGATATTTTCGAAGAGACTCGAAATATCGACAGGGAACATCGACGGCGCGCCGTACCGAGCACGTGGCGCCTGGAACCTTCTACGAGAAGAAAGGCAGACGGTGGCCTTATACCAAAGAATATTCGAACATATTCAACAAGGACATACCAAATTATATTTCAAGAGTCAACCATCGACGAAAATTTGAAGAAAATAGCCGAAACGAAGGAAAGTCGGAGACAAAGGAAGTCGGTACACGTGGACAAGAGCAGGTTGAACCTATCAAGGTAGGTGGGCGGCGTCAATTTAAGCACATTTTGGGCTTTTTAAAGCAATAGATCAAACCAATACCGATAAGATTTTGTAATTTGTGTAACCTGTTAACGGGTAGGCTTACCTATTTAGCCTATTGTACTTAATTTAACCACAACCTCATCTACGTTCTTGAATTTAAATACAATATGTCATCTTCATCCGAGAATGAATCTAGTGACACAATTTTAGAAAACGCAAAGTTAAAAAGCTTGATAAAAAAAAGAGGAGTAGTAAAGGGAAAATTAACATTGTATAAAAAATTTATATCGAAACAGGACGCGAACTCTTTAACAGCTGATCAATTAATAGATCTCGAGTTGAGATTAAACAGAATCATTAGTGTTTTTAAAGAATTTGAGACGGTGCAGGACAAAATTGAGACCCTGTGCACAGACGTGGAGGAACAGCTGTTAGAGAGGGAGAATTTTGAAAACTCTTATTTCCAATGTGTTTCCCTTAGTAAAGGTTACCTAAGGCAGGCTGGGGCCTCAAACCAGCCGGTAGCAGCCCCCAGCGACAATGTATGCTCGGCACATGGAACCTGTGAGTCAATTAAATATCCAGATATCTCCTTACCTACATTTAACGGTAATATTACCGAGTGGATTGAATTTAGAGATACGTTCGATGCCCTAGTAAACCAAACCAGTTTAAAACCTATTCAAAAATTCAAATACCTAAAAGGTTGTTTAGCGGATAGCGCATTGGAGGTTATTAGTTCGTTAGATTACGCTGAGGAAAGCTATTCGATAGCCTGGCAGCTACTCTGTGAAAGATTTAATAACCCTAGAGTGCTCGTAAATAACCACTTGAGAGCTCTGTTAGACATCGATACTGTACCCACCACAGCATTAGCGCTTAGAGCGCTAACTGATAACATTTCGAAGCATTTGCGTACATTCAGATCATTAAAAATAGCAACCGAGGGGTGGGACATATTAATTATATTTCTACTTAGCTCAAAACTAGAGAAAAACATGCAACAAAGATGGGAGGAGAAAATTAATTCGCGTGAACTGCCTACATTACAGGATTTCAAATCATTTCTGCGGAACCGAGCGGATATGCTGGAAGCGCTGAGTCACGCGAACCCCGCGCCTGAGCGGACCGGTCCCGGCGCGCTCCCTCCTCGGAAGGCGCTGGTAACCACGTGCCCTCCGTCCCATGCCCACAGTAAGGTAACACCGAGACGTACTACCAGTCGTAATCAATGTCCCAACTGTAGGGAAGGGCACTTTATTAACCAGTGTCCGAAGTTTTTGGCTCTGAATGCACCCACACGCATTCGTGTAGTGAAAAGGTTAGGCCTTTGTTTGAATTGCCTAGCCTCAAACCATATCTTACCTAACTGCCGTGCAAGCAGCTGTCGTGAGTGCAAGGGTAAGCATCATACACTCTTACACATCCCTTGGACACAATCCGAAGCGACTGAAATGACACCACAGCCTCGACAATCGACTTTGCACAACATGACCGAACCGAATAAACCGATTATCGAATCACACTCCGTTAATTTGATAACTAACCAACGACAAAACGGCACAGTGATAGCCCGACTAGACGGCAACTCTTTACCGATATCGACACAAACAAAATCTATTATTTTGTCTACCGCGCGAGTCAAGGTTTTAGACAAAAACAACCGATTGCACACTTTGCGTGCTCTGCTCGATTCGGGGTCTCAATCGAATTTCATAACCGAAAGTGCATACAACAAATTAAATTTACCAACGACAAATTTAAACCTAGAAGTTTTGGGATTTAACGAAAATGTTACAAAAATAAACAAATTATGTAACATCACGGTGCAGTCAAACGATGACTCATTTTCTACCAATTTAGCGTGCTTTATTGTACCTAACATTTGCAATATACCTTCTTACATAACAAACGCTCAACAATTAAATATCCCTCAAAGATTCAATTTAGCCGATAATTTATTCTATCAAGGAGGGGAAATAGATCTGATTTTAGGAGCCGAGCAATTCTATCACCTTTTGTGCATAGGTCAGCATCGACTAGGTGACGGCTTACCGATTCTCCAAAGGACTCGGTTAGGCTGGGTGGTATCAGGAGCACTGACCGCCAACGCAACAACGCAGCGGGTGAGGTGTAATGTAGTCCAAGCGAACGCGATGCAAGCCTTTTGGAGCTCTAATGAAGGTCACACAGAGTCGACGTTACCAGATGATGAGTACATTCAGTGCGAGAAAATATTCAATGAGCACGCGAGAACTTCTGATGGTAATTTTGTGGTGACCATCCCCCTAAGGGAGTCAGTGACAGGTCTGGGCGAGTCGCGTTCGATTGTTTACAAACGATTTAAAACCCTGGAATCTAAATTCGCTCGAGACCCCAAATACAAGCAAGAGTATGTACGGTTCATGCAGGACCTCAAAAATGCAGGTCATATGATACAATTAAATAAAACCGAAAACTGTAACTATTTACCGCATCACGAAGTCCTTACCCCGCATAAAACGACCACACCACTGCGGGTGGTTATTGATGCATCTTTCAAGACGAGTACAGGTCAGTCGCTTAACGACATACAATACAAAGGCTCCGTGATTCAAGACGATTTAGTAAACATATTACTAAGATTCCGAATAAACAAGTATGTAATAAATGCAGATATCGAAAAGATGTATAGAATGATATACATAAACCAATCACAACGACATTTACAATGTATACTCTGGCGTGAGAACCCAACCGACCCATTACTTACCTACACTCTAACAACACTTAGTTTCGGCCTTAAGTGTGCCCCCTACCTGGCGACGCGTTGCCTACTCCAGCTCGCGCAGCAGAACCAGGACGAGTTCCCGGAGGCGGCTGCTGCGATAGCTAATAGTTTTTACATAGATGACCTGCTCCATGGCGGTGATGACGAACACCAGGTAGCCAAAACAGCTGTTGACGTCGAACGAATTCTCCGCGGCGCGAACTTCAACCTACGAAAGTGGAAATCGAACTCCCCGAACATACTACAAACCGTGAGTAACACCACGAACACACATAAAAACACATCACCGACGTCACTTACTAACAATACACACAAAGTCCTAGGACTCGCGTGGTGCAGTAATAACGACAATTTAATGTACCAATTTAAAGGAGAAACAGTGCAAAAACCACTAACAAAACGAAAGGTTTTATCTTTAGCCTCTGCTATTTTTGATCCGTTAGGGCTAATAGCACCAGTAATAATTATCGCTAAATGCTTTATCCAGCGATTATGGAAAAACAAAATAGCCTGGGACGAAAAACTCCCTAGCGAATTTGTTACCGAATGGGAAACCTTTTATAAAAAATTGTTTACGTTAAACTGCCTCGCATTACCTAGACACGCTCTTATCAGTGATTACGTAACGCTAGAACTGCATGGTTTCTCCGATAGCTCATTAGCGGCGCTCGGAGCGTCGATCTATATACGAACTGTAGATGCGTGCGGGAGAATCATAACTCGACTGTTATGCGCTAAGACAAGAGTGGCACGATGTGAAACCATCCCAAAACTAGAGTTACGTGCCGCATTATTGTTAGCAGAATTGTACAATAAAGTAAATAAAGCACTCAAACGTAACTTCACAAAAATCTATTTTTGGAGCGATTCAACAGTAGCACTGGCATGGATAAAATCACTGCACCTTAGTAACCTAAATTGTTTCGTAAAAAACCGAGTAATTAAAATACGCAACTTAACAAACACAGACAATTGGCACTGGGTCTCTTCCAATGAGAACCCCGCGGATTACTTGACCCGAGGGTTGCATGCAGACAAGTTAGCTAGCTGCACCCTGTGGTGGGAAGGATCCTCGTGGCTAAAAAAGCCCGTTAATGAGTGGCCTTCTCTACAAATGACGATTTTCGATTTACCGAGTAACGAATCTATTCTGTGTAGCGTTTCTACGAACGCAACACAACCAAACAAGTTCATGACTCATCTTTTTAAAAGATGGTCCAACGTAAACAAATTAATTAATTGTGTTGCAGTCATATTTCGATTTATTAATAACTATTTTAATAAACGTAACATGTTGAGGGGTCCATTCTCTGTCGAAGAGTTGAATCAGGCCCTAAACAAATTAATCCAATTTTCGCAAATGGAATCTTTTCCCAATGAATATAATTTACTCGAAACAGCTAAACCACTTCCAAAATCATCCAATTTATTAAATTTAAACCCATTTATGGAAAATAAATTAATAAGAGTAGGTGGTCGCTTAGCGTTATCGCACTATATGCACGACAAGAAACATCCTATTATTCTACCGCAAAAACACATACTTACCAAGCTTATCATGCGCAGCGAACATGTTAAACTGATGCACGCCGGACCTCAGTTATTATTATCATCGGTTCGAGAACGATTTTGGCCGATAAATGGTAAGAGTATGGCAAATAAGGTCGTCGGCGAGTGTGTAACATGCTTCAGAGCCAAACCTACTTCGCAGATACCTATCATGGGGGATTTGCCACCAACGAGAGTGAACCCGGCCCCCGCCTTTCTGTATACGGGACTTGATTACGGTGGTCCGTACACGATAAGGGACAGGAGGGGACGTGGTTACAGAACTGATAAATGTTACATTGCAATTTTTGTCTGCATGACTACTAAGGCGGTTCACATCGAATTAATTTCTGGTTTGCAATCATCAGCATTCCTTTCGGCTTTACGACGGTTTATAGCCAGACGATCGAAACCGAAGGAAATTCTTAGCGATAATGCTACTACCTTTCATGGGGCCAGTAACGAAATAACCGAGCTTTATAGATTTTTAGGCGAAAATTCTAACGAAATAATAACCTCTTGTGCAGGTGAGGGTATCAAATGGAGGTTCTTGCCGCCATACACTCCTCATATGGGTGGACTACATGAGTCAGCTATAAGATGTTGTAAATTTCATTTAAACCGAGTACTAGGCCTAGCATTACTAACTTATGAGGAATTTTCCACTGTTTTGATTCAAATTGAGGGTATTTTAAATTCTCGTCCTTTATGCCCAATACCAAATTCAAATAGTGATGATGTTACTTTCTTGACGCCTGCCCACTTCCTTATAGGTAGAACGCCAACCGCAATGCCTGACTATGACTATACGGATGAACCGAATAACCGACTAACCCATTACCAAAGGTTACAGCAATTGCAACAGGACTTCTGGCGCCGATGGTCAAGAGATTACATAGGACTACTACAAGAGCGTACCAAATGGAGGAGTTGCAAGGGCCGCGCCCTTCAAGAGGGTACCGTGGTGCTGGTGAGGGAGCCGCGCCTGCCGCCTTGCCTGTGGAGGATGGGCCGCGTCGTGCGCTGCAGCCCGGGACACGACGGCCGAGCGCGGGTAGTCGACATCAAAACAGCGAACGGCATCATAAAACGAGCGTTCAATAATATTTGCCCATTACCGACGAATGCTATAGAATAGTAAATAGACTGTGTTCATTTCAGTTACTTACGTAAATCGCATAGTTTAAGAGTTAAAATGTTACTTTAGATTTCTTAGCGTATCAATAAATCCTATTTTGATTGTAGTTTCCTTAAACCTCATACAATTGAATGGCAAGGGGTCAGGTATAATGTACAATTTCCGAAGCTAGTTTATTTCAATTTAATCTTACACTCATTTCTTATTGTTACCTATTGCCCACTTAATCGATTCAGTACAGTACCAACCACTTTGCCGTTTAATGATTATGACCCTTAGTGTCGCTATCTAGCCTACAGTTTTAATTAATTTAATAAAGAAAACGTGTCGCTAATGAAATGATCCTGAAAGGAGTTATTGTTATGTTGTTGTATAATAGCCAAGTTGGGGGTGGCAGCATGTCAATGACTGACAGCGCCATCTACCACAATCTCGAGGAATTTGATGGCTTGATAGTATGATTAAGATCTACTTAGTTATAGCTTTTAGTAATTAGTCCATGACATCGCCAATAGGTGGCGCTATACATAAAAACTGTAAAATAGAGGCTCAGTAATTAATGTTCACTTTTGGAATAAACGCAGAGCGAGCCGCACGCTGCCATTCTGATTTTCCCTAACCATCATCCCTAAGCCTGCGAAGAAACAGAGAAATATGCCAATACCGGTGCGGAACACATTTTCTCCTTCAATTTGTCAAACGCTCTCTGTTCCTCTTCTGCCCAAACAAACCTTTTATTTTTCTTTGTAAGGCTCGTTATCGGTAATGCGATCTCTGCAAAATTATCGATAAATTTTCTGTAATAAGAGTACAAACCCAGCACTGATCTAACCTCCTTTACGTTCCTTGGGGTTTGTATCTGCCTCATTGCCTTTATCTTGTTCACATCGGGCCCAATTCCATTTGCTGACACCTCATGTCCCAAAACTGTCACTTTCTGGTACCCAAATTTGCATTTACTCGGTTTTAGGGTTAAGTTGGCCGATTTTAACCGCGATAAAACCTCTTCCAATGCCGACACAAATTCTTCAAACGTTTTTCCATAAACCAAAATATTATCGACGTATACAACAACCTTTTTGTATTTCAACCCTGCAAGCACCTTGTCCATCACTCGCTGGAACATGGCTTGACTCGTTTTCAAACCAAACGGCAATACATTAAATTCATATAGCCCCGTATGCGTCACGAAGGCCGTCTTTTCTTTGCCTTCACCCAGAGCTAACTGCCAATACCCTGAATTCATATCAAGGTCAGCAAAATATCTGGCTCCCTGTAAACAACCAAGCAAATCATCCGTCCTTGGAATCGGGTACGAATCCATCCTTATTTTTTTGTTTAGCGCTCTAAAATCGATACAAAATCTTGGTGGGCCCTCCGGCTTGTCCACCAACACAACGGGTGAAGCATAAGGACTTCTTGACTCCTGTATTATGCCATTTTCCAACATCTCCTGTACTTGCGCATCAATTATTTGCCTCTGTTTATTCGACACCCGATACGGTGCTTTATGAACTGGTTCATCATCCGTGGTATTCACTGAAATAAAAGTATCCTTATAACATCCCAATTCTCGGGTTGCAAAAGAAAAAGTGTCGCGGAACCCTTTCAATAAACCACCCAATTCTGTCTTTTGCTTGCCCGTCAATCCATCATTCACGTCAAAGACAACCGGTTTCTCGTCGTTAAGATTTAACAAATAGTTTTCATTGCGCTGCACCCAATCTGTAAAATAAATATAATCAGTTTTCTTCAAAGAAGATTCATTATATACAAACTCATTAGGATCATGAGCACATATAGAAAAAAATGTTTTTTTCTCATTATGACGTGAGATGAAAGGCACCGAACTAATTTGTTTCAGTGTCAACTGACTCTTTGCGAAATCGATTATTGCTTGGTTTTGTCGTAAAAAATCTTGTCCCAGTATGATTATTTCAGCCGTATCGTGTATAATTAATACGCGTTGCCGATAATATACTGACGCAATTTGCATCCCTATTTCGGCCGAGGCATGCACATTGATTGCATAACCGCCTACCGCTCGCAAGGCCATAGGTCCGTGCGTTTGAGAATCCAAGGATAATTTATCCCACCGGGATCTGGAGATACAAGAGACACTCGCACCTGAATCAACGAGTGCTTCACAAATAATACCATTTATTACTACTGGAATAATCGGTACAGAAACATCCCTAGACTTATCTACAAGGATCGGGTTTGAATCCATGCCGCCTGTCGCATCCCGATCTACTAACGACGCGGCGTGAAGTTTGGGTGCTGCCTTGATGAAGAAGGAGTAACCTCTCGATAATCGGATCGATAACTTTCATTGGCCGTCGCTGCGCCTTGCTGCCAATCGCGAACTTTCTTGTGGTGTCCAAGGGCGTGGGCGTGGACACGGACGAGGACGAAGATCGTGTGACTCGCGTGGTGCTTCTGGTTCAAAGTGCACTCTGCGTGGCGCTATTGTAGCTGGCGTCCCGAACGGTGTCGATTCATCGAATCGTGGTGTGTGCATCGGCTGATCACCGCGGTTCCTGATTTCTTCGAAGTTTACATCTGGATTAAAAACTGGCAATTCTACATTTCTTGCATATGTGTTGTCGCAATTAAATATGTCCTCCATTTGCATTATTGTTTTTCTAAGTTCCTCTTTAGATGCAAATAACTTCGATGCCAACAGCCACTGGTGATGCTGGTTCATAGATGTAATAAAATGCCTTATGAATCTTTCATCATCGATTTTAGCTTTAACAGCTAAGTTTTCTAAGGCGTAGAAATATTCAATCAGCGTTTCCTTGTTTTGCTGCCTTCTGTAGTAAAATTTTCGAGCGAAATCACCTCGGCAAGGAAATTGCAGTTTCAATTTTTCCACTAACACTGCGTAGGTCGTGAATTCCTCAAAATTTGTCTTAAACCAGTGAAGGGCTGGTCCATCTAGATATGCGGCGATGGCATATTTTTTCTGCTCATCAGACCATCCTTTGATGATTCCAATGGCCTGGTACTGCATTAAAAAATCCTCCGTATCAGATAGCCCATTATATTTTCCAGTCGCCATTTTGCTATGCTATATGGGAAGGACACGCACCAAAAAATAAAATACCAATATGGGAACAGTTTAAAGCGAGAATAGGTTAATAAAGATATCACTCAGGTTCAGGTCAGGAGCACTCCACTTCTTGCTTGCGAGAAGATTCTTCGGTTCTCTTATTCTCGATACCCCGTACGGCTCCAACATGTAAGCCTGGTAGGCGCCTATTCCTAAGCGTAATACTTTACGCACTTTTAACTAAGCTACGTAGAATAAAAGTATACGTCTTGCAGTGTTAATATATTCTTTCATTTATTTTAACGTTTAAATATACATTAATTCACATGTGAATGCCAACGCGGTCCGTTGGAGACTCTGGAGCGTCCCCCTGAAAACCACCGGCGGGCATTCCATATTTCGAAATCTTTTTTATTCAAAAGATTTCGAGACATTTCGACATAACAAAATAGAAAAAAGAAAACAATGAAAGGAGTATGTACTGCTACATCCTTCTTTCATTACAGTACCTATCTAGTCTAGGGGACACGGTTTTTGTAGGAGAACGTATCGAAACTTAATTTAATTTTTTATTTCATTTAGTTTTGCACCGTCATGGGTAGGTATAAATATATTCATTTTTTTTATTTGCTCGTGTTTTGACACGTTTTCCTGCTTAACTATGCGTGATATATACTATATATATTTATTCAAATTTTATTAATTGTTTTATATAATGCTAGGTTAAGTGAAGTCATTGCCATAAGCAATATTTAAAAAAATATATTGACTGTTGAGTTTCTTGTGGCACTTCCTCTCAGATACTTACCGAATAAACAACTTTTATCTTTAATAACGATATCGTCTTTGACTTGTTTCCATATTGTCACCGTTTTGATAACTCTTATGACACTGATAATAATGGCAGCAGAGTTAAACACGTCAAACGGGAACTAGTGTCAAATAAAAAGGTGCTATTTTCATAAAATTATTAAAACGACACCCACCGGGGCTTAAGTTGTTTGGTGGTAAAAGGACTCAAGTCACACCAAACTCACTTTTACTTTAAACCTTTAACACTTTATTCTTACGTTGGAGTATGGAATAGATGGATTAAATTCCCTAGTCTATGTCAAATCTCGTCCCGTTGCACCATGTTAGGCCTTAAAGGCCGTTGCGAATGCTCCTTTTCACGATGGCCCATAGTAGGGAATGCAAATAACCAGTTAATTACCGAATTTAGTATGTAAAAGTCGGTTAATAACCGGTTTTAACCGGTCATTTGCATTCCCTAGTCCATAGTGAGCTAGTGTAACAGACGGAGTAATGCGTAAAAGGGAGTTACAAGAATATGTTGGTCGCTCTTAGGTGTAAATGCATCCCTATCGCTGGCCCTTGGTAGGCCATCGAGTAGGGGGGATATAATACGGTCAGGTTCTAATCGTCCAAACTGTTTGTTGTACTCACCTGACCGGGGCTCGCCGTTGATCGAGAAGCTGATGCGGCTCATGGTGGCGCAGGCGCCGATGCACGTGCGGCGTACTGGATCACACTATTAACTATGTTGTATGGGTCATTTATGGATAAGCGCGAGCCGTGAAATCAACCGGCCAAGTGCGAGTCGGACTCACACATGAAGGGTTCCGTAACATTTTTGTGTGGAGGACCCTCCACACACATATTTCATTTTATTTTCACTATTTATTGTTGCAGCAATAGAAACACACTCTGTAAAAAAACAGGTATCTAGTTGTTGCGGGGTATCTCATGAGATACCCCGCTGACTGACAGACTAATAGGCGGTCAGACAGACGGACAGTGTGGCTTTTTAATAGGGTTTTGTTGGCACCGCTAGTATAACTTAAAAAACTGACCGTTTAAATTACGCCTACTATCGCAGCGGACGTGTAACAGTATTGTTTAACCAGCTTCTCTAAATAATAAATTTAGTAGTTTATTCAGCTTGACTGTTATAAATTCAAGTACATTTTATGTTAAAATACACAAAGGCAACTACGTTTTAGTAAACGCTTAATTGTTATTTCATTGCATTGCACGCTTGCGTCAACTCGTGACGCACTATGCACATACATAAACGATGTTTCTTTTTTAGAACCGTGTTTCAAAATAAAGAGAAAATTTGAAGAATTGAGCAAAGTAATGTGCATTGTTTTCCTGCTCCTTTCAAAAATTAGATTTTAAAAATATACTTATTTTTATTACAATTAACTTAACTTGCTTGCTTGTTCGTTTTTGTTTAACTTGCTTCGTTCGTACGACCGTTATTTTGGTTGAAATAGTCAAGATTAAATCACTCCTTGCTATCGTACTCGTAAACATGAAATGTTAAATACATATACAGTCAACCAATTTGATTCCTAGGCCACTATGGAAGTCTCTTATGTTTTGGTTGACAACGTCACTTCGACATTGTCCATAGTGGCCTAGGAATCAAATTGGTTGACTGTACCTACATCTGAGGGTAATGCAATATTATCTATAGTATAGAAGGTCTTCTGATGATGAAAAGTGGCAAAAAGATCTACGTGTATCCCACTAGCACCATTGAGTTATCCCATAATGGGACCGATACGATTTCATTCCACCATTCCCATGGTAAAAGTGGCACTGACATTTTTGTCCCAAAAGTCTCATTACCGTCATCACCAATTTACCCAATAGTAATTCTATCGTCATACGTACGGTCGAACTCATAAGTAGCTGAACATTTTAGTACCATGTCACAGCTATTGATATATTAAATTCGAACCACTCTCAGTCTAATACGTTATTGCGACAAAGTACTAAAACGTACAGATACTTATGAGTTCGACTGTACGTAGATTAGGTAAGGTTAGTTTTGTTTTTATATCAGCCAAAACAACAAAGAAAATAGGAGCTCGGACTCTGTCAAATTATTTTTTTGTAGTGGGAAAAAATGCAACTGATAAAGTGATTACTATAAATAAATACCTAGGTCGGGTCCCTCTTTCCCAGCTGTACCATTGATTAGTACCATTAATGGTACTACTGGGAACTTTTGTCCCACTAGTGCCATTAATGGTACTACTGGGAATATTTGACACTTCCCAGTAGTACCATCATCTACTGTAGTCAGCATTGTAATTCTGGCAAGGTGCCCAAAATTTACCAGGAATGTCGCTAACAAACTATAAACATATCCATATACACATATATTTCGAAATATCAATACAGAGTTTTAATTTACTTTTCCGGACTTATTTCAATTAAGTAAGTAAACCCGGTTGCAACACTTGTATCGTGTACAACGGTAGGTACTAATGGGACAAAAATTCCCAGTAGTACCATTAATGGTACTAGTGGGACAAAAAAACCCAGTAGTACCACAAGTAAACCCGGTTGCAAAACTTGTATCGCGTACAATGGTACTAGTGGGATAAAAATTCCCAGTAGTACCATTAATGGTACTAATCAATGGTACAGCTGGGAAAGAGGGGGTCGGGTAGGTTTTTTACCTAGGTATGACTACGTCCAATTTTTTAAACTTTGCTCATATGCTTATTATATGATGGTGTTGGGACTTTGGGAGAAAAATGTTAGACAACTTAATAGGACTGAGTGGGGTAGACAGAAAGATCTTTGCGCGCTGTTCTGTTCTAAACTTAAACTCACCGAATTAGATTCGTTAATTTGGTATCCATAAGCAGGTGATAAATGTATACAAGGTGTCCGGGAGATAGTGGCCAACCTTACAGTGGGACTAGACAAGTTGCATTCGACAATCGATACCGATTAGATGATACTATCGATACGATAGTACCACGTAACTATCACGGTGGCTTACGTCAGTTCCATACATTTGTCTATCGAAACAATCGTTAACGATTGTCGAATGTAACTCGTCTAGCCCCTCCGGGCTGGTTAGCTCACCTCAGGAGTGTCCAAAATATGATAAGTCATGTTTGATAAAAGTCGGACCAAAAGCAAGATATATTAACTTTTAAAAATTATGGAAATACGGTATTTTGGATCACCATTTTCAATGTGACGACCACAGTTATAAGAATTTTTCAGTTTTGTTCTCTGTCAACGAAAACTGATAAAATTTGCCTAACTGATAAGATCCTTTTAAATTTTCAAGTTAAATTTTAAAATTTAGGAATCTGAGTTTTTCTTCCGGCAAGTTTGACATCGCACGGTGGAAAAAAAAAGTATGATTACCTGTAGTGCTGCATTTTCAAAAGTTTGCTGGTTCAATGGAAATTCTAAAATAATATAACAATTGAGTTTATTAATTGTAGCAGCGAAGTTATTATTAATTTCGTCCAACAGAGACTAAATTATATCAAATTATCGAATAAAAAAAAATGCTTCTATTGAAAACTAATTAAATGATTTTAAATATTAAAAAAAACAGTTTGAGTGAACGTGAAATAGAATGACACTCAGATAAAAGGTGATAACTTACATTTTCTTACATATAAAGCCAGTGTAGGCCCGACAGCATTTCTTAAAGAACGACCTCTTGTTTAGGGAGGCAAACAGGACACCCTTTATAAAAACGAGCTCGAACACGGAGGGATCCGTCCCTCTCTTGTAAGAGGCCTTATTTTTTACTTCAGTTTAATAATACATACACATATATAACATCACGCCTTCATTCCCAGAGTGGGGTAGGCAGAGCTACAGAAATACCAACAACTCTAAAGACTTACTGATATTTCTGTAACCACATTTTGCACTAACAGGCTAAGAGGTTTACTAGTGTATTAGTGACAGTTGCAAGCCCATCGCCTACAGTACTACAAGCCCTTATTCCCTTAGTCGCCTCTTACGACATCCACGGGAAGACATGGATTGGCACTATTCTAACCCGGCAACCACACGGCCAGTTTAATAATATTACTTAATTTATGACAATTTCATGTATAGATTGTTAAGGTCGAACAAAAGAACGCTGAAATACCAACGTTTATTTTATGGGGACCTAACTAACTAAATACTAGTATTTTTATTATTTGTTGTTAGCGGCTATAGTAATATTCTAATAGACACTGTGTTTTCAGGATTATTAGGGTTAGTTACATCCCGCTGTCACACAGACATAGACATTGGGGGCTTACTAATAGGGTCCCTATGGTAACCTTTAAGCATGTATTTTATATTATGTAAAAAAAAACACAGTAACTTACGAGTCATTTTAAGTATGACCTTTTCTTACAATCCAAATACTTACGGCATAAAGTAGCGAGTTGGGAACTACTACACAGCGGGAAAGTTCGTAGGCGCTCGGGAATAAAGGGAAGCCTGCCCAGAGGGGATATCAGGGTATGCACCTGCACTTGGTCGCAGCGGGCACAGACTTTTCACTGTACTCAATTGCAGCTCAAGAAATTATTGTTACATCTCGACTGTTACCAGCCATCATCTCTAAGGGCCGTTGTTTGATCAGTAGTTCTAACTAATTGTTAGAATTCGAAATAAGAATGGAATATTTGACACATTTCCTTGAGATTCAACCATTAGTTACGATTTATAACAAATAGTTTAACTACTGGTTGTTGTGTTTTGGTGTGGGGATAAGACAACCTGTGAAATTACTAGCATAGAGGCATTCCATCGTAGTCCTCAGGTTTGGCAACGCATTTGAGGTCTTAGGATTATAGACTTGAGAATTCAAATGTCTATGGGTCTCAGTTTCCACTTACCATCTGGTGGCCTGAGTGCTCGTGTGCCTTCTTCTTAACATAAAAAAAAAACTCGCCCTTAGCCAACATAGATTCAAAATTGTCGGACACATATTTATACACTCCATTTGTTTAGGGACTTAACTAAGTGTCATATTTATATCTATTAATAAGCTTTAACTAGTTCATACACACACAGGACAATGTCACACAAAAAAAACTTGTCCCAAACTAAGGTCTATAGGCTTATACTATGGTTACTAGACAACGATAAACATACTAATATAGAGAAACAAATACCTAAGTACGTAGGAAACATCCAAGACTCAGGAACAAATTATTGCGTTCATCACACGCATATCTGGCCTTACGGGATTTGAACCTAGGACCGCTAGCTTTGAAAGATAGGGTGACTACCAACTAGGCCAGGGTGCCGTCAAGTTAATCAAGTAGTTAATGTAATATCTCCATGGCTGAACAAGGGTGATCTCAAATTCAGTTGAGCTGTGATCACGCCCTTTTCATTACCACAATCTATAAAATATCTCAAAATTATTAAATGTGAATTTGACTTGATTTTAAACACGTGGCTCTGTTAAGAAACCTCACTTATCAGTGTTCTGCCTTTATTGGTGTTCCTAAATGAAAAAGGACATAGATGCGCAAGAAAATACTAAAAGTGTTTTAGTGCAGTGTTAGTAGATGATGACGACACGTTGGCCTAGTTGGGAGTGACCCTGCCTCCGAAGCTAGCGGTCCTGGGTTAAAATCCTGGTAAGGACAGATATTTGTGTGGTGAACACGAGTATTTGTTCCTGAGTCTTGGATGTTTTCTATGTATTTAAGTATGTATTTCTCTATACAAGTATGTTTAACGTTGTCTAGTACCCATAGTACAAGCCTAGAGCTTAGTTTGGGACTAGTTCAATTTGTGTGCGATTGTCCCCTAAAATTTATTTATTTATTTTAGTGATACATTACTAAACATAAACGAAAACGCAGTGGAAGGTTGCGGGTGTTTTCTTCTTCTGTAAATTTGAACTACATTTATATCTGTGTACTTAATTATACTGTTACGTTGTGTAAAGCGTGCGCCTTTTCCCTCCATTATTTTATGAACCTGACAGCGGCAGGTGACTGGTGACAATTCAATAAACAATCTACGAGTTTCTAGGTCGCTTCCGGTAACTTTCGGGTAGGGAAGAAGGCCGATTGAAAAATGACCAGCTTTTACTTTTGATTTATTCTATTGACTTTACTCACTTGACACTGGCATAATCACCGCGGAATACCGCGGCAGATCGCCATTAATAAAAAAATAAGAAGAAGAGTCTCTAGGTCACTGGGCCACGTATTACCTGAGCCCTGTAGGTACACTAAAGTGTCACTAGGTTGGTGAGACAGGAGACTGGAGTCACAAACGCAATACGACCTTCAAACCTTCAAGAAAAGAGCGTACTCTCGTGACAATATTCGCTTACCATCAGGCGATCTGTCTGCTCGTTTGCCTCCTATTCCATAAAAAAAAAACGCGCGTTAATTTCAGATCTATCGTGCTGTTCCCTTAACCCTGCAGTGCTCTAATTCTATCGTCGCTTGTCTCAAGGCGTCTAATCTGCTTGTAATTGGATCCCGCACGATAGGCCCGAGCCCATCGGCGATGCGCGGCTTAGGCTCGGATGCAATCGGGCCGCTAGTGATGAAGCCGGGATTGCATTGGTCTCGATTACGATTGTAATTGGCCCAAAATCACGTGTTGACAGCTATGAGCTCATTCCTTACTTGTATCCAAAGTTTACTAATGCGATCTTGGAAATTATGATAGGAAACAATCAAAACTTTAAGTACAGTGTTTTTTTTTTGTTAATGAGAAGGCACACGAGCACTCAGGCCACCTGATGGTAAGTGGAATCTCAGACCCATAGACATCACATGACATGACATGATTCTGTTTTCTTGGTGCCCGTCGTCTAGCCATCGCTATCTAACTCGCCCTCGCACCTGACAGTTTTTTATTTGTCACTAGTTTTATTTTTATAAAAAAATGGGCAAGTGCGAGTCGGACTCGCCCATGAAGGGTTCCGTAGCAGCAAGTAATATAATGTAAAAGTTCGTTGTAGCTTTGATCAATGTTTTTATGACGTATTAAAAAAAAACTACTTACTAGATCTCGTTCAAACCACGTTCGGTGGAAGTTTGCATGGTAATGTACATTATATATTTTTTTTAGTTCTATCATTCTCTTATTTTAGAAGTTACAGGGGGGGGGGGCACACATTTCAACACTTTGGAAGTGTCTCTCGCGCAAACTGTTCAGTTTAGAAAAAAATGATGTTAGTAACCTCAATATCATTTTTGAAGACCTATCCATAAATACCCCACACTTATGGGTTTGATGAAAAAAAAAATTTGTGTTTCAGTTCTAAGTATTGGGGAACCCCCGAAATTAATGGGTTTTTTCTATTTTTGTAAAAAGTGGCTGTGACATACGGACGGACAGACAGACAGACATGACGAATCTATAAGGGTTCCGTTTTTTGCCATTTGGCTACGGAACCCTAAAAACAGGGCAAGAGCATGTCGGAACATGCTCAGTGTAGGCTTCCGAAGCAGTTAAGTACAACAAACAAAAAAATCAATAAGTATGTACGAACGAATTTTCTCTATAAAGTCATTTGGTGCCGTCTTTGATGATTTTAGTAGGTACGAGTATAAACACTTTAATCGCTTGTATCTCAAAAAGTAATGATCGTGATAGTTTTGCTTTTAAATTCGTTATATTGTGCGCTTACATTCAAGTTTTTTTCTGATTTTTGTCATTTGGACACCTGAGTCTAACAAAAATTCGCTTTAAAGCTTAATATTTCCTAAACGGATTCTTTAATTGAAACATTATTTTCATCAAACCCGTAATATTTTTGAAAGACCTATACAACGATACCTCACTCTATGGGGTAGCTGAGAAAAAAAAATACATACCCACGGTACGTGTAAAGGAGGAACACTATTTTTTTTTGTTCAAATTTTATCCTACCCCTTTTTTGGCGTGATTAATTTGTAAATACATGCCAAATTATAGTTTCCTAGCACTAAGACTCTCTGCGCTAGGCTGCGGACGAACGGACGGAAGGACACGACGAAAATAAAAGGGTTCCTAGTTTGACTACGGAACCCTAAAAACTTACACGTAATACCAAACTTCGCGCCGCTCGGGTTGAAAACGAATTTTCCCAAAGATAGCAACATAGATCGATTTTTCACCCCTGTAAATGCTTAAATAGGACATGACAGAAGCGCGTGAAGCTGACCCCATGTGCTTTTAGTCCACAAGAGCAAACACCTACTCGTTAACCGAACAAATTTACCCTCGCGTGTGACATCCTTGTACTTATTTCTCGAACAAGTCCATGGTGATTGTCTAAAACTCGACATTGGCGAAATACACCTTGTTTAAATAAGGCGTGAAAGCCATTATAAGTAAGAAAAAGCGGCCAAGTGCGAGTCGGACTCGCCCATGAAGGGTTCCGTAGCAGCAAGTAACATAATATAAAAGTTCGTTGTAGCTTTGATCAATGTTTTTATGACGTATTAAAAAAAAACTACTTACTAGATCTCGTTCAAACCAATTTTCGGTGGAAGTTTGCATGGTAATGTACATCATATATTATTTTTACATTTATCATTCCCTTATTTTAGAAGTTACGGGGGGGGGGACACACATTTTTCCACTTTGGAAGCGTCTCTCGCGCAAACTATTCAGTTTAGAAAAAAATTATAATAGAAACCTCAATATCATTTTTGAATACCTATCCATAGATACCCCACACGTATGAGTTTGATGAAAAAAAAAATTTTGAGTTTCAGTTCTAAGTATGGGGAACCCCAAAAATTTATTGTTTTTTTTCTATTTTTGTATGAAAATCTTAATGCGGTTCACCGAATACATCTACTTACCAAGTTTCCACAGTATAGCTCTTATAGTTACGGAATAAAGTGGCTGTGACATACGGACGGACAGACGGACAGACATGACGAATCTATAAGGGTTCCGTTTTTTGCCATTTGGCTACGGAACCCTAAAAAACACAACATTATAGCAAATTTCATCGAAATCGTTAGAGATATTTTCGAGAACTTGACTACAAATATATGTATATACAAATATTGCTCATTTAATAGTACAGAATAGGATAAAGTTTATTTGAAGCATTTGCACTTAAAAACCAAAACCCAAACCAAACTTAAAAATGTACAATCCGACGAATTTAAACATCAGCTGAGAAACCTTTTATTGGATAAACCATTGTACTCCGTGGATGAATATATGAAACTGAAATTGTAAAATTATTATTGTTTTTGACATTTATTAATCTAAAATGACTAAAATGATAACGGATAAGTGACCATTTATTAGATATTGAATTGTTGTTTGTTCAATTAGTTACTTGAATGTTAGTTTTTATTCTTTGATTATTAGTGTTGATGTTAACGTCCTAATGTAATTTTGTATATTTTGACATGCAATACAACTAATATTGTAATATTACATTGATGAATAAATAAACTAAACTACATGTGAAAAACTTAAGTAAAGGACAATTGTTATATGTAGTTGTAACGGGAACACCTTAAAATTCTGATGTATTTTTTCCGAATATTCATTTGTCCGAAATTTAATTTTTCCGAAAGCTATGTTATGCTTGAGCTATTTTTAATTAAATGTATAACTAAATTGCTATACGTTAGATAGGTTAGGATTGATTTATGAGCGACATCCAAAAATGACTATAAAAAAAATGCATTCGAAATTTTGATCAATTCGGCGTTATGACTCTTTGGAATTATGTAGTGTGCTCAGTTGTAACATATTGTATAGACAATTCTACATTCTACACAATTCACAACTACTTACACGTGAGAAGTGCTTTACTTAAATATTTAACTTTACAATTATTGCAGATTTGTCACTGGCTACCAAACACCACATATAGAGTATCAAAATTATCAGCCACGTCCAGTAGATCTGCAAGCTAAAAGTAATTATAATTAGCATTTACGACAGCGTCCTTTATTGATGTCGTAAAGCACTCTAAAGTGCTACGTTGCACTTTATCGAGCTCTAATATTATTTTAGGCAAAATCCATTAACTTTTGAACTAAAAATAAACATGCACTTACAAACGCCTCGATTTGGCCACTAAACAAAACCAGCGCATTTTGATCTTTTCAGTATAAGTATTGCATATAGTTGAGGGGTTTTGTTATGCTGGGCAGTTAGAAGAGTAAATATCGATGAATATAATGTGGTCCGTTGTACAGACCGCCATTCAAAGTACACAAAGCGAACTGGATATATTTCAGAGACCGCTACTATTGGTCAGTATTAAATGGATGTGACGGCTGTTATGCTTTTCTTCATAATGAAGGAAATAGTACAAAAATCGCAACTCTCGAGCATACTGAGTAAATATTTGTTTTTTTTAGCCCGTTCAAGATCTCATATTTTGAGTATTTTTAAATATTTACCACCTAAGTTTCAAGTTTAAGATTATTTGTAAGTATTTTAGTCCTGGCAACAATTTTTTTTTTCAAAAGATCAGCAAAAAAAATAATTATGGAAAATTCTGAAGAATGTACAACAAAAAACAAAGCCGTTAGTTTTTTTTTTATTGTTGCTAAAAGATTTGTAATCAAATTAATACTCAAATTTTGTTCCTGTTTTCACTCCTTTTACCGATAATGTTACGTCCATGGTAGTGGGTGCAAGACGGTCTGCGCGTGATTTCCCAGCGGCCTCTCCGCTTTGCGGAGTGCTCGATCTATTGTCATACTTGTACGGCCCATTTATAACACCAAAGGAAATGTATACTTTAAGTCGAACGGGAAACTTCAAAATTCAATGTTGGGATAAGATCACCGGTGAACTAGCATAGAGGTATTCCATCTTAGACCTCAGGGATGGCAATGCATTTGAGTTCTTAGGATTAGTCTTGAGAATTCAAATGTCTATGGGTCTCAGATTCCACTTACCATCAGGTGGCCTGAGTGCTCGTGTGCCTTCTCCTTATCATTAAAAACGTGATTTGTTTTTTTCGTCTAAACTGCCCTTTATGGCCTCTTCCAATTTCTTATGTTGTTATCAAACCAAACAATAGATAAGGTGACATTTAAGATAAGAATGAAGGCGTGACGTTATGTAAGTATGTATGTATGTTGGCCACTTAAAAACAATCATTTAAATACCTAAGCGATGAGCTTTAGATGATTAGGCGATGGGCTTGCAACCCGTCTCTAATATGTACCACTACTAAACTTCTTGGCTTGATTGTGCAAAGATACCTTACAGAATTATAAATAAGTCATTTTAGAGTTTCTCGTGGTACTGTGGCTCTGCCTACCCCACTCAGCTAAAACTGTATGGTTTTTTTTTTAGATGCGACTATCGTGATAGAATCGCACGACATTACCGCTTGTATAGCCCATTAGGGTCTTTATATTGAATAAACCTTTGCTTTACACAAAGTATTTGATAGCATTCTAATAAACTATTGATTTTATGATAATTAAACACCCTTATTCCAAAGAGAAAATAGACACACAGATAGCTATTAACACCTCCACGCAAAGTTCACAAACGATTCGTTAGTTTATTCGAACTCTCTCCGCTGAGCTCTGACGCCCGCCGTGAATTCATTTGTCGGGGCTGTTATGTAAAGGTTCCGCAGGAATCACGGCGGACACGGTTTCATTAGTCGCTCGGCGGGGCCCGGAACCGGAGACAGCCTTACATGGCTTTTGGGCGTGTGCCCAATATATTTGTTTGTAGTTCCTTACGAATCTGTTTAAGCTTTTTCTTGCGGAAATCATAATAATATTCAAAGCCCAGGACATGAAATATGTGTCGCAAACTCCTTCCAATTTTCAGACGTTAATTTAAATTTCAAAGCAGCATTATGAACCTTCAATTGTACAACAACAAGGTTCTCTGCCTCTACGCTCGGTGCCCAAAGGGTAAAACGGGAACCCTATAACTAAGACTCCTCTGTCTGTCCGTCTGTCACCAGGCTGTATCTCATGAACCGTGACAGCTAGACAGTTGAAATTTTCACAGATGATGTATTTCTGTTGCGGCTATAACAACAAATACAGAAAATAAAAACGGAATAATGTAAATATTTAAGGCGGGCTCCCATACAACAAACGTGTTTTTTTTTGTACTGATAATGGCCGTACCAAACCTTCGTGCGCGAATCCGACTCGCACTTGGCCGGTTTTATTGATGTATTTTAAAGCTCTTTTAGCTAAAATCAGCATTTATTTATTTATTTATTGCACAAAAGAATACACTAAGTATACAAAGGGCGAACTTAATGCCGTAAGGCATTCTCTACCAGTTGACCTTTGGGCAAAGCAGAGATTGTAGTGACGGTGCAACAAAAGGTGTATCTAATACACATACACTAACATATCAATAAGCTATAATAACATAAATACATATATTGCGCTAGTAAAAATAATAACACACATAAATGTATAATATATAATAATATGAGGATAAACAAAAAATAATTCAGATAAAGCAATCGTAATATCAAACAACCACAACCAACATTCATTCATAGCATTTCATTTGTAGCATTCTAACCAACCGTGAACAACATACACCAGTACCAGCAAATTATGTTTTTTTTTTTTAAGTAAAGGAAAAGGCACGAGCTTTCAGACCACGTGATGGTAACCGAAATCCATAGCAGTTGTATTTTCAGTCTTGGGACCTGAAATGCGTTGCCAATCGAGAGGACTAAGATAAATGCCTCTATACTAGTAATTTTACCGGTTGTCTTATCCCCACACCGAAAAACAATAATGCGAACACTGTTGCTTGGAGGTTGGCTTGTTTCAAGCCGGGGCAATTGCTCTATGATAGCCTGGCTACTCGCTCGGGCTATAAATTTAAACTGTAATGGCGTCTGTCTATAGCGAGAAAGCATTGAGCACTGAGCATTCATTGAACGTAGAGCGATGAGCAATTTAATTTAATTTCTGTGCGCGACGGGATCGTGACTAATCCAGGGGGTGATTTTCTCAACACAGCTCTGCGTCGAGTTTTGTCCGGCAAGTTAAAGAATTCCCGTCGGAGCGTACAAAACACATTTTAGCAAGTGCCTTCTTAATTAGGCAGCTTTATACGACACTGAACTCAACTCACCTGCCTGCTTGAGAAGGCACGCGCTAAAATGTGTTTTTTTCGCTCCGACGGGACTTCTTAATTTTGCCGGATAAAACTTCACCTTTGAGATCGACGCAGTGCTGTGTTGAGAGAATCACCCCCCAGTATTTGATTTCTACGAAAAGTCTTTCACGGTAGCATTCCGCTTGGGGCCGACCTTTTAATGTTTCCATAAATGAGTTTTTTTTTTGTATAAAACTTTGTTAACTGTGGACATACCGTTGGCCGATAAAAATGTCGACCACTTTGAATTAGGGCTTCATTAGTACTTCAAATTGAACATCAATATAGATAAACAAGGCAATGAAAATGACATGGTTAAGTACCAATTTCAACATACGATGTTAAATTTAATCAATGTTAATCGACTGTTTAGTTCATACATTTTGACAACTGTTAACTCTCTAATCGTCTGTTAAGTGGTTAACATCGTATGGTAAAAATGGTACTTAAGTAAGCTCCATAATATATTTTATTGGGTGCATATAGCTTAAGGTTTCCTTCATAAACATGGAAGCACTGACCTTTTAATTGCGTAGTAACAGACGTCAAAATTTTAAATAAGTAATCTTAATCGATCCAGATTTTAGAATGATATGGTAACAAAACAAAAAGCAAAGAAAAGAACATAGCGTAGCGACATAATGATTATTGACTTTTAAATATCAGCACTATCAATGGTATTATGATAATAAAATCATTAGTAAATTTTAAAAACCTTTTTTAAATCAGAGAATGCTAGTAGGTTTTGAGCAAATCGGCTTGATATAAATGAAGTTGAATAGTTTCTGTGTGTTTTTCTCAATTTAATCATTAGTGCCGCGACCAGGATAAAGGATCATATAAATTATATTTATAAATATTGGGGAGCCCTATGTATAAAGTACCAAATGGAATATTACCTCTTTGGATAGGATTAAAATTAACAAAATCGTTGGAACAGGAGTCTCTTGTCAGAAACGAAGGGGAGCGAGCCGAGGTCTTAATTAATTTTTGTCGCTTTTGTTCATATATACGCCCAATAAAATTAAAAGTAAATTAATGAATTATTCGTGGAATTAACTAAATTAATAATTTGAACGAAATACTTCATGTAAAACATTGTTTACGGTAATTAAACGAAAACATAGACAGTCTAGACTATAGTAAATCTTGTCAGTCTATTTTATTAACTAGGGTTTCGACAGACGTTTTGGATACGCTAGTAACGAAGTGTTGTTTTAACTAATTGTTTGACCGGCTGCTTCTGTGGCTGCACAGTTAGTTACCACGTGAATACTGTTGTAACATAAAAACTTTGCCACTCGAGCTGGACTCGCGCACCTTGGGTTCAAATGGACAAACTTAACTTTGCCGCTAGAAAACTGTTGTCTCCTTACTGTGACATGGGTTACGGTTAGTTTACCAACCGCAAATAAGGTTTTAATCTCATTTTTAGGGTTCCCTAGTCAAACTTGGAACCCTTATAGTTTCGCCATGTCCGTCCGTCCGTCCGTCCGCAGCCTAGCGCAGAGACTCTTCGTACTAGAAAGCTGTAATTTGGCATGAATATGCATATCAGTCACGCCAACAAAGTGGTACATGTAAAACGGATTTGTATCGTAGGAACTGTTACCCAATGGCAATACAAATCTACAATACACTTCCAAATAGCCTAAAAGAACTACCGATAAATAGATTTCGAGTGAAACTTTTCCAATGGTTGAAACAAAAAACTTATTATTCAATTAAAGAATTTCTAAATAAGCTTTGATTATTGTAGTAGTGTAAAATGACTGTGTCATTATCAATTAATAGGAATACAATTAAATTAGTTATACGACAATTTTTTGTATGCCGATTACAGTTAGATATGTTTCAAGAAATGTTTTTTTAAGACCTACCATACCATGTCTAGAGCAAATAAATAATTTCATTTTATTTCATACATTTTTTTTTTAATCTTTACGGTACCTCCCCACGTAACGTGGGGAATTTTTATTTCTCGTCTACCGGATGTCGTTGGATAGGTCTTTCAAAAGTATTACGGGTTTGTGGAAATAGATTTATGTTAAGTAATTCTTTTATGAAGTATTAAGCTTTAATGCGCTATTTTTTGTTAGACTAAGTGTCGTCCTCCCGCTACAGCCAAAACTTCCAACCACAAAAAATCTAAAAAAAAACTTAAATGAAAGAGCATAATATAACGAATTTTAAAGGAAAACTATCACGACTAAGAAGACTTTATTGGTTCTTAAGATACAGGCAATTACATTTTTTATACTTACTAAAATCATCTAAGACGGCATCAATCGACTTTAAATAGAAAATTAGTTGTTACTTGTTTGTACTTAACGGCTTCGGAACTCTACACTGAGCATGGTCCAACATGCTCTTGCCCGGTTTTACTTCATCAGTCATGAATCAAAATTCAGTAATCTTTCTAAAAAAGGTGAGTTAAAACCAAGACACAGTGCTTATCCTTTCCGAACAAAAATGGCGTGAGGATTATAATGATCATGGAAGCTTTTAGGTTAACAGAGGTTTTGGGGGGCGATGGGGGGGCAATCTACAAGTCTAATAGGGAAATGAGCAAGCCATTATTTGACTTTCAGTTCAAAAAGTGAAACTCTCGCAGCGACGAGCTAATACTGCCTGTCTTCGGTTGAAGGATGAGACTTTAGCGAGTTACAACGAATTTGAATTAAGGAGGAACATCTGTTGCGAGGATTTAAACGATGATTGATATATTTAAAAGAACATTTGGATAAGGTCAAGACGTTTGGTTTAATGTACTATTAAATTTTATTATAGAGGAAACAATCGTATCTTAAATCAGTTTTCGTCCTTGAATCGATAATCATTATGTTAAAGATTGAGTAATAATGTTTTCATCAAATTATTCATCCGTTTCCTGAAGGATGATTCTCTCAACACAGCGCTGCGTCGATCTTATAGGTGAAGTTTTCTCCGGCAAGCTTAAGAAGTCCCGTCGGAGCGTACAAAACACATTTTAGCGAGTGCCTTCTTAATTAGGCAGCTTTATACGACACTGAACTCGACTCACTGCCTGCTGCCAGGGGCAGGGTCACTCCCAACTAGGCCAGCGTAACGTGATAATAACGATATAATTGTAACGTTATCGTATAACAACGCTATTTGAAGGTCATTTAACTCATCGCTTTCCAGTCCGCCGCGGTTGCCACTCTATACAACCTTCCTGCCTCGACGATCATCGCTTCAACGACAAAGCACTAAGGCAAATTCATATTCTAATCAATAGGCAATCCTAGTGGCAATTGTTTGCTAAAACGTCGTGCTTTGCTCCAACTTGAATTCTCTCCCCAGGTTAAACAGCCTAAATGAGTATTCTCGCGTTGTCAATTCGTCACTCGCAAAATTAAACACAAACACAAAAGCAATTTGAGGAAACAGGAACCGGCTTGACAAGTAAATAATCACTCAGTCAAAGAGCTTTTATTGTGTTGCGCGTCATGAATACGTGTTCTCAACAATTCTCTTATTTGTCCTGTTTTGTGACAAATGTTACTTTTTGCTTTCAACTTGTTTTTTCTGGGAATGCTTTTCGTGGGGAACATTTTTCAAGGCAATTTGTTAACTTAGTGTTGTTTTTAGGACAATATTGAGAAAGAAAGAAAAAAAGGCGGTAAAGTGCGAGTCGGACTCGCGCGCCGAGGGTTCAGAATATAAAATTGTATTGAGTGACGAACTTAACTTTGCCATTGAAAAACTGTTGTCTCCATACATCGACATAGGTCGCGATTAGTTTACCAACTTCATAAAAGTTTGCAATCGCAAAATATTGTTTTTCTTTTGTGATGTAACTAAAAATTTACGTATTTCGGAACTTTTCCTTTATCTGTGCTATAAGACATTTCTTCGTACCATATTTCAAGATTCTGAGTTCCCGGGAAGTACTCTGTAGGTTTTGATTCCCTTGCGAGTGTTGAAAATTCGCAGAAATTTGCGGCATAAACGGCTGTATCTTTTGATGCGTTGTCTTAGAAGTTTGATTTTTTCACAGCTCCAAGGGACAGTAGACCTAAATATTCGATATAAATTACAGCTTGATGCCTCCACGCGTTCCTGAAAAAAAGGGTCTGGACAGACAGACAGACGGATGGACTGGCGGACGGACAACAAAGTGATCCTATAAGGGTTCCGTTTTTTTCCGGATTAAATATATGCCCGTATGAAATTTACGCGCTGTATTATGGCGCAGGCATCTTAATCAAAATCCAGTCTAATGATACCTAATATTTAATAGTCCATCAATCCATATAGTGATGGTAGAACTTTGTGCGGACCACCATCTTATCCCCTACCGCCAAGCAGCAGTGCTATGTTCCGGTGTGGGGATAAAACAGTGTGAAATAACCAGCATAGAGTCTATAAAGGCGAACTTTGGCGAGAGATTGAGAAAAGTGAAAGGCTGTGCATCGAGTAGGCAAATGTACAAATTTCTATAGGATAAGAGCATACAAATGTTAAAAATAAAAAACGTACGTAAAAAAGTAGACACGGAAATACATATTTATAAATAAATATGCACACAAACTTACATATTAAACTACATTTATGTTAAAGACAGTTGATATAATATTTAGGAGCTAGGGTCAAGCCAAAACTTCATCAATTTGCCTTTGAAGGAATCAATATTTTGGTCATAATATCTGTGGTTCACAGATCCCGCTTACCTTAAATAAATATATTGACTCGTATGTTTATTGTTTCACATGTCTTCACACATACAAGGTTGATTGAGAGACATTACCAATACCAATACATGTGGTGGAAGGACCATGTGCAGGGTCCGTCCGGAATATCGGTGTAATTACTAGCATAGAGGCATTGCATCTTAGTCCTCAGGTTGGCAACTCATTTGAGGTCTTAGGATTGCAGTCTTGAGATTATAGTCTTGAGAATTTAAATGTATATAATTATATCTCTGATTCCGCTTACCATCAGGTGACTTGAGTGCTCGTGTACCTTTCCATAGCCATAAAAAAAACATACATACCTGATTTACACAAAAAACTCTCATTTTCCTTTTCACTCCTTTTGATATAATTTTGTTTCTTGTGAACTCGCCCTGAATCCGTCTAGGGCCGGGATAAATAGTGTTTCTTTTAGAAGCCTCTGTCGATTTGCAAGCTTTCCGATTTTACAGCGGAACGTGACGGCCGCTCGATCGTCCCTAAATTATTGAAGCCTTTACACACGAAGTTGGAACGTTCTGACGACGGGTGAAAAGAGGTTGGAAAGTATGAAGCTTTCTGCGTTTTTGGCAACATTGGTCAATTTCGACCCAATTGGTACAGCCTTAAAAAGTGTATGTAAGTAAACACTTCATTTTACAAAGAGATAACAATTATACAATAGACGAAATTATAGCATAGCATTATCATTATTATCTAATAATTATAAATATATACTTGGAAAGCAAACAATCATAAATCTTAACTTACACATACAAATAATAAACAGAGACATTGATAAATAATTAAAATTAATATTATAGAATCAGAATCAGAATCAGAATAATCTTTATTCAAGTAGGTTTACAAATAATAAACTCTTTTGAAACGTCATAGTAGCGACTTAGCCTAAATTGACTGCAGGTTCAAATCGCGACCGATCAGAGAAGAACCTGTAAGAAACTCTGTCGGATGTCTTTTTTTTTTTTCGACGTTCGCAACCTTTTGTCGTAAGGACTAAACATTTTATTACAAGCAATTCAGTCCCAAGCATTGTTATCATTAATATAGTCTTTAATACAATAATATGCTTTAGAAATTAGTTTACGCTTAACGTAACTCTTAAATTTATTTACTGATAGTTCAGTAACATTACTTGGGAGCTTATTATAGAACCTAATACAATTACCCATAAAAGAGTTTTTTATTTTATGGAGCCGCGTGAAGGGCACTGCGAGCTTATATTTATTTCTGGTATTAACATTATGTATGTCACAGTTCTTTCTAAATTTAGCGATGTTTTTATGAACATAAATAATGTTTTCATAAATGTATTGACTGTGCATGGTCAATATATTAATTTCTTTAAACTTATCTCTAAGCGAGTCTCTCTGGCCCATCTTGTAGACAGCACGAATAGCCCTCTTCTGCAGAACAAAGATGCTATTTACATCAGCAGCACTACCCCACAGTAAAATACCATATGACATAATACTATGGAAGTAACTAAAATAAACTAATCGAGCGGTATCTAAGTCTATTAATTGCCGAATCTTATTAACTGCAAAAACTGCAGAACTGAGTCTACCCGCCAATCCAGCAAGATGAGGACCCCATTGGAGCTTGGAGTCTAACGTTATACCAAGAAACACTGTATCATTAACTAGGTCTAGTTTGTCATTTTTAATAGTTACAGTAGTTTGACTATTTTTCACATTAGTAGTCATGAACTTTATACATTTCGTCTTTTTTTCATTCAGTAATAAATTATTAACACTAAACCAATCGACTACTTTTGATATAGCATTGTTTACATCGACATTAAACTGCTGTTGTCGTTTAACTTTGAACACAAGTGACGTATCATCAGCAAACAATACTATATCATGGTTGTCCTTTATAAGGTAAGGTAAGTCATTTATGTAGATGAGGAATAAAAATGGACCCAATATTGAGCCCTGTGGTACGCCCATTGAGACCAATGACCCAGGTGATCGTACTCCATTCACGTCTACCCTTTGTATTCTCCCGTATAAGTACGTTTTTATTAAGTTTAGCGCAGATTAAAATACAAAACATTTTATTGACCACCAAACAAAAACATTACAGAGAAATATCACAATTATATTAAGTACTTTTTATTAAGAAATTATTATATTATTCTGTGATAAATAAATAATACAATATATAGACAGTTGCATAAAATAAATATAATGATTAATGGATTAGGTAAGGAAGTAAAAGTAAGGGAAAATAAATAAAATGCTAATACTGAAGGTAATTTAAATTATAATACATGTGCATTATATTACCTTCAGTATTAACATAAGAGAGTTAGTCTAACATCTGTAAATTAACAAAATGGAATGCAATAATCATTTGAGTATTGAGTATAGTATTGGGATGTTACTTTGGCGAACTTATCTCTTTAAGGGATCTCAAATCCAGTAGTATATTAGCAGTGATCGGAATAGGTAGTGCAATTTCGGGTGAATGACCTTAAACATTATACTTAATATGGATAAGACCCCAGATTCCGGGACTCGTATTATTTCACAGAATTATTTCTTGATGACCTTAATTGAAGTTAAATGGGAACATGCGAAAAATCTAAAAAAAAAAATGTTTTTGTAAATATTTTTTTACTTTTTGTCATTGCAAGTGTCTACATATTTCGTCAATGCGATATTCTATGCTACCAAAATAATCGTTAAAATCTTATTTTAATAACATTTCTGAATTAAACACAAACTTTAACACTTTGCAAATGTAATCCCGGGGTTACAAGCTATGACTTCGGTGCGTAAGTTTAGTATGGATCCATACTAAACTTACGCACCGAAGTCTCGCCAAATTGCACTACCTATTCCGATCACTGTATATTAGTGGCGGTTACCGCATCAAACTTTTATTACCGAGGTATGGCTACAAGACAAGTTCTTTAGAAATTATGCCGAATTTGGTTATACAGGGTGTTTGGTACATCGTTTGCCAAATTTAAATGGCGGTTACGTGGGGTTATTTTCTATCTTGTGACGCCCTTTAAAAAATTCTAGGGTCCATGTGTAATTTATTTTTGCCTTTTTTGGTATTTTTGAAATGTCAGTAATTTTGACTTTCACAAAGCCGTGCAACGTTACACATCGCGATGCACTAGAAATTGTATCTCTCTACTACTTTTTTTTATTTTTATTTAAGTTTAAACGAGTTGGCCTTGTCAATTTTTCAAAAATACCAAAAAAGGCAAAAAATTACACATGGACCCTAGATTTTTTTAAAGGGCGTCACGAGATAGAAAATGACCCCACGTAACCGCCATTTCAATTTGGCAAACGATGTACCAAACACCCTGTATTTAGAGATTACATGCCAATCCATTTGTTAAAAGCTTATAAAATCACCTTGGTAAAGGATGTACTCTTACCCCCTTATTTATAAACGGGGAATAACCATGGAGTACTTATGCCATGATTTGTCCTTATCTCTAATAGTGACATATGCATCTGACTGAAAGTGACAAAGCATGGCATAAGTTTAGTGATAATTCATCATGTCATTTAAAACGATTTTGCGGCAGACACCACGGCACTATTTGTTTATTTATCATTCATAATAAATTTTCATTAAACAAGCATAAAACGTCAATTTTCATACTAAGACTTATTGAGATTGTAATTCTATTCGGTATAACTATATTGCTTTAGACATGCTATCGTATTGTTTTTAACTCGGCTGCCATTACTGTCAACGACGCGTTTAACCTACTTGGTAATGAACTAGTGACACCTTCGAAGCTAGCGGTTCTAATATTTGTGTGATGAGCGCACAAGAGTCTGTTCGTGATCCTTAGATATCTATGTATACTAATATTATAAATAAGTAATGTTTGTGACTTTGCGAGGTTGTAGGGGGTAATCTCCGGATCTACTAAACCGATTTTGAAAATTCTTTTACCAATAGAAAGCCACGTCATTTGTGAGTGTCAAATGCTATGTTTAATCTTTCTACGTGGACACGGAGTCGCAGGTGACAGCTAGTTTTCTACATATTTAAACATATGTTTCTCTATATAAGTTTATCGTTGTTTAATACCAATTGTAGTGAGATTCTTCTCTGATATTTTGTTCATTCATTTTATAATGGTTTCTCAAGTAAATAGGAGCTGAGAATGTGTAAAGCTATAAAATTTTACCAAGTAGCAAATATTGCCTTTGTAATTACGTTTTTTTTTCACTAATTCGACGACACGTTAGTCTAGTTGGTTACAAATGAAGGGGTCCCGGGTTCAAATCCCGGTAAGGGCAGGTATTTGTGTGATAAGCGCGAATATTTGTTCCTGAGTCTTGGATGTTATCATGTATTTAAGTATGTATTTCTCTATACATGTTATCGTTGTCTAGTACCCATAGTACAAGCCTAGAGCTTAGTTTGGGACTTGGTCAATTTGTGTGAGATTGTCCTCTGATATTTATTGATTTTTTTATTTTAATAATATTGTATCAGTGGTGATCTACGTAGACATTTTACTGAACGTTCAGTAGGTCGAACACGAACATTTCAATCATAGATACGTCATGATATAATACTCAGTAAACTAGCTAACATTCTGTAAAGCTAACTATGGTAGAACAGTTACAACTTAAAATAGCTAAGTACCAATTTCACCATACACAGATAGAAAAAATCTCTTCAGCCAAAGAAACCTATTTAAGTCAAGAGATTTCCAGTTTCCCATATCAGGAAAAAATTAATTACTTGATATAAAACTCAAAATGTTTCGAACTTTATTACTTACACTAACAATTTTATATCTTTACGTTGATTAGTAAAAAAATCTTTTTTTTAAAACTTTAACATTTATTCCAAGAGCGTGACCGTCTTGTTCAGTGATAATTGTTATTCAGAATCAAATCAGCCAATTCTTAACAACAACAAGAATCTTTCTTGTTTTTAATTGAGAAAATGGCTCATATTAAGAGTTATGACGGTTCTTTTTAAAGAGTTGCACATAATTGAAGTAAAATTTAGTGTTTCTTGGGGTGAAACAAGTAGGTACTTATACCAAATACATTAATTTCTCAATTTCAAAGTTGTTACGGTACTAGGTAAAGAGTTGACATAATTGAATTAAAATTTAATGTTTCTTTGGGTGAAACAATAAGGTATCTTGTACCAAATATATTAAGTTCTGAATTTAAAAAAAAAAGACTTGAATTTAATATTTCAATTTCTTACCTTGAATAAACCTATTTTTTAAATTAAATTTTTTAATTTTTTTTAACAAGTAATAAAATCTCTTGGTTATATATTTAAGCTTTTTCTGTAGAGATCGAATATATTTTAATGTAAATTTTACGTTTCTCTAATTGAATTAATAAATATCTAACTTCTATACTCTTGAACTTTTTAGACAAGTAATGAAATCTTTTGATTCTATATTGATGCCTTTTGAGTAAAGAATTAATATTATTTCATTGATACTTTTTGTATTTCTAAGTAAGATACAATATTTTTTGTCTAATGTCAATTGTTACTCGATGCAAAAGGGTAAATATTTTTCTGTAATTCCGGAAATGTTCAATTAAAGAACGTGTGGTACTTACTATACAGCACGACCTAGGGTACAAATTCATAAAAAAGGTACTTTTATGTACTTTAGATTGTAAGAAATGTGCTCTTATAGTTTCGACGTTGGTCGTGGTCGTGCTTGGTAGACGCTTTTTGGCACGACCACGCGAGATTAAAGATACACAGGTGAATTATAAAAGTCACAAATAATACAAAATAATGTACTCAAAATGTACTGTTTATTTTTATTCTATTGCCGCTCTATTGCTTATTTCACTATAGTTTTGAGTGCTTGCTTGATAGAGAACACGCTTGTAAAACAATTTACTTCAGGCGCTCAGAACATAAGAGAAAAGTAGACTAAGCAATAAAGAAACACTAGAATAAAAAAAAATATTTTGAGGACATTTAATTTGTACAATTTGTGTAATTCACCTCAGTATCTAAAATCTCGCGTGGTCGTGTCAGAAAGCGTCTAACTAGCACGACCATGTTAAATTAGAATACATTTTTTAAGATGTGAAGAACATAAAAGTACATTTTTTAAATATATTTGTATTGCCAAAGAAATAACAAAATTATCCTTAGTCGTGCTGTATAGTATAGTACCACACGACAAAACCTATTACTGTTCTCAAGTTTACTGCGAGTGAGATTACTGGTATTGTTAGTGTTGTTAAAATAGTGGCGAATATTTGTTGTTATTATCACAGTACAAATTCCGTCACAATCAACAAAAGCAAACCTCAGTTACATGTAGCGCCATCTGGTTAATCTAAAAACAGTACCTTTTATCAACACTTGTTTTAACTAAACATTTATTAATATAAGCAATCTAATCAATCCAGAATAACAGAAAAATATAGAGTGTAGGAATAATACAAGATATAAGAAACTGAGAAAGCTATATATTATGCTATAAAACAGTTCGACAAAATTACAATCATATGGTCTCGAGTACAATCATTGAAAACATTATATAAATTCTGTGCTTAAAGTTGTCAATGAAACAACTCTAATTTTTCGCCATCGGAATTGTGTCATTGTATACCATATTACTTAAAAGTAGATCATTGTAGGTACAGGAAAATAAGAGTTGTATCATTAAACTCACGGAGGAACAGCACTATCCATAGAAATGGTTATACTGTAGGCCTCATCACAAAATAAACGAAAAGTGGTGAATCTAGGCTCAAAGTCATCATAAAAAATATGTTGAAAATCTATTATTTTTTTAATTTGGTATTTATGTGTATTATTTAGAGATGTTTGTTATTTTCATAACCGTTTTTTTACAATAAATTTGACTTTACTTTTACCCAGTTTCAATATCTACAATAATATTTTACAATACAATTTCTCCTTTACTATTTTTATGAAAGCGTCGACACAGACTGATATACTTGAAAATGAAAAACGATTTATTGGTTATCTTATCACATAATTAAAAACAATACAAAGATTGGGCCCTTCTAGTAAGCATAGGAATATACTTGTGTCAGAAGGCCCCGCTCTTCCAGCAGCAATAAGAGGTATAACCTAATAAGATACCTACTTATCAAAATCAGTAAAAGTTAGTAATATAATACTTCTAATACGGCTTCCTTATTCGTATCTAAAATAATGTCTGGATGAATTGATGGTTCTGTGGGTTAGAATCTATTCTTTGTCCTAAATGAGGACATAGAATAGATTTTGAACATTAATAGATACAAACTACAACTCTTTTATTTTCCAAGACCAGAGACCGTGAATACCACCCACTAGATTTCAACTACATAGTAGACCATTCTTGATCTAGAAATACGCCAACTCCTGACTTAGATATATACAGACAATATTGCCACAAAGCCTCAATTTCATTTGAGACATATACAAGTAGTTTAAAGGAATCTTATACCGGGAAGCACTTCAAGCGCCTCATTTCAATTTGCCCCGGTTAGATAGAACTTAGGTCTATGGTCTATTCTATTAAGTGTGTGTCACAAAACAAACAAACAATATCAACAATTTCTTTTGTTACATAAATAGATAATAGGAACCTACCCAGTGGAAATAAAAGTATAATAACTTGAATCATTTAAAAAGGCTATTCCCATTAATACGTGAATAGTCCTTGTAAATTATTGAAGCAAGTGCCTTTAGAGCCACTGCACTACATAGTATAAAACAAAGGTCGCTTCCCGCTGTCTCCCTGCCCCTATGTATGCTTATATCTTTAAAACTACGCTACGGATTTTGATGCGGTTTTTTTAAGGGCATACTTTTTACAAAATAAACATAGTCAAGGACTAAAATTAAGAAATTTTAACTTTTCCATTCCGTTACGAAAATTAACTGTACTGCTATAAGACAAATGGTGGTATCTCAGACCAAACTCTTGTAGCAAGTGCAACCATATTACTAACGTGTGAGGATTGAATCTGCTTCAGTTATTGAATTTGAGTTACCGCCTATTGGCGTATGAGGTCAGTTTATAAATGTAACACTAATTTTCGTAACGGAATGGAAAAGTTAAATTTTCTTAATTTTAGTCCTTAACTAGGTATGTACACTTTTTAAAAAAATATGCCCTTAATAGGTAGAGTGATTCAAGAGGAAGGTTTATATGTATAATAAATACATGCTGGTTTATGTACGTGTGTTACCGAAGTGAAGCGAGGGCGGGTTGCTAGTTATAAATAAATAAACTATTTGTAAAATGAAACATAACACTTTCCGTTAACAGAACGAAGTGGCATAGGCAAGCAATCGCGACAATCTGTTAGAGATATTAAATCACAATTAACGTCGTCACTGCTTTCAACATGATATGCTTTAATATGTTCACTATAGTCACAAATCCGTAATTTGTTACATAACAGTAATATTGACTTTAAATCAATGTTTTTCACAAGTATACGGCGGGTAATTATAAATACTGGCTCATCGTTTACATATTTATGAAGCAAAACACTTGATGTGTCGTAAATTATGCCGTTGATTTCATATGACGACGCAGAACAGTAATCATTCTCCAATCCATTGGGAATATTTAAGTGATTTTGTTTGCCGATCTTAATATTATCTTCCAACCCTTTTTCAGAAAGAAATCTTGCACAACTTTTCAATTCACACCGTAATGCAATGGAATAAGATAAATTTTTGCGACACGTTATTGACTGTGCCACACGTTTTAGATCTTTATGCTTAGCTTCAAATTTAAATGTAGAGAAAAATATAGGTGGACCGGACTTTTTTATTATGGACGGGTAATGTAATAAGAAATGATATTTTGGTTTCAAATGAGTTTGGAATAATTCCAAATACATAATATGGTGTTCTTTGATAAGTTGTGTTAAATATTCGACATGTTCTATCGAAATAACTTGACTTGTTAAAATTTCAGTCAACTCTAGTAAGGCCAAGTAATATTTCCATATTTCATCATCTACAATGACCAAGTCACCAACGATGTAACGAAAATTTCGTACAAAGCATAACATTTCGGAAGCCGAAATAATAATTGAACCATTAGCTAAATGTTGTTTATTAATAGGTGGGGGGTGATTGTTCTCCATTCTGCTGTAATTAAAATATTTAATTCTAGAGTTCAAGTGTTCTAGTGTAAAATAACCTTTGCCTAATAATGATTTAACTATAGCTGCCATGCTATATCTGTGAACTCCCTCACAAAGGTCGTGCATTACATCAACACTTGTGTTATCAAACATATGAAATCGTTCTGAACTGTTCCACACAGTTTTCTTTCAGACCCATGTTGTTTTCTAAGTAATAATTGTAATCCTGTTTATTGCGGATTTTATTCTGATTTTCAATTACTTCGGTTTGACATTCTGTTTTGTTTATCGTACAAATTCTGCAAAACATATTTGCTGAAAAACTCTCTACACAGCCTAAAATTGAATTCAAACCTAGGTTGTCGCCGCACAAAACTATCAGTGTAAATTTAATATTTATTACTTTGTTAACGTGAGAAATGTTGATGCCAGTTGTTTCAAGAAATTTTAGTTCAGATAGTAATGGTTCAAAAATTTTTTGATTTCCAAATTTGGTTCTTTGATTTGAATAGAAAAGTAATGTTAAAAATACATTTTCCAATTTGCTGGCATATTGAGGAGGCATACTGCCTAAAGATGTATACACGGCACCTATTTTATGTTTTCCTGCGTGACTACCTAAGGGGTTACCGCTTTCGAAATCATCGTAATAAACATAAAGAGGAATTAGTGTATCTGAACAATTTTCCATTTGTATTTTCCACAGAGTTCCATTGACTACACTTCGTAATATCCCGTTATCCATGCTTAATTTTCTCTGGTAATCTAATACAGTATTTAGAACGTTTGGTAATTGCAAAAACATTTTTAAAGTTTTCCTTAATGGCAAAAGACACATAAACTCCTCTTTAAGTTGCATTAAGACAGTATTGCTCCTTTTGTGTTGTGCTTTGGATACACCAATTTTTATTTTAACAGGTTGCACAAATTTTCCTACCCCATTAAAATAATTTATTATTTTATGTTCTGTATCAAAATAATCAAAACAGTTTTCAACCGCTCCAATAATACTGTTTATAGTTTTGAAACAGTTTTCATCAAGCATATAGTTACTTTTTAAAACGTTAATCGTTTTCTTCAGGGGAAAAATAATATCCGCTAGCAATGATTTGAAGCTGTCTACTAAATGTTTTACTTTACTTCGAGGAATATTAAGCATACTGTATAAATTTATTACAAACCCAACTACATTTGAGTTAAGACTTTTCTTAACTTGATTTAACTCATCTTCTAAGGTAAAACCAACATCACAAATTGGTCCTGTCACTTGTGGCCCAGTATTTGTGACCGTATTATTTAAATTTAAAGCTTCACAATATATATTTGAACCTGTATCACCCATACTTCGTGTTTCTTGAGTTACATCTATTTCATTACTATCAAGTTTACGCTCTTTAAACAATTTGTGAAAAACAGTTAAATGGTCTTTCAGGGAATATTTCGTATCATAAGTTCGTGTACAATTAATTACAGGACATACAAAATAGTTGGTAATTTTATGTACTATGTCTAAATGCAATATGTACATTTTAAAGTTCTGAATAGTTTTATTACACTCGGGGCACAACATATTGACGATATTTTAGGTTGTATATCTCCTTAACTACAGGTTTAAAATCTCTACGATATGTGGTGGTATTTTGTCAAATTTAGTCTTAATTTCATATACTTTTATCTGTATAATTAGATAAAGGTAATCTGCTGCCTGTGGGTACTTAGCGTGTAGCACGTGGTATATTTTGAACAATGTATCAAATGCCGTAGCTGCGGACTGAAAGACGTACTTTACATCGTCAATTATAATGTAAAGTGCCGCAAAATTGTGCAAGCTCCCAAATCTCCTTTTGGTTTCGAATCACTTTATCGATGTCACCAGCACTCTGAAAACAAAGTATAAGTACTAATCAATCATAAGCACAGAATCACTTTATCTGCATACACAATTGACAACAGGAACGTTTTTAAAAGGTGTTCTGAAAAAAAACATGCTTATAGAATTTTGTCTCAAAAGTGTTATATAAATTTTTTTTGATCATTATTTACTGAGAAAATAAATAAACAAATATCTGCTATTGGCTAAAGAGCTTAAACACCATATATGGTACAACTGACGTCACAGCTAGTGCTAGACTTGAAAAAACAGAACGCGGTTACAAACAAAATGACGTCATTCCGACCACTATTCCAAAGCGGGCGTAGCAAACGCTGACAATATTCAATATTTTTTCTCGGTAAATAAAAATCAAAAAATATTAAAAAAAAAGTAGTATACTTTCGAGACAAACTTCTATAAGCATGATTTTTTTCAGGACACCTTTCAAAAAAGGTCCTGTAGTAGTCAATTCTTTGAAGTTTGAAAGTTTAACTATGAGGAAGAGTTTCAACTTACATTGGTTTGTACAAGGAGGCTCTCTATTGCCTCTGCTGAAGAAAATTTAATTTTTCTCGAAAACCGTCCCTTAGGTGGTACTAAGTACCCTAATAAGGCCATCTGCACAGGTATTTTTTTATCTAAAAAAAAAATAGTTTGTAGATCTACACACATCAATAATACCTACGCTCAAGACTCATGATGAGCTCAACCAATTCACTAATGGAATATTCCACATTAAAATATAAGTATTCAAATCAAATATGATAATAATTAAAACATGACTTTCAGTTATAAATAATCAACGCTATTTATAACATTATGTAACTTTTTTGAAATTATGTAATACATTACGCATCTAAAAATAATTATATTTATAAGGATATTACCTTCATCAGTTAATGCACCTGAAGTTTCTAACAATGAAAGCCCGGTTGCATTTTTAACCTCTTGTTTGAATCCAGCAATTCATGGATGTGGGTTTTTAATAACATTCTTTGTCCTATATGAGGACACAGTTCTTTCAGATATGCATCGGTTAAATCTTTAAATTTTTCAATCAAAATATCATTATCTAAAAATATAAAATTTAATAACATTATAAGCACAGTCTACAATTATATTTTTGGAGGTAAGAGCATGTTCAGATAGGTATTTTAGTCCAATCAGATCACAGCATCCCCAAAATGACCAAGTGCACTTGTCAAGTCTCAGCTATCCATCGCATTCCTGTTACATGAAGTGAGAGCAAGATGGAAATTTTCATCTTACAAGTGTACTTGATCGTTTCCAGGTCCATAGCAGCGGCGGTCAATCGCAATGCGTTTAGCGCTGAATACCACAAAAGAACCGCGCGCTTAACGCACTGCCGGCGGCAACGGAGCGGAGCAAAATACTTCAAAGTAGTTCAGAGGCAGCTATGACGCGATTGTTAATGCCGTTTAGATCATTATACTCGTAAATCAGTAGGTACATATATAAAATTCGAGTTGCGCCATTTCGCTGCATAAACCGTGCCGCACCGCGCCGCTATCTATACCTACCTATAGCCGGTTTGAACTTTAAAGCCTAAAACGTGGCGGACGGAGACAGTTTTTTGAACGAGACCGCGCCGCCTCCGGTCTCTGTAACTTTGAGGCTTAACCTCTTGCCGCCCATGGCAAAAATGTTGTTAATCGAAATCAGTACATAGGTACTTACTAATGAAAGTTTAAAATTAGATTATCGATTATCAAAAGGCCTTTTAAAAGGCCTCTGGGCGCTAGGAGGTTAAGGCATAATAAGGAAAGGCGATTGGAATCGTTATATGGACGCTTCACGCTGGAAGTAGGTAATTACCTACCACTACCCGGTCAAGTAGCTTGCTTGGGTCACGCTACTATATAACATAATTAAGTATATTATTAAACATTAATATTTACTTGAATAACTGAGAATTAAAACTTACCAAGGAAATTCTTTACTACCTCAGGTGGCATCAACCAAGAATGAAGCAAGTTGCTCGTTTCTTCCATTTGTATTATATTATTTCTTCTATTTGTCCAGCCAGAACCAAATTGCACAGATTAGAAGAGTACCTGTCTTTAGCAGCCACGATCCACATTGGAAATGAAATGAAATGCAGACCGTTGCAAACTCAACTTGGAACTTAGTTAGGTACGCGAACGGCGGGAAGCGGGAAGGGAACTTTCTTGTGCATCACTCACTCACTGTCGCAGACCCAGTCGTGTTGCCAGTTTATAAATTTTATTTCCCGATAAGTTTGTTTCAAAAATATATTTTTTTTTGTCGAACTAAGTAGTTTGTTTCTGACTTTATAGTATTATGCACCTATTGAAAGTAAGACTCGATTTTCTGCGAATCAATCGTAATAAAGCTAAGGTAGGTATCTACTTATTAATTATTAAACATCATCTTTGGATAGATCACAAAGTATTAATATAATCTATACTAATATTATAAAGAGGAAAGATTTATATTTTTGTATGTATGTATGTAACGAATAAACTCAAAAACTACTGGACCGATTTCAAAAATTCATTCATCATTAGTGTTGGATTGTTTATAGTATCCCTTATAACATTGCTTTTAATGTTTACCCATTATGACAGATAGCAACACTGCTATCGCCCCTTCCTTTTTCCGCCTTCTGGGACGATGGTTGCTTTCTACGTTGTGTTAAAATGTTTATTAAAATAAGTGACCGCTGTGACCGTATATATAATAAATATTATTACTGCAACGTCATGCGCACCACTGTGTATTAATCAAGACCTGTGCCTCTCTCTCCGTTCACTTCCACAAACACAAATAGTGCTAGTGCATTCACATGCTCATTCTAATAATTAGAAATGTGCTACAATTATCGCTGAACACTATCGCTAACATAGGCTATGTTTTATTTTTCTACGCGGACGAAGTCGTGGGCAACAGCTAGTATAAAATATTTTTGTAGATGTTTATTAATGAACTTTTCTTGTACCGATAGGAAAATATTTTTTTATTGATAGCGCTTTCAATGTGTTTATTGATCTATATAAAGTTCCTGCGTAGGAAGTCATCAAATTTTAGTTAAGAAAATTCATGGATTCCCGTTTTCACTGTTCACAGGACTTTTACACCAATGGCATACCATGAAAATGGCAGACCAGTATTAATTGTACGTGAAAATATTTCGATTAGATAGAACACCAATATACAGTCAGTACATCATACAGTGTTTGCTTAGCGTGGATTCGACCAAACTGAAATAAGGTGTTATACCCAGATTAAACGCCAAATTTCTATAGACTAATGTAGGAGTAAGTCTTATTCCACTTTTTAGTCGGATAGAATTAGCCGAAAGACGGTCCATTAAAAAATAAATTGTTAACCACCGTTTTATTATTTATCTGTAAGAGACAACGTCACGATTAACATATTAACATATATATGTTAATCGTGACGTTGTCTCTTACAGATAAATAATAAAACGGTGGTTAACAATTTATTAATCCAGGACCGTACTCGTGTTCAAATCATATTATGATTTGAACACGAGTACGGTCCTGGATTAAACGTTTTTTTGTGTTTTACAAGAAATCTGTTCATCGTAGGAAGAAAAGTGCTCTGACTGAAAGACAAATAAAATGAGACTGGACTGAGATTATTTTTTGAGGGTGGGGGGTTCTTTGTTAATTCTTATTAATTCTTCTAAATTCTTATTAATGAAAATACGTGTAGTATTAAATAAGGAACCCCCATCCCTATAAATATACCCATTTTATGAAAATATTTTTTAGTGGCAACACCACAAGAAACTAGTAACGCTCTGCACACCGTTAAAGATCTTACTGTTTTAAATGGAGCATTATTTCTTTATTTAAACATCTTGAATCTTCAATGTAGTAGTTTGGACATTGTAGAATATAAAACTAAGAGTTAGTAAAATCAAGCCAAGAATGTACTTAATCTTGACGTAAAACCGTGTTATTTTTTTGATTTAAGCTTCTTGTTTCTCGAATGGAGCTTGTAAACATCAAATCAAGAATTTGTAAAATGAAACCAAGAATGTACACAATCTTGACGTAAACCCATGCTAATTTTTATATTTAATATCTTCTTGAATTTCAAATGGAGTTTATAAACATCAAACCAAGTATTATTAAAATCAAGCCAAGAATGTACTAAATCTTGACGTAAAACCGTGTAATTTTTTGATTTAAGCTTCTTGTTCTCGAATGGAGCTTGTAAACATCAAATCAAGAATTTGTAAAATGAAACCAAGAATGTACACAATCTTGACGTAAACCCGTGCTACTTTTTTATTTAAGATCTTCTTGAATCTCGAATGGAGTTTATAAACATCAAACCAAGTAATATTAAAATCAAGCCAAGAATGTATTAAATCTTGACGTAAAACCGTGTATTTCTATATTTGAACTTCTTATATATCGACCGTAGATTGTAAACATCAAACCAAGAAGTAATGGTTTACACTTAAAAACTTAACAATCTTATAGGAAAAATTTGGTGTTTCTTCTTTTAACTTGGAGGCATCTTTGGTTTGATGAAGGTTACTTGAAACAAATACGTTTTTCAAGAACTAGCATATTCATACTAAAACTGTATAATATTTTGCTGCAAATAAATATTTTTTTAACTTAAATCGTTCCTATTTGCTATGATGATATATAAAGATGGAACTGAACAATTTTGGTTCTTCTTTGAAAAAGTATGATCCCTTTAGCTAAAGACACTTTTATTAGATGAAGCGTTATATTATTCTATGTAAAAAACAGTGTTTGAGAGGGTTTTCCCTCTTAACTTAAAATATATTTTCTATCTGTGTACGATGTTAAATTTAATCAATGTTAACTGTTAGTTCATACATTTTAAAAACTGATAACGCTCAAATCGACTGTTAAGTGGTTAACATAGTATGGTGAAATTGGTACTTAAACTAGCTTGAAATGCAGGATTTCAAATTATTCTTATGCCAAGTGATACCACTTTAAAAATATTTGGTAAAGCAATTTGTTGGCGAAGACAAAGAAATCAATCGCTATACACATTTTCTCGATGACTAGTTATACAAAGAAAGAAAGACATTAATTCACTAATAATTGTGATAGATAGTGAAGCAGGCACTGGCTCTGCATAATGTACGGTGTGTGCCAAGCATCAGTGTTTGCATGGTCGTGTTCTGTTGCGGGATAAGACAACCGGTGAAATTACTAGCATCGAACCATTCCATCTTAGTCCTCAGGGTTGGCGACGCATTTGCGGTCATATAGGATTGCAGTCTGAAGATCGTAATTTTGAGAATGCAAATGTCCAATTGGTCACATAATATTATTCCACTTATAATCAGGTGGTATTTACGCTCTTTCGCCTTCTTCATGCTATAAAAAATACGAACTAGATTTTCTTATTTCTGATAGAAAAACCATTACAGTGCCTATAATTGACTTGTCCTTAAACTTCATTATACACATAATATATTTACCATAAAATGATAAAAGATTATAATATTGTTTAATATAAACTGGACTTATCTCAGACCTAATATTGTCCGTTCATTTTTGGATTCCCAGCACCAATAATTATCGTTACCGACGTCGGTATTAATTCGGCTAATTCTACTTGGAATAAACTGAGACACTGGTAATAAGGCGACACGCGGACTGTGACTGTTTATAAGATTGTGGGACCTTTAGCGTCCCGACACGACCACGACCACGACCACGTTTAGTGGTGGTAGGACCCTGTGCAGGGTCCGTCCGGATCGCTACCACCATCTTATCCATTAACCACCCGCCAAGCAACAGTGTTCGAATTGTTCCGGTGTGGGGATAAGACAACCGGTTTAATTTACTAGCATAGGGGCATTCCATCTTAGTCCTCAGGGTTGGCAACGCATTGTAGGTCTTAGGATTATAGTCTTGTGAATTCAAATGTCTGTGGGTCTCAGATTCCACTTACCATCAGGTGGCCTGAGTGCTCGTGTGCCTTCTCCTTTACATAAAAAAAAAGACGTGTGGCACTCGGGGACTGCCGCGGTAAAGCTATTGCATAGCATTTTGTATCAACTTATGCAATTATAATTTTATTTATTTATTTTATTCATGCAGTATTTCTTTTTCTTTGATATTAATTCAAGTTACACTTTTTGAGCGTGGTGACCGATAAGAAAACAAATTTCTCTATTATTAAATAAATAAAAAAAGTTTATACACAAATTTTACAAGTACAGCTATTCACTGTTGTACATAAATACCTATACACCTATATACTTTCTCATAAACAGCTGCTTATGTATTCGTCCGATTTTGGAGCAGCTCGTCTCGATTCGTGCGAGTTTCGTAGAGTCGTACAATACGTCTAATCGCATACAACGCCGTGTCGAAGACTGCCGAACTGAAACGACGTTAGACGATGCACGGCCTTCAAGCCACACCTCCTTGCCCGTCGGAGTGGGGAGCGTGAGGTTTTTTCGTTACGGAATTTCTAGATTCGGTCCCCGCGCTCAGGGCCCGCGATAGAAGCTATGCAATAGCTTAAAAAAACCTGACGATGTGGATACATGTTTCCTTCTGACTTGCTTGTCAGTACGTGAAAGACGGATGCTATAGGTATCCACCACGAACAATGCAAACAAAATATACCCGCTGCTGAAATGGGCGTTTATCATCTGATAAATTAAATGATTGACACTGAGGCAATCAAGAACTCTGTACCACTATACAACCCTGTCACGGTGACGTTATAAATCAAAAGATAAGCAGTGGGTTTACCCTTCAAATGTTGACACTCATTTCATGAAATGGTTTACTTTGCGGAATTTTCATTTTTTCAATAGGCATTTCCACGTGCAGAAATTATAATGTCTCTTACTGGTCACAGGGTTAACCTAACCTAACCTGAATAACCTATGCTTAAGAAAACCTAAAACCAATGAGATTTCATCAGAATGTAGCTTTCGATGAAATGAATTTCGGTGAAATGACACATTCGATGAAATGAATTTCGACATTTCAAGGACATCCCGCTTACGTCAATCCAATCATTTTATCGATACTTACCTGTTCGAATGTGCAGGTTTCCTCACGATGTTTTTCCTTCACCGTAAGAGGTAAATGGTGACAGCGCGGCACGAGTTCAAACTCTGTACCTTACGATCACGAGTCGACCTAGGCCACCAACGCTTAAGCAATCTATACATACATACATTAATTTACATACAGCTTCCATAGCAAGGCCTTTCGTCTGTTTCAAGAAAAAAGAAAAAGGTAAAAGGTTAAAGATGTTTATTTAGTGCATCAACAACGATTGATTGAACTGCAAGTGCTCCTACTTAAGTGCTATCGCGTTTCTAATAAATGCAGTTAGTGGCGAATGCTTCTTACTCACGAGCTTACTCACTAAGGTGCATTTTCCACGTTATTGAATTTGTTAGTTACGCGGTAGCTATTGCACATCCAATATAAAGATGTTCTTGAAATAATCCTCTCTCTGATAGAGCATAAGCAGTTACATTTTATACTAATTATTAGGATTAAAATGTCACGATACTTCACAGAATATCATATTCGCAAAACATGATATTAGCACAACATGATATTCGCAAAACATTATATTTGTAAAACATGATATTCGCAAAACACGATATTCGCAAAACATGATAATCGCAAAACATGATATTTGCAAATAGTGGAATTAGGTTATAGAATGGTAGGTAGTTTTAGGTTATGTTAGTTTTACAGCACGCCCGGAGGGCCAAACCACCCAGAAATAGGAGCTCCGTCGACACTATCTAATTGATGTCTTGTTAATAATGTTTTTTAGAGAATATCATGTTTTGCGAATATCATGTTTTGAGAATATCATGTTTCGAGAATATCTTGTTCAACGATGGAAGGAATTAATATTAAAAAATGGTGCATCGTTTCGTGTAAAAATCCTTATCGTTATTAAAAGCGAAAAGGCAATTAGCGGCGGCAACTGGTCCGCGCGCCGGCTGGCGACAACGGCCTGCGACGAGCGCTACCCGCGTTACGACATCATTGGCTACAACTTCATCGACTATGTTTCTATTGTCTTCCATTTGGTCTTCCATTTTTAATGCAAGATTAACAAAGTAAAAGTTATTAAAGTAGTTGTAGTTGTAGTTGTTAGTTTCCCCCGTGTGGTTACCGGGTTAGAATAGTGCCACTCCATGTCTTCCCGTGGATGTCGTGAGGGGCGACTAAGGGAATAAAGGCTTGTAGTACTGTTAGGCGATGGGCTTGCAGCCTGTCACTAATACACTGGTAAACATCTCGGCCTGATTGTGCAAAACGTGGTTGCAGAATTATCAACAAGTTTAGAGTTGTTGGTATTCTGTTGCTCTGTCTACCCCACTCTGGGAATAACGGCGTGACGTTATGTATGTAAGTTATTAAATTTGAAACATAGTTCTTTACATTAACAATTAAAAAGAAACATGCATGAAGAGGTTGCTGAAAGTACAGGAAGCGAATGTTCCATACTCTCTGCCCACTTAATTGGGAGACAGGCGTGAAGGTATGTATGTAATGTATTTGCAGTAAGTACGTAACTTTACAGGGCCTCTATTCTACTGCGTTATAACGATATCGCTTTTGACGTGTATTAAAAACGTTTATGTCGCAGTCGCCATTATTGTAAATGACTTAAGGGTTATTAAAACGTTGACAATACGGAAACACGTCAAAGACGATGTCGTTATTAGCGTGTAGAATCCCAGCCCAGGGGCCCTAGCCAAGATGCAAACGCTCCTAACGTTTTTCTTTTCTATCGCTCAAAATGTATGCGATGACAGTTGACCACGTGGTTTATCGAAACGCAGGAGAATGTCATCCCATACATTTTGAGCGATAGAAAAGAAAAACGTTAGGAGCCTTTGCATCTTGGCTAGGGCCCCTGTAGCTTTATTTTACTTCGTTATAACGATATCGCGTTTGACGTGTTTTAGAAACGTTTATGTCACAGTCGCCATTATTCTCAATGACATAAGAGTTATCAAACGTTGACAATACGTTGCCAAAGACGATATCGTTATTACCGTGTAGAATCCTAGCCGCAAGTTAATTCGGAACTAAATCTGTAACTGGAATGAGCTGAAAATTGGAATATATAATAGTATAAAGCGATAATATGTTCATGCAATGCCAATGATTGTTGCAGTTTATAAAAGACTGGCCAAGTGCGACTTCGGACTCACGCACGAAGGGTTCCGTACCATTATCTATACAAAGAACAATACAACGTGTTACAAAATAATCCGTAAAAAATAAATTACGAAAGTAGTGTCAACCCTAGTATACTGTATACCTAAGATACTGAACTGACGTTATTTAACAAGGGTTGACACTACTTTTGTAATTTCTTTTTTGCGGATTATTTTGTAACACGTTGTATATATTATCATAAATCATAACCTTTTTTTATTTTACCTGTCCCAGTGTTTGTTAATAACTACGGTGTCTGTCTGTAACTGAATCTTGCAAAAAGCTTAAAAAAACACGTGTGTTGTATGGGAGCGCCTATATTTATTTTATTTTAGTTGAGTAATTTAATTTTGTAAGTTAAGTAATATAACTGTGCTATGTTTGTTTATCTATGTTGTAACCGGTTTTTGGTCTAGTGTAACTCGCTGGGTAAGTATTTATACATTACTTTAATAGTTTTAGATAAAACGTTAGGGTAAGGATGGTTTTGTGTAATTCAGGAGTTTCGATGAATAGAACGACATGTCATTTATTACATACATACAGAAATACCAACAAATCTTAAAAGACTTGTATATAATTCGATATCCACATTTTGCACAATCAGGCCAAGAAGTCATTTATTATTTTGTCATTAATTATTAACTCAGTGATACAGGTAGAATACTGTGGGAAATGTGTTTTCTTCGGGCCCTGTGTGGTTGCCGGGTTAGAATAGTGCCACTCCATGTCTTCCCGTGGATGTCGTAAGAGGCGACTAAGGGAATAAGGGCTTATAGTACTGATAGGCGATGGGCTTGCAACCTGTCGCTAATACACTAGTAAACTTCTTGGCCTGATTGTGCAAAATGTGGTTACAGAAATATCAGTAAGTCTTTAGAGTTGTTGGTATTTCTGTAGCTCTGCCTACCCCACTCTGGGAATAAAGGCGTGATGTTATGTATGTATGTATGTATTTTTTCTATCTTTTCATCAATTACTTTGATTTGTTGTTCTCTTTGTGTATAATAAGGTGAAATAATGGTAAACAAACAAACCCACTATAACATCTATATCAATATTAAAACGGGTGTGCTATATTTTTAACCCAATAAGAAGACTACGTAGTAGTTAAGAAGTATTTAGCACATTACGACATTGCTTCCAAAAATGTTTGAAGAATATTCAAATTGATTGCAAAGAAAACACGTTTCGAATTAACTTTTCAAACGAATACTTGGGTCATACACACTCTTAAAAACAAAAGTTGTCTCTCCAGTGGTTTAAGTTACAAGCTTGTGTGCATATAAGTTATGTTTTTATATGATAGGTCTAAAGCAGTCCTGACGGCGTTTTAGCGGGAATGGGCTTAGCCAGAAAATTAGTCCTTAAAAACGTTAACTTTCGGTGTGTCCACAGGAAAGACGGTAACCTAAATCTGTGTATGACTCACTTCATTCATGTAAAACAAATACTAAGTAAAATAATTTAACTCAAGCCAAATGGTTCACCTATTTATTTCCGTTACCACATACTTCAATTAGATACACCCAAAAGACCTGTTTCTAATGCAAATGCGGATAATTAAAACGAAACTCAAATATTCACAGACGAAAAGGACATGAGCCCTGTTTGCGAGGGCGTGCGGTTGTAACCTCCTCATTTGCTCTCATCTCGAGCTATGGATCGAATTTACTTTAAAATAAATGGGGAGCAGCGGTCGGGTACGTTTTATAAGCTTTTACCTTTCTATAGTCATCTGTTTCATTTGTTTTTCTTTTCATGTCTACTGTGATGACTAATTTTTGGGTTAATTCTAACGATTTAGATTTTGATCGCGGGTTTTCTATTCTAATATTTTGACCGTCTATATTGTTAACCCACAGAATGATACGACCATCAGAATGTTGTTGAAGTTAAACTTTTTTCCGTTACTCAAATTTGAGCAAAAACACATTAATTGATATCTTACGTAAATGTTTAACCATACCATTCCTATTATCTGTTAATTAGGAGGACATACATACATACATAAAGTCACGCCTTTATTCCCAGAGTGGGGTAGGCAGAGCTACAGAATTACCAACAACTCTAAAAAACTTGTTGATGATTCTGTGACCACATTTTGCACAATCAGGCTAAGATGTTTACCAGTGTATTAGTGACAGGTTGCAAGCCCATCGCCTAACAGGAGGAAGACATGGAGTGGCACTATTCTAACCCGGCAACCACACGGATTAGGAATACAATAAGATAAAATATCATTTTCACACCACCTGCTCGACAATGCCAAATTACATATCATGCAAACCTTACGCAAACCAACTCATTAAAGCCCTTGGCTTTAGCCGGGGTGTAATGTTGTACTGAATCTCATTATAACTCGCTGGGTTGTAATATTTTCACTTTTCATAGTTCTTATTACAATGGCCTTAAAGTCTAATTTCGTAATAAAAGATCAACTAATACTCGAAGGCCGGGCGCGGCGCCGCCGCCACCGCCGCGTCGAACCTAATTTGAAAATCGAACATTTTCTAAAATCGAGCTGGCCACGGCAAGCTGAATGGAACACATTTGAAATTAAACAAAAGCCGCGAGTATTGTAAGACGCTGCAATAAAATACATTGGTGATAACTGCAAAGTTTTAAATAAATATTGTCTTTCCACAACTGGACTAATGTCTCAAATATCAATTTTCACGTTTAATTTTAATTTACTATACTAAAACGCTGTTTTTAGTAGACTCGCTTTTTTATTGTCTCGCAAAAGGTGAGAAAAGTAGAGTACACTCCTCAGGGATAAAGCTGTTTTCGTCTTGGGCGCGCTTGAACCCCTCACTGCGCTCAGGACTCTTCTTAATGTGACATAAAACTGTGCTTTATCCCCTCGGTGTATAATCTACTATTAAGATTTGATGCTAAGTTCGGTCTGAAAGGGTTAAGCAAAACCAACTTTGATAAAGCTTTAGTGAGGCCCCCAGGCTTCTACGTAGGATTTTATCCCTGGAAAATTGGAAAGTTTCCGGAGAAAAATCAATAAACGAAAAGAATTCGCAGGCAAAAACTGACTTGAAATGTTTACGTGTCATTTATTTTATCTAAGGCGAAAGAGAGAGTAAAGAAACACGTATAAGTACGCTCTAATATAAATAATCTATACTTATATATAAAGCAGAAGTTTGTTTGTTTGTTTGCTTAGACGCGCTAATCTCAGGAACTACCGAACCGATTTAGATGAAATTTGGTATGGAGATAACTAAGGTCCCGGGGAAGGACATAGAGTAATTTATATCCCGAAAAATTGAACTATTCCCGAGGGAATAGCGATAAACGAGGTATTTGACATAATATACACGACACTATCAAATAGTGATTTAATAGTGTCGTCTACATACACATAGGGGGAGGAGCGGGAAACTAATTCTACGCGGACGAAGTCGCGGGCGTCTTCTAGTTCAGGATAAATTTAACTACTCTAACCCTGTTTATTAAAAAAAACATTAATCTTTCCATTAATCACCTTTTTCTAAAATGGGGGATGTCCAGAATACTTTATGTAGTTTTACAAATTTTGTGTGCTTTGTGTCCGGACGGATCCGGATCACCATCTTACTCGTATCTATTAACGTACTGCCAAGCAGCAGTGTTCGCATTATTGTGTTCCAGCGTAGAGATAAGACAGCAGGTGAAATTACTAGCAAAGAGGCATTCTATCTTAGTCCTCAGGGTTGGCAACGCATTGGCAGTGTTGGATTTCAGTCTGGATTGTAATCTTGAGAACGTAAACGTCAAGGGGTGCCTTCACTACCTCTTAAAAAATATTATGTTTGCTTTTGTATAATATTGTCAAAGTTGTGACAACTCTTATTTACTTGACAAAAATGGCGGCCGATTTAAGAACAAAACGATATCATGTCAAAAGGAATATGGTTTTATCGAATAGAGCCCCTGACGATCATATAAAAAAATAATTATGATCATGATTCAAATGAGGGTGATAACTGATAACGATAATCCTGATGATAAACACGTTTATTGTTCCACAGTGGGCTGTGAGGTGAGCTCGGACGTGTCTCTACTAGATTACCTGCGCGTGGGCAGCGAGCTGCGCGGTACCAAGTACATGTGCCGCGAGGGAGGCTGCGGCGCATGCGTGGTAGCCACCCAGCGCCCCGGTCAGCCTCTGCAAGCTGTGAACTCGGTCAGTGATTCTTGAATGCTGGCAGTTTTAATAAATATAAGAAAATTGGGGGTACAACGATGCAAATATAGGTACTACACTTTCTGTCAACCTACCCGGAGACTTCAATGTAGACAACATTTTCATGGTGACAATTCTAAGAATCGGGATCAGTAGAGATGGTAGTGTGTTCATCAGTATGCATGAATCTTTGAATGTGATTTCTGAATATTTACGACAGATTACAATAATCATAGAATGGTGACGTAATAGTTGAAATCAAGTTTTCTTAGGTCAACGCTCTGTTTTCTATTAATAAAATTCTTAGTCTGGAGATATGAAAGTCTCATAAAAATTCTATATAAACCATTTTATTGCTTTACTTTTCTTTATTCTGATATTTATTAACAGATCATTTCAATGTTTGCAGTGCCTGGTGTCAGTGACGTCATGCCAGGACTGGGAGATCACGACGGTCGAAGGGATCGGCAGCCGGCTGGAGGGCTACCACCCGCTGCAGACGACGCTCGCTAAGTATAACGGGACACAGTGCGGCTACTGCTCGCCCGGGTGGATCATGGCTATGTACAGGTATACATACATATATTATAATGACAACATCGGGTGTCAATGATTTCATCGAAACACCTTTGTGTATCATTTCTTGTAATTTCATTTCGTCTAACGCTATTTACCACTGAAACCGTAATGTTTTCAGGGTATCTTAAACACCTAACCTAACCTAACATACGTAAATAATGTTTAAGATACCCTGAAAAAAATATGGTTTCATCAGTAGCGTTCAATGACATGACATTCAAAGAAGTGATAAGTTACCGACAACATCATAAGTACAAAAGTGATTATAAATCCACTGCTGACTTTGACGATATTTATTTGTTACTTGCATCAAAATCTAATTTAAATAAATTGGACTTGCTTGCAGCCTTTTACAGAGTAATAAAAAGAACATGACAATGCTTGAAATAGAGAAATCATTTGCGAGCAACATCTGCAGATGTACGGGTTATCGGCCAATTTTAGAAGCGTTCAAGCAGTTTGCAAGTGATGCTCCAAAGCCCAATAATATTTTAGATATAGAAGACTTGAAACTTTGTAGTAAAACTGGAAAACACTGCGATAAGAATAACTGTGATGCCAGAGATTGGTGTTTTGTGTCAGCAGAAGAATTAGCTGAACCGAAAACTATTGAAATTGATCTGCGAGACGGGCGGAAGTGGTACAAAGCATTTGATATCAAAGATATATTTCGTATATTACACACCGAGGGTGATAAAGATTATATGTTAGTTGCTGGGAATACAGCTAAAGGTAATCTTCATGGATTTCAGCTAACATTTTGAAACGCCTTGACGCGGACTAATCCGCCTTTTTGACGCAGCACGACGCAAATTATGTATAATACTTAAAATTTCCTTTATTTTCAGGGGCTTATCCGATAGACGAATACCCTCATATTCTGATCGATATTAGCAGTGTTTCTCAACTCAAAGGCTTCTATTTGGATCAGAATCTAATTCTTGGGGCTGGTTCAACTCTTAGCGAGACTATTGATATTTTTAGAAAGGTGATGTCGAGTGAATACTATTTCCAGTATTTGGAGAAGCTTGTTCAACATTTGACGTTAGTTGCTCATATTCCAGTAAGAAATGTAAGGATAACAATAATATAGATTTATCAATTCATTGTAAGGATAAATTTTAGAACAATTATCACTATTATTTCTAGGTGGGAACTATTGCAGGCAATCTGATGATCAAACATCAGCATAACGAATTTCAATCTGACGTTTTTGTTTTGCTCGAAACTGTTGGTGCAATAATTACTATTGGTATGTTTTTTTTTACGACAGACCTTCCTAATAATTACTTCAAATAATTATTAATAAAAAACAAATGTTTCAGTGGATTCTTCTCGCACAGTAAGAGTTAACCTTGAAACGTTCTTGAAGACAAACATGAGAGGTAAAGTAATATTGGAAGTTTTGTTGCCGCCTCTGTGTAATGAAAACCACATTTTCACTTACAAGGTAAAATAAAATTATATTTAAGTATCATGATATTTTAATACAACATTATTTAATTAATAATGTGTTTGCAAAGGTGTAAAAACGTTACATAATCAAATACAATCTTTTGACTGTAAATAGCTTTTTTTTTCAGATTATGCCTCGATCTCAAAACGCTCACGCAATTGTTAACGCTGGTTTCCTTTATAAACTTTCAAATGATAATACTGTTCGAGAAGCAAAAGTAGTGTACGGAGGCCTATCACCCACTTTTGTCCATGCTGTGGCAACTGAGAGGTTTTTAGCCGGAAAAAAGTTATTCAGAAATGAAACATTACAATTTGCTTTAAGTATTCTAGAGGCGGAAGTAGTTGTAACAGAACATCCTCCAGAACCTTCGGTGCAATATAGAAGAGCCCTTGCCGTGGCATTATTTTTTAAAGTAAGCATTTTAGATATATTACAATTACTACAATTACATAATACACATACTGTTTAACTTTAACCTAATAGTCACATTTACTTACTGCTAAAATTATTTTTTTTAATATCATTGTCCACTGGCGCCATGCTAAAAATAGGCCTCTGCAGACGATATGATATGAGGTTTTTTTAAGGTTCCGTACCCAAAGGGTAAAAATGGGGCCCTATTACTAAGACTCCGCTGTCTGTCTGTCACCAGGCTGTATCTCAGGAACCGTGATAACTAGACAATTGAGTTTTTCATAGATGATGTATTTCTGCTGCCGCTAAAACAACAAATACTACATACATACATACATAATGTCACGCCTTTATTCCCAGAGTGGGGTAGGCAGAGCAACAGAATACCAACAACTCTAAACTTGTTGATAATTCTGTAACCACAGTTTGCATTCAGGCTAAGATGTTTACTAGAGTATTAGTGACAGGTTGCAAGCCCATCGCCTAACAGTACTAGTACTACAAGCCTTTATTCCCTTAGTCGCCTCACACGACATCCACGGGAAGACATGGAGTGGCACTATTCTAACCCGGCAACCACACGGGGACCAAATACTAGAAACGGAATAAAATATAAATATTTATTTTATTCTCTTTTTAGTATTACAGAGGGGCTCCCATACAACCAATGTGTTTTTTTTGCTGTATTTTGCTCGATCTTAATACAGACACCGTGGTTACAGGCAGACACCGGGGCAGGTGAAACTAAAAAAATGATAGACGTTATAGCATCTTATTTTATCAAAGATTGGCCATTATCTCTATGATTTTGGGAGGTTTCTTTTGATTCATTACCTTATTATCTTCAGAGCCTGCTCTCCCTTTGCCCTGAGAACATATTGCGCCCTCGCTACCGTTCAGGTGGCACTGTCCTAAGCCAAATACGACCCGTCTCTGAAGGACGGCAGCTGTTCGATACTAATCCATCTCTGTGGCCGCTTAATCAACCCGTGCAGAAGGTAGAAGCACTGGTAAGATTTTTCTTTACTTATTATAAACTACAATTATTTGATATTTAAGTAAATATGTGACTTTGATGTTATTATTACAGATTCAATGTGCTGGAGAAGCTTTGTATACGGAGGACCTGCCGTCTTTTCCTCGAGAAGTTTTTGGTGCTTTTGTTCTGACTACGGTTCCGTTAGGTGACATAATCTCGATTGATGCTAGCACAGCTCTCGTTAGTACCAAGTAAATGCAATAATTCATAAATATGTGAATAATAATCTTAACGACCATCATTTTTTAATTATAAATTACAGAAACAACCAGGTGCTATAGCATTTTACTCAGCAAAAGACATACCAGGAGTAAACTCTTTTGTGCCTGGTGACTTGCCATTTAATACAACTACTGAAGAATTGTTTTGCAACGGAAAAGTAAAATATTACAGTCAAGTAATTGGGGTCATTGTAGCAGAAACAAGACATATAGCTGAAACTGCTTCAAAACTTGTTAAAGTCAAATATGACAATTTAAAGTCTCCTGTAATTGACATCAAGGTAGCTAAGACGATTAAAGATAGAACTAGCTTGTTAGACACTTTTGATGCTACAGATAAAGGTACAGATGTGTTTAAAGTTATTAACGGCGGTGACACGGTTTACGGGCAGTATCATATGTGTATGGAGACGCTGGTGTGCGTATCACGTCCCACTGAAGAGGGCATGAAGCTGTACGCTGCGACTCAATGGATGAATGGAGTGCAAGTTGCTGTATCTCGTGCCCTGAAGATACCAGAAAACAAGTAAGTATTTTAAAAAAGGTAAAAATAAACTAAAACATCTTTTGACCGTCGACGTTTTTTTCTAGGGTTGACGTCCACGTGAGACGCCTCGGAGGTGCGTTTGGATTGAAGATAACTCGAGCGTCACAAGTAGCAGTTGCTTGCGCCTTGGTGACTTCCATGCTTAATCGGCCGTGCAGGATTCTTCTGCCATTAACCACCAACACTAAAGCTATTGGGAAGAAATTGCCTTGTTCCACTAACTATGAGGTAGGTATCTTAAATGCCAATGTTTACGGATTCGGTTATTAAAGGTTGTTATTTAAAACCACCACGCGTAAGTCTCTTTGCATTTGCTCTAATGACAATTATAAATTATAGGTTGCTGTTGATAAATCTGGAAAGATTCAATACATGAACGACTTTCTGTATAGTGATAGTGGCTATATTGTTAATGAAGTGTTGATCTCGACGGGCAATGACACCTTCAATAACTGCTATGATAAATCCAGATGGAACTACAAAGTGTACAACGTGACTACTGACACAGCTAGCAACTCGTGGTTTCGAGCACCAGGTAATAAAACCCGTGTTTCAATCTTTTAGATACTACACGCGTAGGTACTATTATCATACCAACACCTGAATACTTCTAAGTAACTTTATTATTATTATTATTTTCCAAAAATATTTCATCATGATTATGTTTTACAGGCACATTTGAAACTATTGCAATGGCTGAAAATAAAATGGAACGCATAGCGACTGAACTGTCTTTAGACCCATTAGAAGTAAGACTTACTAACTTATCTAGTGATTACAAGGATCTTAGAGATATGGTAGACACAGTTAAAGCGAATGCTAACTACACAGAAAGAAGAACTGCAGTTAATAAGTTTAATATTGAAAACAGGTGGAAGAAACGTGGTTTGAGATTTTCTTTATTACGCTGGCAGCCTACTGGAGGACAATATCTTGACGTTAACATGTCAGTGTATCTTGACGATGGAACCGTTGCCATAACACACGGCGGGATTGAAATGGGGCAAGGAGTGAATACCAAAGCTGTTCAAATTTGCGCTTATCTTCTAAAAATACCAATTGAAAAAGTACAAATCAAAGCAAATACAACAATCAATGCGCCTAATGGATTCATATCTGGAGGCAGTCATACGTCCATTAATATTACTATAGGCATACAACGATGCTGTGAACAACTATTGGAAAAATTGGAACCAGTTCGAAGTAAATTAAATAATCCTACATGGGAAGAGCTCGTAAGACAAGCCTTCAATGATGAAATAGATTTGCAGACACATGGTTTCATTAATTCGAATGATGCTCAAAGTTTCCCTGTGTTTGGAGTGACATTAGTTGAAGTAGAAGTGGATATTCTGACTGGGGAATCACAGCTACTAAGAGTAGATTTGCTGGAAGATGTGGGACTGAGTGTCAGTCCGGAAATTGATATTGGTCAGGTAAATATAGAAAACAAGTAGACCTTTTCCTGTGAATTCTCCATAATCTACTCTGTAAAGGTTCTAATGTGGGTAACGATCAAGACAACTAAACTCAATTGAGACTGGTTTTGACATAGTTGATATGTTTGTCGTTGCATCCGGAACAGCGGGCCAGACTTTATTAATTATTCGTCATGCTGGTAGATACTTTGAACACAATCGTTACTTTGTTTATGATACCTAGTGGATAGGGTATTTTTTTAGCATTCGTTTCTGTTACACATGTTTGTCCCTATTGCAATCGTATTGTTTATGACACTGCCGTTTTTAATTGCAATTTAATGAGACCAATTATAACGTTAATAATACAATACGAAGGGAGATAAATGGCAATGTGAGAAGCCCAGACTTACTGAACACACACGACATCATATCTTGTCAAATAAGAAATAAATATCAATAAATTCAAATAAATCCACGGGCCAGTGTCACACAAATTAACCTAGTCCCAAATTAAGCTCTAGGCTTGAACTATGGGTATTAGACAACGATAAACACTTACCTATATAGAAAACACCCAAGACTCAGGAGCACTTACTCGTCGGGTCAAATCCCGGTAAGGGCCGGATATTTGTGTGATGAGCAGACAAATATCCGGCCCTTACCGTGATTTGACCCGAGACCGCTGGCTTCGTAGCCTGGGTCACTACAAACTAGGCCAACGTGTCGTCGAAAAAGTCCGATTAATATTGCTCTTTTACTTAGTATTAGTACTCGTTACATCCATAAGTTTACAGAGAAAACAAGATGAATACGAACATAGTACGATGTCATATCGTCGTTTACTCAATATTCATTAATCTGCTAGGTGGAAGGAGCTTTCATAATGGGGCTTGGCGGCTGGATGACCGAGAAACTGTTCTACGCCAAGAATGGGGAGCTGCTGACGGACCGGACCTGGAACTACTACGTGCCCCTGGCCAGGGACATCCCTCAAGACTTCAGGGTCTACTTCAGGAAGAACTCTTACTCCGCGAAACGAATTTTTGGAGCAAAATGTAAGTCAAACGTTTCTTTTCTAGGCTATACAATTAATTCAGTTAAAGTAAATTGACCATTCTAACCTACAATGCCCAGGCTTGGTCATTCACCAAGCTCAAAAGTCCCGACTCAAAATTTGCCAGCGAGCGATGGAGCGCAGCATACTAGGTGTTCGCATAGCGAACATCATCAGAAACACGAGATGTGGGTGTCAAGACCTTTAAGCTCAAGTGGGACTGGGCTGGACACGTCTGTCGTAAGCATCAGAAACGGTGGATCAGAATTGTTACCAAATGGACCCCACAGGATGGCCACCAGAGCCAGACCAGACCAGAGAGGCAGACCCAAACGGAGGTGGCGTAATGATTTGGACGTATTTCAAAGTGACTGGCGGGAGCACGCAATCAGTAGGAAAGATTGGCGGAAAAGAGGGGAGGCCTTTGCCCTGCAGTGGCACAATAAAAAGCTAATATAAAAAAGTAAACTAAGTCACATAATGAAACTACACCGACTAAACAAAAACGATTTTCAAGTAGAATTTCATTTCGTAACAAGCCTTTACGTGATAAATCAACCAGTAATATACTTACATAAGTCTAAAATATTTGTATCTGTCTTCAATGGAGGTACAGGATTCTAAACAATTCTAAATATGTATTGAAATAGAATCTTGTCAGGCTTTGTTAAAACCTTTTTTGTGAGCTGAAGGAATTAAAAAAATACTTAACGTTGTAACATGTTTTTTTTTATATCTGTTATGTTGTCTTATGGAGCGCCATGGTCGTTTTCATAATAAAGGTATTTAAATAAAAAAAAAGTTGCCAAGCCTGAGGATTGATGGAACGCCTCCGTCCTAGTAATTACTTTTCCTTCATTTAAAAAATCCGTACAATTAAAAACAGGTAACGCACTTAAGTTATTAAAACCTAACCACATATATCTCTAAGTAAGCAAATGATTCCGTCGTTTCAATATCGTCGTCGTCGTTGACGATACGCTAGCCTAGTTGGGAGTGATCCTGTCTTCGAAGCTAGGGGTCCTGGGTTCAAATCCCGGTAAGGGCAGATATTTATGTGATGAGCGCGAGTATTTGTTCCTGAGTCTTGGATGTTTTCCATGTATTTAAGTATATATTTCTCTATATAAGTAAGTTTATCGTTGTCTAGTACCCATAGAACAAGCCTAGAGCTTAGTTTGGGACTAGGTCAATTTGTGTGACATTGTCCTGTGAAATTTATTATTATTTATTTATTATTTGACATTTCACCGCGACTTTATTTTTGTTATATAACTTACTAATAAAAAACTTTTATGGGGACTTTAATTTTTAACCTTTTTTTTTCTTTTATTTGTTGTTATAACGGCAATAGAAATACACGCTCTGGTTAATTTTAACTGTGTACCCTGGTTTTACGGTTCATGAGACCCGCTGACATACAGACCGAAGGACGGACAGCGGATGCTTAGAAATCGAGTCCCGGGTGGCACTCTTTGGGTACAAAAGCCTAAAAACACTAATGTGATATACTCGAACGCGAACATGGTATGATAGTCTGTCAAATCCTGTCAAGTCATGATCTATATGGCAAAAATTATAAACACTTTGTCCTTTGGACTGCATGGAATGTGGCAGGTTTTAGCAGTTCATAAAACGGCTCGAGGCTGTGCATCGATGATGATGATCATTTAAACAAATCACTTATTATAGGCCCCGTGTGGTTACCGGGTTAGAATAGTGCCACTCCATGTCTTCCCGTGGATGTTGTAAGGGGCGACTAAGGGAATTGGGGCTTGTAGTACTGCTAGGCGATGGGCTTGCAACCTGTCACTAATACACTAGTAAACATCTTAGCCTGTTTGTGCAAAATGTGGTTACAGAATTATCAACAAGTTTTTTAGAGTTGTTGGTGATTCTGTAGCTCTGCCTACCCCACTCTGGGAATGAAGGCGTGACTTTATGTATGTATGTATGTACTTATTATCAGAGAATAATACCATCCTTGTTTTTTCCAGCGATCGGCGAGCCTCCTATTTGCATGGCGGTAGCGGTCACCTTTGCCTTGAGAGAAGCCATCACCGCCGCGCGCTTGGACGCCGGAATACCAACCAACCAGTGGTTCCAGATAGGTCAGCATAGCTCTGGCTAGTCTAAGGGCTGTAATTTGTCCTGCTAAGACAAATGGCAGTATCTCAGACAAAACTCCTGTAGCTAATGCAACCCTATTACTAAAGGGATAGGATTGAATCTTCTTTAGCTATTGAATTGCAGATACTGCCTATTGGTTTATAAGGGCAGTATTAATATACTCAATTTAATAATTTTTTTTGGGAAAATAATGTCTCCATCAGTGTTTTGACGATTCTACCAATGTCGAAGATGGATAGTGCCACTGCCATTTGACATTTAGTAATGTTCGGTGCGTTTTCGGTGTTTGGTAGGATTCCATACCGGCAAGATCTCGTTATTTACAAACTTATCTAATATAAAATGCCCGTCACAAGATAATATGTCAAAGTAAACGTCAAAGCATAAGACTAAGTCTCCGTAGTGGTTTTTTATGATATGAAGCATTTTGAGACGAGCTCTTCTCTCAAGAACAGTTTTTGAATACGGCCCTCTGGCTACAGTGTTGGTGAAACCGTTCAAGATATCCTGTTGTTGAGTGGAGACGGGGGTACGCCCTCAGTCTAGGTGAAGTTACAATCTTCGCAAGGTGGGAAACAAGAGCTGGATGAAAATGGCCGCAAATCGCGTTTGTCCACGCAGGAGACTAGTATGGGCTGATCGTTCTCCGCATGTAAAAAAATAGCTGAAATCATTTTATCTCTAATCAATATCAATGTTCCGTCCCATGCTTTAAAGAGAAAGGAAGATATTGAATGTATTATCTCAGTATTGAAAAGAGTCTGTCTGTTTGTAATATCCAAAGACGTGACCAGAGAAACCAATTTGAATGGGGTTCACACACAGCTAGTTTAAATAATAATAAATCACAGGACAATGTCACACAAATTAACCTAGGCCCAAACTAAGCTCTAGGCTTGTAGTATGACAACGATAAACTTTGCATACATACGGAAATATATACTTAAATACATAGAAAACATCCAAGACTCAGGAACAAATACTCGTGCTAATCACATTTTTTTTTGCCCTTACCGGGATTTGGACCCAGGACTCCTAGCTTCGAAGGCAGGGTCACTACCAACTAGGCTAGCGTGTCGTCAAAGCTAGTAAACTTTTGCTAAGTTAAAGAAAATCGGATGAATCAATGAAGAGATATTATTTTTGATTTGATTTTATGTGCTGGTATTGGAGCTTGAAGGTTTAAAAAATAAGAAATTAATTTTGTGGTTTATTTTCAGATGGAACTTTTACCCCAGAAGTTATTCAGCTAGCTACTGCTACAAATTCCAGGGAATTCAAATTTTACTAGTATCACTTATCAAAGCGATAGGACAAGATAAATAAACGCAAGTTGTAAATATACGCATCAGGTGAACAGCTATTATATAAACAGCTGATAATTATTGCGTATTGTGTAGGTAATTAATATTTATCAACGTGTTTTGTGATTATTTACGTTGATTTTGTATTGTTTTTTTGAGACGCTCTCTCGTCTCTTTGTTTTTTTAAGAAGTCTTAGTTATATTACGTGTACCAGTGCAGGGCCTCTATTCAGGTGCGTTAAAACGATATCGTGTTTGACACGTTTAAGAATCGTTTATGTCACAGTCGTCATAATTGTAAATGACATAAGAGTTATCAAAACGTAGACAATACGGAAACAGGTCAAACACGATATCGTTTTAACGCACCTGAATAGAGGCCCTGCACGCGTATTTTTTTATAGCTATAGTCATTGTCATAATGATTTATTGCATTATTTTTTATCATATTACAATGGTGTTACAATTATTACGCAATGTCAAAAAATTCATGCAACGTGTAAAAAATATTATTTGTTAGAAATTCCTTTCATACATACATACATACATATTATCACGCCTTCATTCCCAGAGTGGGGTAGCCAGAGCTGCAGAAATACCAACAACTACAACAAGAGTTGTTGGCAATTCTGCAACCACATTTTGCACAAAAAGGCCAAGATGTTTACCAGTGAAATAGTGACAGGTTGCAAGCCCATCGCCTAACAGTACTAGAAGCCCTCATTCCCTTAGTCGCCTCTTACGACATCCACGGGAAGACATGGAGTGGTACTATTCTAACCCGGCAACCACACGGGCGAATTTTTTTAATTCCTTTCAATGTTCATAAAATATTTTTTCTTTATCCATTATCCTAATGGTCGGTGTATTTTGTTGTACATTTATATCGCCATGTGATGAGTATATTAAAGTGCCCGTACGCCCTACTTACCGAATGAACATCTTTTTTTTAAATCCGTCCTATTACTATTAGGCCTTTGCCCTGCAGAGGGACACAATAACAGGCTAGTAAAAAAAAGTAACTTTGTCTGTTTGTTACGCTTTCTAAGGCTAAACTGCTGAACCGATTTCGATGAAATTTGATATAGAGATAGATTCAAACCCGACAAAGGACAAAAGGTACTTATAACCGCGTCACTAGCACAGCTACATACCGGGTGGAACAAAACGAGAGACTGAGCTGAAAGTATAGTGTTATCTAAGCGATCTACAATCGATTTATTACAATTGTAAAACTGGACTTAAAAGTAAAACAAAATGATTAAAATTAATCAATTGAATATCAGTGACAACCCTACTACTACTAGATCAAAGTTATTAACATTTTAAATTGACACAGTCATGTCATCAACTTCAACGGGATGCTCAAAAGTACCACCGTGTCGTATTTATGCATGCTGCCGTTCGTCATTCATTAAGTTTGTTTAGTAATGAAGTCGGTTGAAAAAGGTCTAAGATAGATAATGTCATCGAATCTACTTGCTAGGGTTGCTAATGTGCAGATTTTGCACTAATGTTTAACAAGCTGTGTCTCTAAAACGGTTAGAAATATTAATATAGTTAATTGGTGAAAAATAAAGTAGGTACAAGACCTAAAGAATTCCCCGTTTTTATTAAAGTCCCTCGTTTTGTTCCACCCTGTATATAATTAAAATTTATGTTAAAATAAACAAACCACTTTAACATTAACCGATAAAAACATTTAAATAACCTTTCAACACTAATAAATCGGTTACTTAACGAAATTCAGCGCATCGATTTTTCATGACAGCGCCATCTAGTTTCCGGCACCATAAGCGGCACATTTGTTGCCACCGACGGCCGCGAGATAATGCTGTTATTGAATGCGCCGGCGGCTGGACGTGCGTTACGAGGAGCGGAGATTACACTCAATTTGTCCGGCTTTGGGGGATCGGGGGTGCGGGCCGAGGGAGCGGCGGGAGCGGAAGTAAATGACGCAAAGTGATTTGGGTAAGGACCAAAAAGTTGGCCACGCTAACTCACTTAATTAAACAAAAATTAGCCATACATTTGTAGGGATAATTTTCGTGTCACAACGGAACTTTATTCACTTTTGTTGTTTGTATGGTTAACTACGCTTAACTGTGGTCCAACTATTTAGTCCTTACCCATTTTCGTCTTAATATTTTTACTTAAGTGGTTTTTAGGGTTCCGTAGTCAAACTAGGAACCCTTATAGTTTCGCCATGTCTGTCCGCCCGTCCGCAGCCCAGCTCCTAAACTCTTTGTACTAGAAAACTGTAATTTGGCATGAATATACATATTATTCACGCCAACAAAGTGGTGAAACAAAATATATATATTTTTTGTACCTACTTCCCCTACACGTAGTATGGGGGATGTTTTTTTTCTCGTCTACCCCTTAGTGTAGGGTGTCGTTGGATAGGTCTTTCAAAAATATTTCAATTTTTCGATTAAGGCATCCGTTTATGAAATATTAAGCTTTAAAGCGCTAATTTTTGTAAGAGTCTAGTGTACCTACTAAAAATCTGAAAAAATCTTAACGAAAGCGCATATAACGAATTTTGAAAAGAAAACTATCACGACTAAGTAGCCATCATTAGTTCTTGAGATATAGGCGATTAAAGTGTTTATAAATACCTACTAAAATTATCTAAGACGGCACCATTTGACTTTAAATAGAAAATTAGTTATTATTTGTTGATTTTTATATTTGTAGTACTAAACGCCTTCAGAACCCTACACTGAGCATGGTCCGACATGCTCTTGCGCCGTTTTTTGGAAATAATGTTAGAAACTAACCAGCAAACAACATTAATGGACACAACCAATTTTTAACGGATACAAATTGATTGACGCAAACAGTATGTTGCAAATAAAAACAAACGCAACATTTTTAAACTCACAATCTAGTTACCATTTCTTCATTACCACATATGCAACTTCAAGTCAAAATATGATATAATTAAGTTTCAGTTAAATAAGTTATTCAACTTGAGACTTCACAAATGACATTTGTTTTTAGAATAATGTTTTGGTTAATGTTAAACCCCGTGTAGTTGCCGGGTTAGAATAGTGCCACTCCATGTCTTCCCGTGGATGTCGTAAGAGACGACTAAGGGAATAAGGGCTTGTAGTACTGTTAGGCGATGGGCTTGCATCCTGTCACTAATACACTAGTAAACTTCTTAGCCTGTTAGTGCAAAATGTGGTTACAGAAATACCAGTAAGTCTTTAGAGTTGTTGGTATTTCTGTAGCTCTGCCTACCCCACTCTGGGAATGAAGGCGTGATGTTATGTATGTATGTATGTTTTGTGTTGTGCTAAAATGCGTCAACATGAGTTAGATTATCCGCTTGAACTTGGGCCGCAGGGCTCAAGTTCCGGTGAAGAAATGACAGAATCTTACACATTTTCTTGCGCCTATTTTCGAAGGTCGGCCTTAAAAATACCTTTTTATTTTTCTGCCTTCGAGCAGTCATAAAAAGAAAAGAAGATACTTTATCTGTACATAAATAAAAACAACAGAATCTGTATAGGATTTTTATTTTTAAGGCAACAATTTAATAACGCCAAACTTAAAATGTCTACTTACTCTTCAAAATCTTTTACCATTTCATCTAATTATTATGAGCTACGAATTCAGAGTATCTTTAACTTTTCTTTTTTTTCTTCGCGAGAGATCTCTATTTCCGTTGGATGCGTTGCATTGTTTCTTAGCATTCTCCCCCCTTAATTGCTTATAGGCTCCTAAACCTGTTTTTAAATTACCAAGACGTGCGTAATACTGTCTACTATTATGTATTAAATCTGTCCCGTTCTTGCGTTTCTTCTTCATCTTCAGCAGCTTCAACTTACACGTCGGACATAATGCTTCAGCGTACCTTTTCTCGATCCCTTCATGAATTGTTGGTTTTCTTTTCAGATATGTCTTTGACTTTTTTTCTATTTTGAAGTTTGGCTCAAAGGGTATTGCTAAAGAGTCGTTTGAACAGTTCTGTTTCAGGTTCATGTTAGACCTAGTTCCTAGATGAAACAAGTGTTTGGCTTCTTTTTCTCTTTCTGGGTCAGATCTATTACGGGAAAAAAACGGGAACATTTTTGACAGAACGCTGAAATAACGAAACATCATAATTTATACTATATTATTATGGAAAAATATTTACAGAATTGCGCACATCACACAAATATTTGCTCTGACTGGGAATCGAAACCGGGACCGCAAAGCTTCGTAGGCAGGGTCAGGGCAACTGCGTCGTCAAATATTTCAGCTTTGTAGAGAGACTGCACCACCACCAAAGACTAAACAAAGGCGTCGTCATTCGATCACAGACTATCAATTTGTGTTAAGCTATCATAGATTTCTTGAGAGAATTTAGACAATCAAGCGGCCTGACTCGGGACTGGTGTGCAGGTAAACTGTTAGTCCGTGGCGCCCTTAACGAGTCCTAAATCAGTCTAACTTACAACCTTTACTGAGATCGATTAAAATAAACTATAACATTGCATTACTGTTTTCAAATTGCATTTATAATGTACCAATTTTCAACCCATTCCAATAATGGGAAAAGGCAAATTGATTCTAGATTATGCCTCAAATGGTCTCCACTCCGCTTTTTATGCCACGGTTTATTGTTTAGACACACCGACGCTGAGTTTCAATGAAACCTGAAGAGGTAAATAGCGCAGCGAAATAAATAAAACTATTCAAAATTAAAACTAGTATACCAAATCAAGTCAATCCGACAATTTAAAGTAGGTTAAAACTGACTTGTAACATTTTATCACATTGTGACCCGTAGTTTGTTAGTTACAAGGGAAGTTTATATAAAGCGCGTAACAGCTAGGGAATGCAAATAACCGGTTAGAACCGGTTATTAACCGTCTTTTACATACTAAATTCGGTAATTAACAAGTTATTTGCATTCCCTAGTAACAGCTCACCATTTCTTCTTGGTACTCTTTACTAGATTCTGGTCGATCAGTTGCTTGTGCTGGTAGCTGTGTAGATTTTCCTCCTTTTCGTGTGAGTGCTGGTGGCGGCGGGAGACGCGGGTGGGGTCTTGTCTGCATTTTTGTGGCTGTCTAAAATATTGCGTAAGTGAAAAGTAAAAACCGGGCAGGAGTATGTCGGACCATGCTCAGTGTAGGGTTCCGAAGCCGTTATGTACATACTATTTACAAACATAAAAATCAACAAGTAATAAATAATTTTCTATTTAAAGTCAATTGGTGCCGTCTTAGATGATTTTAGTAGGTATAAAAACTTTAATCGCCTATGATCTCTACTAAGCCGTAATAGTTTTCCTGTAAATTTCGTTATATGCTAAGATTTTTTTTCAGATTTTTACTATTTGTAGTTTTACGGATTACTTAATCAACAAAACTGTTGTTACAAACCCATAATATTTTTGAAATAACTATCCAATGAGACCCTACACTATAGGGAAGACGAGAAAAATAATACATCCCTACGTTACGTGTAGGGAGGTAAGTACACTAAAAATTTTTTTTTTTATTTTGTCGTACGTGGTTCGGTCTGTTCATTCAATTAGAGACCTAAACCAATGAAGTATAGTTGTCTTCCTCGAAGATTAATTTTAGGAAGCATTTACCAACTTATACCAGAGGTGAAACTTGAAAAATGTACTTTAACCAAACCATAAAAAAAAAACCACCCGAAACGCATAATTATGATGGATTCCATACCATGCCGAAAAAATACATATGGAGACCCACTGTATCTACATACATAACATCTATCTATCTATCTAACTCGGCAACCACACTATAGCTGCTATAGCGGCTAATAACAATAAAAAAATTCAAATGTCTAGCTATTACTGTTAAAAAGATACATCCCATTGACAGACAGATGGACGGAGGGACTGACAGTGGAGGCTTAGTAAGAGGATCCCGTTGATATCATATAAATACAGAATCCTAAAAAACGTCACTTTGTATATCTTCATGCGTTCCTGGTATGCAATACCATACAATACAAATACTCGTTATCGTGCTATGTAGTGGTGGTAGGACTCTGTGCAGGATCCGTCCGGATCGCTACCACCATCTTATCCACTAACCACCCGCCAAGGAACAGTGTTCGCATTGTTGTGTTCCGGTGTGGGGATAAGACAACCGGTGAAATTACTAGCATAGAGGCATTCCATCGTAGTCCTCAGGGTTGGCAACGCATTTGAGGTCTTAGGATTATAGTCTTGAGAATTCAAATGTCTATGGGTCTCAGATTCCACTTACCATCAGGTGGCCTGAGTGCTCGTGTGCCTTCTCCTTAACATAAAAAAAAGAAAAAAAAAACTGTTACTTGTTGTAGCTACATGCTGCAGTATTCATTCTGAGCTGGTTATCATTTTAGTGTCTTTGGATAAAAATAGTTGTACAAGTTGTTTGCACTTTGTTTTGTAATTATTGTAGGCACTAAATAAACGATTTTCTTCTTCTAATGCTTCTTATGGTACATAAAAGTACGTAAAGTCGTCTATCCTATCCTATCTTATCCTATCAGACCACATAACCCAATGCTGGTAAGTAATAAGACTCTCTCTTCCACCAATCTATCCGGTCCTACACTTTCCTCATCCAGTTCCAATATAACTAAACCATAATTATTAGACCACCAAATTGTCTACTGCAAGCTATGATAAAAACAATCCCCATCCCAAAATCTTTGATATTGCGGGCGAATGCGTTGTTTTACCTTCTTTTGACGTCATATTCGAAATATTTTGCGGTATCAAAGTCATCAGGCCCTTGAATAAAGCTAGCCACATCTATCTGAGCCAGAGGCCTCTCCTCCAAGACATTCGTTAGTCGTTTCCTGTGCCTAATCTCAGCGTCTTCTTTATTATGCTGCCTGACCCCTCGCCGCCCGTACCTTCGGTTTGGATGGTTGTCAATATAATTATAGCAAAAAACTAACTCGAAACTAATTATCAAACATAGTAAATAAATATATCGTAACATATTTGTGAAACATGACCGTTTGTCAGTGAGTGACGTTTGGTTTTTAAATGCCAGCGAATTGGCAGGGGTTGCACGAGGTTTTGATATGTCAGTATCGTCTATTAAAAAGGATGGTGTTGCGTGGTCTTGGTTGTGGCTCTGCCTTCTGCAAGAGTTACAAAATCCCTGTAAAAACATAGGTAAATATGAATGCGTAGTTCAGCTAAGTTTTTTTGGGTAATCATTGGATTCAAACAGTTTACCGCTTGGCTGAACTCACTGCCCTGCAGTAATGAAAGAACTAATATATTTTCGTAAGCAAAACTGTTACAAATATATTATTAATTACGTTATTTCACTCAAAATCCAACTTGTAAGTTTTTGATGCCATTTGGAGTAAATGATAGTAATGTATACCTATATATGAGGTATAGATAGATGAGATAACTAAGGACTTTCCTCGAAAAAATTACATGCTTAACAATTCAAGTCGCATTATTAATATCTATGAGTGTCCGATAGATACGAGTATTTGTTCTAAAATGTAGAAATCTTATTTAAATATTAAGCGGGCTTACTGCGAGCCGCATTAGCAGCGGCTGGCTGGCTCGGGCAGCGCAGCAGCTGACGCGATTATACGACTGAAGCGGACGATCCAAGCAACCCTGGGCATCTGGGCGTACAAAATGTACTCTTCGTTTTCATAAGCTTGTAGAAGAAATGAGCTAGTATTTGCTCAGCTTTTAAGAGGCCGTACACGAATTTTTGGTGGTCTTCTTCTTTTTGAGATTATACAGTTAAAATACTGCTTTTCTCTAAGTTTGAATGCACATCATGAAATATCATTTCAGTTCTGATCGAATAAATGAATTACAAATAAATGCGGGACTTTTTTAGATTTGTCGAGTATTATAATGCGAGATTTAGGTTATTTTAAAACATTATATATATTGTTTTTTTTATGTTTTTTCAAGGTAATGGATTGATTTTGAATTGAGCTTTATTACTGTAATTTTATGAACGAGAGTTTCAAGTAGTCGAAATCAAAAACAATGTTCTGCCCATTTTCTATAAAACTTTACCAAGTTAATCATTTTTTTACACTAAAAAAATATATGAAGGTGGTAAAAAGTAATTCATACATTTTTTAGATGACTTTTACAGCAATCAATTATAAGTTTTCATAATTTTTAGACGTCAAAACAATTCGTGAATATGCGATATTCTAAACCTCTTACGGCAAAATTCACAAAACACACCGGTTTCAGGTCAATGACTCAATATAAAATGATAAAAATAGAAAAGTACCTCATACATTCGTTGAAAATTGAAATTATCTTTCGTGTTTTGCATTAAAATTTGTAGAAGTAAAGTATTTCAACAGTAAAAGCACGTCTGTAAAATCAGGTAAATCGGCGAAATCGGCAAAATTTCGTACACGGCCTTTTAAGGAGCACTTAAATATAATATAATGCTATGCTGGATTACACACGCGACTCCGTACACAAAAATAAGTTTCCCGCGTCTGGATTGGGGATTATTTTCCAAAAATCCTGCACCCCAAGGGTCAACATCATTAACTGCAGCTCATGTGCTCTAGTTGGTGGAATAATTTCCATTCTTCAGAATTCGATAAACGAATTCTATGCGGACGCAGTCGCGGGCAACAGATTGTCTGCTAATATTGCATCGCCCCTAATGCCATTCATGCCATAGAATAAACAGTCTGTATGGTTTTTAAATATTACTTTCCTCCTTGACGCCGTGAATATGTTGCTTGGTGCTTGAAATCAAAAAGTAAACAGTTGGGTTGAACTATTATAATAGTACATTTTGATGCAAGTGCGGAAAGTCTGTCATTTTACACGAGTCCCAAGGTGTCTTGGGCCAAGCTGCAAGCGAGGGAAAGACTTGGGACGAGTTAAAATGACAGTTGCGCACGTGTATCAAACAAAAATAAAGAAACAAAAAAAAACAGTAATAAAACTAATATTTAATACACGAGACCAGTTTACTTTTAATTGACACAGACTTAATAAAATGGCAACGGTTGTAACCATTCAGCCAAATAAAAAAATATATAGCATATTAATTTAATTACCTATATTTAGAAATCAAAAAGTATAATTCTCTATTAACCAAAGGTAATACATAAAGGTGGATTCATATTACGCCGTGCTGGGCTGGGCCCGGTTTCGCCATGGTATAATGTGAATACACCTTAATACCCAACTATCCGGTCATTCGTAGTACTAATTCAGATTCAGTCATTTTGATGAGAGTTGTTTTTTTAAGTATTACCTAGATACATTTTATGTGTGTATGTATTTATGCAATTTTAATTATATTACCTATGTAATGCTAAAATGACGTAATCAAAAAGTGGTTGAACATGCAAACTCTTTGGTTGAAAGCTTGGCTTGGAAGTTGAAACAAAATTATAGTTAAAAAAATTGGAAAAGTAAAACGCACTAGTGCGAAATATTCAACGTTCCGCACGATCCGCTACGAAAAATACAACTCTTTTAACAAAATGTTTTAAAATATTTTAAGTTACAATGCTCGCGTCGATGTTAGATTTGAGTTCGACTCTACTTGTATTTATTCAAGTGATCTCACGCAAATACCAATTGTCTCTTCACCAAACAAAGGAAATTGTTGTGCTATTAAAATAATGATCACAACTTTATTCGGACCAAAATTCAATTTTACGTCAAGAAATAATTAAATGTAGTTGTCTATCAAATTATTCTGCGCGACGTGATTGTTTTAACGAAACTGTCAATTCGTTTTATTTCAAAGGTATTTACTTTACATTATTTTTTACCTCCGAATCTGTCTACGCAGTTTATTTATCGATGGCCAAATTAGGGTTTCACGGTATATTTTCACCATTATCACGTATTTTTAACCGACTTCAAAAAAAGAGGAGGTTATACGGTCCATTGTATGTATTTTTTTATGTAAAGGCTTCATCATAAGGATTATTTTTTGCTAATTAACATAGTGTTAGAAATAAAAGGAAAACCATGAATGATGTGAAATTTTGTTCAGAAAAAAATATAAGCTGACATTGCCGTAAGGACATTCAACTGACATTATCATTTTAAAGTACCTATTACTAATGAATCATTACCCACCATTTCCCTATTATAATTTAAATGCATGATAAAATGATAAAGAGATACGTAATCAATAGGTACCTGGTTGTATGCAACTAATCGAGTTTCTGTCCAATCAAGTTTCTGCCGTATCCTGAATCTGCCGAAAGACGCGTAAATGATTTTGTCTACAAACAGAACTTAACTATTCTAAATATCTACCACAACATGATCAAAAAAATCGACAGGGAGCGAAATAATCAAGAGAGTGCGACTTTGTATTCAATAGAATGGGACTCTTTTTGAGCATATTATAAATTAAATTGTTTTTTTTTTAATTAAAAATGTTAAAATTCATGGTGTTCCTTTTATATCTGACACCATGTTATTCAGCAAAAAATAATCCTTATGTGAAGCGTTTCGATTGGTATGATAAAGCTACAGGGTATTTTTTTTTTCTTGTGTATCGGGTTCGATTCCCAGTTCAACCAGGTAATTTAAAAAAAAGCTATGAATGAAGTTTAAATAGTTTTTTAAATTAAATGATGTTTTCTTTCAGTAAAATGTTCCATCTACAATATTCAAGGTAGTTTCCCTCCATGTGGCATAGCTGTGGGACGCCCTGTATAAACCAATTCATTATCACAAATAGATTACGTGGTCGATGCATTTAGAACTAGACCATTATTCTATTAAAACCAAAATTGCATTTGAAAATTTATAATCACTACATAGTATAAAACAAAGTCGCTTTTTCTGTCCCTATATCCCTATGTATGCTTAAATCTTTAAAACTACGCAACGGATTTTGATGCGTTTTTTTTAATAGATAGAGTGATTGAAGAGGAAGGTTTATATGTATAATACTTTAATCCGGAGCGAAGCGAGGGCGGGTCGCTAGTAACATTATAAAGCTGAAGAGTTTGTTTGTTCGTTTGCTTAAACGCCCTAATCTCAGGAACTACTCAATTTGAAAAAATATTTCAGTGTTAGATAGCCCATTTATCGAGAAAGGCTATACTGTGTATCATAATATTATGAAGAGGAAAGATTTGTATGTCTATTACGAATAAACTCAAACTACTGGGCCGATTTCAAAAATTCTTTCACCATTAGAATGCTACATTATCACAGAATAGTATAAGCTATGCTTTATTTTTCTACGCGGACGGAGTCACGGGCAGCAGCTAATGATATCATATTGTTTCTAAATCGGCCGCAATTACAGTCAAGTAAATAGAAGCTATCGCAACGTTGACAATACGATGACATGTCAAATGCAATATGGTCTCAATGAGTAGAATAATGTTTAATTTAAACGATAAATAACCCAGATACGATTGAGGCCATCTTGGACGAAGATTTACAGCTAACAGGTATGATGACGTCCACAAATCACCCGTTTCCCGAGTCGCGGAGGAGTCCCGGCGCCGCGTTGTCACAGGAACCGTACCTGGCCCGTTGAGTTATGCTCCTGTCTGACGCTAGTGATGGGAAAACGGAGTTAACTCGTACATTCGACCTGGGCCTCTATTCAGGTGCGTTAAAACGATATCGTGTTTGACACGTTTAAGAATCGTTTGTGTCACAGTCGCCATTATTGTAAATGACATAAGAGTTATCAAAACGTTGAGAATACGGAAACACGTCAAATACGATATCGTTATTACCGTGTAGAATCCCAGCCCAGGTCGAAAACGATATCGTTATTACCTTGTAGAATCCCAGCCCAAGGCCTCTATTCAAGTGCGTTAAAACGATATCGTGTTTGACACGTTTAAGAATCGTTTATGTCACAGTCGCCATTATTGTAAATGACATAAGAGTTATCAAAACGTTGACAATACGGAAACAGGTCAAAAACGATATCGTTATAACGCAGTTGAATAGAGGTCCAGGGCCTCTATTCAAGTGCGTTAAAACGATATCGTGTTTGATACGTTTAAGAATCGTTTATGTCACAGTCGCCATTATTGTAAATGACATAAGAGTTATCAAAACGTTGACAATACGGAAACAGGTCAAAACGATATCGTTATAACGCAGTTGAATAGAGGTCCAGGGCCTTTATTCAGGTGCGTTAAAACGATATCGTGTTTGACACGTTTAAGAATCGTTTATGTCACAGTCGCCATTATTGTAAATGACATAAGAGTTATCAAAACGTTGACAATACGGAAACAGGTCAAAAACGATATCGTTATAACGCAGTTGAATAGAGGCCCTGGGCCTCTATTCAAGTGCGTTAAAACGATATCGTGTTTGATACGTTTAAGAATCGTTTATGTCACAGTCGCCATTACTGTAAATGACATAAGAGTTATCAAAACGTTGACAATACGGAAACAGGTCAAAAACGATATCGTTATTACCTTGTAGAATTCCAGCCCTTATTAGTAGCTGCACACCTTTGTAACTTGTCGCTTTAACACTTTTGATACATCAGCACTAAAGTGTGCTACTTTAAGCCTGGCCGTACATGTCGAGTCTGGGGCGCAATTTTTGAATATCACTGACGAAATTAAATTAAATAAATAAATAAATATCACGGGACAGTGTCACACAAATTGTTCTAGACCCAAACTAAGCTCTAGGCTTGTGCTATGGGTACTATTTAACGATAAACTTACTTGTATAGAGAATTACATACTTAAATACATAGAAAACATCCAAGACTCGGGAACAAATACTCGTGCTCTGCACAAATATCTGCCCTTACCGGGATTTGAACCCAGGACCGCTTGCTTCGTAGGCAGAGTCACTAACAACTAGGCCAACGTGACGTCTTCTTGATTGAATTTGAATTTATTCTAAGATTAGTAGTTTTTCTTCGGCGAGATTCAAAAATCAGACCACTGCCCGCGTTTTATTAAAGCTAATGTAAACGATTTTCGAAAACTCGACCGTCCGGCAACATACGTCAATCCTAAACGTTTTCGATAATAATAACGTTCGTATAATGCGCCTTGTCTAGCGTCTGTAAAAAAAAAACACTTTTTAATTCGCCGTCGAAGCATTAGACTGTAAGACAGTTTGAATACTCCAAAAGTAAGAAAAAAGAACCAGCTGGGACGGGCGAGCTCGTATGTTTGTATGTCTGTTCGAGGAGTACAGTAGAAGTATTGTTGATCTGATCATCGTACAGTCAAGGAATTTAATTTTCAACCCACTTAAGATTCAATATCGTGTAGCAAATTGTCACCATAAGAGCTACCTATCTATAGTATAGTATTTATATGGCATAAAACCTGTTTTTTATTTTACTTGTAAATTATTCAGTCATCACATCATGTTCACTACTAACAGTGTAAAAGCCATTATTTCATCATTTCTTCGAATTTAATTCTGTCAAACGCTATTTTCTGCTTAAAGCTGCTTTGACGACTCGCTAGCCTGGTTGGGAGTGACACTGCCTTCGAAGCTAGGGGTCCTGGGTTCAAATCCCGGTAAGGGCAGATATTTGTGTGATGAGCACGAGAATTTGTTCCTGAGTCTTGGATGTTTTCTATGTATTTAAGTATATATTTCTCTATACTATAAGTAAGTTTATCGTTGTCAAGTACCCATAGTACAAGCCTAAAGCTTAGTTTGGGACTAGGTCAATTTGTGTGACATTGTCCTGTGATTATTTATTTATTTATTTATTTATTATTTAAGCATGATGTTTTGAACATCTCATCATTCATCTTAAACATGAATTACGTGGGTTAGATTGGTTAGGATTGAACCAAAATTACAATAATGGCGATTGTGACATAAACGATTCTAAAACACGTCAAACACGATATCGTTATAACGCAGTTGAATAGAGGCCCAGGAACCCGTAAAAACCTTTGCCATTTCTGAAATAAAGACCTTAAGGCGTTTTTAAAAAAAATACATCGTTAAGGACGTATCTAGAAAAATATAACTTTTTCCATTTCGTTACGAAAATTAGCCATACATTTAGATACGTTAATTTTCGTGACAAAATGGAAAAAGTTAAATTTTCTTATTTTGTCTTTCACGTTGTACACTTTTTTTGGAAAACGCTCTTACACGACCCACCCTTTTGAATCCGTCAAGCGGTTAACCGCATAGGGATGTTTAAAAAGGGTGTCATTCAATTTCTTCGAGACCGGCAGCAAAATTAGTGAAGTCTCCGGCGTTAGAAATGTCCATAGGCGGCAGTGACAAAACATCCCGACTTCGAAAAAAGGTTACATTGTGGGTTTTTTTTATGTATGTTTACCGATTATTCCATCAATTGTTAACCGATTTTGAAATATTTTATTTGGTTTGATTTGTTCGATGGCCATCTGTGGTATTCATCATCAGTTTCACTTCCCCAAAATGTTACTTTCTGAATGCAAATGCTAGATTTGTTACTAAAAATACTAAAATCGCTATATATTTGCCTACAATATTTGAGGAGTTCCCTCAATTCCTCACTGATCCCCTCATCAGATTCAGATTTGGTGACAATGGGACCACCTCAAAAGTACACTCTATAAAACCAATCCAAAATTCAACATCGGTCCGTAAGTGACGGAGTAATCGGTGAACATACATAAAAAAAACATACAATGGAACGTTTAACCTCCTCTTTTTTTTGAAGTCGTTTAAAAAGGGTGTCATTCAATTTCTTCGAGACCTGCAGCAAAATTAGTGAAGACTCCGGCGTTGCAAATGTCCATGGGCGGCAGTGACAACTTCCTATTAGTTGCCCCGTCTGCCTGTTTGTCCATCAATGGCAATAAAAAAAAATGGGTCCCAATCGTCATCATTCAAGCTAAATTAAAGCTTGCCCGAGTCGCTCGAGTGTAGGAGATACTGCACATCACTATCTCAGAGCCGCGACATGCAGGGGCGTTCACGTCTCATCACATTACCATACAACCGGTATGCCCCGCAACGTATAGTCTTAACTACGTGATCACTTTGGTACCATGTCGCTTTTACTCGGGTTTCAATGTTGCATGGAAATTGAATCCTCAGTTTAAAGCGATAAAGCACTAATCTGATCGTTTACTTGTTGAGTTTGCTATGCTTCAAGTTGGATTAGATTATTAGCTTGAAATGCAGGCAGCGTCGTTACGTTTGCAATTGTGCTGTTGGTTGATTAACAGTTTAAGCAAATTACTGTCGTTTCCATGGTTACCTTGGATAATAGTACCTACTGGGTAATACGTGCCAATCCGGTCTTTTTTATGGTAAGTGGAATCTGTGAACCATAGACATTATTTTTAGTTTAATGGCAACCTTAAATTTTATTTGTGCTTGTTTTAATAATTATAATTTATGACTACGATTAAGTACTGATTGAAAAAATTACCTTCTGCTGGAGTTTCTTGCGGTGATTTTTCTGCGCAATAACGGTCTTGTCCCAAGCGCTAGTAGATTCACATCATATTTGCGACGTGTTAAAGAGCCTTCATGTGGCCAATTTACTGAATAAATATTTTTAATTTTGAATTTTGAATCTGATCTTCAGTGAGATGTGCGTTTCAACCGCAAAACACACATAACGGGACGGGAGTACGGCGGGCGTATTCGCCTATCTATACGTAATTTAGATATCATATAGATGACATTATCACACAGACGGCGTGCGCGGGTCACAAGAAACACAACGCGACCCGCGTTAGACCCGCGCCCGCGTTCTGTGTGTTTTGCGCTTGAATCAAAATGTCACGTCATAGAAAACAGTCATTTGATATCGGCTTCTCTCTCTGGAGTTATCTAGAACAGGGCCTCTATTCTAAAGCGTTATAACGATATCGCATTTGACGTGTTTTAGAATCGTTTATGTCACAGTCGCCATTATTGTAAATGACATAAGAGTTATCAAAACGTTAACAATACGGAAACACGTCAAAGACGATATCGTTATTACCGTGTAGAATCCCAGACATAAGAGTTATGAAAATGTTGACAATACGGAAACACGTCAAACACGATATCGTTTTTACCGTGTGGAATCCCAGCCCATCCCAGTTGTTTTTTTATAGGTACGCATCATAATTTATATAGTTTAACCTCGTGAGGCCCACCATATTACAAACAGGGAGATTTTTGTTAGTGATAATTTGAATCTACAAGCAAGGAAATAGAGTTCAATTTCCTCTGCTCTTAAATGGCATTTTCAAGTTCGAAACAAATTAAAATGAACTTTATATTTATCGAAATAAAGTTTAAACTAAATTGGCTTGATTATGTACTTCCTATAGAACATCAGGTCTGAGGAGGTTAAATACATAATGGGTCATAAATGTCATAATGCATCATAGTTTTTTTTCTTAAGCCGTCAACTATTCAGCAGAAGGTATCGGTTTCAGAATTAAATCACATTATATTTTTATAACAACCACTATGCCTATGTATTTTGAACGTTATATATTATGTTAAGATACCATAACGATCCCGATTATACGGTTCTTAATAATATTTATAGGCTTTTCTAACGACCAGCAGCAAATTGATAATTACCGCGTCAGCGACGAATAGTAAAACATTGATAATTTTAGTAGAGGATCCGAATATAAAACTACCTTCACCGAGCAGGGCCTCTATTCAGGTGCGTTAAAACGATATCGTGTTTGACACGTTTAAGAATCGTTTATGTCACAGTCGCCCTTATTGTAAATAACATAAGAGTTATCAAAACGTTGACAATACGGAAACACGTCAAATACGATATCGTTATAACGCAGTTGAATAGAGGCCCAGGGCCGTATTGTCAACGTTTTGATAACTCTTATGTCATTCACAATAATGGCGTCTGTGACATAAACGATTCTTAAACGAGTCAAACACGATATCGTTTTAACGCACCTGAATGTAGGCCCTGGTTAATGGATGAAAAGTATTTTATATCAAATTTACTATATTAAAAAATATATTGCGAGTAGGTTGGCTGAAAAAATTCAGTCCAAAATATTAATAATTAAATATTGAAAAATGTTTTTTTTTTAAACATTGCACTGGTTTGGTTAATAAACAAATTACATAACAATCGAAAGTATGAAGCCTATAGAGTATGCAAACGTTAGGTTGGCTATTTTTTTCCCGTCACAACTATAGGGTAGGCAGGTATAAACAGGTAAGTAAGTCAATAATAGTAGTTTGCACCGGTCTGGTTAATAAATAAAACTTATATCAAAATAAAAATAAATATACTCACAATATATTTTTTAACATAGTAAATTTGATATAAAATACTTTTCATCCATTAACCAGCGCGGTGAAGGTCGTTTTATATTCGGATCTTAGACTACAGGGTGACTTCAAATTGGTAATACAAAATCAATGTTTTACACACATTTCCCCTAAACTTAGCCCCTCAAATAAGTCTCATACTTTTAAAAAAATCAGAAGTATTTTTTAAATTTTTTTAATTATCCCATTTTTGTTGGCTTAACATGGTTATCCTACCAAAATACTTAACAAAGAAGTTTAAAGAATTTCAAATGAACACTTTCCTCTTTGGTTATCCGTCATCTGTCGCAATTTATGAAGAAAACGTGTTTTGATCAGGGACCGGAAAACCCCTTCATTTGATTAACCCTATCGATAGGGTAAGCCTATCATTTGGCTACCCAATCGATGTGGTTACCCTATGATTGTGTTACCTTAACGTTAGGGGAACCCCTTTGAACTAGTTAACCACTTCCATAGAGCTTACCAATTTCATTAGGGTTTCGGTAGTTTAATATTGAAGCGCTTAGCATTAACTGGGTTTTACCCCATTGATCGCCTCTCTCTTTTTTGCGCATTTGGGCGATTTCTGTCTAGCCTGACGTTACTTGCCTACTTTATTTAAGTTCGTGTCGGGACGGGACGGGATTGAGATGATAATGTAGTTTAATAATTCTTAGTTCATGTTCCCGCCGGAATAATAAAGACGTTTGGCTGCGTGACGGATGGCTGCTTGTGCAAGTACCTACTGCAAAAAGTGCAAGCTATTTTATTATTATAAGTGTACGCGAGAGCTGGTTGACTTTTAAATAATAAATTTTGTTTGATTTGAAAGTATTTTTAACATGGAAACGTACCAGGACGATTCTCAAGAAGAACTAAAAAAATATATCAAGCAAGCTTTAAAACGTAAATACCTATTTAATGTCTTGTTAATTTGAACGTTAGGTAAATAATTACATTTTTGATCATTTCCGTCCGTCCGCAGCCTAGCTCAGAGACTCTTAGTACTGGAAAGCTGTAATTTGGCATGAATATACATATTAGTCACGTCAGCAAAGTGGTGAAATAAAATCTTAAAATAATTTTTTTTTGGTGTTCTTACCTCCCCTACACGTAACGTGGGGATGATTTTTTATTTTTCGTCTACCCTATAATGTGGCATGTTGTTGGGTAGGTCTTTCAAAAATATTGTGGGTTTGTGAAAACAGTTTTTCGATTAAGGGATCTGTTGTCTTGAGTATTTATTTAAATAATAACACACATGTTTAATTAATCACAACTTGCTTTTATTAAGTTCCATTATTATATAACCTCCAACCTCAGACGACCACACCCCAGAGATGACAGCTCGAACCACAGATAATAATATATTCCTAGAAGCTCTTCTCTGACATCCCCTTTTCTTACAAATTAACATTCAAAAGAATCTAAATATCTAGGTTTTCTCAACACTCATAACGTGAGATCCGTTCATTACTAGGAACCAAAGGCTCAGGTGTATGTTCAGTGTTGTTATTAAAATTAAAAGAAACCTTTTTTTCTGTCCTACTATCCACATCAGACTCATTGTTATCATTCACATAACTATCATAACTATCATTATACATAAAGTTATTAACATTATCAAAGTTACTTTCCGGAGACCCCTTAAAGATGTGATATTGATTCCTTACAACTTTTTCCCCATTATCTAACAGCACTATGTAAGATCTATAATTACCCTTTTTTACAGATAATAATATATTCCTAGAAGCTCTTCTCTGACAATCTGTTTATGAAATTTTAAGCTTTAATGCGCTAATTTTTGTTAGAGTCAAGTGTCGCCCCCCCCCCCGCCCCTACAGCCAAAACTACAAATAATAAAAATCTGAAAAAAATCGTGAATGAAAGCGCACATAACGAATTTTTAAGGAAAACTATCACCACTAAGTAGACATGATTGGTTCTTGAGATACAGGCGACTAGTGTTTATACCTACGAAAATTAGCTAAGACGGCACCAAATAACTTTAAATAGTAAAATAGTTCATACTTGTTGTTTTTAGAGATAGTTTTTGGTGTTTGTAGTATTTATAAGCGGCGTCGGAACCCTACCTGAGCATGGTCCGACATGCTCTTGCCCGGTTTTTTTAAAACATTGGTTTAATAATGGACTGCTGAATGGAATTTAGGCTAAGTCGCTACTATGACGTTTCAAAAGAGTTTATTATTTGTAAACCTACTTGAATAAAGATTATTCTGATTCTGATTCTGATTCTGATGCACTTTAAAAAATTGTACTTAAGTAAATAATGATTTACACTGTATAAATATATAAGTAAATAAGTACCTACCTAAATAATTTTGATCTCAACAATAGTTTCATTAAATAATTAACCTTCTACATTACAATATAATTTTGATCACAGTTAGTTTCATTTAATAATAATTAACCTTATATATAACAATAGGTAAACTGTAAAAATATGAAAAATAAATAAATCATTTTGATCATCAACAGTCTCATTAAACAATTGACCTTATATTGAACAATTAGTACATAATTACACTAAAAATATGTACTTAACTATAAACCAGTGTCATTAAATAATCGACCTTATATATGGAACAATTTGTGAATAATGGCTTGCTTACACTTTAAAAACGTAAGTAAATTATTTAGATCGCAGTGCTGGTTTAATTAACCCTATACTCGTATAATATAACAATAGGTAAATAGTGATTTACAGCGTACAAAATGTATGTAAATCATTTTGATTTCCTCAACAGTCTCGAAAAGAACAAAGGCTAAATAATGGTTAACATTTGAGTCTAACAAAAATTAGCGCTTTAAAGCTGAATATTTCATAAACGGATCACTTAATCGGAAAACTGTTTTTACAAACCCGCAATATTTTTGAAAGACCTATCCAACGACACTCCACACTATGGGGTAGACGAGAAAAAAAAATCATCCCCACGTTACGTGTAGGAGAGGTACACTAAAAAAAATGTTTTTCAAGATTTTATTTTACCACTTTGTTGGCGTGACTAATATGTATATTCATGCCAAATTACAGCTTTCTAGTATAAAGAGTATCTGAGCTAGGCTGCGGACGTACGGACGGACGGACGGACATGGCGAAACTATAAGGGTTCCTAGTTTGACTACGGAACCCTAAAAAGCTACTTCTCATTTTACAAATATTTAATATTTATTAATATTAACCGTGTTTATAGCACGACACAATTAATAATGCGCGTATGGAAGCGCTTACACCGTTGATAGAGAGTCTATTATTGCATAATCCGCGCGCCATATTAATTGCGCCCACCTATAACATCGTAATTTGCCTGCGCAAAGCAAGCTTTCCATTTTGATTTCTTTGAAAATTCGTCGGCAAAACTTTTTAACTGACGATTTTATTTAAAAAATATCTAATATTTCAGATGGAACTAAGAACTTAGCTAACTACGTAGGTAGTATACAATTTATTTAATCGACCCTGATCACTCATTTCTGAAAATAAACAAACACTTTACGCCAAAATCCACCAAAGTCAGTTGAACCTACAGCCTTAAAAAAAAACAAGTTCAAAGCAAATCCCAAACAAAACAATGTACATTTTGTGGGAACGATAATTAGGTTTACTATTGTTTGACGTAGCGAACAGTGCGACTCTATGACAAAGCCTCGGCCGCCTTCGGCACATTTCGGCTGGCTCACCTCGCCGTCTCGCATGCGCTACTCACCTGCCGCCGCTACCCATTCAATTGTTAGGTAGTGCAATAATAAGTCGAAACACTTGCGCATAGAGATTAAAAAAGCTTGAAACCGTTCGATTAAGTTTAAAAAGGGTAACAGATGATAGGGTATTGGGAATGGGTTAGCGCTTAGTCGAATTAATTGTATCGCTTGGTTGCCCTTTCATTGGACTATGTCAACGATAGGCTTAGCTCATCCTTGGGGTTTGTAAAAACAAGTCTATCAAATACCCTATCGAAAACCCCTTTAATGCTAAGCGGTTCCGGTCCCTGGTTTTGATTAGTAATTGTCACTTATCAAAGAAAATAAGATTGTCTTGTAAATGTAGTGTAACCACACTTTGGGAATTTAATTATTTGTTTTGTTCGAAAATTAGCATTAATTAAATACAGTTAATTTTAACAAAGGGGTTAATGTATTATACTGTGTGGCATTAACTAAGCCACAATCAAGTGTTTTGTATTACCAATTTGAAGTCACCCTGAATTTGGATATTTTATTTTGTATTTCGAAATATGCTACGTATTCTTCAAAATGACCATCAATTTTCCTTGCGTATTAGCTTTCACCGCCACGCAAATTTATACAATGGCCGCCAACCGAAACATTCCGTTCCACGGCTAACAAAAAACATATCCTGAGGGAACCAAATCAATGTAGAATCCACCTCTGACATTTTCGGGCAAACGATAGAATAGAACCAACCGAAACTATTCCAACTCATCCATTACTGCGTCGTCAAACATCAGTCATCTCAGGGTGATTCTAAACAAGCAAAGGATGAAGAAGAATAGGAAGTAGTCGCGAAATATAGTTTAGAGGAGAGATTAGTGGTAAAAGTAGGACAGGATGTTGGTGCAAATTGGTATCGAAAACCGGAAATGGCTTATCGTAGGCTTTGTTCTGCGGAGTTGGCTCTATGAATTGTGTTTACGCGGTACTAATGGCTTTAGAAAGCGTATTGCTTGGAAATGTTCCTTGCTTTAGACATTTAATTGCTTTCAGTTAAAAAAAGAAAATAACTCTGTGCATTTCTCTGCGTGATCGAGTTAGAAATGAGGACAATTTCACTTATCCGTTTAGTGGTGGTAGGACCCTGTGCAGGGTCCGTCCGGATCGCTACCACCATCTTATCCATTAACCACCCGCCAAGCAACAGTGTTCGCATTGTTGTGTTCCGGCGTGGGGATAAGACAACCGGTGAAATTACTAGCATAGAGGCATTCCATCTTAGTCCTCAGGGTTGGCAACGCATTTGAGGTCTTGGGATTATAGTCTTGAGAATTCAAATGTCTATGGGTCTCAGATTCCACTTACCATCACCTGATGCGGCCACCTGGCCTGCGTGCTCGTGTGCCTTCTGATTAACATTAAAAAAAAAAAGTTCGAAAATTATTTTTAAAGGCGACATCTAGTGTTGCTGAGCAAATCTATATGAGATGCCAAAAGTTAGGGCAGTATTAGGCCCGTATTAATAAACTCGTCTCAGTTTAAATGCCCATCTCGAGATACGTCAAAGTAAACGTCAAACCATAGAAAACTGTCATTTCTGACGTATCTTGAGACGGCGTTTAAATCGAGATCTCTTTATTAATACGGGCCTTAATAAACTCATCTTGGCTGAGACTCGTCACAAGTTACGTCAAAGTAAACGTCAAGCCATAGACAACTGTCATTTCTGACGTATCTTGAGACGGCGTTTAAATCGAGATCTGTTTATTAATACGGGCCTTAATAAACTCATCTTGGCTGAGACTCGTCACAAGTTACGTCAAAGTAAACGTCAAACCATAGAAAACTGTCATTTCTGACGTATCTTGAGACGGCGTTTAAATCGAGATCTGTTTATTAATACGGGCCTTAATAAACTCATCTTGGCTGAGACTCGTCACAAGTTACGTCAAAGTAAACGTCAAGCCATAGAGAACTGTCATTTTTGACGCATCTTGAGACGAGCATTACAGTCGAGATCAGTTTCTTACGAGTAATACGGCCCTTAAAAAGGCACCAAAAATAATCAGCTTTTTTTTATAAAATTTACTTACTCTTTACCTTCAGAGATTTAATAAACTAGTTCAAAATGTCAGGTTCTTTTGATACAGTCGCCCTATGCCACCCACGTCCCGCTGTTGGCACCGAACATTCTAGATTTCCACATGTTACTTCAGCAAACTCGTATCTCCATCAATGGTTTAATGCTAAAACCACTTTATCGTATACGAGTAAAGTTTACATTTAAATGGTTACTTGGATAGAAAATGCATTGCCGTTTTGGCAGTATTTATCGCCAGGCTATTATCTCAATAGGAACGGAAGAAAATAAAGCGTTTTATGCGATTTTCTATTCCACTGGATTTCCTGGGTTTATACGTAACAGTGCGGTTTCAAATAGTTATAGCACTTATAGCAAATCATTAAACTTACCATCGGGACAATCTTACACAAATTGCCCTACTCCCGAACAAAGTTTCGGCTTTAAATAGAGAACATGCAAGTAAATCCTAAAGATAAAATGTAAAAAAGGCGTAATCAAGGCTTAGATTTGGACGATAGTCTTTAAATAGATTATAACCCCTCTTTATTGTTATGGGAGTAAAAAGTAATTATTAAAAAGTCGCGGATAAAATAATAATATTTTTTAAATAACAATAAAGCGCCTCATAAAAAGCTAGATTTCCATCTTTTTAAATAACAATCAGTCAAACTGAAATCGGTGTCTCAAGATATTCTTAGCCAAAAGTCGATCGCTTAATCGAGATAATTATCTTCTCGCCAACCTAGATATAGATAGGTAAGTAGATACTCCGGTGGATATCTCACACGTATTAATATCTTTAAAACTACTGAACTGATTTTGATAATGATTGCTGAACAAATCATATTCACGATTCGATTAATAATTTCGAAGAAATGCGTGAACAATCATACAATACACAAATAAAATATTATATATTTGTTTGAACGTCCTACGATTGATAACCTCCCTTTTTAAGTCGGTTAATATAGGTTCACCGTCAATATTGCAATAAAATTATGATTAAGATTTATTTTTGTATGAGTGTGCGCAGATTCAGTTAAGTAAGACGCTAGCGACATCTAGTGACGTGTGAAAGAGCCTCATACTAAAAGACGTCACGTGCCTGTTGTGACGGCAAGGTGAGGTACTTGCTCTGGCTGCCGCTGTTCTTTCCAGGGCTTTTTTGTGTGCTAAGCACTTTTCAGTGTAAGATATTGTTCAAATGTTTTTTATAGTTAGCAGCCCTTAACGTGCATTTAATTTAAAAAACTATTGCTTACTAGCGTCCTCTTACGTTTAGTTTACAAAACAACTTATCGTTTTAAAGCAGCAATTTTCTAATAGATGGCGCTAGTTGTCCTCAAATCTCGCGCATGCACCATAACGAAAAATAATACAAGTTGCGAGCGATGATGTTTAAATTAAGTTTTAATAATTTATTTTAATGTTACTATGTATTTAAACGTTATCTCGCATGTGAATCAAGCTTTTATATTAGTATTTTAAAGAAACTAAGAAACCACGCTAAGTTTTTATAGACAGACCTTATATAGACCATAGATGTTTAATTTTAACTAACAAAATCAAAACAAGTAAAGTCAATGATTTAATATCTCATCATTTGAGTTATAACAACAAGCGCTATAATCTAAGCATGGTACAAATGTTAGTATGAGCTTTTCCTACTCGTCACTAGATGTCGCTAGCCGTCCTCAAAGTTCATTATATGCGCAAGCGCCTTACTAAAGTAATTAACAACCGCTTAGCTATAACCCCAAATTGAAAAAAAATTGGTTCGGTTTTTGCAAGTCTGCCAGCCTTTGTGTTAAATTTGAGGTTCGATTACGATCAATCCCGTCCACAGCCGTTAGTCAATTGAACGGGTAAATCAGATCAGCGGCGTCCCGTGGAGGCTCCGGCAAAAACAATTTTATTAGGAGAGTCCGAGTTACAAATCCTACGGAACAATTCAATCAAACTCAGATCTCGGGAGTAGCGACCAGGACAGCAGGGGGATTAAAAGTTTTTCGAAAGTTGAACAGCTGCTGTCATGCTGTTGTAATTGTTATTGAAATTCTGATTGGATGTACTTAGCTAACTCATGTTTTAATTTAAAAGTGGCATGAGTTTGTTGCATTAAATATCATTTACTATTTTAATTATGAACAATGTAACAATAATATTCATCATTAATTTTCAAGGAAGACCGAAAATCCGTCGATTATAGTAGGATAAACGCCACGCTAGGTAAAGTACTTAATTGCTCTACTGGTACCAATTGGCTACTCAATGCTAAGAAAGCTAAATTGTTATAGGTGAAAAACTTAAGTGGAGGGCCTGGGCTGGTATTCTACACGGTAATAACGATATTGTCTTTGACGTGTTTTCGTATTGTCAACGTTTTGATAACCCTTATGTCATTTACAATAATAGCGACTGTGACATAAACGATTCTAAAACACGTCAAACGCGATATCGTTATAACGCACCTGAATAGAGGCCCTGTTCTATGTAGTTGTAACACATCTGTATAGGGTCGAAGATTATCTAGCAGATAAAAATGCTTGTCCTACACCAGATACCTAAATAACGTAATTAAATCATGTTAACATTGTATCTTGTCTAGGGGCCACGGTTTCAGGAGGAAAACTAATCGAAACTTTATTTAATGTGGTTGTCTTGCTCCGTGTGTTTTTAAATTATTATTTTTATGAATTTATTTGCTCTTATGATTATCCTAAGTTGCGATAAGTGTTCCTTTTTTTATGTTAAGGAGAAGGCACTCAGGCCACCTGATGGTAAGTGGAATCTGAGACCCATAGACATTTGAATTCTCACGACTATAATCCGAACACCTCAAATGCGTTGCGTTTGCGTTGCTCAAATGTGTGAAACCACTTGCACTGTGAACGAACTTTCATACCACATTTTAAGCAAATAAAGATTATTTGATTTGATTTGATTTTTTCAACCCTGAGGATTAAGATGGAATGCCTATAAGCTAGTAATTTCACCGGTTGTCTTATCCCCACACCGGAACACAACAATGCGAACACTGTTCCTTGGCGGGTGGTTAGTGGATAAGATGGTGGTAGCGATCCGGATGGACCCAGCACAGGGCCCTACCACCACTATCATTTCCTGATAATCCTACTCTACTACGCGTGATATTTTCATTTTATATACAACGTTTTACACAATGCTAGGTTAAGTATTATCAGTGTCATACGAGTAAGCAATATTTTAAAGAAGGAGGTTTCTTTGCATATATATTTATTATTTAAAAATGTATTCAATGGTCCTGCTGTTGTTATATCGGCTGGCAACAGAATGGACGCGCCCAAATACTTTTAGATCGCGGATGACCCATTTGTGAGTAAGCCGGCAAATTACGAGACACGAGAGCCTGGCCTAATCCACAAATTACGTTCCGCTATAATAAAAATAAGGCAATAAGAAAAAAACATTTTAGAAATAATACCCAGTGCTATTAAATAAAAAAAAAACGGTTAGGTTAGTTTGTAAGTTTATCGTTGTCTAGTTCCCATAAGGTGATGTCACCAGTATTCATCACTTTAAGCTGACAGATACCAATAATGGATCCTGGATTGATTGTTGCAAAACCAATGAATAACCCTTATCTTTAATAAAATAAGAATCAAAGACGACACGGCACGGCACGTTGGCCTAGTTGGCAGTGACCCTGCTTTCGAAGCCGGCGGTTCCAGGTTCAAATCACGAGGGCAGATATTTTTTGTGTGTCGAGCACGAGTATTTGTCCCTGAGTCTTGGATGCTTCTATGTATTTAAGTAATTATTTCTCTATCTTAGTATGTTTATCGTTGTCTTGTACCCATAATACAAGCCCTTGAGCTTAGTTTGGGACTAGATCAATTTGTGTGACACTGTCCTGTGATATTTAATTATTTATTTCTATAAAGTGTACATCATCGATCCTTGTCTATTACTTGTTCCATTACCCTAGTTCAAGCTATTTAGACCTATCCTAATTTATACGATATTGCCCCTAATATCTGTTTAATTAGCCTCACTCCTTTCCGATTGTTTTGTTTCCCTTTTCACTAGTGAGAAATGTATTTTTATTGAAACTGTTTATTACCTAATCTCTGAAAAATCATTACATACCGGGCAAAAAATGCTAAAATTCTGTCAGTATTTTTAAATGAATTATTGCCTCTTAATTAGCTGTTTAAAGTGAGCAAATAATTCTAGAAAAGAAATAAGAATTCATAATATATTTTTTCTTAATGACAAACAGCTATATACAAATCGAATGTTTTCAACATAAGTATTAAACAGTAAATTTATGGGTGTTTCCAAAAAAAGTGTACATCGTTAAAGACAAAATTAAGAAAATTTAACTTTTTCCATTTCGTCACGAAAATTAACGTACCTAAATGTATGGCTTATTTTCGTGACGAAATGGAAAAAGTTAATTTTCTTAGCTTTGTCCTTAACGATGTTCACATTTTTTGGAAAACGCCCTTATACAATATGTAGATAGCGTTTGTACCTACAATATTTAGGTATGCCTGCCCTATCTGATAATGACTTCAACGACAGCTTACTATATAATATATGTATATATGTAAATTTATGTACCTTGAAACATTTCCGAAATAACAAAATAACTTCCTAATTAACTCAGCACTTTAATTCAATGAAACAATAATTGTATGTCTTACAAACTTACCCGCGAACTTCTGCGTATAATTTTCACACCTACGTATTTCATAAGAATTTAATTAAAATTGAAAACTTGAGGCTCGGGATGGAGTTTCTATTTCATTGTTTATAATTATAAAGTTGTCTTTGCTTCCAGAAAAGTCAAAATTAACTTAAATTATGTTCCTCGTCTTGATGGCAAAATCATAACAATATTATATTGTTATAATTTAATTTTCAAATAAAATTAAGATGACCTTTATTTTTATTAATTAACTATTCTTACCTTAAAATAATTTTGCACATTAATACAATAACAGCTCCAAGCCGAATAAAACAAGTTATTATTTTAATAGTGGTCCAATTTATAGGTACCTCTAATTTTTTATTGTTTTTTAATATTGTTCCGATATAATTATCACCTTTTATTTTTCAGATACTTAGATCAAAATTTATAATCTGATGCATGACAACATACAATTCAAAGTATTCAGTATCATTTAACATCCGTCACGTATCTATAGATCCATAATGACACATGGATAAATCAACATGGCGTTCGAGACGTAGTTTACACCTTGACTCGACAGATGGCGCTAGCTGTCGATTAGATGGCGCAATCGTTTGTCTCCCCAAGAAAACATAAGTTGTTTGAGTGAATCAGTCACGGTTGCCATCAGAAGGGTCTTAACTGACTCGACTGAACAGCGAATGATGAGTACGGAAATGATCCTAGTGATTACACTCCGCTCGCACGTGTCTCAACTATCGCAGAGGCGCGTGTCGAATAACTGACGCTGTTTTATGGCCACCTTTGGAATAAGTATAGCTTACAGTCTAATAGATAGACCATCCAGCGTGACGTTATGGTATATACACCCGGCCTTGACACCTCGATATAAGTTTAATTTTAATATACGTCAAAAAATGCCCTTTTAATTATTATACGGTACGTATTATTAACAATGCTTTATATTATAACGAGTAAATAATAAAACGAATGTTATAAAAATAACCGACCGAAAATAGCGATATCAGGACAACTTTTAGTAAAATAGCGCTATCGTAAGGTCCTAAAAATAATATTTACTACTAAATTGGTCTGACAATCAGTCCATTATGAAGTTATACCCAACTTAAATTTGTGGAATGACACAAACCCTTCAGTTTAAACTGACCCAAGTGTGTGTAAGTAAGGTGACTATAATCTACGACGTTTATTAAGGTTATCTGAGCCCGAACAAACACTAAAGCATACTTTTTATTTATGTAATACTGGCGTATGACGCATCAGTCGTTAGGATTAAGTACATTTTAAGATCTTAAATTATTATTCTTCTATTTTTTATGTTTCATCTGTATTATGAAATGTGTTAATTCGCAATTGAAGAATGTTGACTTAGTTTTACTGTTTTTTTAGTATCAGATGACTCGTCAATTGGTATGATTAAATTTGCAGTTCTTCAATTATTATTTTTATATTTTTTATGTTTTAACTGTTTTCGCAATTAAATAATGGTGACTGAGTTTTACAGTTTTATTAACTTACAGACCAGTTATACTTAAGTCTACGTAATATGGGTAACCTCGGTCACATAACGTGTGTTAAATAAAGTATACGTCTTACGTGCTATGAAAAAAAAACATCGAGTCGTCCCCGTCGGGTGAGCCGCTGGCATGACTTTGTCAGCTTTGAGCGACCGTTCGACAGAGAGTTCATCATCAGCCGTCCTAAGCCAATAGACAGGCAAAAAAAAAAAACTTGGTCATACTAAACGTTTCTGGATTCGAAATAAGACTGGATAAGATGTGTATGATTAATTTATTCTTTTTCAAAGTATATTTCCTTTCTATTTACATATTTTTTCATTCGTTGGATCCATTGTGTAAAGCGGTGGGTCCAATCTTCGGTAGATAGCTCTTCAACGGCTTCTTGGAATGCATTGCTGCTTCTCGCTGTGTCTTGGTGTGGGGAGAAGACAACCGGTGAAAATACAAGGATCGAGGTATTGGGCGTTTTCCAAAAAAGTGAACGTCGTTAAGGACAAAATTAAGAAAATTTAACTTTTTCCATTTTGTCACGAAAATTAGCCATACATTTAAATACATTAATTTTCGTGACGAAATGGAAAAAGTTAAATTTTCTTAATTTTGTCCTTAACGATGTACACTTTTTTTGAAAACCGCCCTATTACATCTCGGTCTTCAGGGTTGGCTGCGCATTTGAGGTCTTAGGATTGCAGTCTTGAAAATTCAAATGTCTAGGGTCTCAGATTCCAATTACCAACAGGTGGCCTGAGTGCTCGTGTGCCTTCTCCTTGGTTTAAAAAAAATATCTGGTCTAGCCTTGGAGTATTTAATAATATCGTTTATTCACATTATAACAATATACACATTTACATACATACATAGCATCACGCCTTCATTCTCAGAGTGGGGTAGGCAGGGCTAAAAAAATACTAACTCTAAAAAGACTCGTTTATATTTCTGTAACCACATTTTGCACAATCAGGCTAAGAAGTTTACTAGTTTGTTAGGGTTCCGTAGTCAAACTAGGAACCCTTATAGTTTCGCCATGACCGTCCGTCCGTCCGCGGCCTAGCGCAGAGACTCTTAGTACTAGAAAGCTGTAATTTGGCATCAATCATACAAATTAGTATATTTAGCATATACTAAAGAATTTCAAAGAAAAACTTTCACCACTAAGTAGACATCATTGGTTCTTGAGATACAGGCGTTTAAAGTGTTTATACCTACTAAAATCATCTAAAACGGCACCATTAGACTTTAAATAGAAATCAATAAAGTTATTACTTGTTGATTTTTATGTTTGTACTACTTAACATGGTCCGACATGCTCTTGCCCGGTTTTATACACATTTAATTATGATGTAACTGGCAACTTTATCTGCGTCGAATTCGTTTCGTGATAGTTCCTTTGGGAACCGTTTCCCGGTTTGAGCATGTTTTACAAACTTTGACAGAATATAAATTTGTTTAATTATACCCAATTTTATATACGTGGCTTCACTGAAAATCAAACGGACGTTATATTATATTTTAATACATATTATAAACCTAGATAACTTGAGAGCTTTCAAATGATACCCCTCATGATAGGTGAGTAATGGTTTATGAATACCAATCTAATCTCTAGACTTGTACTGTGGGAACTAGTCAATGATTTACTTATGTAATATTGAAATATATACTTAAATACATAGAAAACATCCAAGACTCAGAAATACTCGTACTAAGCACACAAATCTCTGCCCTTATCGGGATTTGAACCCAGGACCGCTAGGTTCAGAGGCAGGGTCACAACAAACTAGGCTAGCATGTCGTCAATTAAAAAAAATCCTAACCATAATGTTTTTCGCTGTTTTTACTATTGGGTAGTTAACGTGCCCCTTAAGCTTTTTGTTTAATCAATTAAAAAAGTATAACATGGTACTCGTAGTCTTTACGTTTTTTATGGTTCCGTAGCCAAATGGCAAAAAACGGAACCCTTATAGATTCATGTCTGTCTGTCTGTCCGTCCGTATGTCACAGTCACTTTTTTCCGAAATTATAAGAACTACATTGTTGAAACTTGGTATATAGATGTATTCTGTGAACCGCATTAAGATTTTCACAAAAGAAATTAAGAAAAAAACAAATTTTGGGGGTTCCCCATACTTAGAACTGAAATTCAATTTTTTTTTTATCAAACCCATACGTGTGCGGTATTTATGGATAGGTCTTCAAAAATGATATTGAGGTTACTAACATATTTTTTTTCTAAACTGAACAGTTTGCGCGAGAGACACTTCCAAAGTGTTGAAATGTGTCCCCCCCCCCCTGTAACTTCTAAAATAAGAGAATGATAGAACAAAAAAATATATATGATGTACATTACCATGCAAACTTCCACCGAAAATTGGTTTGAACGAGATCTAGTATGTAGTTTTTTTTTAATACGTCATAATTCGTCTTGCTGCTACGGAACCCTTCATGGGCGAGTCCGACTCGCACTTGGCCGCTTTTTTTATCCTTAACCGCTGAATACGAAGAAATGTATAATTACTATTCATAATGATTATTTCTTTTTTGTGTTTTATTTTTCCCGAAAAACTGGTTCTGAAACTCGAAGTAAAGTCTTATCAAGGTCCAATTAGGCTGATATCTGCTGGGTTAGTTATAATTTAAACTGGATTGTTTTATTATCTTCTTGTATAAAACATATCAGGGTTTTTTTTTTAATAATTATGAGAAGTTACAAAAGTAATTAGGTGAAAAGGATTCAGGTCCTCAATAACAAATTTTAAAGCGTCCCAGTAAGACCAGATGGAATTGGTTTTTTTTTTATGTTAAGGAGAAGGCACACGAGCACTCAGGCCACCTAATGGTAAGTGGAATCTGAGACCCATAGACATTTGAATTCTCAAGAATATAATCCTAAGACCTCAAATGCGTTGCCAACCCAGAGGACTAAGAGGATAGATAGAGGAGGATATTATACGTAATTTAATTCTTAAGACCTGTATTTTCGTATACGTTGACAAACACAAATGAGCTTTTTTTGACGACACGGTGGCCTAGTTGGGAGTGACCCTGCCTCCGAAACGAGCGGTCCTGGGTTTAAATCCCGGGCAGATATTTGTGTGATGAGCACGAGATTTGTTCCTGAGTCTTCGATGTTTTCTATGTATTTAAGTATATATTTCACTATATAAGTATGTTTATCGTTGTCTAGTACCCATAGTACAAGCCTAGAGCTTAGTTTGGGACTAGGTCAATTTGTGTGAGAGTATCTTCTGATATTTATTTATTTATTATTTATTTATGTTCAGGCCTCAAAACCGAGATAAAAGGCGTGAAGAATCTTGACAAAAATAATAACAAATAACAAAGCGTTCAAAATCAGAACAAAATACCAAACAAAATCAGAATTTTAATTACTAGGTCAGTCCCTTGCCTACCAGACCATGGCGAAGTTAATGATTATAACCGTTAAAACCAATGAGAATTGGGTAAGTTTCAATGTTTTATGAACATGTTTTGTCTTTTTTTGCAACGAATTTGAAATACTTACCGCTTAATACGCATAAATATAATTTAGAATTAACGACGTTTTATTATATTGGCGCCGAGATAAAAACGCCCAGGTATTAATGTAAATGATAAATAAATAACAACACGGGACAATCTCAAACATAATGAACTAGTCCAAACTAAGCTCTAGTCTTGTGTACTATCGGTACAAGATAACGATACACACGATCCGATTACATTTAAAATGATGCTCTTTAAAAATTAATGCACATTATAAAACAAAATACGTTTATTGTATATTTGAACTGCTGCACTAATGCCAGGGGCATTAAAGCGACACGGTACCAAAGTATGCAGCTGCTTATAAGGCCGACTGTACCATCATTACACTATGTCAGTCTACTTCCTTTGGACGCAACTGAATTCGATTTCCGGCTGTTTTCCAGTCGGTGCCAGCCACCCACCGTATATACGGCACCGCGCCGCTCCACATAATCACAGTACTCTAATCGTACTAAACTCTAATTTAATGTTATCCTACATAAAGACATAAAGCGCCAAAGAAGCACTCCCAGCGTTCATTAAAGCAAGAAACACGTCGTCTCAAGTCATTACTAAAACTACAACGACTTACTGAAACTAAAACTAGAATCACTCCATTCTAAATGTCACATTCGATGCCAAAAATTACAACGCGCACATATTTTAGACAGCCAAAGGAGTCACCAGCACCGAAACAATAACATAAATAGACAGAAATGCTTAACTTTATGATTTTAAGGTTTATTACGGAACCCTAAAAACTTGCTCAAATTAATTCAACTTAATAACACTAACCATTAAGGTGTATACATAATAAAAACATACGGATATTTTTAGTGCAGAAAATTGATTTCTGTAGTGCCCTACATTTGGGTCATACACAGATTTAGGTTACCGTCTTTCCTGTGGACACACCGCAATTTAACGTTTTTAAGGCCTAACTTTGCGGCTAAGCCCATTCCTGTAAAAACGCCATCAGGACTGCTTTAGACCTATCATATAAAAACATACAACTTATATATGCACACAAGCTTTTAACTATTGACCACAGGAGAGACAACTTTTGTTTTTAAGAGTGTGTATGACCCATTTGGGCATTTTCAAAATAAAGTGTACCCTAGTTAAGGAAAATTAAGAAACATTAACTTTTGTCAGTTTTGTGACGAAATTAGCCATATAAATGTATGGCTACAAGTTTTATAGTCGAGAGTCAAATGCCTCAATAAATATAAATAAATTAAGCAATTGCACAAACATTTACAATTTTAAATAGTGAATCCAATTCGTGAACTTTTTTCTCTTGAAATGGCTAAAGGATTTGGAATTGAAAGTATTTAGTTTTCACAAACAAGAAAAAACACTTTTAAAATGACGCAATAAATGCATGAATAATATCATTATTATATTAATTAACTACTTACTGTAAAATATAAAAAAATAATGTATTTTTTAACTAATATGAAAACCTCTAATCTTCACTGACTCGTTAGCCTATATTGGTTCAATATCGTAATAATATTGTTGACGGTAATAATATGACAGCTGTTATTCACTTGGCAGTAAGAGCTGCCATAACGTCAACAGCGTTATTGCGATAATTATATACGAGTAGTTACCATGATCAAAAAGATTCTGATATAATCCGTAATATTAGTCAATAATTGCAGTGGGTAAATTAATACAAATTTCTTTATTAGCAGTGCGGTTAAACCATAAGGTTAAACATTAAGTAAATTGTAATTACACCCATGAATTTCTTTGCAAACTGGACTGGACTGGTCAAGTTACTGCTTAAGAAGCTAACTGCTAGAATCCCGGCAATTGCAAATAATATTTGTTTAACTGCCTCTAGGAATGAGGATGTTGAGTTTTGTTGTTAAATTTTGATGTTTTTTTGTATTTAAGTATTTATTTGTATTATATTTCCGTGGTGTTGCCGGTTTAGAATAGTGTCACTCCAAGTCTTCCATGTCTTTCTGTCATGTGTCTCGTGGATGTCGTAAAAGGCGACTAAGGGAATAAGGGCTTGGAGTACTGTTAGGCCATGGGCTTGTAACCTAATACACTGGTAAACATCTTAGCAAAATTGTGCAAAATATGGTTACAGAATTATCAACAAGTCTTTTTAGAGTTGTTGGTATTTCTGTTGCTCTGCCTAACCACTCTGGGAATGAAGGCGTGATGTTATGTATGTATGTATTTACTTTATATTATAAGTATTGTTGTAGTTGTTTAGTTGAACCTATTTAATCAATTTGCCTAAAATTGTTCGCGGTTTTTTTTTTATTAATAAGAGTTAACATAACCTCAGGGTTGGAACGCTTAGATTAAAACGGCGCGCGCGCTGAAACAAGCGACCGTGTCAACCGTGTGCGCCGTCCGCCTAAATAACAGCAAGTTACAGCAACATAGTTTGATCAGAGTGATCCAGTGCGCCGCACGCCTGCTCGTGTCTGCGCAGCCATGAACCGTGTCCACTTCCGGCTCAACGGGAAGCCCCGGTCAGGTATGTCCCGAAATAAGAATTAAAAAAAAACAATATATTTTGTCACGCTTTATTAAAAGACTAGCAAATTGAAACGAGTCAAAAGATAAATGATACTAATGCAGTTACTAGGCCGCACGGGCACTTTTACGCGTTAAAATCTACCAGCGCTTCTCAAGAGGAGACCACTGCTCTGAGAAGAAAATGCCGCAAGAAAAATAAAGTCCCACTTTATCAAAAATAAATTAATGAATAAGCAGCAGTATTCATATCAGGCGGGCAAGTCGACTATCGACGCGGCGCGGGACGTTGTGGCTAGGGTGATGAGTCACCTCGACGGCGGGCGACAGGTCGCAGCTATTTTCTGCGACTTGTCGCGTGCCTTCGAGCTGGAGCCTATATATTTTGATTCCCTTGAGAGTGTCGAATACTTGAGTATATATTTTTGATTACAACTCGATACCTTTATGCGTAAAAGGGTCTTTACTGACATACTAGACGGACGGACGAACGGACGGACAAAAAGTGAGTCCTCTTGAGGTACGGAACCCTAAAACCAAAGTCCCGGCTGATTTTACAAATCAAGTATTTTGCTTTTTGTACTGAGAGAAATTATAGTGATTTCAAAAAGTCACTATGCCTGATTTACCCTTTTATTTCGAGACTGTCCAAATGTTCTGGATAGAATGAGCATTTATTTCCAGTGGGGGGTGAGGTCAGTTCCGACGTGTCTCTGCTGCAGTACCTGCGCGTGGGCAGCGAGCTGCGCGGCACCAAGTACATGTGCCGCGAGGGGGGCTGCGGAGCCTGCATCGTCACCGCCGCGCGCCCTGGTGCAGCTCCACATGCTGTCAACTCCGTCAGTACCATTTTTCTTTATGGTAGAAGAGAAAAACGAACCAGCGGGTCCCCTGCATAAGACACTAATTAAGGGCTTTGGTCTTTGTACGAGTATATTACAAAGTCTGGTAATAAAAATATTAGCTAATTAATAAATTTGGTAATAAAACCCTCAGACATGCTAGACACAGTTCCCTATAGTATGTTGACACTTACTGATGTTGTTAGCAATGTTGGTCGATTGGGCTGGTTGTTTGGTCGACCAGTGGGTCAATTTTTTAATGTCACTAGTGCATAATAATTAGTGTGGGTGCTGGCAAAACGCGATAAAAAGCTAGAAATACGATAGCAACTTACTTAAATCTTTGTGTAGTGCCTGGTGTCGGTGACGTCGTGCCAGGACTGGGAGATCACGACGGTGGAGGGGGTCGGCAACCGGCTGCAGGGCTACCACCCGCTGCAGAAGACGCTCGCAAAGCAGAACGGCACGCAGTGCGGGTACTGCACGCCCGGGTGGATCATGGCCATGTACAGGTTATAAAATTTATTTTTTAACACAGTTGCTCAAAAAGTGGTACTTTTTGTAGCTGTATATCGTGCGGAAAGTTGGATATTACGCACTAGTGCGTTATACTTTTCCATTTTTTTTAAATATAATTTTGTTTCAACTTCCAAGCCGTGCATCCAACCAAAGAGTTTGCATGTTCAACCACTTTTTGATTACGTCATTTAGCATTGAGATTATACATAGGTAATATAATTTAAAATATTAAAATTAAATACAAATATACATACACACATAAAATGTATCTAGGTAATATTAAAAAAAAAACAGCTCTCATCAAGATGGCTGAATCTGAATTAGTATTACGAATGATTAGATTGTTGCGTATTAAGGTGAATTCACATTACACCATGCCGAAACCGGACCGAGCCCAGTACGGCGTAATGTGAATCCACCTTTATGCATTACCGCTGGTTAATAGAGAATTATACTTTTTGATTTTTAAATATAGGTTATAAAATTACTGTAACTTTTTTTTTACTTGGCTGAATGGTCACAACCGTTGCCATTTCATAAAGTCTGTGACAATTTAAAGTAAAATTGTCTCTTGTAATAGTTTTATTTACTGATTTATTATTGTTTCATGGATATTTTTTCGCAAATGTATTAAAAAACGTCGTTTGATACACGTGCGGAACTGTCATTTTAACTCGTCCCGACTCTTGTCCCTCGCTTGCAGCTCGGGCCAAGATACTTCGGGACTCGTGTAAAATGACATACTTTCCGCACTTGTATCAAAATGTACTATTTTATTTTCACTTTTTCATGTTAGGGTTTAAAAACTTTCATTGGCATCGGATATCTTAACAGATTATAAAACCTTTTCTAAAAACAAAGGTTTAAGTAGGTCTCTGGAAACAAATAACTAATTTTATTCCTCACCTTTTTTGCCATACTGTTGTTACACCCTAGGACCGTACAAGTAATCTAATTTTACATATTACTGTATACTATGTGGACGTAACGGGCGTGGACAAACTGCCACATTAGGGAACATTTTTTATTATACTAAATAACATATATATATATATTATGTTTCTTTTTTTCTGTCAATGGCCTTCGAAAATGTTGTATAAGATTTATTTCGGTCATACCTGGTAATTTTGAGAAATTGTGCTGTGTCTTGTGTCCGTAAATGTGTTAAGTACCTGAACAAATAAAGTATAGTAATCACTAGTAGTTTTCTTTGGTATAATGGCTCGGCTATTTGTTGCGGTAAGCAACGGCCATCACGCGAGTGCAAGCGATGCGTGCCGGTGATATGAAAATTATCACCAGAAGGGCAACGCTGCCTGACGACTGGAGCAAGGTGATCGATTCTTTACTATTTTTCATTTCGACAAAGATTCTACATGGTAAAAATGATATTGTCTTTGACGTGTTTCCGTATTCTGGACGTTTTGATAACTCTTATGTACTCGACAGTAATGGCGGCCGAGTTAGAAACAATACTAAAACACGTCAATCGCAATATCGTTTTAACCCAGTAGAATAAAGGCCCAGGCCATTTTTCGAACGTTTCAAAATTGCGAATTGAAAATTTCGTATCACATAGACATCTGGAATGATCATGATGTATGGACTCCTAATTGATTTAAATGAGTATTTTTATTATAAACATCACTTTAAATTGAATACAAAAGTGACAAAATAAGGAACTAAACGCGAATGAAATGGCAAATAAAGGCTGGTTTTAAATAAATGTAGGTAGATGAACTTCATTGTTGTTTTCTAAATGACTTTTAATCTATAACTTCGTTATACGTTGTTTTTATTTCTTTAAAATTAATAAATCTCACGTGTAATGAAATGTTTCCGTTAAAACAGCATTCATTATTTTGGGTAATTTACTGTCCTATCCATAGCGGAACACAATAATGTTATTCCACCAATTAATAAATCCTTGTTCGCCTTTTGAATTACGCATTAAACAATAATTAACATCCTGTTAAGTCTTAAAGAAAAAAATAATAGTGTTTACTTCTACTTGTTGACAACAACCAATAATACTTATTTTTTCAATTTAATATGGTAGGTGCTAGGACAATGTTTAAAAATCTAAAAATTACATATTATTTTGCGTAACTTACTACTACCCTGGCCCTGTGTGGTTGCCAGGTTAGAATAGTGCCACTCCATGTCTTCCCGTGGATGTCGTAAGAGGCGACTAAGGGAATAAGGGCTTGTAGCACTGTTAGGCGATGGGCTTGCAACCTGTCACTAATATTATACACTAGTATAATAATATACATTCTATTGTTTTCTTCTCCAGACTTAAGCTATCTCGGCAGCAGTTTGTGAAAATCTAGCTAATTATTTAGCCCAGATAACGCAATAACTAATTTTAGATCATTATTCCCTACTTAATTGTCATTATTTACTATTCAAGGGGTAGTTTCTTTATAATGGTGTTTAATTATCATTCCTTTACTTCAAATTTATGGAGTGCAAGTTGTCGTAACATTTTGCCAGTGCATTAAATGGAGGTATATTGCTTTAGGTTTTTTTGGGGCGCCGCAGCAGTGGGTAAGACTAATCATAATGATGATGAAGTTTTTTCCATGTTCAATTAATTAAAGTGCAGGAAATCCGGTTTCTACGGATTTTTGATACTAAAGTGGCCATTGTCTGTTTAGGTCAGTCTGTAACGCTTGCCAAATAACAAAAAAAGGCGGACTAGGTTTCTTCATAACAGTTTCTCAACTGACACTTGATTGTTATATCTAGGCAGTTAAAACATGAAAAACGGCGCTTTAAGTAACTCATTGAGTATGACCACCTATGAGCATATTACCTTTTTTAAACCATGCGGCATCACATTACTTATACAATCACAGTTTGTACAGTCAAAGGAATCTATTTCTGAGCCACTTTGAAACCATGTCAATGTGTAAATAGTAAGAAACTTTTAAGGATTTGACTTAATCGGTCACTCTAATATATTTTTAAATATTTTTTACCCGCGACTACGTCGACGCAGTATGAATACTGACCTAGAAAACATTTTTTTTATTGTTTTACCAAAGTAATGTTTTTAACTAATAATTTTAAATAAAACTTAGCTAATGATGTTAATGCCTGTTAATTGGCTATGTTTAGAATTATCTGATGTTTATCGATATAATATCAGTAGTACTGATAGGGCTTCTAATACTGTTAGGCGATGGGATTGCAACCTGTCACTAATACACTGGTAATCTTAGCCTGTTTGTGCAAAATGTGGTTACAGAATTGCCAACAACTCTTGTTGCAGTTGTTGGTATTTCTATAGCTCTGCCTACCCCACTCTGGGAATGAAGGCGTGATAGTATGTTTGTATGTATGTATATCAGTAGTAGGTTACATACATTTTACAGTTGAGCGCACGCCTCCTTTCGTCGTAAGAAAGTCTAAGCTAAAGGTCCTACAAAAGTCTAATAGATGTCGCAACAATAACTTTTTAATTTTTAGCGTACATGAGTATCCCACTGCTGGGCAAACCTCTCTATTAGATCTCAACAAGTCCCACAAACATTTTAGGACTCTACATGACCCTTGCTTTCAGAACTTATAAGTCATAAACGGCCTAACCGTATCGAGTACAAAAAAATTGGAATAATTGAAAATCTGCTAAATATCGTCAACAACATTTTACATTTCAGCCTGCTGCAAAGCAATAATAAGCTAACCATGATGGAGATAGAGCAGTCATTGGGTAGCAACATCTGCAGATGCACCGGCTACCGACCCATACTAGAAGCCTTCAAGAAGTTCGCCAGCGACGCTCCTAAAGACAGTCTGCCTGACATTGAAGACCTAAACATTTGTAAAAAGAGTGGTAAAACTTGCAAAAAAAGTGAATGCAGTGAAAGCGACTGGTGCGTGGTGAAATCAAGCGACGTCGAAGCGCCCCAAAATATAGAAATACTATTAAAAGATGGCAAGCTTTGGGCGAAAGTGCAGAACGTTCAAGAAATTTTTGAACTTCTTCAAAGACAAGGGACAGACTGTTATATGCTTGTTGCAGGAAATACCGCTAAAGGTAACACATTTTTTTCTTTTAGATTACATTATACTCTATGAGTAACTTTAATTTTGGTCAACATAATGAGTGCCGCATGCATTTCGTCAAGTTATTTCAATGATAAAATAACCTTAGAGAGGCAAGGTGAAAAATCTTCACTTTTTTACAATGTAATCTGTATTAAAATTACGAAACAAATCTCTTTGGGTCATTGAGGAATCATTACTTTATATAACAAAGCATAGGACCATCGTTAACAGTTTGTAATAAACTTGGTGGTGATGCATTTTCAGAAAAAATAACTCCTCGTCCTTTTTTGTACAGGAGCATATCCAATAGACGAATATCCTCAACTCCTAATAGACATTAGTGGTGTGGACGAGCTGAAGGGATACCACCTCGACCAGAACCTGGTGCTAGGCGCAGGCAACACCCTGACTGATACGATGGACATATTTGAGCAACTAGCTGCTACGGAAGAGTATTTCTGGTATCTTGAAAAGCTACGAGAGCATCTTCTGTTGGTTGCACATGTTCCAGTAAGGAATGTAAGTATGAATGTGACTACAAGCTTGTTAAACTAATTGAATCAGTCCAAGCAAAGTATTAAATCAATGCCCGGATCAAGTTATTTACCTACAATTCTTCTTGGAAAAAGAACTTACACAACGTCCCAATTGTGATGCCCTCCAGAAAAAAATAATAGAGTTTATATTTGCAATATTTGATTAGTATTGATTGCTGTTTTTAACGTAAAATAGTGACTTTTGGTTTGTTTGCTACAGTTGGGAACGATTGCTGGTAATCTGATGATCAAGCATCAGCATCTTGATTTCCAATCAGATGTCTTTCTCCTGCTTGAAACAGTCGGCGCGTATCTCACTATCGGTGAGTTTACTATCTGTATGATCATTAAAATCAAGGTCATTATTGCTTTAAATTGTTTCATCATACTTATTTATATTGAAAATTATATTTACATTAACAAATTATCAACAAGCGGAAAAAAAACAATATTAACAAACTAACGAACATACAAACTTACTTAAAAGTACACTGATCTAACAAACCGCAACCATTGGGCATCGTACTCAAAATGCTGGCAGCATTGTCACGTTGAACAGCAACGCTTAATGTTTGTGTCAAATAAAGACCATCGTTTTGGTCACGAGTTGTAACGACCAGGCACTTTGGAAGATCTTTAAAGATACGGTGTGCTCCTGGTCCCCACGGTGCTAAAGTTTAGACCCCAAAAGGCTCAAATACGTAACTTCGATCAACTTGACTGTATTTGCGCCTTTGGAGGTTTCCGCCACGAAACCTGCCCTAATTTATTTACTTATTTACAAAGGGAGGGCGCCCTAGGCGTACTTTTTTGAATCAAATCGGGGAAATACTGGAAAAGGGCCGAATCTTAAGTACCCGAAACCGACGTGCATGCTTGACTCGATGTATGAATGTGGAAGAAGCGAAAGAGCTTTGTCAGGATCGTAGCAGGTGGAAAGAAGTGGTCTCTTCCTACCCCTCTGGGAAACAGGCGTGATTTATGTATGTATGTATGTATGTATTTACAAAGACATGCCAGTTTACAGTACGCACATACACTTTATTAATCAGGTAAAATTATAGCACGGATAAAAACACAATACTTGTTCCGGGAAGGTGTGACGGCACAAGAGTATCCACGCAAGTGGCATCCCAAACCAACGACCAGCTTTTCTTCCATGGAACATCCCATTATACCTTTTACCATCGACGCACATGATACTATTTGGTTTGGCGCTGGTAAAAGCCCTACGGGTGACATCTAGAGAATGCAAATAAATGGTTATAACCGAATTTGACTAAGCAAAAGACGGTTAATAACCGGTTATAACCGGGTTTTTTCTTTTCTTTATAACATCATTAAAGCTGGAGTGACGGGAAACTGGCTAGCACTTCGCATACAGTATAAGCCGTGGTCACCAAGCCGACCAACGCTAGTGACACAAGCAGAGTGAAGTTGTAATTCTAAAAGTAAATGAATCCAATAAAGTTCCAGTGTTCGGCGACGGGTGAGTCTGTTGCCACGAACCCGATTCCCACACTCCGACCGCTAGGAGACTGGTACAATCTGCAGAACTATTGCACGTTTGTAAAAGTAGATTTCGTACTTGATCGCAGAGCGGTGCATCCCTCATTCATTACTTTGACAAAGCATACATTTTTATTTTCATTTCAGTGGATTCGTTTGGGGTTAACACTGCAGTTACAGTACAGGATTTCCTCAAAGTAGATATGAGAGGAAAGGTCATTCTTAATGTTCTACTACCACCTCTTAATCTTGATTACAAATTCGTTTCGTTTAAGGTAAAACTCTAGTTTAACTATTATGAAGTTTTTTAAGTTTTAGAGTAAACAATCACAGACCCCATTTTTGATAAACTCTTAAACAATTCTACATCATAAATTTACAAAGCCGCTTTAAAAAGCAACTATGGAACATCATTAAATTTAATTTTGCTCTCCATTAACATTTTGGCAAATTTTCAGATAATGCCGCGAGCTCAAAATGCTCACGCGATGGTCAATGCTGGCTTTTTGTTTAAACTGTGCTCCGACCAGACCACCGTGTGTGAGGCACGAATAGTCTATGGGGGCCTCTCATCACATTTTGTACATGCAGCTCAGACTGAGAGGTTCCTATTTGAAAGAAAGCTTTTCACTAACGAGACCCTACAGGCTGCCCTTAAAGTCTTGGACCAAGAGTTGGTGGTGGAAGAGAATCCACCAGAACCATCGGTTAAATACAGAAAGGATCTCGCCATTAATTTATTCTACAAAGTAAGTGCAGTTAACACATGGGAATAAAAATTACATTCTCTTAATGTTTTTAAACACGCTAAATGTGAAAATAAACCCATAGAAAAAGTCAACAAAGTACCAGTTTTATAGATGTGCGTCTATAATAAAATAACTGGGATGGGAAAAAACCTTGCTAACATTAATTAATGTCCTTAAACCATCACTTTAGGGAGAGACGACACCGACGCGTACGGTGTCGTTGCGTAAACAAAAGAATTGGTTATACTAATTACATGGCTTAAATTTTAAAATCAAAATCAAAATGTTTATTCAGTAAATAGGCCCCCGTGGGGCTCTTTTACACGTCGGTAATATGAAGTGAATTTACTAGCTCTTCAGATAAGACCATCATTGCGGAGAAGAAGCGCCAAGAAACTCCAGCAGAAGGTCATTTTTTCAAACATAAAGTACAGAAATACTTAAAAGTAAGTTACATTAAAAGTACTTAATAAAGTAATAAAATAAAATAATGATTAAAGCTTGAACAAATAAAATCAATACAAATGTAAGGCTAATAACATTAAGCTAAAAATAATAAGTCTAGGAGAACAACACGACGAGGTCTCTACGTCAAAAGCCATATCTAGAATAATAAACTGAAGAACCAGTCCTTGCAAACGTGACGACGTGACGTTAACGGACCGTATTGTACGCACCGATGCAGTCGCTCCATTATTTGCTAGTATTTTCAAACTAGTTACAGTGAGCAGTATATAAATTGACTTTAACGCATGAAATTCCGCTAGCAAAATTTGTTTCCCATAAAAATAGACAATACAAAAACATTTGCAGAATCTTATGCGGAATCTCTTGTGGACATTGCTCATGGACTGTTCAATTTCGCCAGAGTTAACATTCAGCGTGAGGGATAAAACTCGAGTAATAAACACAATTCTCAATTTTCCAGGGGCTGTTAACCCTATGCCCGAGCAGCATCGTGGGCGCTCGGCTCGGCTCGGGCGCGCTCGTGCTGAGCCGCGCGCGCCCCGTCTCCACCGCGCGCCAGGTCTTCACCACCAACCCCCTGCTCTACCCCATCAACAAGCCGATTGAGAAAGTTGAAGCGCTGGTAAGTTTCTGTTTAAATTACTAAGCAGCTACGAGTAGCCTGTGTTACCGTCATTAGCGTGAAAATTGACCAATTGATTGTCGATGTATACACACATAGTTGGCGAAAATTTGAGACGGCATTGGCTGAAAATCAGCACTGTTGTAGGTGTCTGACACCTCAGGATTATGCCGAGCATTATTTTATTTATATCTATGTTGGTGTCTTCTGTGCAGGGAATAAGTAAATGTCTTTCTTTCTTTTTTTTCTTTCCAACTTAATATTTCAGATCCAGTGTGCGGGTGAAGCCCCATACACCGAGGACCTGCCGAGCTTCCCCCGCGAAGTGCACGGCGCGTTCGTGCTTGCCCGCGCGCCGCTCGGAGACATCGTTGACATCGATGCTAGTGAAGCACTTGTAAGTCGTTCTTTATCAAACACGGTCAAAATCAGGAAGTTGTTTATATGTATAAATGTATCTTTATGGTTTGTACGAAATATAACACAATTTTACGTTATACGGCGGTCTCGTTGTCGTAAGTTGCATTGAAAATAATATTGATCAAAAGGGGGTTTAGCTGACTTAAAAAAGGAGGAGGTTATCGATACTCCAAATCTTCTTTTTAATAAAGAACCATCATGAAATATAGTATAACTAACGCTCTTGTTATAACCATACTTACACAAAATGTAAATTTCAGCATCATCCCGGAGTAATAGCATTCTACTCTGCCAAAGATATTCCTGGAACCAACTCTTTTACTCCCGCTCCGAGCCTTTTCTTCCTCGCTGGTGAGGAGGTGTTCTGCTCAGGGTCTGTCAAATACAACGGTCAAGTCATCGGCGTGGTTGTAGCAGAAACCAGTCACATTGCAGAAGTCGCCGCTAAACTAGTTCACGTCAAATACAGCAACGTCAGAAAGCCGGTGACTGACATAAAAGACGCGAAAAATAAATCCAGTCGATCAAAGATGGAAAAGGAAATTGATGGGGGTAGTAGCAGAGGAACTGATTTATTTAGGATTATAAAGGGTGGTGATACAATTTATCAACAGTACCACTTTTGCATGGAGACGCTAGTGTGTGTGTCTAAGCCAACGGAAGAGGGAATAGAAGTCCATCCTACCTCGCAGCATACGGATGGAATACAAGTCGTCGTATCGCGAGCTCTCAAAATACCCGAGCACAAGTATGACTTAATCAAATTAACTTATCAAATAGTATATTGACTGTGATTATACGGCATTTCGAGATATCGGGCTGATAGTATAAAGGTAATCACGGTCAATACCCCGTAACAACAAAAATATCTTTAAATATTCCATCGCATGTTATTAGTTTTCACTTAAATTCCGACGGTTTTCTTAATCAATTCGGAATAAACTTCAAAACTATGTACCATGTAGTTATGCTAATACTCACTAGGGTAGACGTGTATGTTCGGCGGCTTGGCGGCGGGTATGGTGTGAAGATCTCCCGCGGCAACCAGGTGGCGGTGGCTTGCGCGCTGGTCACTCACAAGCTGAACCGGCCCTGCCGGATCATACTGCCTCTCACAACACACACTAAGTCCGTGGGGAAAAGACTACCGTGCTCTACTGATTATGAGGTAATTATGAATATAAGGACATGAAGATATATTAAAATAAAATGAATTGGACACATTCCGTTTGTAAGCAAATAGCTTTTAAATAACAGTTATTATTTCCAGGTAGCGGTAGATATTTTCGGCAAAGTACAGTACTGTGTGGAGCATTTATACATGGACAATGGATACCTAGTTGACGAGCCGTTTTCCATATTTACTTTGGAGACTTATAACAACTGTTACGAGAAATTGCGATGGAATTACAAGGTCCATAGCGTCACCACGGACACGGCAAGCAATACGTGGTGCCGATCACCAGGTAAATTATAAATGCTAGGAATATCTAATTTGCTTGCCGAAACTATCAGTTATCATAAAATAATTTACAGGAACCCTTGAAGCAATAACTGCAGTAGAACTCATGATGGAGCGTATAGCGTGCGAACTATCGCTAGACCCCCTAGAAGTCAGGCTGCGTAATCTCAGTCTTATTTACACTGAACTAAGGCTAATGGTAGAAAAAGTAAAAATTAATGGAGAGTACGCAGACAGAAGAGCATCGGTTGACAAATTCAATGCACAAAACCGCTGGAAAAAACGTGGCTTAAGATTTTCTCTACTACGTTGGAAACCTTTCGGTTCGCAGTACTTTGACTTGACCCTGTCGGTGTACCACGACGATGGTACTGTCTCCATAACTCATAGTGGCGTCGATATGGGTCAAGGAGTGAACACTAAAGCAGTGCAAATTGCTGCTTTTCTTTTAGGAATACCGATTGAGAAAATTCAAATTAAGGGAAACAATACGATATCAAATCCCAATGCATTTATAACTGGGGGTAGCTTGACATCTATTAATATAGGTGTAGGAGTTAAAAGGTGTTGCGAAAAATTATTGCTGCGGTTGGCACCAATAAAAGCTACTTTGCCTACTGCTAGCTGGGAAGAACTGATAAAGGCAGCGTTTGCTGCTAACATTGATCTGCAGACTCATGGGTTTGTGTCCATGTTAGATCTTCAGACCGCGGACGTGTTTGGAGTAACGTTAGCGGAAGTTGAGTTGGATGTCTTGACCGGTGAGTGGGAGGTGGTGAGAGTCGACATTCTAGAAGATGCTGGACAGAGCGTCAGTCCTGAGATTGATATTGGACAAGTAAGAAACCTTTTGTAAGAGCTGTTCTTGATTTCGCAGAAACTTTGGAGCATGAGTTTTCACCATGATCTTCGTTGTTCACAGGTAGAGGGCGCTTTTATCATGGGTCTGGGGTACTGGACATCTGAGTCGACGGTATATGACCCTCAGACAGGCGAGCTATTGACGGACCGCACCTGGAACTACCACGTGCCGCAGGCCCGTGACATCCCGCAGGACTTCCGCGTCTACTTTAGGAACAAACCACTTTATGATCCTCGGTTCTTTGGAGCGAAATGTTAGTTATAATTTTGTTTTTTAATTTCACTTTTTGTTTCGTAAGTACTTCCTGATCAGAGAATAATAACCATATTGACAGATGTAATTTGAAACTAAAACTTGAAAGTAATTAACATGACTTGTAATGCCGATGCTGTTACTTGTGTACTCTTTTGTAGTCTCATTTTTACTACAGCTTTGGGATGGAAAGAGGCATGCAGGTCACCAGGTGGTAATTGGGATCTGAGACCGAGTAGTAAGATGGAATAGCTCCATTCTAGTCATTTCCCTGGTTGTTTTGTTACAAACTTATTCGATTTCAGCGATAGGTGAGCCGCCCATCTGCATGTCCATAGCGGTTCCATTCGCGATGCGGGAGGCCATTACTGCCGCCAGGACTGACGCGGGGATTCCTTCTAACCAGTGGTTCCAGATCGGTAATACATTCAATTCATAACCATGTTGACTTATTTGAATGGCGTAGTGGAAGTTTGAAGTTGTAGTGGTACGGTTAAGGACTTAAATTGTTATGCCACTATGGAACTCTGTCATAATGACAGCGTTAATCATTAGTTTTAGCTTCGTTTCATGTGGTTTGACGCTGTCATTATGACATGGTTCCATAGGGACAACAGTTAAAGTCCTTAACTATAGTAAATATCACAGGTAGCTAAATTTAAATATTCCGTCCGGCCGTGACTGGGCTGTATATCATGAAATCAAAAAAAGTTAAATACAGTGCACAAGAATTGTGTCCGACACTTGGCTGGAGTTTTTTTTTTATCCCTGACATTGATCGACAAAGTTTATTTTAAATTCACAATCAAAATCCTATAGGGTCGAATGTATACAAAAGATTCGGCGCATTGGCGGGAGAAAAAATATATTTATATATTTATAGATTTTGACGTGTAGAATTTTGGCCGTGTGGCTACTTAATGAATAAACCACTATTATCTTTATGTTTTTTTAGTAAATTTGCTTTTTTTTTAACTTTAATCTTATTTATTCCTGCGTAAGATTACGATAGCCTGTATTAACAATGACTACTCTTTGTTGTTGTAAAGGTGTCATATCTTTTTTATATTTCAGATGGGCCTTACACCAGAGAAACTTTGCAATTGAACACGGCTACGAAATACACCGACTTCAAATTCTACTGATTTCTGCTCATTATGTGTGTTTCTCCCATAATGCAAGTTAAAATTGTAAAACTTATCTGACTCTTTATTATTTTATACTATAAATATGCAAATAATAAATATCACGGGACAATGTCCCACAAATTGACCTACTCCCAAACTAAGCTCTAGGCTTGTACTATGGGTACTAGACAACGATAAATTTAGTTACATAGAGAAATATATACTTAACTACATAGGAACATCCAAGACTCAGGAATAAATACTCGTGCTCATCACATAAATATCTGCCCTTACCGGGATTTGAACCCAGGGCCCCTAGTTTGGAAGGCAGGGTCACTACCAACTCGGCCAGCGTGTCGATATAGGAAGAGTTCATGTTACCCCATTATATTATATGCTGAATTGTTTGATTATTGAAATGTATTTTGATTTTAATGTACAGTCGAGGTCATAAATATGTTTACACTTTAGTACCTTGTCACTTTCCCAGTGAATGAAAGTGACAAGGTCCTAAAGTGTAAACATATTTATGACTTCGACTGTACAAATCAAAAAAACATAAATTCTAATTACTACTTAGTAGTCGCCAGTCTGTAATGGTTTGACTTGTAGAATTAAATTCAACGGCGTGATTACGCCGGTACATGTAGTAACTCAGCATGCGAAGCTAGCGGTCCCGGGTTCACATACATACATACATACATAACATGACGCTCTAATTCCCAGAGTGGGGTAGGCAGAGCTACAGAAATACCAACAAATCTAAAAAGACTTGTAACCACATTTTGCAGAAGTAGGCTAAGATGTTTACCAGTGTATTAGTGATAGTGTATTAGCGGTCCCGGGTTCAATTCCCAATAAAAGCAAATATTTGTGTGATGAGTCCGAATATTTGTTCCTGAATCATGGTTGTTTTAAGGTTCCATATCTAAAGGGTGCCAAGGGACCCCTTACTAAGCCCCCACTGTCTGCCTGTTTGTCTGTCAGCGGGCTGTAGGTATATCATCATCATCATGAACCGTGAAACATTCCAGTCCCTTAAACGATTTCTGCTGATAAAGGGATTCTTACAAAGGTCATACTAATTTAAATAAATGCAATAAAGTATTTATACAAACATTTATTCGGTGTATACCTGTAATGTTAGTAACATTATAAAAAAACATAATTATGTAAGTACCTCATAGTTTTCTGTAATACAACATTTAAGCATGGTTAACGTTAAAAGACCGGTAATAATGCGACCGAGTTCGATTTAGAAATAAACAATGGTTAATTTATACATTTCACGAAGTTTTTATTGTGCTAAACACACACGGAGGCAAATTCCGCAAAAACACGCAACCATGCACAAAACCTATTGTACACACTTTATTTTTAACTGCCGCGATTAAAGTAGTGTAGGGTTTCAATCCGGTGAATTAAGTAAGTAATCAGATTGGAGTTTATAGTGAACATACCTCTTTGAAATGATGTGAATGAAGGAACACCCTTTTGCGTCTATTTACTCGAATTACCGCTGTCAATATTCCTTGTTTATCAATTTCCTTGTACGTCGATTTACTCGTAAATCACTGTCAATATTTATTGTTGTTCGTTCATTTTCTTATACGACCTGGGCCTCTATTCAGGTGCGTTAAAACGATATCGTATTTGACACGTTTAAGAATCGTTTATGTCACAGTCGCCATTATTGTAAATGACATAAGAGTTATCAAAACGTTGACAATACGGAAACAGGTCAAAAACGATATCGTTATTACCTTGTAGAATTTCAGCCCTGTATAGAAAAGTTGCGATAATAGTGGTGAAAGGCTAGATAGCATTAAAACTTTTATTCAAGAACCCAAATAGGTAGGCAACAATCAGTAATTTCGCTCACATGATGATGTCCGATGATCCGGCTTGCTCCTCGGGTGCTGTCCAACTCGGCCTGCCTAGGTCTTACAGCACAACACACACAGAAAGGCCCACACGAGATAGGGAAAGTAACGAAAGTTCACACCAAAGCACAGTATTTTATCGCTGCATACAGTAGAAAGATGCGCACGCGACGACAGCCATTTTCGATCTTTCAGGCGCCCGCGGGGAGACCACCCGCTCGCGGGCGGAGGGGGTAGAGGAGGTCCAGAAAAAGCACATGGGAAAACATTCAGTGAGGAATTGACTTAGCTTGCCTGAAAGTTGCCTATTAATAACAGGAATACTAAACACGACCTGTTAGCCCCCCACATACTTGTTCGTCCATTTACCCTTAATACTAACAGATTCTTGATCGGGATCGGCAAACTTTGTTCTTTTATAAAAGACGAGTGACACATACTGTCAGTTGCGAGTGCGAGTGTGACAGCGATAGCCAACCGAACGCCAATAAAAATTCAGGAGCACCTGGGATTACTGTACACAATTTTATTAAAAAGTACGAGGTGGACTCGCGCACTGAGAGTTACGTTTTAACTGGTTTGTGGGCATTTTCAAAATAAAATGTACCCTAGTTAAGGAAAATTAGGAAACTTTAACTTAGTCAGTTTTGTGACGAACATTTGCCATACAATTATATGGCTAATTCCGTCACAAAACTTTACTAGCAAATGTTTTATTTTGAAAATGCCGTCGTCCATCACGGGACTTCATGGCTTGAAAGATATTGCTTTTTTTCCGAGTAATTATTTATAATAATAGTGAAATAAAAAATAAAAAATATCACGGGACAACGTCACACAAATTGATCTAGTCCAAAACTAAGCTCTATATTTTTTTATTTTTTTTATGTTATGGAGAAGGCACACGAGCACTCAGGCCACCTGATGGTAAGTGGAATCTGAGACCCATATACATTTGAATTCTCAAGACTATAATCCTAAGACCTCAAATGTGTTGCCAACCCGGAGGACCACGATGGAATGCCTCTATGCTAGTAATTTCACCGGTTGTCTTATCCCCACGCCGGAACACAACAATGCGAACACTGTTGCTTGGCGGGTGGGTTATGGATAAGATAGTGGTAGCGATCCGGACGGATCCCGCACAGGGTCCTACCACCACAAAGAAGAAGCAGTGGGATATGGGCTGATTGAATCCTACCACCACTAAACCCCAGCACTATACCATCACTCTGCTACTAACCCGATTGATCACTGTCCAAATTATTATAAAATAGACAAGAATATAACAGGCATGTACAAAGACGAACTAACGAGTATTATTAAAAACATAACCTAACATCACGTCTTCATTCCCAGAGTGGGGTAGACAGAGCTACAGAATTACCAGCAACTCTAAAAAAACTTGTTGATAATTGTATAACCACATTTAGCAAAATCAGGCTAAGATGTTTACCAGTGTATTAGTGACAGGTTGCAAGCCCATCGCCTAACAGTACTACAAGCCTTTATTCCCTTAGTCGCCTCTTACGACATCCACGGGAAGACATGGAGTGGCACTATTCTAACCCGGAAACCACATGGATAAAATATTATTAATCGTAGTGGAATGTGTTATGTGACCATTTTCTACAGATTTTTAAAAAAGCTGGTAGGTAAAGAACATCAAACTATGCAATAATTTAATAATAATTCTAATGTGTCCCAAAATATTTGTATGAACTAACCTAGTTCCTTTTGTGTTACCAAAAACGTATGAATATCGGTAACACAATAATTTTGGGTCACAAAAGAATATTATTTAATTATTGCATAGTTTGATGTTCTCTACCTACCTGCCCTTTTTCAGGGTTCCGTAGCCAAATGGCAAAAAACGGAACCCTTATAGATTCGTCATGTCTGTCTGTCTGTCCGTCCGTATGTCACAGTCACTTTTTTCCGAAACTATAAGAACTACACTGTTGAAACTTGGTAAGTAGATGTATTCTGTGAACCGCATTAAGATTTTCACACAAAAATAGAAAAAAAACATAAATTTGGGGGTTCCCCATACTTAGAACTGAAACTCAAACCCATACGTGTGGGGTATCTATGGATAGGTCTTCAAAAATGATATTTTTTAACATCATTTTTTTCTAAACTGAACAGTTTGCGCGAGAGACACTTCCAAAGTGTTGAAATGTGTGTGTCCCCCGCCTGTAACTTCTAAAATAAGAGAATGATAGAACTAAAAAAAATATATGATGTACATTACCATGCAAACTTCCACCGAAAATTGGTTTGAACGAGATCTAGTAAGTAGTTTTTTTTTAATACGTCATAAAAACATTGATCAAAGCTGCAACGAACATGGGCGAGTCCGACTCGCACTTGGCCGCTTTTTTTAATCTGGAGATGTCACTAAAAGTGGAATTTAAAAAAAAATGCTCATTTATGTTATAGCTACATTTACCAAAATAAATAAGTATCATTGTTAAAGTGGAAGATAAATGGAGAGGCGTAAAATAAGAAGAAGAAGATTGCTGAAGTTCCTAAACTATGAAAGCATTAGACTGGTGGGGTCCTAGTCAAGATGAATTACCCTAAGTTTGTAAGTGATGTAGGTTGACTCCAAGTAAACACCAATTACTTCGTATAACTATAATGCGGCAGTAATCAATCATACATAGCATGAGCGCGACAATAACATTAAGCGATGGAAGCGGTAGCGGAAGGTAAGCTTAGTCAGAGCAAATCGACGTGCGTTCAGTAGCGAACAGGATTCCACACTGGAGCCGAGCGCGCGCGCAGGCGCTGCGCCGGGTTGCGGTGACGTCACGCGACCGTTATCTCCACGCAGGCGGCGCTGGTTCACTGCACTGGGGCTACTTGTCGACACGGAGAAATAATTATGTTTTAAACAAGGTAAGTGTATGTTTGTTAATATCCTAAAATATAATGTACTTATATTACACTATATATATTTATATATGTTTATATATATATTTGTGTTTAAAATATACTGTAGTTAATTATTGTTTACTATCTATAAATATCTTTATTGATTATATATTATTAGTAGTATGTTAATTACCTATTTATTTATTACATAGGATATATTCGTGTTAAGATAGGTATTCGAATGTATGTTTATATATCATGGAGTATATGTGTATATATTATAGCATATGTGCTTAGATGTATTGTGGTTCCACCACATCACTCCCCTCCAGAGACCGTCTACGGGCGATAATAATCTGGGAATCTGACCCGCCGGCCTGATCTTGTCATCTTTATATTATTTTCTTGTTTCTGTCTTTCTGATTTGTTGACCTTGAGTTCTACCTGTGTTGACCCTGTTTTTGTAGCGACTTGATATTCTTCTCCTTCGTCGAGTATGTAAGCCGGTTTCAAGCGGTCTATGGACACAGTAACTGTTTTTCCTTTTATTTTCAGTTTGAACGTCTTTTCGCCTCGTTCCAGAACTGCATGTGGCCCCGTGTAAGCTGGCGTTAACGGACTACGCACAGCGTCTTCTCTGAGAAAGACATGGCTGGTGGATTGTAGGTCCTTGAATACGAACGTTTTCTTTCGGCCGTGCCTTGACGTAGGTATGGGTTGAAGTTGCTGGGTGATGGATCGCAAGCGCGCAGTGAAATCGGTGTAGTCGCTTGTTGTTTCTCCAGTGGTTTGGAAAAATTCCCCTGGGAGCCTCAGCGTTTCATCCTGAGCGTTCAGCGTTCCATCTCCGCGGAAGTAGTTTGCAGATCTTCCTTGAACGCGCTTCTTACTCCCAGCAGGACCAGTGGTAAAGCTTCTGTCCAGCTTGCTTGACCGTGGCAAACAATGGCAGCTTTCAGCTGCCTGTGGAACCTTTCTATTAGTCCGTTACAGGCAGGATGATACGCTGTGGTACTTCGATGCATGAATCCTATTATTTTGGAGAGGTATTTAAAGAGAGCCGATTCAAATTGGCTTCCCCGGTCTGTTACAATACTCACTGGGCAACCAAACCGAGATATCCAGACGGTGAGAAGGGCCTTGGCTACGGTCTCAGCACGAATGTCCATAATGGGTATCGCCTCAGGCCACCGTGTAAAACGATCTATCGCTGTAAGGCAGTAGCGATAGCCATGCGAGGGAGGCATTGGTCCAATTAAATCTATGTGGACATGCGAAAATCTGGCGTTGGGTAATTTGTATGTACCCAATGGTGCTTGAACGTGCCGGGTGACCTTTGAACGCTGGCAGGCTGAGCATGTTTGCGCCCAATTACGACAGTCTTTTCTCATGTTTGGCTAGACAAAACGTTCAGCTACGAGTTTTGCAGAAGCCTTAATCGCTGGGTGACTGAGTGAGTGTAGGCTGCTAAAAACTTGACGTCGAAAACTGGGTGTTACGTAGGGTCTGAGTTTGGCAGTGCTATCATCGCAGTATAGCTCGGTAGTTGTTCCAGGAATCGTCATCATTTTGAGGGTGATGTTGTAAGTCGTGGCACCGCTAATAATCTGTTTTAGCTCTTCATCTTCGTCTTGAGACTTTGCTAATGCCAATAAATCGACTGGCGTCTCTAGTTCCTCTATTCTCGATAATGTATCGGCGACGACGTTTTTTATCCCTGATATGTGTCGGATATCTGTCGTGTATTGCGAAATGAGATCGAGGTGACCGAACTGCCTCGGAGAACAGTTGGACTTGTTAGATGAGAAGGCGAAGCAAAGGGGTTTATGGTCTGTGAAGATTGTGAATACTCGCGCTTCCAGTATATGCCTAAAGTATTTAATGGCGTTATAAATTGCCAGCAGCTCCCGGTCATAGGGTGAGTCTTTTTGCTGGGTAGCACTTAATTTTTTTGAATAAAAGGCTAGTGGCTCCCATGTGTCTTGGTCTTCCCTCTTCTGCTGGATTACTGCGCCCATGGCCGTATTAGATGCATCCGTCACAAGGGCGAGTTGTGAATTGCAGTATGGGTGAGCTAACAGAGTTGCTGTGCATAAACTCGATTTGCAATTGCTAAAAGCCTCCAGATATTGGTCCTTTAAGTCCACAGGGTGTGATCCCTTTACAGAGCCTGTTAGCAATTTGTGTAAAGGGGCTTGAATTTGTGCTGCGTTTGGGATGAACCGGCGGTAAAAATTTATCATTCCCAGGAATCTCCGTAATTCTTTTACTGTTTTGGGGGCTGGAAATGATTGAAGGGCTTCCACTTTGTCTTCTAGCGGTTTGGTACCCTCCGCCGAAATGTGATATCCTAAGAATTTAACTTCTGGCACTCCAAATACACATTTTGAGGGGTTTACGACGATACCGTATTCCTTAAGTTTTGTGAATAATTGCCGTAGATGTTCTTCGTGAGTTGCTTCATCCTTGGAGAAAACGAGGAAATCATCCAAGTACGCGAACACGAACTCCATCCCCCTTGTGACCTCATCCACAAAACGTTGAAAGGTTTGACCGGCGTTTATGAGACCAAAGGTCATATAGGGGAATTCATATAACCCAAATGGTGTCGCGATTGCAGTTTTGGCGATGTCGTCAGGGTTAACCGGGATCTGGTTATAAGCTTTGACAAGGTCAATTGTCGAGAAAGTTTTGCAACCAGCCAGGTTATGTGCGAAATCGTGGATGTGCCGAATTGGGTATCGATCTGGAATCGTCCGAGCGTTTAGTTGCCGGTAGTCGCCGCACGGCCTCCAGCTGTTGTCTTTCTTGGGCGCTAAGTGAAGGGGAGACGACCTGGGGCTCAATGACGGCCAGGCAGTTCCGTTCTGGAGCATGGAATTAAATTCGTTCTTTGCAATCCTTAATTTGTCCGACGCTAGTCTCCTAGGCCTGCAGTAGATTGGAGGGCCGTCCGTTGTTTTAATAAAGTGCACGGTGTCGTGATTGACCTCGCGGTGAATTTCCGGGGGGCGTGTTATTTCAGGAAAGTCTCTTAAGATGGCGTTGTACTTCGAATCTCCATACAGTGTCTTGATTGAGAGCACTTCGTCACCTGTAGCCACAGATATTACCGATGTTGAGAGTGATGTCGTATTGTCTAATAGGCGCTTGTGCCGGCAGTCGACAATTAAATTATAAAACGACAAGAAGTCGACGCCAATGATAGCTTTTGTGACGTCTGCTACCACAAACTTCCAGCTGAACTCCCGGCGTAGACCAAGGTTAAGATTCAGTTGAGCATGCCCATAAGTGTTGATGATTGATCCATTTGCTGCGTAGAGCTGGTAGTTAGTTTGGGGCCGATATTCGCGTAATGCTGATCGTGGGAATACACAAAGATCGCTCCCTGTATCAATTAGAAATTGCAATTTCGAACGACGATCTGTGACAAACAAGCGACTGGAGCTGGGGCAATCGTTGGTCGCCATTACCGATTGCCCTGGCCGTTTCCCGAGCCGAAATCGCACGGTTTGACACATTTTGTTGATTGCGCTTGGAACTTTGAATGGTACCAACATACGGGATACTTGCGATAACTTGATTGCGACCGGTTATTGCTTCGACCTTGACGACCACCGCTGCGTCCGCGGCTTCGTTGTTCGCCACGTCTAAATTTGGAGCGAGATCTCGTTTTCATTTCCGTGGTAAGTACCTGCACCTGCTTCGTGAGCTCAGCAATCTGATAGGCCATGGTATCCATCATTGAACTGTTGGAAGTGCTAGCTACTTGGGCGCTGGCTGGTACGATATCCCAGACCCGATCTGCCAGATCTGCCAGCTCATCGAGTGTTAATGACGGCTGGGACGCTATAACGGATTGAATATTTACAGGCAAACGGCTGGTCCAAATAGTCTTCAGTAAGTCTTCTGGAACCGATGGGCCCGCCTTGTGCCGAAGGTGCCGGAGAAACTGCGACGGCTTCCGGTCACCTAACTCCTCGTGGTTCAGCAGATTCTGCAAGTCCTTTTCTCTAGAAGCTGACAAGCGCTTAATTAGCTCAGTTTTTAATTTATCGTATTTGTTTTTCGCAGGTGGTGAGATAATAATATCTTTTATTTCCGCTGCATATTGATGTTCCAGCTGTGACAAAACGTAATAAAACTTTGTAGAATCTGATGTAATATTAGACAGTGCAAACTGCCCTTCTACTTGAGCAAACCATACGGCTGGCTCCTGAGGCCAAAATGGCGGAATCTTAACTCCGACACGGAACGTGTCGGCTCCGGACTTCGCGTCATCAAATCTGTCTTTGTCTTCATGATCCGACATTATAAAATGCTCACTGCACTTACGTTTTATCCACGGGTCACCTTTATTATCCAAACTTATTGAAGGCTGCGTCGAATGTTCGCAGTAGGGGTCACCAGTGTAAGTGATGTAGGTTGACTCCAAGTAAACACCAATTACTTCGTATAACTATAATGCGGCAGTAATCAATCATACATAGCATGAGCGCGACAATAACATTAAGCGATGGAAGCGGTAGCGGAAGGTAAGCTTAGTCAGAGCAAATCGACGTGCGTTCAGTAGCGAACAGGATTCCACACTGGAGCCGAGCGCGCGCGCAGGCGCTGCGCCGGGTTGCGGTGACGTCACGCGACCGTTATCTCCACGCAGGCGGCGCTGGTTCACTGGGGCTACTTGTCGACACGGAGAAATAATTATGTTTTAAACAAGGTAAGTGTATGTTTGTTAATATCCTAAAATATAATGTACTTATATTACACTATATATATTTATATATGTTTATATATATATTTGTGTTTAAAATATACTGTAGTTAATTATTGTTTACTATCTATAAATATCTTTATTGATTATATATTATTAGTAGTATGTTAATTACCTATTTATTTATTACATAGGATATATTCGTGTTAAGATAGGTATTCGAATGTATGTTTATATATCATGGAGTATATGTGTATATATTATAGCATATGTGCTAAGATGTATTGTGGTTCTACCACAAGTTAACCACTATCGAAAATTTTAAATGTATATGATTGACGTAGAGTGATGACGGTCCACCTCGAACGCTCATGTTAACTCCATACGTTTTGAATCGGTTCTCTGCCTTTTCGCCGATGAATCTTTAACAAATGCATCGTTTCGCAACCTATTTATTAATTTGCCAACCCGCTCTTTTTTATGTAACTAAAAATAATTGAGATTTTTTTGTAAAACTAACCTAACCTAACCTATAGGGTTCACCTACACGATAGTCCTGAAATAAATCCAGAATTATTTACAGTTTCGGAAAACAACGCAGGTTGTCAAATGATATGTTTGTGAAATGAATCATTTGTGAAACATTGGTTATGAAATGACAGGATCCCTTTTGAATCTACATCTTTTGCATCTTGGCTAGGCCTTCTTCAGTTTCATGCGGCCGGCGGCGCTTCTTCTCCGCAGTGAAAGTCTTGTCCGAAGCGCTAGTAGATTCACGCGATATCACCAAATGTGTAAAAGAGCCATATAATTATTATCATTTAGAGAAATAAAGGAGTATTGTCGCCAATAAGCCTTATATCGTGTCAACAGATCGATTTCAACGCCTGGCAGTGCTCATCGACGTCACCATCCCGCATTACGAGAACCTCGTGAAGGCTGAGAAGGACAATCTCAGCAAATACCTTGACTTGGCTCACAAGGTGACCGCCATGTGGGATATTGACTCGACGATCATTGTCCTGTTAGTTGTTTTGGCGAACGGTCTCATAGCGAAGAGTCGATCACCACCTTAAGGAGACTTTTGCTAGATTGCTCTAGAGCCAAATACAGGAAGGAGTACTCCTAGGCACGGTACGTATTGTGAGAATGTTTCTCTCTGTGCAGCGCAAATCACTGAGTCGCTTGAGCCCTGCCCCGCTGCTGTTGGCACCCGTAGCTTAAGGTTTTTAAGATGTTTATTTTTTGTACATTCACTCTGTGAAAATGTTGATCATAGTCAGAATCTTGTTAGTGTGATTGTCATTGTCATCGTGAAGCTGGTCGTTTGACATTCAATTTGAAGTTTATTATGACAGGGCACATAAGTGCTTAACATTTTCGTTCGGGTACTGTACATACACATACACACCTTCACGCTTGTCTCTCAATGTGGTGGGCAGAGACTATGGAACGCCATGTGCACCGGTCTAAACATACAACTTTCGCTTCCTCTACAAACATCAACCTCAGTACATCGCGATTTAATTATATTAATGTTGTTATTTTATGTTTCCGTGAGGGTGCCGGGTTAGAATAGTGCCACTCCATGTCTTCCGGTGGATGTCGAGAGGTGACTAAGGGAATAAAGGCTTGTAGTACTGCTAGGCGATGGGCTTGCAACCTGTCACTAATACACTGGTAAACATCTTAGCCTGACTGTGTTAAATGTGGTTACAGAATTATCAACAAGTAGAGTTGTTGGTATTCTGTAGCTCTGCCTACTCCACTCTGGGAATGAAGGCGTGACGTTATGTACGTTTAAGTTGATATTTGAATATTTATCGTGTAACTTACAGATAAATAATGAATATTTAAATAATATACAACGCTAAAGAAACAATTTTAAAAGTATGGAATGAACGATAGAAAAGGCTAGTTAGGTTAGGTTAGAACTGGAACCGTATCGCAAACGAGCTGTTACCAGAAGAAATCTAACTGTTGCACCTTACGTTAGCAAAACTAACTCCTTTCGAACATTGATACGTCACTTTCATTTAAGTTTTTTTCCGATCCTATGAATAACTTTAGAGAGCCTGCCCAAAATATTTTTGGTCAAATCTATCATTTCCCACATGTTTCATTTGCCAAACCAATGTTATATAACCTTTTCAGAATTTACTTTAGTACCATCGTGTAGAACCCTATAGGTTAGGTTAGGTTAGCTTTTATAAATCCTAAAATATTAACTATTACAGAAAATAAAGCGGGTTGGCAAATTAACATTTGGGAAATTAAACATTTGACCAAAAAAATTTTGGCCTAACGAAATAGACTCATAATTTTAGCTTTGAACTATTGTAATTTTATAAAGCCGATTTTAGAATGATCAATATGATTTGTTTGTGGCCGATGCCGGGAGCAACTTATTAAGCATACTGGCGCTTTTAAAAAACTGTGAAGTGAGAGTCCCAATAAAAAATCAGCGTGTGACCTCGTCTTGCATAAAGTTATAATATAATGTCGAGTTGCGTATCAGTAGTTCAGTGCAATCAGATCAGCGCGCGCGCAGCGTTTTGGCGGGTGCGCTTGCGCAAACATGAACCGCGTCCACTTTTTAATCAACGGTGAACCCCGCTCAGGTGTGTGACTGTTGTTCATTTATTTTTTGTGGTGATTATTCATCTGCAGATAACGGTATAACGTCAGAACAAAATAGAGTGATGAGTTTCACTTTCATTTAATTGTGTATACAGGGTGACTTCAAATTGGTAATACAAAATCAATGTTTTACACACATTTCCCCTAAACTTAGCCCCTCAATTAAGTCTCATACTTTTAAAATAATCAGAAGTATTTTTTATTTTTATTTTTAAATTAACCCATTTTTTGTTGGCTTAACATGGTTATCCTACCATAATAATTAACAAAGAAGTTTAAAGAATTTCAAATGAACACTTTCCTCTTTGGTTATCCGTCACCTGTCACAATTTATGAAGAAAACGTGTTTTGATGAGTAATTGTCACTTATCAAAGAAAATAAGATTGTATTGTAAATGTAGTGTAACCACACTTTGGGACTTTAATTTTTGTTTCGTTCGAAAATTAGCATTAATTAAATACAGTTAATTTTAACAAAGGGGTTAATGTATTATACTGTGTGGCATTAACTAAGCCACAATCAAGTGTTTTGTATTACCAATTGGAAGTCACCCTGTATTTGTCTGGGGATTGAATAAATGTAAGACGAAGAAAATGTGTCCAAACTCCTACACATGAGTGCTTGTTTTTTGAATCATGTTGAATAACCAAATATATAATTGAGTCGGTGATCACTCACACCTATCATGCTGTTGTTTTAGAAGAGGTATCCTGTTTATATCTGTTATAGTTTGTTTATAAATATTACACGTAAACTAAGGTAAAGCTGTTACTGTAAACAAAGATACGTTTAATGGATGTGTCTAAAATAACAAGAGCGCTTAAGTGAATGATGATGTCGGATGATCGGGGCCTCTATTCTACTGCGTTATAACGATATCGCGTTTGACGTGTTTTAGAATCGTTTATGTCACAGTCTGGTGACTGTGACATAAACATTATTGTAAATGACAAAGGAGTTATCAAAACGTTGACAATACGGAAACACGTCAAGTACCGTGTATAATCCCAGCCCTGATTATCAGAAAAAACTAAACATTTAACAATTTTCATACTCCAGAAAAGAGTTCGTTTTAAATGTTAGGTACAATACACGTTGTTTTGATGACACTGTTACAAAAATTTAAAGATTATTAATGAGTCGGATAAGTTGTCATTCATTAGATATTTTTTTTTTGTTGTTTTAATTTTTATTTAATATTAATATTGTGTTCTTTGACAAATATGGGTAGTATTAACGTTGACGATCTCAACGTAATTTCGTATTTTTGATATGCAATCCAATTTGATGAATAAATAAACTAAAAAATAAACATACTAACAAACAAGTAACAACTTAATTCAACACAACACACACACACACACTCACACACACTACAGATGCACGCACGCATGTCTTTATCCTATTTTTATTACCTTAGTATTAGTTGCAACTTTATTGAAAAGAAGCTTAGTCCATAAAAAAATAGTCTACATGATACATTTTCTCCTGGGATGCCCAAGATCAGGCTCGGCCTGGTTTGGGATCGACCGCAAATTAGCCTTGAGGAATATGACCTTTAGAAAAGTAAAAATTCTTATTCTTAATTACTTTTCCATCTTCCAGTGGGGGGTGAGGTGAGTTCCGATGTTACCCTGCTGGATTACCTGCGCGTGGGCAGCGAGCTGCGCGGCACCAAGTACTTGTGCCGCGAGGGGGGCTGCGGAGCCTGCCTCGTCACCGCCGCGCGCCCCGGGGCGGCGCCACACGCTGTCAACTCCGTCAGTATAACCTGAAAAAAAAAAGATATATTTGATTGCAATTTACATAAATATCTTACTAAAAACTATACAAAAACTATTGGTACACGTTTCGCATACCGCTGATTCGAAGAAATTCTAAATTGTATTAATAAATAACATATATACATACTATAGGTAACCTTATTTATGTATTGTAATTATTTCATCAACAAAACTAGTGTTTCCAACCCAAACTTAGGTAGATAGCCAAAAATAAACTTTTCTACACATACATAACATCACGCCTTCATTCCCAGAGTGGGGTAGGCAGAGCTACAGAAACACCAACAACTCTAAAACAGCTTGTTAATAATTCTGTAACCACATTTTGCACAATCAGGCCAAGACTTAAACTTTTCTCTTTCACAATTTTTAAATGATTCGCCGAGAAAACAAGGGAATATACGAAATACGTGATATTTACACAAATTCCGCTGCTATATTTTTAAATTGCTCACACTTATTATCCACTTGATGGAATGTGGCTACCGCCACCTGACATTTGCAACACCGAGGACACATATTAATGCGTTGCCGGTTTTGAATTAAGACGCCCTTAAAAAAACTGCGGTGGAAATCATTTCATTCCTTATTGTAGTGTAATTAATATACATATATAGGGTAAGAATAGTGCTACTCCATGTCTTCCCGTGGATGTTGTAAGAAGCGACTAAGGGAATAAAGGCTTGTAGTACTGTTAGGCGATGAGCTTGCAACCTGTCACTAATTCACTGGTCGTGCAAATTGTGGTTACAGAATTATTAACAAGTTTAAAGTTGTTGGTATTCTGTAGCTCTGCCTAACCTACTCTGGGGCTAAATGCGTGACACGTGGCGTGTATGTATTTATATTTTTAATCAGATTTTCTAGAACTAAAATCCTAGTATTTGTCTGCATTACGAGCTGTACCCTTACCAACTTGCTGACCATATTTTACCGTAGTGCTTGGTGTCGGTGACGTCATGCCAGGACTGGGCGATCACGACGGTGGAGGGGGTCGGCAACCGTCTGCAGGGCTACCACCCGCTGCAGAAGACGCTCGCAAAGCTGAACGGGACGCAGTGCGGGTACTGCACACCTGGCTGGATCATGGCTATGTACGGGTAAGGTGAAATAAATGAAGTTTTTCCTAAAGAAATTTATAAGGCAAACAAGCATACAGGCCACCTGATGGTACGTAGGATCGCCAGCCATGAGAGACTCAGATAGAATACCTACCTCTATGCTAGTAATTTCCCCGTTTGTTAACACAACGATTATGTTGATGTCTTCTCATTACCTTTGAAATTATCGTTACAAGAGGGTTCGAGAAAATCCTAATTAAACTTTATTAAGTATTAATACCTTATACCGGGGTACTTTTTCATGATCCAAAATAACGTAATTTAAAATCTGTGATATTATTTAAAAAGAATAATTTGGTTTTGTACGCTCAGGCACTTTCACAAGCCGAGTCTACTAGTGCTTTCACTTTAACTAAGCAGTTTAACATATTAACTCTAAACTCATGTCAGAGTCAGTTAGTATAAAATAGCAATAATTATAACAGCGTAATTGCAAGTAATAAGTACACATCGTACAATTTGGGGATAGTATCAAGGTGACCCAGTCGAATACCAAGGCCTTAACAGTTTGATAATCTACAAACTAGTCTAAGGTTAATAAGCAATGCGGGTTGTTAGTCAGTTTAACGGACGAGTACATAGTAATAAAATTAATATTTGAATAATGCTTATCATGAATTTCATGGTATTTCTGTTAGTAAAAAGATGGGTCAAAAAATAACTAACATAGGTAAGTATTATCGATTGGCAAAACTTTGGGATTGGAATCAGTTAATGTTTTTCTGTTGTTATCGACGTTATTTTGTTTCAAGCTTTTAATTTAAGAGTTTTAGTAGAAGACTGAAATAGTATCGTTTTTCGCCTAATAAATGATATTAACCTACGATGATCTCTTTTACTAACATACTTATGTTAGTTTCACTTCTGATTAACTTTCAATCTAGGAAGTCAATTTTAACCTAATTGTAGTCATCATATTGAGTTGAAGTTTTACATGCTAATCTAAATCTCCTCAATGGCTAATTATTATAGTAGAGTAGTGGTTAAGTTGGGATTTATTTAGCTCGTCTTTTACTAACAAGATTATTATCAGTGTTAGAAGTAAGCATATTCGGCAACTTTTTTAAAACCTATTTCATGGAATGGAAGAAACCAATGACCACAAGGCTAGTGTGGTCATTAGTCAAGTCTAGTAAGTCAAGGCTAGTGTCATCATTTTTATTGGCAACTCCAACTCCCGTCCATATCATCAGATGTACCTAGGAGTTTCAGTTCAATAACGGAACAGCGAAATGCGAACGCCCTTCTAAAATATTCAAAACTTGGCAGCGATAAAAAGTTTTTATTTAAATTATATTTTTTAGCCTTCTTCAAAGTAAAAAGAATCTTACCATGATGGAGATAGAGCAGTCATTAGGCAGTAACATATGCAGATGCACCGGCTACCGACCTATATTAGAAGCCTTCAAAAAATTCGCAAGCGATGCGCCCAAACCCCGAGGCATACTTGATATAGAAGACCTTCACATTTGCACTAAAGATAAAGGACAATGTGGTACAAGAGAGTGCAGTGAGAGTGGCTGGTGCTTGATAAACGCTGAAGATGTCAAAGTTCCTGAAAATATTGAAATAGAACTTAAAGATGGCAGATGTTGGTCTAAAGTGCATTTTGCACATGAAATTTTCGCAGTTCTGCAAAGAAAAGGGGACGATTCTTACATGCTGGTCGCTGGGAACACTGCTAAAGGTAAACAAAGGATGAGAAAAACTGAGAGAAATTTTGATTTGGCAACGGTTTATGATAATTAATTATTCGTGTGGTAGAATTTTATATTCATACTTATTTTTTATAATTTCCATGACTCGGGTCTGCTCTTAATCATAAAAAATAACTTAATTGCTATAAGAGCTATATAACCCGCTGAGGTGCATGTTTGGCAATCGTATAAGAGCCCTCATGTGGCTAATTTACTGTATTTTTTCTTAATTTTGTTTTCTGTCAATGGACATCGTTGGGCTGACGTGATGACTGTTCTCGTAAGAGAAATTATTTAACTTAAACACGAAAGCACATTATGACTAATCAAATATTCAACTTAAACTGTGTCTCCTTGTTTCATCAACATTAATTTCATAGAACATATCATTTCACAGAGTTTCACTACATCGAAAGCTGTGTTAGGTTAGATTAGGTTAGACTTGTCACTATTACAAAATTTCAACTCCGGCGCCTAGAGAAGCCTGTCTATGAAATAAAAATTATGTAAAGTGATGCGTTCTATGAAATCAGTGTAGGGTGAAACAAGGGTAAACCAACTTAAACATATTTTTAGGAGCATACCCCATTGACCAGTATCCTCGAGTTCTTATAGACGTAAGTGGCATTGAAGAGCTGAAAGGGTACCACTTTGATCAGAACTTGGTGCTGGGAGCTAACGTGACTCTGACTGAAGCAATTAGCATATTCGAGCATGTCGCCCGTACTGAAGATTATTTTTGGTATCTTGAGAATTTGCGGCAGCATCTGCTGTTGGTCGCGCACGTTCCTGTGAGAAATGTAAGATTTTAATGATGTTACTATTATTATTTTTTATTTAATTAATGATAGCCCTCGTGCTTGAAGTTTTCTATACTTCCTTAACTGCGTTTAAATAATTTGTGATTTGAAATGTGTTTTTATCATTAAGGTTGGAACAATTGCCGGAAATTTAATGACAAAACACCAGCATCATGATTTTCAATCAGACATCTTTCTTCTTTTTGAGACTGTTGGTGCATACATAGCTATTTGTAAGTATGTTCGTTTTTCAATATTATTAGTTTTTCTATATCTAACATTTTATCTTACATTATGTGTTCTTTAATTCCAGTGGATTCTTTTGGAAATCTAATAAGAGTGTCCATACAAGACTTTCTCTCAGAGAACATGAGGGGTAGAGTATTGTACAGCGTGCTACTCCCTCCTTTGAGTCATGATTACAAATTTGTTTCGTTTAAGGTATTCCACGTTTCATTAAGGTAGTCCTGTTAATGTTTTAAAACTTTTACTAGCGTACTTTTTACGCCAATTTGAATTAAGTGTTCGTTCTTGGTGATGTAACCGTACTTTTAATAGCCTATTGATCATTATTTCGGTTTTATTTTTAGATAATGCCTCGCGCTCAAAATGCTCATGCCATGGTCAATGCTGGCTTTTTGTACAAGTTAAACTCAGATCAACATACAGTTTGCGAAGCTCGTATAGTGTATGGCGGACTATCTCCTCAATTGGTGCATGCTAAGCAGACTGAGCAATGCCTACAAGGCAGACCGCTGTTCACTAATGAGACCTTACAGGCAGCCATCAAGGTCTTAAAGCAGGAGTTAGTGGTTGTAGAGAATCCACCAGAACCGTCGGCGGAGTATCGGAAAAATTTAGCTATCAATTTGTTTTACAAAGTAAGTGAAATTATACTATCTGATTTATTTAATCACCCCCATTATCAATAAGGGGTGGGGTCCGAGGCTACGTATAGATAATATGACATGTGCTATATATTTTTTTAACGCCTTCACTGCCGACAAAGCATGGAAAAGAAATCTTCACTCACTGCAAGGTTTACCCTGGGTTATCCACTTCCATTTCTAGTTTATCTTTTCAGCCCTACATCTTCAGTAATCTAGATATCTACTATTCACCCGTCGGGCAGTTGGTTACATTTAGCGCTTTAAATCATAAACGTTAAATTCAACTCCAAATAGATAAAGACAGACACGGATGGATCAATAACTGCTTTACAAGTAATATTTAAAATTTAATAATTTGAGCTAGTTTCTATGAAAAATTCAAAGAAAATAATTCAGAAAACATTGAAATCTGGGTCATACATATATTAAAGTTACCGTCTTTCCTGTGGACACACCGAAAGATAACGTTTTTAAGGCCTAATTTTCTGGCTAAGCCAATTCCCGCAAATACGCTGTCAGAACGGCTTTAGACCTATCATATAAAAATATAACTTATATGCACACAAGCTTTATTGACCACAGGAGAGACAACTTTTGTTTTTAAGAGTGTGTATGAACCATCTATCTCTGTTAATTATTTTTTAAGTGTAAAAAACATTACAGCAGTTGAGGCGCTGGGCCTACCAATTTACAAGTTAATTTTGTTCTCTACTCAAATATTGTATAAGTTGGGTCCCACAACATCGTTTCTCCGGCCAGGAGCCTTATTCTACTTTGTCTCAACACGTTTTATTTTTAACCTGGCCGCCATTACTACCAAGTAAATAAGAGCTATCATAAATTTGACCATACGATAATAGTTGGTTTGAAAAGCAATGACGTTTAATGTATTTTTAGGTTCTCTGCCTTTTCCTATTCATTTGCCAACCCGTTTTTTTAATATAATTCAGGATTTTTATAACACTAACCTAACCTATAGGGTTCTACACGATGGTCCTTAAATAAATCCAGAATTATTTACAGTTTCGGAAAAAAATGCGGGCTGTCAAATGATATGTCTGTGAAATGAATCATTTGTCAAACGTTTGTTATGAAATGATAGGATCCCGTATTTTTATTGTCAAAAAAAACTTCCCAGGGCTTGCTGTCCTTAAGTCCAAGCAGCAACGTGAACCCTCGCTACGCCTCTGGCGGTATCGTGCTGAGCCGCACCCGACCAGTCTCTGAAGCGCGGCAGGTCTTCAACACAAACCCTGTGCTCTACCCGCTCAACAAACCGATCGAGAAAGTGGAGGCGTTGGTAAGACTTATTATGTAGTTGATGATAATACGATGGTAAGTTGTGGATAGTGATACACTTAATTTTGTGTCTTGAATAGGACGGTTATAGAAATGAAAATGGAATGGCTTGATTAAATCTATTGAATATTAAACTACGGTTATTACAGAAATGCCTACAAAATAAAGAATAGATTTTAAAAGGAATAAACTGTTGCCGCTACGTTGTTATATTGTTGGTTCATTGAAAACAATGGTAAGATTTTAAAAATACTTTGTTTTTCAGATCCAATGTGCCGGTGAAGCTCCTTACACAGAAGACCTGCCAAGCTTACCGCGTGAAGTCTTTGGCGCCTTTGTGCTCAGTTGCGTGCCACTCGGAGACATCGTTGACATAGATGCTTCAGAAGCTCTCGTAAGTGATGTTTTTCGTACGATTGATTGATGAAACCGTGTGGTTACCGGGTTAGAATAGTGCCACTCCATGTCTTCCCATGGATGACGTAAGAGGCGACTAAGGGAATAAAGGCTTGTAACTTCTCACTAACACGCTGGTAAACATCTTAGCCTACTTGTGCAAAATATGGTTACACAATTACCAACAAGTCTTTTTAGAGTTGTTGGTATTTCTGTAGCTCTGCCAACCCCTCTGGAATGAAGGCGTGATATTATGTATGTATGATTGATGATAAATCATTGAAAATCATCCTCGTTTTCACACTGAAGCATTTCCTATGTGCGCTTTTGCAGTAAGGATGAAAATTTGCTATGATTTCAGCATCAACCAGGCGTCGTAGCCTTTTACTCTGCCAAAGACATCCCCGGAGTCAACTCCTTCACAACAGGCTCTGATATCATTTACCTAGCCCAAGAAGAACTTTTTTGCCCCGGCCCAGTCAAATACAACGGCCAAGTTATTGGAGTAGTTGTTGCTGAAACAAGACAAACTGCGGAATATGCAGCAAAACTTGTGCGCGTAAAATACACTAATGTAAAGAAACCCGTCATTGATATAAAGAAAGCGAAAAAGGATTCTAAAAGAACTAAATTAGTTGGAGAAAACGATGGAGAAAGTAAAGGAACGGATTTGTTTAAAATCATGAAGGGTGAGGAAACAATATACGCGCAGCGACACTTCTGCATGGAGACACTGGTTTGTGTGACTAAACCAACGGAGGAGGGTATGGAGGTGCATTCCACTACTCAGCACATGGATGGCGTTCAAGTTATGATATCCAGGGCACTCAAGATACCAGAAAATAAGTACACTAGAACCGTTCCATAAGTATTCTTCCATATAACGACTTTTATCTTTTTTATAAGATGGAAAATTAACTTATGTTATTTAGTACTTTCGACTTAAAACTTGTATCTGAACTTATGTTTGCATTAATTGCAATGTAGACAAGAAGCCATAAACTCTTTAGGTTATGTTAATCGTTTTTAGATACCGCAAAGTAATTGTATAACCATAAAAACTGACATCTCTAACATCTCTGGTAATTGGAATCTGAGGCCCATAAACATTTGAATTCTCAACACTATAAATCATAAGACTGCAATCCTATGACCCCAAATGCGTTGCCAACCCCGAGGACTGAGATGGAATGCCTCTATAATTGACTCGGTAATTGAGTTTCGACTGTTCTTCCCGTTCTTTACAATCGTTTCCTTAGAGTTGATGTCCACGTCCGACGCCTGGGGGGAGCGTACGGTGAGAAGATCTCTCGCAGCACCCAGGTGGCCGTGGCTTGCGCTCTGGTAACACAGAAGCTGAACCGTCCCTGCCGGATCATACTGCCGATCGTTCCGCATAGCAAAGCCATGGGGAAACGGCTGCCAGCCAACACGGAATATGAGGTGAGATAATAATAGTATCTGAAGAGAAACTTTTACCAATAGTTTTTATTAGGGTTCCGTAGTCAAACTAGGAATCCTGATAGTTTCGTCTTAGCTTGACTACGGAACCCTAAAAAGGCATCTTAATATTTTCCTCAAAATCCTTTGAAAATGTGACAGCAATAAACCCATATAATTTCAAAAAAATATCCCATCAGGTGGCAGTTGACAAATTGGGCAAAGTTCAGTATTGCGTGGAGAAGCTTTACATGGATAATGGCTATGTGGTGAACGAGCCGTTGTTCCTTGCTACTTTCGACGTATACAACAATTGCTACGACAAGTCGCGCTGGAACTTCAGAGTGTACTGCGTCACCACGGACACTGCGAGCAACACTTGGTGCCGTGCACCTGGTGAGTATACATTCCACTTCATCATCATCGTCAGTTAAAATACGTTTGATTCTGAAGCCAACTGAACGTTATCTGTGGTGACGGTGTGAAAGTGTATTTCTCTTTATAAGTGTCCTATTTATTCCTCAGTCTATTATGTTTTCATGTATTTCTCTTTATAAGTGTCCTATTTATTCCTCAGTCTATTATGTTTTCATGTATTTCTCTTTAAAAGTGTGTTTATCGTTATCTACCACCCATAGTGCGGGCGTAGAGCTTAGTGAAATTGTGTGAGGTTATCTTCTGATGTTTATTTATTTGTTAATACTGTTTGGCTGTATTGTTTTATGTAAAAAAATATTGTTTTTATAAATTTTTGTTTATTGCTGTGAATAAATGGTATTCTTCTTTCTTCTTCTTCTGTTTCTTAGAAATATTTTAACTTCCAAATATTTGCAGGAACTCTTGAAGCAATTGCTGCAGTAGAAATGATCATGGAGCGTATATCATACGAGCTATCTATAGACCCGCTGGAAGTCAGACTGCGCAACCTAGATCCTCTCTCATCCCCGTTAACAGGAATGGTAGATAGAGTGAAAACCGAAGGGCAATATGCTGAAAGAAGAGCAGCCGTTGACAAATATAATGCTGAAAACAGATGGAAGAAGCGTGGTTTAAGGGCTTCTCTGCTAAGGTGGCAACCGTTTGCCTCGCAGTACTTCGATGTTACTCTATCGGTGTACCACGATGATGGCACTGTTGCTATAACCCACGGCGGCGTCGACATGGGCCAAGGACTTAACACCAAAGCTGTACAGATTGCGGCTTTCTTCTTAGGAATACCTATTGAGAAAATTCAAATCAAAGCTAATAATACCATAATAGCTCCTAACGGTTTCGTAACAGGGGGGAGTTTAACATCAATTAATATTGGCATAGGAGTCCAAAGATGCTGTGAGAAATTGTTGCTGCGTTTAGCACCTATAAAGCTTACAATGCCTACTGCTTCGTGGGAAACTCTAATAAAAGCAGCATTCACTGCCAGCATAGATTTACAGACACATGGGTTTGTGTCGATGGCGGACATGCAAAAAGTGGATGTATTTGGTGTGACACTGGCTGAGGTGGAGGTGGATGTTCTCACCGGCGAGTGGGAGCTGGTGCGGGTTGACCTGATTGAGGATGCCGGGTTGAGCATTAGTCCTGAGATTGATATTGGTCAAGTAAGCCATTACACCTTTATTAGTTGATCGACCTACTAAACCTAAGCTCATGAGGATATGCTTTAAGAGCTATAGCTCTATATGCTATGTTTTTAGGTTGAGGGTGCCTTTATCATGGGCCTGGGTTACTGGACGTGCGAGCAGCTGGTGTACGATCCTGGCTCCGGCGAGCTGCTGACGGACCGCACCTGGAACTACCACGTGCCGCAGGCGCGGGACATCCCGCAGGATTTCCGCGTCTACTTCAGGGAGAAGTCCTATTCTGAGCCTCGTCTTCTTGGTGCTAAATGTAAGTTTTATCTTTATCTGATGTCTTAGAAGTAACAGTTCAGGCAAAAATATTAAAATCAGTTTATTAATATAAAGAGAGTTTTCACTCATGTTATGATGATTCTGCTTGGATTCCAGCGATCGGAGAGCCGCCCATCTGTATGTCGGTAGCAGTGCCTTTCGCTATGCGGGAGGCTATCGTCTCCGCTAGGAGTGAAGCCGGGTTACCCTCCACACAGTGGTTTCAGATAGGTAACTAAAAAACTTCTCTTAGTTTATGTTTAAAGATGGAGTCCAGGGGCCCTAGCCAAGATGCAAACGCTCCTAACGTTTTTCTTTTCTATCACTCAAAATGTATGGGATGACAGTCAACCACGTGGTTTATCGAAACGCACGAGAATGTCATCCGATACATTTTGAGCGATAGAAAAGAAAAACGCTAGGAGCGTTTGCATCTTGGCTAGGGCCCCTGTAAGTTTATCAACATTCTGTAGGCATAGCTTGAACGTCGGTTGGTTAAAATTTCAGTCTTCAGCATCTCCTTTTCTTCGGATCCAACGAAAGGGGATGTCTTTTATTATTTACTTAGAAAAAAGGCTATTTCTTTTTTCAGAGGGCCCCTACACAAGAGAAGCCATACAACTAGCTACAGCGACGAAACATAGCGATTTCAAATTCAAATAGATGAACACAAAATGCACAAATAAAAGTTTATGGATAAATAAAGTTTGTATAATACATTGCATATCAAAGCGTTTTTATTGTGTAATAAGAATAAGTTCTAAACTGTCAACACATGTCGCAGAAAATCGCAGACATCCTTCTTAAAAATATTTGGTTTTAATTCAGTAAATATTATTTATCTGACTGTAAGATCACCAATGTCCGATTTTGAAATGTGCTCAATTAAATGAAAATAACTATAGTCACATCGCAACATTATATTATACCACGTAAAAGCTAAGAAATGCACTCCATTTAAAAGTAAATGATTTTAAGTTCTGCAACGTGAAACTTATTTTTTAATTTTGTTCACTGAAATATTTATATTTTTAATTAATTACATTTTCAAATCTAGTTTCTTCAATCCCCGACGTCTCGCCTTACTGCTTATTTTTCAAACAGTGGCCCAACCGCGTAGTGCAAAAGCAATTAACGACGGGTCGCGCCATCTTGGATTGAAAGCACATAATTATGGTATATGAAATGTAAGGAGTCACCGGGGTTTTTCAGTTTGGTATACAAAATGTGTAGGTACTTCTGAACAAACAGGGAGTTTTCGGCGTTGTTAGTTCCTACGTAACAATTCTATAGCCTGACAGACATAACCTACTAGCTTCTTTCATTAAACGTACTTTTGTAAGTTATTTATTGTAAGTACATAAGTAGATGAACCCATTATTCCTAACTCTGAACACAGTTTAAAGTCCAACTGTAGGTAAAGGTTAGATTTTTTTCCAAGTAGGTACATTTACTTTATCTTTCATTTATTTCTCTATACAATATAGATGCATTCTTTGACCTTTGTGGTGCAGTACAGGTCGCCACGTTAATAAAAGATTGTTTCACACAGTTTGGCTGTATCAGACATCAAAATGTAATGACTATGAATTAACGCAATAGAAATAAAATTGAAATAAGACGAACAGAACCGAGTAGCAGAGTTAACATGCCACAATAATCATTAAATGCGTAATTTTTAACTAAAATATCAATAAAATTAACAAGTCACATTTTTAACCTATGTAAATGGTCAAAGTATTCGTTTTTGTAAATTGTGTAGGTACAGTAAACAGTTTACATAACAGTAAACAGTTTGTTATGTTTATTACTTAAATTTATATTCTGAATTTCGTCATTTAAAATATTAAAAATGAATCGCTGAATGTGTTGCTAAGCGCAAATCTCGAGAGCAGCTGAACCGATTTCGCTAATTCTTTTTTTATTCTGTTTGTTACTGTCAGGAGAAGGTTCTTATGAAAGAAAAAAACTGGAAAATCTAGCGGGAACGTCAGAAATTTGCAGCGGGGCGAAGCCGCGGGCGGGCCGCTAGTTTAAAATATTATTATTGTATTCTTGACAGTGTGACTGTAGCATTCAAGATTATTTCTTTTCCTGTTTTACAATTAGTTTTTGCTTTTGTACAATTTTACATTGACTTTTACACGGACGATCTTATTGTGAATTCATTATAACTATGCGACATATGATATTGTAATTTCCGATACGAAATAAATGAACCGACAATTTACCTTTGCGCCGTATTTTGAAGTTCTCATATTAACTTGAGACCTAAAATTGTCTAAAAGTCAAACATTCCTGAGCGAAAACCAATCGGCAGATCGTCTTAGCCTTTCTGAGATAAGTCATCCGTGATCGTCTTATTTCGTTATCCGATCACATAAAATAACGCTCCATTTAATTTAGACTGTAGATCCAGATTTATTAGCGACTGCTGACAAATCTAAGCCTGTTTTTTTCATTGGTTGGTGGGACTTTACTAGATTGTAACGTTAAACTTTCTTCATCCATTTCACGTCGAATACAATAATTTCCTTTGCCCATCGCTAAATGAGACTCCAATGATGCGAATAACATTTATCAAATAAATAAATGGAATAGTTTTTCCCTGGGATTACTTTTTACAGGTTTATAAACTCAATCGGAGATAGTGGTTGTTTTGTATGATGTCATGAGGAAGTTCATTTCCTTTTTAGGATTAAGTTTGTTCTAAGTAATATTAAAACGTAAGTTAAAAAAAAAACCCGTTGGAACCTTTTTGGAACGGTTCACTAGAAATTTGCTTGTTAAACAATTAAATGACATTTATATTTGTTAGTAAACCGCACTTAAACAAATCATAATTCTTTTGGAATGCAGGTTTTACACCGCGACTTTAACTGTAAATTGGAAGGTAAAATTCTACTTATAGACTAGAAGAACGCAACGCAGCTAAAGTCAAATACACTATTGTCAGATTTTTCCAGTCTTGCTTCCTAATTGCCTTCCCAGTCTAATACCAGTTACTTGTTGTATGCACCTTTCAGCTGATAAAAGTACAGAGTGTACGTTGTAAGGTTTTATAAGTCGTGTAGAGACAGTCCGCTGCTAAAAATCGTGTAAGCCGCTCCGAAAGTGGGGGCTCGCACACGTTTAAACGTTTTCCCGCTTATCCGAGCCACGCCGCGCGCGCAGTGCCCATTTGTTAACAGTAAGCCAACCAATTTATTACTATGGCGAATATAACTGCACAATATAACCGTGTATCTTCAAAATTCTAGAAATGAAATGTCAGAATTATCCCAGTGTTCTTGCTGTACCAACAGTATTTTTTTATTAAAAAAATCAACTGTTCTGTACGGTCTAGTTGTTCTGCTGTAAGCAAGATATAATGTGTTTTTTGTTGTAATTTTGGCACTGCGCTTGCCGTTTACCTGATCTTTAATTTGTGGTCCATTTTTTCACTGTGTGTTCAAAGATCAAGGTGAACTATTACCGTCAGGTGACCATAAAAAAATCATAACATAGTACACAAACTTGTATTCAATCCTAGACTTTTATATTCCAGCCTATTGATTCTATCGCATTATTATTCCATTATTTGAAGACTTATTTTTTTAGTTGCTATAAACTCCTGTGTTATTAGAGACAGGTTGCACGTAAAAATCTGTTTTTTTTCAGGCATGCTGTATTACCCAATGCTAATTTCATACATTTTAGAAAAAATCTACAATCGTTGAATTCTTGCAAAATGCCGAACTAGATCTACTGTTCTTCCATTGTCCACTGTGTGGGTTGCGCCGCGGTGGCGACCAATTCCCCGCGTGCCGCTGTTTTCGCTCAGTAGCTTGTAGCGAGCCTTATTGGAAAATATACAATGGCGGACTGAGCTGGCTCTTTAAATCCTGTAAGCGAGCGTTTCGATTTTATCGTCAGGTAATCCAACCACGGGCTGGAAACGATGCCAGTTGGAATTTCCGGGAATTTAAGGTTGGAATTGATGCACGTAAGAATTCAGTTGCTTGTTTTATTTTATCTAGATGCTACGAGTACATTATACTTATATTGCATCGATAACGAAGGTTATTTGAAGCCTTAAGGTCCATAAGGAAAGGATTTTGTAAATTGTTTCGTTTGGTTTTGTTTACATCATTGCCCATTTCAATTGAAACACACTGGCTCTATTTTTTAAGTTCTTTTCGATCTACATGTTATTTTGTTTATAGGTACTATGCTAACATTATCTGACCTACTAAATAGCAATTAAAATAACGCATTAAATAAATAAAATTCGACATGAAATAATTCGGAATTTCCGCCTAAAACATTCGATGTTATCGACATTCCAACCTTCAAAAGGGTCTGCCATAAACCCTACTATTCGTTAAATCAGGAACTTACCTAATTTTATTTCAGTCAGGACAATCTCGGCATTTACGACGCATTTTCCACTAGCTGACGACTGTGGTATTATGTCCTTTTACCGGCAAGTTCGATCTATCGAACCAGCTAAATTTGATCCCTGCACATGCTAAAATTGGGTGACAATAAGTTTTTACAGTGGTTTCTTGAACCATTTTTAAAGACATAATTACGTCATACAAGAGTGTTAATAGCTAGTCTAATTCGTAACGCCTTCGACACTAACAAAACAATAAAAATATCAAGGTTTAGGAAATGAGTTGGGGATAAATAAAAAACATTAGTATATAAACACTTCTGGGATAAATATAGCCCCAGAATACCTAGAATTCAAAATTCAACAAACCATTAGAGAAGGACATAAACGATACAGTGAGAATATGTACCATCAATATGCATGTGAGTTATGGGTCATACATAGATTTAGGTTACCGTCTTTCCTGTGGACACACCGAAAGTTCTTAAGGCCTAATTTTCTGGCTAAGCCCATTCCCGCAAAAATGCCGTTTGGACTGTTTTAGACCTAGCATATAAAAACATAACTTATATGCACACAAGCTCTTAACTATGGACCACAGGAGAGACAACTTTTGATGTTAAGAAAATACCCTTATATCAAATTGTAACTAGCATCATAATTATGGTTTCCATTCATCTGGCATAACTTTTTTTGGCATAACCATCTCTTGGCATAATCATCATTTGACGTCTTTTTTTTCAGAAACCGTATACTTTTCAGGATTGTTATAAAATAAACCTAACCTAACCTAATGGACTCTATGCAATGCTATTTTAAACAATCCTGAAAGTATACGGATTCTGAAAAAAAGACTGTATGCCAAATGATGATTATGCCAAGTGATGATTATGCCAAAAAAAGTTATACCAGATGAAGGGAACCCCATAATTATATGTATCAAACAATCGATTGGTTGCCAATATGCAGTACGGTGAACAACGATCAGGAACTAAATTGCACATGACCCTGTGACTCTTATCTAACCACCGAATGATCTCAAAGCGTAAAAGAATCATATAACAATCCGATCGAGCGATAGGCTGTTTAAGAATAAAACCGCAGGTCTAGGGCAAATATTACATAAAACCATTTTTTATTATTCAATTTATTATGTCCCTTTACTGCGGCCGTAACATTCGCTCGTAAATTATTGTGTATAAGCTTATCTGGTAACAAAGAGTTCCGACCAAAATACGATCGGTGACTTATACAGCAATAACACAAATTCATTACGATAGTGCTTGAGGTAAGCATTGAAAAGTAAAATTTTGGAATATCTTTCCAAGCTTTAATTTACTTTGCACTGTTCGTAAGTATATTTGTAAGTTGTCCGCTTCAAAATTTGCAAGGCAATTTTGAACCAGTTCCTGAGCTGAGATTTGGACCACATGTTAACTCGATGACAATGCAATATTATGGTATTAAAGACCTGGGAGGTATTTTTCTCAACACAGCGCTGCGTCGATCTCAATCGTGAAGTTTTATCCGGCAACTTTAAGAAGTCCCGTCGGAGCGTACAAAACACATTTTAGCGCGTGCCTTCTCAATTAGGCAGCAGGCAGGTGAGTCGAGTTCAGTGTCGTATAAAGCTGCCTAATTAAGAAGGCACGCGCCAAAATGTGTTTTGTACGCTCCGACGGGACTTCTTAAATTTGCCGGATAAAACTTCATCCTTGAGATCGACGCAGTGCTGTGTTGAGAGAATCAGCCCCTGATCCAATGATGGAGTCGGAATGTGGCGACATTATCTCTGCTACACTTAATGTAGACCCACCGTTTAAGGAAATTGGTCTTGATAATCAGATAGACTTTGCAAAAAATAGGAATCGAACTTATAACCCCTCTTTGCTTGTCGGAAAGATAGTAAAAAGATACGATATCCAAACATTGAACTTATTTCATACAGCAACCTAACCTTACTATTTTCCCCTTTAGGGCCATAGCTTTCAGAGCTTCCTGAGCTTTTTATATTTCTCGCTGCGAGTGGGGCCGGACGCGCCGTATCCAAGCCGACCAACTTTAAATTGACCCAAAGCTTTCAGATCTGGGAGTCGTGACGTTTCGCAGTAAACACTGTGAAAACCGTGCGGACATAACATACGTAGGTAACATCATGCCTTCTTTCCCAGAGTGAGATAGGCAGAGCTACATAACAGAAATAATAACAACTCTAAAAATACTTGTTGATTATCCTGTAACCACATTTTGTACAACCAGGCAAAGATGTTTACTAGTTATTATTAGTGCCAGATAGCAGGCCCATCGCCTAACGGTACTACAACAAGCCCCAAATCCCTTAGTAGCCTCTTACGAAATCCGCGGGGCGACATGAAATACATATAATAATATACATACGGGGAAATAATGATAAATAAATTTTGACGACACGCCAGCCTAGTTGGGAGTGACCCTGCCTTCGAAGCTAGGGGTCCTGGGTTCAAATCCCGGTAAGGGCAGATATTTGTGTGATGAGCACGAGTATTTGTTCCTGAGTCTTGGGTGTTTTCTATGTATTTAAGTATATATTTCTCTATATAAGTAAGTTTATCCTTGTATAGTACCCATAGTACAAGCCTAGAGCTTAGTTTGGGACTAGGTCATCTTGTGTGACATTGTCCTGTGATAATTTATTTATTTATTATTTAAATTATTAGTTGTCCGTTCCACTTCAGTTTTATAGCCAATCTTCCAACAATAAAACAAAATGTGGTAACAGAATTATAAACAAGTCTTTTTAGAGTTGTTGGTATTTCTGTAGCTCTGCCTCTCCACTCTGGGAATGAAGGCGTGATGTTATGTATGCATTACTTAATAAGGAATCCACTATTTTCGTAACTATCAACAAACTGATTCTACAATACAACACACGTGAAAAAATGAAAAAATTAAAATCTCAATCTGTTGTCTCGTTTCCCTCTCTTATGCTGTAAAATATAACCAGCAAGACAATCAGAGCATTTTTACTGTTTTATCACTGTGTAGTGCGGCACAGTCCTCTCTCGTTGATATTCAGAACGCTGTATGCCGATTCGTTTGAATTGTAATAGTTCATGCAATGAGTTCCTTTCTTTTCTCGCGCCTAACTTGTCGGTATTGTCGGAATAGAGATTTTCTTAGAACTCTATTCCTAAAAAGTTTTTTGATATGAGATAATATAAGAGGAGATTTTTTAACTTAATACTCGTATACAGGGCGTCCCACGGCTATGCCACATGGAAGGAAAGTACCTTGAATATTGTAGATAGAACATTTTACTGAAAGAAGACATTATTTTAATTTTAAAAACAATTTAAACGAGAAAAATAATTAGCATGTAGCTTAATCATACCGATCGAAAGGCTTCATCACAAGGATTATTTTTTGCTAAATAACATAGTGTCAGAAATAAAAGGAAGACCATGAATTTCAACATGAAAAAAAAAAATCAATTTATCAAATGCTCAAAATGAGTCCCTTCCTGTTGAATACGAAGTCGCACTCTTTTGATTATTTCGCTCCCTGTTGATTTTTTGATCTTGTTGTGGTGGATATTTAGAATAATACGTCTAAGTTATTTTTGTAGCTCGTGAATACTTTCATACCGGTCCTAAAAAATAAAAAAAAAATATCTAAATCTATCTATCTCTTTATCATTTTTCTGAACAAAATTTCACATCAAATGTTAAAATTCATGTACCGACAAATCTATAATAATCTATCTATCTATTAATTGTTAAACTTTTATGGATTAACTACTATACCGTATGGTGGTGGCTTAAGCCCTAAGAAAAGTCATAAAATTGTTTTCAATCCAGAGAATTAGATATTAACCAAGAAAAAAAAACCGGCCAAGTGCATGTCGGACCACGCACAGTGAAGGGTTCCGTGGCTGGGATGAACGTTCATGGTTGAAATTCATTTTTTTTTTATTAAAATCTCAAACACTACACAGCGTATCGTGTTCAAAACAATTTTGGTTGGAAGTATTTCGTATGTTCTACTACTGTAATTTTTATTAGAATGTTCTATTTAACAGTTCAAAAGCTACCAACCCGGACAGATTTTTTACAACTTCGAAGCGTATGTCTCGCCATCTGTTCACTTACGTAAAAAAGTCACTTAAAAACCTCCGTATCATTTTGGAAGCCCTATCTAAAAATACCCCACACGCTAATGTAACACAAAAAAAATTTTTTCGTCCCTTAGTTACATGTATGGAGTGCCACCCCTAAATATTTTTTTTTTCAATTTTACTACATCATTGTATAGCGGTTCATAGAGTACATCTATCTTCCAAATTTCATTTATATAGTGCCAATAGGCTCTGAGTAAAATGGCTGTGACATACAGACGGACAGACGGACGGACGGACGGACAGACGGACATGACGAAATTATAAGGGATCCGTTTTTACCATTCGGCTCCGGAACCCTAAAAAGACGAATAAGCTCTTAGACAGCAGCAGCTAATCTAACATCTCACGAACAGCTAACGAAATAAAAGTGTGAAGAAACATTACGTACCTATCTACCCATGTATTGACAAAGCACCACAGTTTCTCACAAAAGATAGCCGCGCACAAAAGTTATTTGGGCGAAATTGTAAAATTGCCGTCAGAATTGCAATAAAGGGAACGTAATCGAGCGAAGAACGGAATGAATGGTGCGAATCAAAACCGACTGGACCGGCAAATTCTAGTCGCTAGTGCCGTCGGGGTGAGAGCGGCCATTGTTTTTTTAAGTGTGAACTGTCGCCACTTTATCTTTTGTACGGTCTGTGTATTCAGACAAAAAGATAACGTTAATCAAAACTAAATAAACTTCTAGAGACTACTTGTACTGCATAGTCATCGACTGCTTATGACCAGCCTAATGAGTCCAAACACGATGGGTCTACTTTAAGTATAGCGGAGATCCTGTCACCACCTTCCGACTCCATCGTCAGACCAGCTCGATGATGCCATATTATTATATTGTCATCAAAGTTACGAAGGTTGGTATACCAACCTTCAGTTTAGCCGTTTTGAGAAGTGGTCAAATCTTCCTTGAAAGATTTGACCCGAACATACAATTACAAGTTAATAAAAAGGTTACGATGTAGCGAAATCATATTTACGTACGTCCTTTTTCAATTTCCAAAAGCAACAAAAATGAAATAATAGAAGTAACTCTTTCCACTTTGATTGCGCACTGAGGCCTATAGACATTTTGAAATCTCTAGGTTTCAAATACACTCGAGAGCAAAACTTTCGGGTCACTATAATAAATTATAATATTTCGAAAACGAATACACCTAGCTACGTAAAATAAATTGAACCTTATAGACAATTTAATCCTCCTTAATTACAGGTATTAAAATTTATTGGTAATATGAAATAATGACATTAAAAATATATTTAAACAAAATGATCGTTTATGAAATAAAGAACATTTCCCATTTTCCATTTGTTATTGCTTTTGTTTTCGTTCTGTCATAAAATGCATATATAAAAAGGGTCCCAAATGTTCAGTGGTCATTATTAATGTAATAAATATGTTAATTAAGTACACCCGAAGAAAGCACGAGAATCCTTACAATACTGGAAAACGGCCGAAGCCAGAGAGATACTGCAAGCAGAGCCGGAGTGACGTTGTCAACAGTACAGCGTATTGTTCAGCGGTTTCTAGAAACTGGTTCGAACTTACGCAGACCAGGAGGAGGCAGACCCAGGTGTACAACGGTATGGGAGGATCGATATCTAGTCAATACTATGCTTCGAAATCGATTCCTTACGGGAACTGCATTGACACAACAATTTTTACGGCTTGGTGGGAGCAATCCTAGTGCTTGGACTGTAAGACGGCGACTTGTTGAAGCTAATTTGAAACCCTTTAGGCCCGCAAATGGCCCTAAACTGGAAAGGCACCATCGCACAGCAAGACAAATTTATGCACGCGAAGGTGTACAGAAGGCCAGGAGAATGATTCATGCAAGCCTGCATTGCAGAAAAGGTTGCGTACGGTGGCGGTTCGGTACTCGTGTGGGCTGGGATTTCTGCAGAAAGCCGAACAGAGCTAGTACTGATCGAAAACGTTACTCTAAATGGCGTAAGATATGTGGAAGAAATCCTAAATGAGTACGTCAGTCCATTTATGGCAAGGCTCGGTGAAAATGCTATTTTCATTCATGATAATGCCCGTCCCCATACTGCCCCCGATAGTAAAAAGGGCGCATCTAACATGAAGTCGAAATCGAGAAATTAAATGTTTTAGTTGAAAATTAAAAAAATGTACGCTGTCTCTAAACAAATAGACATAGACACTTTTCGTAAACGAAGTAATATAGATATATACCATATTGTGAATGTGGCATTAAAATATATTATAATTTATCCTTAATTATTTATTTATTTAAGATTTTCCTTTTCATCTTAGCAAAAAAATGCCTGAAAAATACTCGATACTCTGTTTAAAAGACGCATGTACCCATTTACGCCTTTTCAACTTAGTACAATCACAAACTTCTTTTTAATATACGTGCTTGACAGATATTTCCTGCTTTTCTCCTAAGGTGAAAGGGCGCATTTGGTCACAAGCGTCTTTTCAATATAGTAATTAATATTTTAAATAACTACTTTTACTCAAATAAAAAAGTAATATCTTCTCCTTTTTTTACTATTTTGACATGTAGTTCAACCAATACCTATAAAATAAACGATTGGAATTAATAATTTGCACATTAGCAATATTCTAAGGCACAATCAGAAAAAAAAAACAGTTTAAAAAAATAAACGTTTATTAATAATTCGACTGACATAATTTAAATGCACGCTTACCTGCCGAAATAAAGTAAAAGTACTATGAAACCTTTAAATAGAGTCTTTTCATAGTAATTCACATATTAATAGAGTCATGTAAGTTAGTCATTTACCTACATACGTGTAACACCTTTAAGCCTTATCTTTTAATCCTAATTATTTAAAACTTTAAATGAATAATTATTCATAATAGTTTAATCTAAATAAAACGAAATCCTCTTTAATACTGATTCTGATAAAAAAAAACTATTTATAATAATCTCGAAAATCGAATTTGATCTAAAAAGACACTAACTTTCATTATGTAATCTTAAATTCTAACAGAAAGTTACCGTCATTGTAACTTAACTGAGTGAGATCATTTTTAATATTTCTAATCAAAAGATTCCTTTTGTACTTATAATAAACGTAGGAACATAAACTTTCACATTAAACATAAAAAATAAATCTAAAAAACAACCATAAAATGAAATAATATTTGCTTAGTTGCAAAAATACACTATTTGTCGGAAACTTAACATATGTTTCTTAAAACAATCACAACCATTTATATAATACTATGATATGACTATGAACAGACCCTAGTCTTCGTATTCATTAATGAGATTTACGTCGTTTTTATTGACAGGTAAGTTATGCCAGAAATCCCTTCTCGTTTCTGGCATAAGCGGTACCAACTTGTTTATAATAACCGATTTGCGTTCTTATGTAGTTCCTTTATACTGGGTGATCTTGGAGCCATGATCAGGAATGGCTAGAAGTGAATAAGATGGTCATACCGAAACACTTTTCCGATGGGACCAACCAACAAATCGCTAAAAAAAAACACCTGTTCCATACATTAACGGTGAATTAATTTAAGTTAAGAGTTAATGTATAGAACAGCTGGTTTTTATTTAGCGATTTCGTGGTTGGTCCGATCGGAAAAGTTGTTCGGTATGACCATCTTATTCACTTCTGGCCATTCCTGATCATGGCTCCAAAATCACCCAGTATTCTGTTTTTGGTATGGGTTTAGGTATACCAAACTTTACATTTTTCAGTCGTAGGAAATCGAGCTCGGTTTCTTGATTTTCATTCAATCAAATCATTCTTGTACGATAATGTTTGGCGGCCCCTTTGAAATGTGACTTCACACATATTATTTAGCTATGCTCGAGGGAAGGAATTTTGCAGTTTATATGGGTTGTGAATCTTATATATCGACTACGGGAGTATCAATTAATGTAAAGGACAAATGACGACGTTTCAGGAGAGTTAAAATATACAATTTTTTAAAGAAATTTGCCCACTACTTTTTTCTTAAATTGGTCCTATTTGAAACCTACCTAGAGCAAAGAAGATTAGAATTTTGTCATAAATTTCATTTTATGAACAGCGTGTTAAAAACGAGTAGGTACTACCTAGACGATGCAGAGCGCGCGAACTTGTCTGGTTATTGGACGCATTATAAGTACCTACAAACGCTTCGGCTTGTGTTCACCGCGTAGGAATCTAAAAAGATAAGACTCGGAGATATGGCTCGTTAAAGTTCGCGATAATGCGAGTAATTTAAAACATTATACCACGATCTTGTAATAGTTGTAATATATAAATCAAATATTATGCAAAAATGACTATTTTAGGAATCTTTAAACGAATTAAATGTTCTCTAAACACGTATTCCCAAAATACGTCCAGTTCTTAATCAGTAAACAAATAAGTAAGTATTACGAGTGAACTTACCTTTACCTACTCCTTTCCGAGCCACTCGCGCGCAGCTCCCCCACTGACTCTAAAATCAATAGAGTCGCCGCCCCCTCACCCCGCTTCGCAATACAGTACTTAGAATGAAGGGCGCTTGTGTGTAACTACGTCTTTTCAACGTAGCATTATCGCAAAAATCAAATATGCCAATATCAAAATTAGACGCAAATACCACGAGCATTCTAGTGAATTAGCAAAATACACTATTGAAAAGGCGCAAGTGGTTATTTGCGTCTTTTCTACTTAGTTTTACTTGTAGATGCGTCCGCGTCAACATAACGTTATCAAGCTCTGGCTAAGTTGAAAAGGCGCAAGTACTTAGATGCGTCTTTTTATTGGAGTATACGGTGATGGATTATATCTTGCGTCTTTTCTTTTACTGAACTGTTGAAAGTTTGACAAAACAAAAGGGCGCATTATACGTAGTTACGTCTTTTTTATGAAGATCACCCACATGTTTCTGAAATGCGTCTTTTTAATTAAGTTTTTGTAACAAAGTGAGTGAAGTTACGCCCTTTTTGCTTATGGTAACTTCTAATCTAGCCTACCTGGGAAAAAATTAAAAATACCAGTAGGTAGGTCTTGTTCTGCTGATCACGGCAGTATAATTAACTCATTTTTGTCAAAAATGTTAGATGCGCCCTTTTTACTATCGGGGGCAGCATACTGCTCGTGTAGTACAAGACTACCTGAACAATGTGGGTATTCGCCGCATGGAATGGCCGGCCAGGAGCCCGGATGCCTAGGACGAGCTTGGACGACGAGTAAGGCAACGAGTACCTCCTTCAATGACGCTTCGCGAGCTCAAAAACGTGTTGGTAGAGGAACGGGAGAACATTCCTCAACTGTGCTTCAGAAACTTGGTGTACAGCATGCCGAATCGCATCGCAGCTGTACAGGCTGCACGTTGAGGCAATACCAAATATTAAAATGTGTCAAATTTAGACAATTATATTAAAAAAAAAAAATGTTTTTTCATTCAAGTTGATGCAATTTTTACTTTTTTTTCATAAAGTTAAACGATCATTCAGTATTAATTGTAATGCATTTTATTTAAGCGACATTAAAATGTCTTTAAAGTCCAATTTATTTTATTAGGCTAGCTGTATTAGTTTTTGAGATATTGCAATTTATGTTAGTGACCCGAAAGTTTTGCTCTCGAGTGTACATACGCCTTCATTCGCAGAGCGGGGTATGCTGAGCTACAAAATTACCAATAGATCTAAAAAAAGCTGCACTACTTGCAATAATACCACAACATGGGAACATCTAACACATTTCGAGGTAATCACGAGAATACAAAATAGCAAACATAGATCTTCCTTTAGAAATACTCGTCCTTTTTTTTTTAAAAAACTATTAAATAACAAGAAATATCCTAAGAATGAAATCAAAAGACTCAAATGTGAGGGATTGGCCCAATACTCAAAATAGCTTCAAGTTTTTTCGAACAATGACTCAAACAATCCGTTTATATCCAACAGTATTCGAAGATTCGAACAAAAGCTTTCAAGACTTTTAATAAGACTTGTTAATTGAACGTTGGATTTCTAGAGTTATAACTGTTTTTTAAAAATACTTTTTTATTTTGGAATCAATTCATCATCATCCGATGGCTTCTATGCCGATGTTTTATCTAAAATGTGCCTTGATCAGCCCTTTAGTTGTACCTACCTACTTATCCTCAGTGTTCGAAGTCATGTTTTTGTGTAAACCATGTTAAACTCGATTTTATTTATGCTAGAGATTACCTGGAACACTAGAAGAGGTATGGCAGATTGAGCCAGAAGTTTGAATGGATCAGATTTAAGAAGAGTTCTGTTAAAGAAATATATCACCATCACATCACATTACTATCATCAATATTTGGTGGGAAACGTCGTTTGAAATCACTAGGAAAACGTCTAGTCGCTTCTTATAACCGCTTCGTAGAATCAGCAAAATGGGACCCTAACCATAGAACTCTCTCACAGTGACATGTTGTCTGACAATCCTAAGATAATTCTTGCAATTTGATTCAAGACGTCACTGTCTATCTGTGTGGGTCTATTGTGCTAAGGGCTCCATTTTTCCGATCGTACCTAAACAAGACTATTCAGGAAACAGCTCATTTGCAGCAATGAAAGGTCAAAAGAAGCAGCAAATGACCTTGGTCAGTAAACGCCACATATCTGTAAAATAAAATATTACTCTAAAAGCTTGAAAACGACTGAAAGGAGACCATTCACGTTTCATACAAGTTTGGGCCCAAGATCAAAAGCGCCGGCCAAGGGATAAAAGTATTTTTAATTTGATCTTAACATTGCACTGAGCATTTCATTATATGACATCAAAACTCCAGGACCATAATTTGTTAATTACGTTCGAAAATCCTGACTTTTCATACAAAATCTAAAGTGCCGATTTACGAATAAAAGTCGGAACATCGCTCTGAGCATTTCATTATATGACATCAAACTCTAGAACCATCATTTAATTTTGTTATTTGGCGATGTATATTAATTACACTATCAACAGTGGATGTCTGTTGACTGAAAGATGATGATACCTACTACTATGATATTTATCTTGGGTCAAGGTGTTTTCTATGCTCACAGTGAAGCCCCAAGCAGTAAAAAATAATCAGATTTGTTAGTTGACACTTTTGATTTTGTATGAAAAGTCAGGATTTTCGAACTTCTGTAACACCAACAAATGATGGTTCTAGAGTTTACATGTCATATTATTATAATGGAACGCCCAGAGCAATGTTCCGATCGGATTAAAAACATTTTTATTCGTTGGCCGACCAATTGATTTTGGGCCCAAAATGAATGGTCTCCTTTCTATTACAAATTTTAAGCAATACAAGTTAGCAAAGGCTTGTAAAAACATTATCCTAACATCCCATCAAAGCTTCAGAAGCACAATAACAGCTCAGAAAAGATTCTCGATTATTCTGAGACGTGTACGGACGATTGTGTTTTAAAAATAGCTAAACGTGCCTCGAATCTCAAGCGGAGTCTAGACTGATGAATGCTAATCTAGGTCGAGATTTAAGCCAACAATAGGATGAATAAGCCACTGAATAAGCCTCATAATTACCAGCTATCACCCTGTGGCAACGATAGCGCTAATGTCCCCTTAGAACACGTTCTGACATTTTATTATTCGCCTAAGTACTTATGTAGGTAGAAAGTGAATACATGCGAATAAGGCAAAATTAAGTCTAACTTATTAACTATGTATAACGTATATCTCTTTACAAATGCCTGGCTAATTTCGAGTGACAATCTCACTTGGCCCGGGGGCTCGTAATTACTCTAGCAGGGCTGCCTCATTTTAACCGAATTCAAAAAAAAAAATCAAAATACGAGGAATTTCTCAACTCGTCTGTATTTTTTTTGTGTGTATTATATTCGATTAAATTTTTTCCGCCATTAAATTGTAAACCGATTTTAATCATTATTTTTGTATTTAAACTTTGTTAATAGCTAGTCATGGATAACATTCAATTGTTTTTACATGGCTATTAAAGTTCAATTTCTTGAATCTTGTACACAACCTTATAAAATCGGACTACCCCTCTAATATAACATCCATTAAAGAATTTAATCCTAGAAAATTCTAACTACTGTCTGATCCATAAATCCTCCTTTCAAATTCAATGCGGTTAAATTGCAAACGTAAATAAAATATATTGATATATTCAAAGATGCAGCGTTATTTACGAACATGTGTACAAAATTCCATATAAATATTTATGAAGAGAGAAATACGTGAGTTCCACATGTATTCCATGCCGAAGTATCATCGATTTCAGCATTTACCAGAGCATTCTGATATGGAAACGACATTTTAAAATTCCGCTCTTCAATATTTGAGCGAGAATCGCGAATATTTTTGAAATCCAATAGGATGTTACTATTTACGTGAATGTAAACATACAGAATGCAAAATATCACCATGAAATTTGACGTTAACAAGAGATGGTAATGGTAAGATGGTATTATTTTTGTGTTTTGTAGATTTTTATGGTGGCATATCACAAGGAGTTCCGTATTTAGAATATTTGACAGATAATAAAATTGCTGTTTAAACGGCATAGTTATTAACAACTATTGCAGTTGGCATCAGATGTTTATTTGACAATCAAGCATCGAAGTAGCTAAACGTCTTTCTTTAAAAAATATGTAATTATGCAGTGAATCTGGCATTATTTATTTTTAATCTCTGTGAGAAACTTATTTGTCATTCACTGTTGGGATCCATGTACATTGGTTCTGTCGGTTATTTGGAGCAACTTAGAACATTTACCAAAGTAATGCCTATACATATACATAAATAAATAAACGCGAAGTGTACTGTCATCATTAAAGTAACCTGCAGGAATATGTAGATGGCTTTTTGGGTAGCCCATCGTTTAATCTAATTTCACTTTATCGATTGTATCTTTCATGGGACGCTATTTTCTGAAACCATGATGTTTTAGAATTTCCTAAACATTAGTTACGTATGTAGGTTAGGTTGTAAAAAAAAAGTCATGCGACGAGAAATATCTTTTGTTGAATTGTAAATTCTGCATAATGATATGTTAGTTGAAAGGTGTTTCGATAAAAAATAATAGGTACCTACGTGACTTTTTGCACATTTGAATACAGTGACATCTTTGAAAATTACATCACGTATTTTAAATTATACGATTAAATATGTAAGTGTTAAATTATACCGGTTGTAATAATGTACGAGTATGTATGGGTGGTACGAGACGTGTTAAATAATACTGCTATTATATAGGGGACGTTGTCAGGGCTAAAATTCTGAATTATTGTTCACGCATAAAAGTTTTGCTAAACGTTTTCCGTGTAACATGAGATAGGAAAGTAAGTTCCAAAAGAGATCTACCGATATATTATTATTTTTATCCAAAATGAGACGTTGCCTTGCGAAGGTGGTCTTAAGAACTAAGTTACAAAGTGATTTATCTGACTTTGTAAATCAATAAGGGTTAATTAAAGAACAGGTCACATATTTAAAGGTCAGGAGGAGCACACTAAAACAGGTTGCAGAAAAGTATACGAATAAACAGAAAGATCTCATTATTAATGATGAGACGTTCTGTTGATCCAAGTTGTATTGTTGTCTTTGGTGTATTTACAGACAAACATTTAAATCCTTAAATATATGGACCAGAACCAGGATTTTCGAGACATTCAGGATAATCCAGATTACCCTAAACAGAATCTATCTCGAAATGGAATTAATAATAAGGCGACCACCCAAGTTATAAATTCTTATCCTGAGGGACTCGCTTTACATAGCCAAGTCATTTATTATTTTTCACTTCTCTCGCTCTAAAATGACTGATAATAGCCATGTATAGGCGAACTAAAGTGATGCATTTAATCCCTAACGAATAAAGCGTCATTTTAATCTCTAGGGACTAAAGTGCTTTTGCTTTTTAATTTCCTTACAAAAACCCTTGGAAAACCACAAACAGCCAGATACGTATTGCCATTTGATGATGTTGCCCTTGTCGTCGGAGTGCGCGGTGGAGCCGGTGGAAGGGCAGGCTGGGGCTGGGCATACAACCTCCACCGCCGAGGTCTTCGTTTCGGAAATGTTGTCTATTTGTAATATTCTCACCCCAAAATCAACCTTGTTGCTGTCTCGTTCTGCATTACAGTGACGGGTTGAGAATAAACATGATAGCGCTATTAAATTGTAATTTTTTAAGGTATTTAATGTTAAAACTATTACACTGTTATTACAAAAATCTTAGACATGCCTTAGACATGTTCAAAGTGATGGTTTTTATAAATAGTCATTTATTCAACTTTTCAACAATTGTTTAAGTTTTTGTAACAACTACATTATAAATTGAGTTTTTCTTTTTTCACAATCGAATTGAAAAGTAGAGTGTTTTACTCGAGACTAAAAATTCAAAATGACACTCGAAGTTCATGCTATAAATATTTCGTGTAATAATAATAATAATAATAATAATAATAATAATATTTTTAATGGCTTACTTTTGTCCCTTGTTCAACAATCTACTATTAATGACTGAAAGAATGCATAAATATTCTAAACCTCAATGTCACGTAAAACGGCATTAGGCAAATTCTCCTAAATATAATAAATAAAATAAGGAATATCTTCTGCAAATTAAGCAACACAAAAACATGGCTCATAAAGGCACTCCAGCCGTTCGCACATCGGCGCCCGCGCGATCTCCATAAATGAATTATTGACGAATGCAAAATAAGCAGCTGTTGAAAAAAATGTATTATTCAGAAACCTAAGCCAAGTTCTGGGACAGGTAATGGAGTGTGCACAGTCGACTCCTGTCGCTTCCACTGATGGAATGACTCGACTCTGCTTCATCGCATTTGTATTGTTCAAGTAAAGTTTAAGCGGGAAAAGTTTCCCAATCGAATTGGGTTACATTTCAGATTGGTTCGGGGAAATTGGATTATTCGTACAAAAGCGTTCTGTAGGAAATTAATATTAATCTCCAGTCAAATTTAGATTATTTCATGATTACTCGTGTTAACTTTTTGAAACAACGAGGAATTGATTGATTAATTGAGAATGAAAAATGTAACTTGCTATTAAAAATGGAGATGCATCATAATAATACCGACGGTTTTTTGAAAAACCTTAACAATATTAATTTATACAACAGCGCGAAAATATCTGACACGTGTCTGTTACTAGACGCATGTTTTATATTTTTGAGCACGGTTTAGGCTAAGCTAATAATCCTGATGAGTGAAAACCGAAATGGTTCAAGATTAAATGTTTTATCAAACAATAAACCGCCTTCAAAACCAGGTCAGTCAAACTGAAGTCGGGGTTCCATTTTTTTTTTACCATAACTTCTTTTCAAATGGTAATAGCTCAGTCAAACTGAAGTGGGCTTTTGGTACTGCAAATACCAAAATCGCTATATATGTGCCTATAATATTTGAGGAGTTCTCTCAATTCCTCATGGATCCCCTCATCAGATACCAACTTGGTGTCAATGGGTCGACCTCGGAAATACACCCTATCAAACAAAAAAATAATTTCGAAAATTCATCCACAATTGACGGAGTAATCGCGAAAGAAACACGCAAGAAAACAGTCGAATTGATAATTGTTTGGAGTCGGTTAAAATAGAATATATTTTTCTAGATAAGTAATACTTTTACGTAGATCGTAACACCGCTCTCATGGCCTGTTTTAGTTCCTGACAGTGAAGTTGTTTTTTTTTCTATTTACGGGTGTATAGCTGACATTATTTTAAACTCCGATTATCGCAAATCCAAAAATGTTTGTCATAACATTTTACATAATTATAACTACCAAGTGGGTGCCGTAGAATGAGCGGCGTAAAGGGGGCAGGCCGATTATTATTCAAGTTAAGGTAACAACACCAATGTTCGACACTTTTAGCTGACATGCACCAATAATCGACAGAAGCTTTTAATTCTAAGATCATAGGGTTATAAATTGATTGTTGCAAAACAAATGAATAACTCTTATCTTCTTTGAGTAAGAATCAGTGTCAAACATAGGTCCTTTGTCGAGTACTGGTGTCTTTACCTTAAATAATTTTGACCGTATTATTATACTCTAGCTTCACCTACACTATTACGCCGATGAAACCATGTTAACTCGTTTACAAGTACCATCAAGCTACCTACAGATATTTGTCATGCACTCAAACGGCACAGCTAGCCATTAATATAATTAACCAACTATTACCACTTAAGCTCTATCCACACAGATCCTAATCACAAAGCAACCAGTGACCAGGAAACCTATTCTAAAGGCTTTCGGTGGAAGGATGCAATTATAAGCGATCAGCAGAAAATAATTTACAGTCTTCCTTAACATTTCATTACAGGGCCGCTATCCTGCTCGTTAAAACTATGTTTGTTATTTTACAATACAATACAATAAAAATACTCTTTATTAAACACCAAAAAAAAACGGAACACGGAACACACAGCTGAGTGACCAATGAAGATAAACAGAGAGAAGCTGTCTTGGTCGTGCACATGAGATTCTTATGTAAAATCTATATTCATCTCTTTCTACATTTTCTCACTTCCGTCTTTAATGGGCATTTAATTGTGAGGCTGTTTGTATACAACAGGCGGTCTTACCGTTAAATAGCGATCTCTTCCAGACAAATTCATAGCAGACAGTGTAAACTTAGATCAAACTTATTCCTTTAGAACTCAAACAATTTTGAAATAAAAACAATTAATACAAAAACTAAATATATCTTTATAATATAAGTATTTATTCATACACCCTCCAAAACAGCCAAACAAACACACACGAAGTATGAGATAGAAGTTCTTTTTTTAGAAAAAGTAAAGTAATTCATATAAAAACTACGGAAGATATTGTTTTAAACTTTGCCGCCATCTATACTAGTATTATAAATGTGAAAGTAACTCTGTCTGTCCATTTGTTACACTTTTACGGCCAAACCGCTGAACTAATTTCGATGAATATTGGTATGGAGATAATTGAGGTCTTGAGGAAGGACATGGATACATTTTGTCCCAGAAAATTGGACCGTTCCCGTGGGAATCGTGAGAAACGACGTCTACGCGGACTGAGTTACGGGCAACAGCTGACACGATAACATGTCAAAAACAGTATGGTTTTACCGATTAAAATCGAGCCGAGTAATAAATATTCATAGGACATCATATTTTATCACATAAGTTCGTATTTCTCTTTCAGTAAGCTTCAATGATAAGCTGACTAAAACAACAAATTAAATCGAACATATCGAATACCGCAAGCGCGAAGCTTAATTTAAGTCGTCCAGAATCATAATAGAAGCACAATTATACACGTTGAGTGTACTATCACTGCTTACAACTCGGTACATTAGCGATAATGTAGTGTAGGGGGAACTCCAGTTCAAGTGGGTGTAACCAATTGGTTATCGCTTAAACAAGAGTCATTGAGCATTCAACACAAGCAGGATCTACAAAGTAATCTTAGCATAATACCTTTACATTTGAAACGAGAGTGGCAACTCTTGTCTAGGGCAGTACAAAGTGAACATGGTAAAAAACAAAGTCGAAGGAAGTTGCCAAAGATTGTTAAAACTGTTTTATAAATTTGTTTATATCATTCCTTTTATTACTCTGTTTGTCAATAAAAGCTTTGAAGAATAACCGAACAATGATGGCTTTCGGTACCATCGCATAAAAACAAACCATCGAATAAAACTACATATTTCCACTTAAACAATGATAAATCTGAAACAACAAACTAGAGATAAACATCGAGAAAACAAAAAAAAAACAAATAACTATTTGAAAGCATACCATTGGCAACTGTAGTGGCGATAACGCCTGCCGCAAAAAATAGCAAAATAGAAAACAAGCGCGGTAGATTGCTCGCACCATTTTTGCAGGCGCCTGTAAATTCAAATAGGATTTTTAAATTAAAACTTTATGCGGTTAAAGCGGACACCTAATTGGATTTTCCCTATCAAATCGCCTTTTTGTAAAGTCCTTTAATGTTGTTTGCTTTCGTGCGGGTTTTTGTGAAACACTGTTTTGTGTGGTTTAACATGAAAGTCCTTTTGGCGCCTACACAAAGGACTCTGCACACGTCGCGAGCAGCTTTGCTGGTATAAAATGCAGCATAAGCCCTCTCACTTATTCTTTGTTAGTTTAAACTTTAATTTTAAAAAGGTAGGTTAATTGTTGGAAGTTTATTTTTGCCGACGAGTAATTTTAATTTATTTTTGTTACCTAGATTTTAGTGAGCAGAAGACTTCAAATGTACGAGTTTCAGACAAGACCATTGTTACTGGACTACTGACGACACGTTGGCCTAGTTGGGAGTGACCCTGCCTCCGAAGCCAGCGGTCCCGGGTTCAAATCCTGGTAAGGGCAGATATTAGTGTGATGAGCAAGAGTATTTGTTCCTGAGTCTTGGATGTTTTCTATGTATTTAAGTATTTATTACTCTCTCTAAGTATATTTATCGTTGTCTAGTACCCATAGTACAAGCCTAGATCTTAGTTTGGGGCTAGGTTAATTTGTGTGACATTGTCCCGTGATATTTATTTATTTACTGTGAATGAAACGGAGTGCTTAGGCAGCTGCATTGAAATGAGTTGGTTGATTTGTTGTTTTTCTACCGGGTCTGTTATATATCCATACCAAATTAGATGCTCTTGTTTTACCGTTTCACAATACACCAAAAATATAATATTGTTAAAAGAATCTTGTATGGACCCCTTTATTATTTCACAATCTTTTTTTTTTTAGTAAATCCTCCATGATAATTTTCTGTTTAAGCTATCTATTAATTAAAATACTTTTTGAGGGACGGACAGCGTAGGCATATTAATAGAGTCCCGTCGGGCTCCCTCCGAGTACGGAACCCTAAAAATAACGTTCTTCATCTTCAATATTCCCTTTACCCCTCGTTACTCATTCCTCCCACTTCTGCAATATAACATTACCCTGTTTGCGCTCCTTCCTGCTCATTTCGGGGTGCAAACTGCTCATTTTTTTGCAATTTATGAATACCTCGTTTTATAAAGGGTGCAACACATGGGGCGTTGATTGCCTCATTTGAATTTTCCCTATCTAAAGAGGAAATCTTATGTTTCTGAATTGTATACTCGGCCACGCAATCTCAATATTTTTGTTCTTACCTAAAATTACTGTCTAAAGGAAAAGAAAATAATATTTAGTCATAAACACCGTAATATACTGCATTTGTAAAATAACTAACTAGAATCACATAAGCTGGAAGAGATCACTTTTCTAAATGTTTTATTTTGATTTAATTAGACCTTATTAAATAAATAATTATAATGTAAATAAATTACAGGACATTGTCACACAAATTTACCTAGTCCCAAACTAAGCTCTAGGCTTGTACTATGGGTACTTAACTAGACAACGATAAACTAACTTATACAATATAGAAATATATACTTAAATACATAGAAAACAAACAAGACTCTGGAACAAATACTCGTGCTCATCACACAAATATCTGCCCTTACCGGGATTTGAACCCAGGACCCCTATCTTCGAAGGCAGGGTCACTACCAACTAGGCTAGCGTGTCGTCAACTATTATTATTATTATTACTTCTGATTTTATCTATTATAGTCACTCTTTTTTAAAATAAGTGAAATTATAACGTTGAAGGGTAGTATAAAGCTAATAACAAATTAAAACCTATTTTATTCAAAATATAAGAACTAATATTGCTACTATAACTACAAATAGACAATAAAAAATAAAATAATGAAACCTAAAGGGATCCAACTAACACTCTCACACTCTCACTCTATAACTCTTCATGTGCGAGCACGACTCACACTTGGCCGGTCTTGTCTTCTTCAAATCTTTGAAATCCACACTAATATTATAAAGCGGTTTTCTTTATTCTTGTATTTTTGTAACAAATACACTCAAAAACAACTGGCCCGTTTTCAAAAATTATTTCAATAATAGCATGCTAAATTATCACTGAGTAATATAGGCTACGTGGACGGAGTCGCGGGCAACAGCTTTACTTAAAAAACGTTTGTCCAGCTTTACCAAAATTATTAGTTCCTGATATTTTTCGGCCATTACACCCGCGTCTATCGAAGATTACTACTCAATAGTCCGCATAGTTATTACATCAAACACAGATCATCACTTTTTACAAAATTTTCATTTAATAGACAGGCTTTACTAGGCGCAATTGTCTAGATTTAGTTATAGTCACAAGTCTAACCCAACCTAATCTAAGTATATATATACACATACATAACATCACGCCTTCATTTCCAGAGTGGGGTAGGCAGAGCTCCAGAAATATCAATAACTCTAAAAACACTTGTTGGTAATTCTGTAACCACATGTTGCACAATCAGGCTAAGATGTTTAACAGTGTATTAGTGACAGGTTGCAAGCCCATCGCCTAACAGTACTACAAGCCCTTATTCCCTTAGTCGCCTCTTACGACATCCACGGGAAGACATGGAATGGTGGAGTGGACCTAGTAGGTATTTAATATTTAAGATAACCTGAAAACAATAAGGTTTCAGCAGAAAATTGCTGAAACTCGGTGAAACGATACATATTCTGTGAAATGAGTATCGGTGATACAAGGGGATATCCATCTAACGTCTATGTTGGTCCAATTGTCTATATCCACAGAATAAGTAATAGTACTATATCTTACAATGCTTGGAGAAACTCACATCGGATTTACCCGAGCATGAAAGTGCATAAACGGAGGAATTCTTGAAAGTATTCCACAACCCACGGGTTACCTCAATCTGTATGTAAATACTGATATCGGAGTCCGCCCGCAATATTTTGCTTATTGTGTACAAATATGCTCCTTGTACAGATGGTATGTACGGTCAGCAAAAGGAACGGAATTTGGGGAAACTATTCGAATTTATTTACAGCATCACTCATTTGAGAGTCATTGTTTTACAAGGTTTGCCATGTTTGTCTTTTTAGCTATCTGTCTAAAAATACAGCGTGTAAATTTCATACGGGCATTTATTTTTTCCAGACGCAGTAAACGATCACATAAATCATGTAAGAAATATATTTTGTTTGTATTTTTATTATTGAAGTCTAGTAATTTTTTTTAAACATGGAGCAATGTAACGTGTGCAACTTCCTATTACAAAATGCATTTTCGAAGTGTGAGAGCGTGCATCAGTTGTCAATGTATTGCCTGTATCCAAGTGCAAGGACAACATGTGGAAAGTAAGTAGCTATATCAGGCGACTGAACCGTAAGCAATTTAATTTTAAATGGAATACACTAATGCAAAATATGTGCATTCGGTTCATATTTGGTTTACGCAAATATGACCACGTCTCTAATTTTCGTTCGCAACTCAAGTGGCTTCCTATCCGTTTTCGCCGGTACTTTCATATCCTTAATCTCCTCTACTGTGTTCTGTTCTTCCCTGCAACCCCGCGTTACCTCAAGGAGCGTTTTAACTTTTTTACGTCGATTCGTTGCTCCCAAAATTGTATTTTAACTGTACCCTCCTCATCATCTAAATTCTACAACAATTCCTTTACTTTTCAGGCTGTCCGTCTGTGGAACTCCCTCCCTGTGGAGCTGCGGCAGGCTAAATCTTTACCTGTATTTAAGAAACTTCTCCTTGAGCACTTTTTGTCGCAGTCTTAATTGTATTGTCTCAGTACATTTCTCTCACTATGCATTTCTGTCGTGTATGTATGTATTTATTTATTACTGTCTATTTATTCATGTAAGTCATTATAATGTATTAGTTTGTATTAGTATGTATTTGATTATCTATTTATTAGTTTGGTAAGCGTGTATTTATAGGTATATTGTATTTTATAGCTAGCATAGTTCCTTGTTATTGTTTGAAATTGGTCTGCACCACCTACCGTGTAAATTGTTTTAACTTGCACCTTATCCCTTCTAAGGTTGTCTGGAAGAGATCGCTAATCAGCAATAAGACCGCCTGTTGTTTACCTGGGTCTTCTAAATTGTGAAAACTCTGTGTAATGTTTTTGTTTGGTGGACAATAAAGTGTTTTGTATTGTATTGTTGTATTGTAATGACCTTTTTTGAAATTTATTGGCGAAGTAAACAAATGGCGAATCGTAATTTATGTCATGAAGTTTACATACATGCTTTAATTTAATTGGCGCAATGTGTGGTAAATAATAAGAAAAACAAAAATACAATAAAGTTTATAATGATTGTATATGTGTGTGTGTTTTTGGTGTAAATTTATGTTGGTCGGTGTTCAATAAAGCGTACTTCTAAGTTTTAACGTTAATTAGTGTGTATATTAACTGTTGTTAAAATATATGCCCGTATGAAATTTACACGCTCTATAGCGCTGATTTTTGCTTTTCGCAAATGGTACGGAAGAATTATAATAAAATGATAAATGTATATTTATCATTTTTGTGCGATGATTACGCTGTTGATGGTGATCTCTACGAGAACCGCCGGCGGCGGGTTCGAAGCGTCGTTCTGCAGCTCTCGTAGGTGTTGCTGTTGACCTCGTCGGAAGCTCGTGCTTTGGTGCTGGGGGTTATGTGGCGTTGAAATAATATGACCGCTGACTTGATTATGACATAGACTTTAATATACTATCACAATCTGTGTTATTCCTTAAGTATACTAATAGCTTATTCTAGATGAAAACTTGACTGATTATCAACTGATGAATTTTTGCACGTCCGTTCGCTGTCCGAGCGTGATTAGGAGAGAGCGAATGAAGTAAGAGTGAATGAACTATAGGCTAAACAGTTTCACATTGAATGATCGTTGGTCTATGATTATAAAGGTCTGACAGACGACCCTACTGATTTTAAAGGCCCTAATATTGAAGCCTACGGTAACAAGTAAAATATTGAAAACATGTTAATTTTCGATTAACATTCCTCCGCCACCCGGGGAAGTTGAACACTGAACACTTGAAGTCCCTAATGAACTCTACTTATAGTAATAATGACACATAACATTACCGCTAAACATGACTTAATATTAGGTTGAACTCTAATATATACATAGGAAATAAATGATCAATTGAAATCACTTTCCAATGGTAATTTACATAATTTTACCACGGGTCTTATAAGTTCTCCACATTGAGTTTTTAATTTAACTGATCTGACAACCTGATCTGACCCTTTAAACAATTCTATTACTCTACCTCTACGCCACTGTAGAGGTGGTGAATTTTCATCTATGATAAGAACTAAATCGTTAAGTTCTATATTGTTAACATGACTATACCATTTATTGCGTGTCTGTAGTGTATTGAGATATTCAACATGCCATCGTGACCAAATTGACTGATACATTTTCTGAGTGATTTGAAAGCGTGATAATCGTGACATCTTTGTTTCCTTCCAGTGCGCTTCTGGTAAAGCGACTAGTGGTTGACCGATGATGAAATGACCAGGTGTAAGAACTTCTAAATCGCAAGGATCCTCTGACATAGGAACTAGAGGTCGTGAATTCAGTATCGATTCTATCTTAGAAAATAGAGTAGACAGCTCCTCGAATGTTAGAATAGTTTCGCCAACCTCTCTCTTGAGGAGGTTTTTTGCGCTTTTGACGGCAGCCTCAAATAGACCCCCCATGTGAGGCGATGCCGGCGGATTGAATTCCCAGCGAATACTCTGTTTTCTGAACTCCTCCTTGAGGATAATCTCATTGTCCAACAAAAACTGATTAATCTCCTTGAGATATGTGTTAGAACCAACAAAATTTGTACCTCGGTCCGATCTGATAAGAGAAGGCAGCCCTCGTCGACTGACAAACCTCGTGAATGACGCGATGAAGGCCTCGACGCTCAGCGAAGAGACGACCTCGAGATGAACAGCCTTTGTGCCTAAACATACAAAGACACACAGGTAAGCTTTGACTGACTTAGCGTTTCTTAATAAACTGCATTTGACCAAAAATGGGCCAGCGAAATCCGTCGCTACGCCTGAAAATGGCCGCGCTGCTGTGACTCTATCAGCAGGCAGATCGGCCATGAATGGTGGCTGAGTTGATGCATTGAATCTGAAACAAACTAAACAATTTCTGATAGCCTTGGACACTTGTCGCCTGGCTGAAGTGATCCAGTACTCTCTTCTGAGTATGGATATTAGGGCGTTCGTCGCCGCATGACAATATGATTTGTGGTAATATTCAATTAATAATTGACCCCACCGATGATCTTTAGGTATCAGATATGGATGCCTTGCACCATATGGCAATGTTGATTTCCGGAGTCGTCCACCGACCCTGATGAAGTGCTCGTCATCCACGAATACACTTAATTTCTGTAATGACTTACAAACCAGTTTTCCTTGTCTGATTAATATGATTTCGTCCTTGAACGAATCCATCTGAATTTTCCTGATCCAATGTTTTGTGGCTTCACGAGTCTCGTCCAGTGATAATGATGACGTGAGATTCCGTTGTTCTTTCGGTAATCTGGCATTCCTACAAAATCTAAGTACAAATGACGTAACATTGATGAGCTTACTAAATGAGCTGACACGTGATAATAAAGAGTCTTGCCAGGACTCTACCGGTGTGACAACATGGACTAATTTCTTGAATCCAGGTAAATCATGAGGTATAGTAACTGGTAATGAAGGCCATTGTGACTCCGCCTTAAGTAACCAGTCTGGTGACCACCATAGATTAAATCCAATGAGCTCCTTTGCTGACATACCTCTTGAAGCGACATCTGCTGGATTTAATTCAGATCTGATATGACGCCATGTCATCTTACGTTTTGAGTTTTGAATGTCCTGAACTCGATTGCATTCGAATGTTTGCAGCATGTGAGGTTTTGTATTTAACCATGATAACACAATGGTGCTGTCTGACCAAGCATTGATGCTGTCAAATTGAATCGAACTTTCATAGGACTCTGCTACATGATTAAGTAGCTTGAACACTAGGTGAGCGGCACTAAGCTCCAACTTGGGTATCGTTTGCTTTGACTTCAGGGAAGCTACTCGAGATTTAGCTAAAAGTAGTCGTACCATGACGTTTTCTGACGTGTCCACTGTCCTGAGGTACACGCTCGCGGCAAATCCAGCCTCCGCAGCGTCTCCGAATCCGTGGAGCGAATATGAAACTGTTTGTGGTAGTGCAACACATCTAGGAATCTGCAAATTTGACAAACAGCTTAAGTCCTGAATGAGTTCGTTCCACTGATGACATTGGTGATGGCTAACAGGCTCATCCCATGATAATCCATCTGAAAAAAGTGATTGAAGAAACATTTTGAATCTGAACACAATAGGCGCACAATATCCACACGGATCATATAGGCGTGCTATTGTACTAAGGATATGACGCTTAGTGACTGGTTGCCCTAGCGGTACATTGATCTGATATGACATCGAGTCTGATACTGGATCCCATTGAATTCCTAGTACCTTAATAAAGCTTTTGTCTTCAGTATCGAACTGATGTGGTTGCTCGCAGTGTTCTTGCGGCAAGTCTTGCAGTAATTCATTGCAATTTGATGACCATTTCCTGAGCTCGTATCCGGCGCTTTTCATTAACGCGATAAGTTCTGACTTGAGGCGTTGTGCCTCTGATAACGAGTCCGCGCCCGTGAGAATATCGTCGACGAAGATATCTCGTCTGATGACGTTTGAAGCGGGTGATTCATGGTGACTAGCCTCCCAATCGTCCGCCAGTTGCAACAATGTTCGAATTGAAATGAAAGGACTTGACCGTAGTCCATAAGTATTAGTATTTAACTCATATACCTGAATTTGTTCTGACGGGTTCTCCCGCCACAAGACGAGTTGGTACTTCCTATCTTCAGGGTGTATCCAAGTCATCCTGAACATCATCTTGATGTCCGTAGTGAAAACGATTTGGTGACGTCTGAAATTCAATAATATTTGGGTAATATCATTTTGAAGTGGCTGGCCTGTGTGAAGACACTGGTTTAATGACGTGCCAGTTGATGTACGACCACTCCCGTCAAATACGACACGGATTTTATCCGTTCCCCTTTTGAATATACCGTGGTGAGGTATGATGAAATGTTCAGAATCGAACTGAAAATCTGATTTTGACATATGACCAAGAGTTTCATACTCTTTCATGAATTCCTTGTATTTATTTGCAAATACCAAATTCTTAGCCATCTTTCTTTCTAAAGATCGCAAGCGCTGAATGGCTAAAGCCTTTGATTCACCCAATGGTGGTCTTGTTGAAAGTAATGGCAACCTCACCATATATTTGCCATCTGGCATACGTTGAGTAGTTGAATTATACAACCCTTCACATTCCAGATATTCAGGATGAACAGCTGGTTTCGAAGGGGGCTCCTCCACCTTCCAAAACCTTTCCAAGACTTCCTCTAGCTTGACTGCATGAAGTCCGTAGTCTTCTACTGATGTGCCGGCTGACTGGTGGGGTGCCGCGACCGTCGTCGGTGGCAGTTGACCGGGCACCGCTCCCATAATGACGTGACCAAAACATGATCCGTAAGCTGCTATCCCTGGAATATTAGTTGATATCTTTGAACCATCAAGTACATAATTGAGAATGTCTGTACCTAGGATAATATCTACATTTCGAGCCTTATCAAAGTTGCTATCAGCAAATATAATGTTTGATGACCTTAATTGATCCCTGAGTTGAATATCATATGGCGGTATATTTCCTGTTAATTCAAACATAACCATTGCCATAGTACCTACAATTGGTAATTGAGTTCCGACAGGTTTGATGACTAATTTAACGATAGTGCCTGGCGTTTGAACCGGCTGGTGACCAATTCCATAAAGAGTATTACTGTTGTACTGTTGGGGCAAATTTAAATAATGAACCAATGATTGCTTGATGATTGAAACACAAGCTCCTGTATCCAACAGGGCTCTGACCTTAACAAATGTACCATCACCAGATCTGACCATTACTATTGCGGTAGGGCAAATAGTTATGGGATGGGATGGACCTTGAGGTGCACCAACAGTACCCTCATATCATTCCCTATCAGGGCTTTGCCTAAAACCAAACTTGAGGGAACTGAATGTGTTCTGAGCTCGCTGCGCTCTGGCACCAATGGTTGGCCTCGGCTGATGTTGGCCCAAGGATTGCACTGATGGTGCCTCCTGGTAATGCACAGACCGCTCCTGGGCCTGACTGCCCACAGATGACGTGGTTGGTGCCTGATGCACCGAGACACGGCTCGCATATGATGATGATGATGGCTGATTCACTTCACCCCTAGTTGATCCTTGATCCATGGATTGAACAATTGAATGAACCTGTTGAGTATTAGTGTCGGCATTGCAGATCAGTGTGTTGTGATCTGGAGATTTGCAATGCAAACACCAATTGCGATGAGTACACTCGCTGGCATAATGTTTCCTCAAACATCTGTAACAATGCCCCGTCCTTGAAGCCCATGATCTGCGCCCTCCCCGTGACAGTTGAAGGAACCCGGGACACTTGTACAGTGTATGGGCCTTATTTGAACAGAATGAACATGATGAAATTGAAACATTCACCTGATGTGAAGGCCGAATGATTCCTTGGGAAGAGAGCACCCCTTTTGATGCCTGCGGTGACTGCCTTGCAGGCTGATGCGCACGTGGTGGTGGTGACCGACGTGGACTCCTGATGGTGGCCTGTTGTTCTGGGGTTGACGGTACCGCCAACTGAAGTCTGCACTGTTCATCCATCAACTCCAGCAGTTGATAGATGGTGGGCAGGGTCGTGGTATCCTTGCCATGCCGCTCTTCAAACAGTGAACGTAGCCTAATCGGGAGCTTCTGCAAGACCAGGTATAAAATTAAATATGACCATTCTTTAACAGGCTGACCGAGTTTATCCAAGGCCTGAATGGCCTCCTGTAGTGGATCATAAAATTCTGACCTAATATGACTTGATGATGTGATGATGGGTAAGTTGATTATCCTACCAATATATGTATCAAGCAACAACCTTGTGTTCTGATATCGTGACTTTAAAAGTCCTAGAGCAACAGAGTAGTTCTTGTCGTCTACCGGAAGCTGTCTAACTATATGAAGCGCTTCACCTGATAATGATGATCTTAGGTAATAATGCTTTTCAGCGTCTGATAAATCCCGCTCATGAACCAGTGATTGAAATAAATCATAAAATGGAATCCAGTCCATTAAATTACCTGAAAACTTGGGAAGTTCTATGAGTGGTAACTTTGCCATTACCTGATTGGACGTGACCTTGCGTGATGTTGACATCTCGGCCTTTGACTCCGACGACGCCTGCTCTAATTTGATTAATAATTTGTTTACTTCCGTAAACTGCGCCTCGAACAACGCCATATCGTCTTCCGACACATCATTGTCCGAGAAACCCAACAATGATTCGTATGCTGTAACCAAATCCCTGTAATACGTGTCGAAGTGCCTTTTAGCCACTGATGCTGCGATAGAACTGCTGACATCGGTGATTGTGCCTGCGAAGTCTATCAGCATCCGATATCGCGAACGAAACTGATTCTTTACAGTGCGCGATGACATTTTGAATACCTTAACGATTATCGCACGCAATAAACAGTGACACTTTAGATTAGTTACTTTAAATTTAGTTGAAGTATAATCCGTTAACAATTAACAAACAAGCGGTGACCTATTAACCTATAATTCAGTCGGTGACACTTGACATTGACCGACTGACCGACTGACTGAAGTATAGGTTCACCACAGACTAGCTATTAGGTACGATTGATTGATCCGAATGACCAGTGAGTGAATGAAATGTACTTACATGAATTAACAATAATCACTTAGTGTTCGTAAGATTGAATGAACTGTTGAATGACCGAAATGAACTTGAAACGAAGCGAGCGCCCTCTGCGACTGCCCTTTCCGTTACGAAATAAAATGGCTATCCAAATTATGCACCGATGAAATGAAATGCTGACCTTGACTTGAAATTGAATTGATAATACCAAATGTTAGTATAATGAAACCGCACCAACACTGAACCATGACACTACCACTGATTTCTTCCAGAATAATCTGCTGTAGTAGGTATCCGTGTGAAGTATATTGATTACAATATATTGATGGATCGGCACCTGCGATCCTCGACCTTGAATGAGCTTCAACGCGAGTTTGCTTACCGCGACCTTGATTCGTAGGTACGGGTAGCAATATTTACCCTTCTTGGGTTTGATTCCCCGGTCTGAATTTGAAACCTTCCCCTCTTGGGTTACCAAAAATTTGCGATGATTACGCTGTTGATGGTGATCTCTACGAGAACCGCCGGCGGCGGGTTCGAAGCGTCGTTCTGCAGCTCTCGTAGGTGTTGCTGTTGACCTCGTCGGAAGCTCGTGCTTTGGTGCTGGGGGTTATGTGGCGTTGAAATAATATGACCGCTGACTTGATTATGACATAGACTTTAATATACTATCACAATCTGTGTTATTCCTTAAGTATACTAATAGCTTATTCTAGATGAAAACTTGACTGATTATCAACTGATGAATTTTTGCACGTCCGTTCGCTGTCCGAGCGTGATTAGGAGAGAGCGAATGAAGTAAGAGTGAATGAACTATAGGCTAAACAGTTTCACATTGAATGATCGTTGGTCTATGATTATAAAGGTCTGACAGACGACCCTACTGATTTTAAAGGCCCTAATATTGAAGCCTACGGTAACAAGTAAAATATTGAAAACATGTTAATTTTCGATTAACAATTTTATTACTAATTTTTTTAGTATAAATAATGTATTTTTTTATGCTATCGTTCAGAGTTTCTAGAGCAACTTTTCCAAACTATACCCACTTTTTAAACTTTTAGTTACCTCTTCGTTTCGGGAAAATAAACTTAATATTATTATGAATTACGGGTTACGGTCCGAACAAACTAAATTCATACACGTCACATTTCAAATCATTCGCTAGCTGTCATCTTTGAGCGCATTCTCTCAAACAGAAGGACAAATCGTTTTAACAAAAAAAAAGTAATTTAAAACCTTTTGTCCGTTTTTGCTGCGGACCTTACCGCAATAATGTATCTGTGCGATACAGTCTTCAATTTATTGAGAGTAAATATTTTCTGAGACCGAAGCTTCGAAGAATGTTCCATCAATGTTATTGAAACTTGAAAAATAGTAATAATGCGCGGCAAATCGCATGAAATTTTATTGCCACTGCAAAATAAAATATTTTCTAAAGGATTTGAAATATATCCGTTCTTAAATCTTCATAAAATATGCCACACAAACTGTAAACTTGAGAACTACGAGCACGTGCGTCGAGAGCCCATAAGTCCCATAACGCTAAAAAGAAGCGCCACAAGAAACTTCTTGGAAAGTTTTTCAATAAATGTCAACGTTGGAGATACTTAAGTATTACCGGTTTTATAAAAGTTCAACAGCAAGATTTAGGCGGCGTGCGTAATCTTTGGTATTTTTAATAAAAAACGTATTATGTGTGCTCAGTTTATAATGTTTCAGATGCAAAAATTCAAGTTTTTGTTTCTAAATATTTCGTTTCAGATTGTTTATCACCATATTGAATATGATGAAGCTAATTTGATGACAAATTGTTATGTATACAAACACGGAGAAGATTAATATTCATAACCACTTGACAGTCGCTCGCAAAAAGCAGGAGTAGAATTACATTTAACTTTGAACCTTATGGACACTGCGAATAAAACACTGTTGTAATTTTCCCAACCGCATCACTTGGAATAATTTGATGTCCCAGCAGTTTAATGGACATAATATATACAGACAGCTTTAATGTTCTTGGCGATCCAGAAAGAACCGGACCAGTGTGAAACATGAGTACGCAGTTTTCATGATCTGAAAGATTAAAATAATTAAAACTTAAAGTACCATTAACAAATTAAACCGAAGGGTTTTCTTAGATCAAAACAAGAATAGCATAAAAGGAAAAGACAAGTTGCAAAAGTCAAATAGATTTTATGTCGTATAGGAAGATAAAAGAAATAGCTATGGTCAGAGAGAAATGGAAAACATTGCATCATTAACGAGATACCGAGTTAGCTCTTTTTTGAAATAAGAAGATTATCGTTTCTATTTTAAATAAAGGAAGCTCGCGATAGAATTTGAAAAAAGGTCATTCGACAGGTAGTAGACTTAATAAAAAGCACGTAAACAGTGTCAGAAATATTTAAAATGACCCTTTCTATCACCTCTAAAAGCCTTTGCCCTCGACTGACACCCTGCAGAGAGGAAGGTTTATATGTATAATACTTTAACCCGGAGCGAAGCGAGGGCGGGTCGCTAGTAAAAATATAAAACGCTTAATTTCGTAAACGAAAATATTTGTGGGGATGAGATAAGATATCACTAACTGAAATATAAGTAGCCAGCGACAAAGGAAATATTTTGAGGCCGGTGATTTGGACGGGGTACTTGGCTCGCTCCACGAACAGCCTCAAGCTCCTCTTGTAGTCCTCGGGCCGAGTGATCCACTCGCTGTTGTACGCTGCCACCATCAGCTCCTTACTCTGTGACGGATGGAAGACAAACGATGCATTTTATTAGGTGCAGGGAAATATTTTATTGTGATGAGTTGATTTTCTATGACTTGGAGAAAAATAATCAGCATACAGTCCACCCGATGGCCAGTAAGCTGTGACACCCACGTTAACAATCTCATGACTGAATATAATTGGTATTATTATATTTTATATTTTCCGTGTGGTTGCCGGGTTAGAATAGTGCAACTCCATGTCTTCCCGTGGGTATCGTTAGAGGTGACTAAGGGAATAAGGGCTTGTAGCATTGTTAGGCGATGGGCTTGCAACCTATCACTTGGTTAACATTTTGGCCTGATTGTGCAAAATGTGGTTAGAGAATTCAAGAAGTCTTTTTAAGAGTGGATGGTATATCTGTAACTCTGCCTACACCACTCTGGGAATGAACGCATGATGTTATAAATGTAATTATAAATATTTTGATGAAACTTTTTAAAAATTTATGACAAATTATTTATCCTAGACATATTGCACTTGGTTCGGTGGCACTGCAATGCGACAGACGGAAAGAAAAACGTATCAAACCTACAACGTACCCGTTTTATTTGATCAGAGATTAAAAAATACAGCAGGCCTTCCTCGAAGGTCTTCCTGAAAGTATGAAATGAACTTCACTTAGCTGTGCCCCTGACATAGCTGATGTTTATGGGCTACAGTAGTGGGCTCATCAGGTGGTCTGTCTGCTCGTTTGCCTTTTGTAGCTATATAAAAAAGGCATACAAAACCACTTACCTCGTAGCTAAGCTGAGTCCCCAACCAGGCTGGCACAAAGATTTCAGAGCTCATCGCGAAGAAGTAACCCACCATGAAGATGGACGTCTCCACAGTCGAAGGCTAAAATAAACAACTGTTATTAAAGTGGCCTTTGACTGATACGATTTGAAAGGATTACCTAAGCAACTATCTTAGTTGGCAACGCATTTGCAGACTTGAGATTACAGTCTTAAGAATGGAAACGTCTATAGGTCTCAGATTCTACTCACCATAAGCGGGCTGTATCTAGTTTACATTTTTTATGCCATAAAAGAAGGATGATTTCGTATGGCAGAAGACAATAAGGTACAAGAAACACTTTCTTATACCGTTGACTATACTCGTACCAGCAGTAATCCACACATGATAACACAGATGATGGCGGACCCGACCCCGAACTGAACGAACATGGTGCCGCTGATGATGTCCTGGAGTTGACGGCAATATCTGAAACATATCAACATTTTAAGACTTAGGTATGTGTTGCCGTGTGGTTGCTGGGTTAGAATACCACACAATGTCTTCCCGTGTGGATGTCGTAAGAGGTGACTAAGGGAATAAAGGCTTGTAGTACCTACTGTTAGGCGATGGGCTTGCAACCTGTCACTAATACACTTGTGCAAAATGTGGTTACAGGATTATCAAGAAGTACTTTAGAGTTGTTGGTATTTCTGTTAGCTCTGCCTACCCCTTTCTGGGAATGAAGGCGTGATGTTATGTATGTATCTTTAACGAAAAATTAATAACAAATTACCATCAGTAACCTTAAAAAATGAAAGTATTTAAATGTATGGAGCTGAAATTGGCTACCAGCGCAACCATTATGGCAGCTTTTGTCAATTCCCTGCTTTTTTTTTCGATTCCGGCAGTCTTTAGTTAACAGAATGCAATTTGTCTCGACTCACAATTGCAACTGTGGTCAAATAACCACTTGAAATGTATATTTGGGTCACACACACTCTTAAAAACAAAAATTGGCTCTCCTGTGGTCAATAGTTAAGAGCTTGTGTGCATATAAGTTATGTTTTTATATGATAGGTCTAAAGCAGTCCTGACGGCGTTTTTGCGGGAATGGGTTTAGCCAGAAAATTAGGCCTTAATAACGTTAACTTTCGGTGTGTCCACAGGAAAGACGGTAACCTAAATCCGTGTATGACCCATTTGCTTTAAAATAAAAACTCACTTTAAAATCAACTCATAGTGTTTCACGCAATCATGAAGTTTCCTCATTTGTCTTTGGTCCAATCTATTTGCGTGACCAGTGGCACCTTTTTCTATTTGCAAATTTTGCAAATCATGACAAAGCACCTTCACTTGGGCTATTGCAAGAACCATTAAACCAACGATCAGAGAGTCTATGTTAACATTGTACATCATGTGGCCATACATGAAAATGGATTGGTAAAGAAAGATATACGTAAAATATTCACGCTTCGTTTCCTCAGACAAAAAATAGTATTCGCAAATAGGCAAGTCCAAAGACTTTGTGAAAAATAACAAACCGACCACTGGAAAAAATACTTGTGCGAAATAAGTAAAATTTGAAAGTGCCGTATAAATGACCAAGTATTTCTTGTAATGCGAATTATATGTTTCAACCATTTTGTTGCCGACGTCGTCGTTCCCTTGAAATTTGTTGCAATCGAGCAACTCGAATATGGCGAGGATTTTTTTTCTTTTAAACAGTATCATAAATACTTTGGTGGACACAGCGATTTCTGTGAAATAGAAGACAACTTCGCGGATTAGTAAATCGATTTTCCTTGGAGTGTAATAAAGGTTTAGAGTTAAAAGGGCGTTGTATGCGACTAGAGAGACGGTTAGATATGTGAAGGAGAATATTTTGTAGTATCTATAGGGTATTTTTCCAGGCCACAGGCCGAATACAGTCCAGAAGAAACAGTTTTGCCTGAAGCTGTCCGACTGTTTGAACGACATGATGACAAATGAAAGGTTTAAGTTATTACGTAAAGCTTCGGGCGTTTTAATATTTAATTAAATGAGGGTACGTTCTCACACTGTCCAAGACTGTCGAAGATTTTTGGACTATTTAAGTTTAATTACACTATGTTGAAATATAATGGTAAAATAAAGGAGAAATTGAAAAACACAACAGAGTAAAAACTGCTATAAAAAACTACTTAGTCTTCCTGCAATCAGAGAAAAGGTGGGCAATATTATCTTTGTATTACAGTTGCTCAATAAGTGGTACTTTTCGTAGCTGTATATCGTGCGGAAAGTTGGATATTACGCACTAGTGTGTTTTACTTTTCCATTTTTTTTAAATATAATTTTGTCTCAACTTTCAAGCCGGGCATCCAACCAAAGAGTTTGCATGTTCCACCACTTTTTGATTACGTCATTTAGCATTGAAACTATAGGTAAAATATTTTAAATATTAAAGTTAAATAGATACAAACATACATAATCCACCTTTATTCCTACTGCTGGTTAATAGAGTACCTAAATATGCTCTTTGATTTTTAAATATAGGGAACTAAATTACTATGTGTTTCTTTTTATTTTATTTGGCTGAATGGTTACAACCGATGCCATGTTATAAAGTCTGTGTCAATTAAAAGTAAAATTGTCTCTTTTAATAGTTTTATTTACTGTTTTATTGATGTTTTTTCGCAAAAACGTCGTTTGATACACGTGCGGAACTGTCATTTTAACTCGTCCCGAGACTTATCCCTCGCTTGCACCTCGGGCCAAGACATCTAGGGACTCGTGTAAAATGACAAACTTTACCCACTTGCATTAAAATGTTCTATTATATGCGAGAAAACTAAGAAACGATTCGTCAATATTCGAAGAGAAACGTTTTTGAAAAGTAAATAAAATGATAAATTTAATCTTTGCGATAAAATTACTAGATATATTAGTGTAGCCTTTAACAAAATTAAAAATTTAGAAAATGCATTTAAATAAATTCTTACATCGAAAAATGGAAAACTTTCCCAACCGTCCACTTCAATGTTTCAGAATAGAAACAATAGAATCTAAACTAAAATATCTTAGCTGTAAACACTGCACAAGGGTGTTCGAACCTTTACATCACACCATATCATTCAGCAAACGTGTTAATTGACATTTTTAACCCCTAATCATATAAAGTAGTGATATAGACATAACGAGTATCGGGTCTTTACTCTACCCGTTACAAAGACACACATTATCGTTCTGCCGCCTTATTACATTTGGTGTAATAACACATCAGCAGTTTCTTCGTGTAATTAGGTTATTTCAAATTAAGTCTGTCTGTTCTTTATTGTTACTGATATTATTTTTGCGAAAGTATGGTTATTTATTTAACTATGTACTTCTCTATATAAGTATGTTTATCGTTGTCTAGTACCTATAGTACAAGCGTAGAGCTTAGTTTGGGACTAGGTCAATTAGTGTGAGATTGTCCCTTGTTTTTTTTCCATCTACAATTCAACGCATTAAAAGGGCACCGAGCGGCCAGTGGCGTTATAATTATGTATATACGAGTATGTAAACACTTTATTGCACTAAAACAATTACATTAAAAAAATATTGAAATACGCTATACTTTGCTTTTGACAAGTTATCGCATATTCAACTTTTTGATAGCTCTTATTTACTTGACAGTTATGAACACCGAATTAAAAACAATACGATAATATGTTAAAAGCAATATGTTTTCACCAAGTAGAACAAAGCCCCCTTCATTCTAACCATCTATAAATCAACGGATTGAGTAAAAATCTGTAATCCCGTTTAAGTAGCTCGTTAATCGCGGCAGTTAGCGGTTTAACCGCAGGTTAGATAACAGCTAAGTCTCAGCCGTAAGTCTACCTTACTCTCGACAGAGGGATTAGTTTTATATCCATAAATTACTGAACTAATCTATTACGAAAGGATGTTATGGATAGATGGAAATTGTAATAAGACCCCTGCTTTTTCTAGGGTTCCGTACCCAAAAGGTGCCAACAGGATCCTATTAGTAAGCCTCCGCTGTCCGTCTGTCTGTTTGTCAGCTCGTTGTATCTCATGAACCGTAATAGGTAGACAGTTTAAATTTTCACATATTTTTATTCGATTTATCGATTTTTTTATGACGTGTAGAAACAAGTGATAAAATCAAGTTATCGTATCAGTGAAGATTTGTTTCCCACAAATAAAAACATAATTTTAAGCATACCTACATAATAATAATTATTAAATGTTACGTGACCAATTTTGTATTACAATTGAAACTTCAAAGTTAAAGCAACAAATTCATTATAACGCCGTTAAGTTTTGTAGGAAATTAAATAAATATTGTGCTATGTGTATGCAACACACACATGTTAGTGGCGGTAGGACCCTGTGCAGGGTCCGTCCGGATCGCTACCACCATCTTATCCATTAACCACCCGCCAAGCAACAGAGCATTGTTGTGTTCCGGTGTGGGGATAACATAACCGGTGAAATTACTAGCATAAAGGCATTCCATCTTAGTCCTCAGGGTTGGCAACGCATTTGAGGTCTTAGGATTATAGTCTTGAGAATTCAAATGTCTATGGGTCTCAGATTCCACTTACCATCAGGTGGCCTGAGTGCTCGTGTGCCTTCTTCTTAACATAAAAAAAAACAATGCACGAGAATCTTAAATTAATTCCTGTCGACTTTAAATGATAAATAACAAATCTTTAATGTGTTTGAAACTTGGGTTCATGGTTGTTACAATTATTAAACTACTCAGTATCACCAAGTTCTATATTCACAGACGTACATACAATTCACTCACTTATATAATCAAACTAGCGACCCGCCCTCACTTCGCTCCGGATTAAAGTATTATACATATAACCCTTCCTCTTGAATCACTCTATCTATTAAAAAAAAACGCATCAAAATCCGTTGCGTAGTTTTAAAGATTTAAGCATACAAAGGGACATAGGGACAGAGAAAGCGACTGTTTTATACTGACTGTAGTGATAAGCAAAACAATTAACAGTAGGTACCCAGTCATAACATATCGGATTATAATTTTAAACACGTACCTAAACATTATGAAGACCAAATACAATTTACATTATGTCTATTTCTATCAGTTATTAAAAATAATAATTAAAATCTAGTCAGGTTTGTATTCTATATATTCTTTAAAACTGTAATAACATTTATTCACGAGCTACAGTTTAAAAGCTGCGATATCTACTTTGCAATAAAAAAAAATACTTTTTATTCATTTATTAACTATTGATACCATCGATTTTTATAAAGCTCTGTTTTGTTTTATTAAAATTAGTTAAAATGAATGTCTTCCCGTGTATGTCATAAGAGACGACTAAGAGAATAAAGGCTTGTAGTACTGTTAGGCGATGGGCTTGCAACCTGTCACTAACACACTGGTGACATCTTGGAATGATTTTGCAAAACCTGGTTACAGTATAATCAACAAGTTTTTAAGAGTTGTTGATAATTCTGAAGCTCTGGCTGCTTTGGAATGAAAGAGTGACATTATGTATGTATTAAAATGAATTGCACTTTACCCAATAAATTACAATAAAGTATCAAAGACAAAAGGTTCGCGCTTAAGGAATATCCTAAGTACATTTCTGCATCGACCATATCCATGATAATCTTTCCTACCCCTAACCGTTTAAAGGTTTCTCGTTAAGTGCTTAATTTAAATTTAAAGGTAAAGTCCTAGGGTTGATATAACGGGGGATATTTATTTCACTTCGAAAGTGATAATTATTTGCGAATATGTTTTGGCGACACTTTCACGATAAGGGTTCGTTTAATTTAGCATGTGGGATTTAAGGGAATTTGTGAAGATATTTAAATTTGGAAATAAAACGAGCGTAGGTACTTTTAAATTAAATTTGAAATTTTACGGGGAATTAATTAGGATTTAAAGGATTTTATTTTTATGACGAAAGAGATTTTATTTGATTAAATTAAGGACAGTAAACGGCTATAAGGGGCCCTCAATTTTACACATATGTATAAATATTTCAGCTGTGCTATGTGGTAAACAAAAGTCGTCTCTAGAAGACGTTGATTCCATTCCTGCTGTTCGTATGCGATCAGAGTTTTTTACAAATCATCAAACATGATGGTGGTCTGTACCGTTCATGTTTGAAAGTTAATTATAAAATGTACAGCTAAGTTTAACACCGTAGGTTAAGTACAACTTTGTTACTGTATTCAGGGGTTAATAAAAAGTCGTAAAAAATAGTAATAACTGCTAGTAGATTGTTTTAAAAGTACAGGTCTTAACTTGACAATAAATAATGTACAACTCAAACACTTGAATTTGACAATATTTTCAAAATTCACTAAAGTTAAAAATGGAAAAGTGGCACTATACTTACAGTAAAAGCACCCTTTCGTCTTATTTAAAAAATAAACTTTAATTATACAACACTATTGAATTTATTTTCTTTCTACTGAACTCTAAAAAGACAGTCTAAATCCCAGGTGCCATAAAAAAGTATTTCCCGCCAACTCTCCAACTTTAATAATAAAATAATTCCGACTTTTTCTCGAAGAGCGCTGAGCGAGGAAGCTCGGTTAGCAATCTAGCAATTATACAGAATATTCTCAGAAAAAGAATTTCGAAATAAAATTTCTTGACGATTTGCTTTGCTTTATTCATAGCCATTAAAGTAAATGTGCAGCAGATAGGCCATTGGGTCGAGACACATAACGCTCAGTTAGCGATTTTAGAAAATCGACAGTATGGGATTGACGTAAGCTGATGACAGATCGCGTCGACCGCTATGTCAACTCCATACATTTCGATTCGATAGAAAATAGAAACGTTAGCACCGTTCACAGGGGGCACAAATTTGCGCTTTAAACCTTAATATTTCATAAACAGATTACTTAATTGCAAAACTGTCTTCAAAAACCCGTAATATTTTTGAAAAACCTATCTAGCGCTACTCCACAATATAGGGTAAACAAAAAAAACATCCCCACGTTACATGTAGGGGAGGTACGCTAAAAAAAAAATTTTTTTTACATTTTACTGTAAGTACCTTTTTGTTGGCGTGGCTAATATACATATTCATGCCAAATTACAACTTTCTAGTACCAACAGTCTCTGCGCTAGGCTGCGGACGGACATGGCGAAACTATAAGGATTCCTAGTTTGACTACGGAACCCTAAAAAAGAAGGTTTATAAGTGTTATAACCATACAGTATCTTCATGTATTAGCAAACCATAAAGAGCGGATTTTGGTTATTTTGCGGCAACGGTTTTGGCTTATGCCTTATGAAAGGCCTGCCGCAACGTCTGCGGTTCCTCATGGTCTGTAATATGGCTGCTTTGACCAGGAGTTGGGCTTAAATCAATATATCAATATATCATTACAATACAATAAAAAACTTATAATACCATATTTAACTTAAAAAAACACAGAACAGTACATTTAAATCATAGGTATACAACAGGCGGTTTGACCGCTAAATAGCGATCTCTACCAGACAACCTTGGATAGAGAAATAACTAAGGACCGAAATTCATGGCAGGCGGTGTAAACTAATTCCTTTAAAACTCAAACTAAACAACTCCAAGAAACACTTAAAGTATTACTCCTAAGGAGAAGAAGTCACAGAAAAAGTTTATATTTCCGTAATAATGAGCAAAATAAGCAAAATAGCAGTTGCAAACGATCCTGCTATAGATACATTACGATTTCGACGGCACGTTGGCATAGTTGGGAGTGACCCTGCCTCCGAAGCCAGTGGTTCCGGGTTCAAATCCCGGTAAGGGCAGATATTTGTGTGACGAGCTGATGAGCACGAGTATTTGTACCTGAGACTTGGATGTCTTCCTATGTATTTAAGTATTTATTTTCTCTATCTAAGTATGTTTATCGTTGTCAAGTACCCATAGTACCAGCCTAGAGCTAAGTTTGGGACTAGTTCAAAATGTGTGACAGTGTCCCGTGATATTTTATTTATTTATTTATTTAAAGCATCACAAAACATATTAATTTAAAATCATTATTATATTAAATGAACTACTTACTTAAATGAAGTTTATAAATTCCCAAATCCAATGTAACTCACACTTCGTTTAATCCAACCTCATCTCTCTTAACAAAACCACATAGCCGAAATCACCCGTTCATCGATTCCACATTTATTTCGACGCTTCACTTCGCTAAATACCAAGAGCACCAGTGAACAGCATTCAAACGTTCAGTCCTCTATTTTCTTTTAGAGGTTTTATCAGTATTGAGTAAAAGAGAGGACAGTTGAGTGCCGATAATGTCGTGTTTTAAGCCATCAACTCCCGGGCTAAGCGCTGCGATGGACATTCCAATATACCACAAACCGAATGCCACCCCGCACGTGTTTGAGCGTGGATATTTGTGGCGTAGGTAATGTTTTCAGGAAAGCTTGTATTTTCAGGGCTCCGTTGTAACAAGAGAAACCTTATAATTTCGTCATGTCCACCTGTCTGTCTGTCAATATGTCACAGCTAGTTTACTCAGGGGGGCGATATGGTTGATGTTAACCACTAAGTAATGTTTGTTCATCGCATAGAAAAGGCTGACTGACTACCTGTTCGCTTATTACAAGTTGTACTTGTCGCTCTGTGCGTCTCTATCATTACAGACTAGATGGAAAGGGAGATCCGAGCGACAAACAAGTCGCGGACCAGCGGGTTCCGATTCTGAGGCCCCAAAACATATTTCTCTTGCCAACACTGCACAAAAAAAAGAATAGCGTGAGAAATGAGCAAGTTCTTTATGGTATCAAGCTACCTAATTGAAAATGTACGCCCTGGGCCTCTATTCAGGTGCGTTAAAACGATATCGTGTTTGACACGTTTAAGAATCGTTTATGTCACAGTCGCCATTACTGTAATGACATAAGAGTTATCAAAACGTTGACAATACGGAAACAGGTCAAAAACGATATCGTTATAACGCAGTTGAATAGAGGCCCTGATATTTATTTTGTTCGCTCTCACGGGACAACTTAAACTCGTCGGTTAAGGGAGCGAAAACACCGACGCGTAAAATACGGTGACGTTGCGTTAGCAAAATAATGGGTCCATACTAGTTAAAGCCTGACAAGATTCTATTTGGCCTTATTTCAATGCAAATTTGTATTGAAATAGGGCCAAATAGAATCTTGTCAGGCTTTACATGGCGTCAATTTTGACGGACCGTATTTTACGCACCGTTAAGCTCCGGTGTGGACGCTCCCTAAAAAATACGCTCTTAAAAGAATCACATTCCTGAGAATTTTAGATGGAATGCCTGTATGATAGTGATATCACTGGTAGTCTTATCCCCACAAATCGGTACATTTTTTTTCCAATGTCCGATTGGGAAAAGTAGACCAACAAAGAGCGGTCTTTATTACAAAGGTTCCCCTTGTTTACGCATAAGTAATCACGATCGTCCGAATGTATGATTTCACATAATGCTCGTTTCGCATATTCTTTATTCTACTGATTCCTTTGACGTTTTTGAAAGGTTATATAATAAACCTAACCCAACCTACCCTATTGTACCAGGATTAAACAAAACCTTTTAAAAAAACAATCTTGTCTCAGCTGGAGGAAAAATATTCGAAAAACAATTCGGCGCAACTAAGCAAAAAATTGGCGTAGTAGAGGTAACTTATTACAATATGAGGTAAATACGAGTAATATGCATTTAAGGCTTGTAGTTTTGTTAGGCGATGGGCTTGCAACCTGTCACTAATACACTGATTAACAACTTAGCCTACTTGTGCAAAATGTGGTTACAGAATCATCAAATGAAGTCTTTTTGGAGTTGTTGGTATTTCTGTAGCTCTGCCTACCCCACTCTGGGAATGAGGGCGTGTATGTATGTATGTATGCCTTTAACTTTATGCACATAAATACATTATACAGGGTATTTTTTTATCAATGCACAAATTTTAACACACATATTTTGTATCTCTCTTTTACCTTTTCGTTTGGACACAAAGTCACACTAGAAATGATGACATGGGTTGTCAAGCTGTAGGTATACGATACACTGTATTGATATTCGAAATTTGAAATTTCATTTATTAACTTACTTAACAACACTCCCCTCTCTGCATTAGAGGGTCCATGAATATCGTTAAGTTAGTGAAATCATTGAATCGGCAATATCTCTAATATTTTTTAAGCTAGAGTAAAAATAACACAACATGTGTTATTGATTAACAATAGCGAAGCAAATATTAAAATTTGTACACCTATTAAAAAAATACCCTGTATATAATAAGATGTCAACCTAACCTACCCTTTGTCCACGACTTCGGCTACATTATGGCTATTTCCTCAGGAAACGTCAAAATTTCCAAGATAAAAAGTAAGTTATTGTCCTTTCCTAGGATACAATTTATCTAGTATGTTACTGACCTTTCTTGGGATACAATTTTATCTCTTTGAATAATTTCATTAAAACCCGTTCAATCGTTTGGTCATGAAAAGGCAACACAAACAAACACAGAGATTTACTTTTATAAAGAAATAAATATCAGGCTCCAATCTCACATAATATTGACCTAGTCCAGTCCAAACTAAGCTCTAGACTTGTACTATGGAGTCTAGACAACGGTATAAATACTTATATTTGTAGTGAAATAAATACTTAAGAACAAATAAAACACAAGACTTAGAAACAAGTAATCATGTTCATCACACAAATATTTTTCCATACAGGAAATCGAACCCGGGATCACTATAGTAGACCTTCCTAGGTAGGGTCACCTACCATAAACGCTAACGCGTCGTATTTTTTTTAATTAATAGATTTTAATTTCATTAAAATTTGCTCTGCTCAAAATAACAGGCCAATAAAAATACAAATGGATTTTATTGTTTATTACATTGTTAGCTAAAAGCTGCAACTAAATCCTCGTTACAAAATAAGCGGAACATGTTTGACTGCCGGAAGTCGCGTGAATCAAACTTTTAATTAAAGCGGGCGAGGGCGAAAGGGTTGATATAGTGCTTCATTTGCCCGTAACTTAATAAGACAGGGTTTTGGCGAGTGGAGGGTTAAACGGTACGTGTGTGGAAAATATGGCCCACCGATATGATTTCTAGGTCAACTTTTTACATGAAAGAGGTATTTTTACATACAGACGCCTGTTTATTTTACTTGTTGTCCGCGGCTCCGTCCGCGTACAATTTAATCGCTATTTCCAAGGGAACCGTCTAATTTTTCGGGATGTAATGTCCTGCCTGTTCACGTTTGCAACCGTTTTGTTTTGGTTCTTCAGTTTATTATTGTAGTTATGGCTTTTGAAGTAGAGACCTCGTCGTGTTGTTCTCCTAGACTTATTATTTTTAGTTTAATGTTATTAGCCTTACATTTGTATTGATTTTATTTGTTCAAGCTTTAATCATTATTATTTATTACTTTATTAAGTACTTGTAATGTAACTTACTTTTAAGTATTTCTGTACTTTATGTTTGAAAAAATGACCTTCTGCTGGAGTTTCTTGGCGCTTCTTCGCAATGATGGTCTTATCTCAAGCGCTAGTAAATTCACTTCATATTACCGACGTGTAAAAGAGCCCCATGGCCTATTTACTGATAAACATTTTGATTTTGATTTTGATTTTTTTGCCTCTGGACTCAAACTGTCTCCATAACATATTTCATCATCCAAATCGGTTCAGCGGTTTATCCGTGAAAGCGTAACAAACAGACATATAGATAGACTTACTCGTACTTTCGGGATACTATCAATTCATAACCAATTTTTAACAAATGGTTCATTTCACAAACATAACATTTGACACCCCGCGTTTTTCCATAACTGTAAATAATTCTGGATTTATTTCAGGACCATCGTGTAGAACCCTATAGGTTAGGTAAGGTTCGTTTTACAAAAATCCTGAAATATTTGTAGTTACTGAAAAAAAAGCGGGTTGGCAAATGAATAGGTTGCGAAACGATGCATTTGTAGATTTGTCGGCGAAAAGGCAAAGAACCGTTACTTTCATATTTATAATATTAGTACAGATATTACAATATTATATTAATATTAGTGCATTAGTATGGATACTTTGATTGATTAGGTACTTAACTAAACCTAAAGTATTTATAGTTCGTCAGGCAATAGAAACGGAACACGATATGTCAAAGCGCGACAAAACAGGGCCTCTATTCAGGTGCGTTAAAACGATATCGTGTTTGACACGTTTAAGAATCGTTTATGTCACAGTCGCTATTATTGTAAATGACATAAGAGTTATCAAAACGTTGACAATACGTCAACGGGATGTATACTTAGAACTTGAATCAAAATCATGGACTTGGTATCATCCTTTTTAGATTACGTAGGAAATATTGATCTCGAAAATAATTTAATTTCCGCTAGCGTTACGCACCACCCACCCTCCCACCAGCCCAAACTACAAGGTAATACGAAAAATTAAGCAATAGTTAACTGGTAAACACCCTGCCTAAGTATAGACTGGATAAGTTCGCCTTTGTTCTACTTTTATTTCTGTAATTTTAATATTTTTGAGATGGAATAAAACTATCATGAAGTTGGCTTGATTGGTTTTTATACAGGGCGACTAAAGTGTTTATACCTAGGTACTAAAAATCATTTAAGACTGCCCGGTTTTAAATTACTATATTTAGTGGTCTAAAGAACTCAGAAATAGTTTTCATCTCACCGAATTTAAAAACGAAGTCAAAGATGCCAATAGAGCTCGCTCGCGACAGAGTCGACAGAGGCGACCAAGTATGTCGGCCACCTGCTCCCCGATTCTATCTAAATGCAAAACGAACACGGAAATTATTCTAAAAGGTTCTTAGCAATATTCTTTAAAAGTTTAAAAGAAGTAGATCAAAGGTATACTGATTTAAAATAGAAAACGGCTTTTAAAATTAACTTACCTTTGTAAAGATTTAAGTTTGAAGAGTAGAAAGTAATATTTCAAGTGCTTAATTGAGTTTTGTTTTGTTAACTTTATTGTTTGCCTTTTACTTTCAAATGGTTGTAAGTATTTTATCTTTAATTTTGTGATTGTAACAATAATACTTTATTTTAGCTGGGTTTCCCAACTTTCTTGAAACATAATTTTGGTCCCGCGTGTTTGCCGGGTTAGAATAGTGCCACTCCATATCTTCCCGTGGATGTCGTAATCAAGAGGCGACTAAGGGAATAAGGGCTTGTAGTACTGTTAGGCGATGGACTTGCAACCTGTTACTAATACACTCTGTTGGACTAACCTATTAGGTGCCTACAATTTCAAAAGAAGTTTTTTTTTGCGTTTTCAAAGGCAGTTTTTTGTATTTTAATTGAATATTAAAATAAAACCTAAAATTGTAACTTGTCAAATTTCAAGGTTTCAACATTAAATTAGGGATGGCACATGCAATGGTTAAACTCGACGTGGGTTTATTATCATAACTATTTTAGTCCGTGACGCTACTGTAGATTTTTATTAATTATAGTTACTAATTATAATCAAGTATCAAGAACGGTTTTATCTTTAAAAAACTCCCATCTAGTACACTCTCTTATTTCCTTGAAATATAGATTCTTCTTGCAATGTTTGCCACTGAACTACCTACTTCAAAGCGTCTGAAATTCTAAATCAATCTGAAGCTAATTATAAACTTAGGTTACTTACTTACCTATGTGATAGTTTGGTGAATTTGTGGCGAATTATTCGTAAGTAAGCAGGTTGTTTGCTATTGATGATGTCTATTCGCTCGATATTGTTTTCTCCCTATTTTAATATGATTCGATAAAATATGGACGCTTGTGTCGCCACGTCTAGTGTCATGCCTGGGTTTGTGTGAAGTAGGCGACAAAATGAGACGTTGTATCATATAAAAATTGCTTGTTTGAGAGAGTGAAAATTAAAGGCTGAAGCTCACCTATGATGCTACACTCAGACTGCCTGCCTGGAACCGCCCTTTTCTCATGTGTGACTGCTTCACCATCCGTAGATTTAGAAGAATACATGACACCACCGTATTTAGTGGTCTGAATCTGAATGATCTTCAGAGTGGCTCAACATGACTCTAAGCAATGGTAAACAAGAGCTATAAATATACACATCAACTTGACCTTTCTGGGCCTGTCTCACATCATCTTTCATATCATCCTACTATATATAGCCTTTCTGGGCCGAGCCGCAGCTCACAACATACTATGGTCTTTCTGGACCGAGCCGCAGCTCACTGGGTAAGTACTTGGCCTTACTGGACCGAGCCGCAGCTCACTGTGAATGTACTTTGGCCTTTCTGGGCCGAGCCGCAGCTCACAACATACTATGGTCTTTCTGGACCGAGCCGCAGCTCACTGTGAATATACTTTGGCCTTTCTGGGCCGAGCCGCAGCTCACAACATACTATGACCTTACTGGGCCGAGCCGCAGCTCACTGGGCAAGTACTTGGCCTTACTGGGCCGAGCCGCAGCTCACTGGGGATGTACTTTGGCCTTTCTGGGCCGAGCCACAGTTCACAACATACTGACCGTCCTGGTCCTTGCTCAACGGAAATGAGCGTACGCATTACACAGGGCCGGCGAAAGCTACAAGGCCTCTGGCAAGAGGCTGGTAGAGAGTTTGTCAGTCACACCTGTCACTCTCAACAATCACACATCACTCATACTCAGAACACACTTGGAACTACTCAGAGATCACTGTGAATACTTATAGCACATATAATATTCAGAGAATAGCTAGATTAAGGTTATAAGTACCAAGGTTATAATTATCACGATATTCAGATCTCTTGAGAAACATAGATTTGGATACTTAGATATACGTATAAATCCCTAGAGATACTTAGAACACTTGGAATACTTAGATACTTAGAATACTTAGCTTTCCTGAAGAGCTGACACCTTCATATCGCCCCGGATCTTTCCACTACACCTTATTAACACAATGAACATACTTTCGTAAAGAATAACGGACAACCAACATTCAAACCAATACTCACTTAAACTTGTCTATGAAAGTGTTGCCATGAATGATAATCTAGGGTGCGTTCGCGAGACGTCGCGACACTCCCGGCGGCGAAAGTCAAAATAGAGCGACGAGGTTTTGCGTCCACTCCCGGATCTTCTCCAGAGCTCTTGAGGCTGCTTCACGCTTGGGTCTTGATTGTTCCGTTGTCGGAACGTCTAAGCTTTCAGGAATTTCATCAATTTCCATATTCTCCGTTACCGTTTCACTGTCCTGTGTCCGTCTTGTTCCCGTTAATGTCTGATCACCTCCGTTGTTACTTAATTCACAGCTATTCACAAACTGTGACATGTTAGTGTCATTAAGATCATTATTTTCTGCGTCGCATATCACTTCGATATTGTCTTCATTTGTTACTTCTGGTATGCTCCTCTCTGGTGAATCACATACATTTTGAGGCTCGGTGGTTTTGATGACTTCAGAATCCGCTTCATCTACTTCCAAAGGGTAAAGATGTGCTATAGACCTTGTATACTCTACGTTTCCTACCTTTACTTTGGCTGTACGGCAAGCACCGTCTCCTCCCTCGGAGAGTTCTATTATTTTGCCAACCTTCCAGTTTTGACGATTTGGAGTGTCCCCCTTTAATTGTACAACTTGACCGATTTTAGGTATTAAATTGGATGTGACTCTTGGCTCCTTAGGAGAATTCCCATATCGTTCTCGAAGACTAGAGAGATATCGGTTTGAGAACATAGACTTGAACTCTTCTAAGATCCTCAAGCCACGTTTCCAGCTCTGAATTAGATCAGTCCTTGTAACCGTTCCGTGTACCGTCAAATCATTGGAGGCAGCGTCTGGTGTAAGGCATTTTCCCATCGTCAAGAAGTCACACGGTTTCAAAACATTATCCAATTCGGCATCTACACTAGTAAGTGGTCTCGAATTCAGAACAGCTTCTATTTCTTTAGTAATGGTGAGTAATTGACTATCGTTTAGTAAGTTCTTTTCCAGAGTTCTCTTCATACAATTCTTTACTAGGCCTACTAAGCGTTCATAAAATCCTCCAAACCATGGTGCAAGCTGTGGAATAAATTTCCAGCGGATGTTATTTTCCATGCAAAATGGTTTGGTCAGGACTTCTGCTGTTAACTTGAACTGTTGGGCGTTATCTGAAGTAATTACTGCGGGTAAACCTCTAGATGAAATCATTCTACGTAGAGCCAGAAGTGTTTCTTTGGCTGTCATGTCTTTGACTACCTCAAGGTGTATCGCTCTCACTGCTAAACAGGTATAAAGACAAATCCATCTTTTCTTGACTCCGTGATCGGTATTGACTAATAATGGTCCGAGATAATCTAAACCTGTAAAGGTAAACGGACGACTGTAATTAACTCTTTCTGAAGGTAGAGCTGAAGTGGGCGGTAACTGATACGGACCACCTCCGTGTTTATTACACTTAAGACAGCGTCTCAGGACCCTTTGAACTTGACTTTTGCCTTGGGGAATCCAGTAAAGTTCGCGTATGATGCCTAACGTGTGATTGGCCCCAACGTGGTAATTCTTCTCATGTACCTTCATAATCATGTTGTTTGTAAAGTCACAGTCTTTAGGTAAGAGTATTGGGTATCTAGTATCATAAGACCAATTTGTATTTCCTAGTCTGCCCTTGCTACGTAATAATCCGTCAACATCAATGAATAACAATAAATTACGTGAAAGATTAGTTTCCTTTCCACTCATCTCTTCTGAAAAATGTTGTTTTTGTAGTAGTTTAATCTTTTTAATTCTATTGACGTCTTCATCCGGTTGATTTAAGAATTCTTTTCCATCGTTATTAAATATCGTTTTCTCCTGTACTTCTATGTTATTTGTCTTAGTCTGTGAATTTTTTGAAGTAGTTTCTGTGTTACACAGACCCTCTCGGGAAAGCAAAGAAAGTTCTCTTAACGTGCCAGTAGGCCAGCTGTCAGATTTTTGAAGCAGAAAATCGGGTCCGTTAAGCCAATAAAGTTTCTCAATTTTTGTTTTATTGAGGCGTGTACCTACATCTGCTGGATTCAGCTCAGTTGGAACGTATCGTACAATAACATTTTTATTTTCCTTGATTTCGTTTATCCTTCTTGCTACAAAGGGCGTCAAGAGTTTGTCAGAGTTTATCCAGTCAATTACTATTTGACTATCAGTCCATAAGAACTGTTGCGAGATTTTTAACTTAAGGGAATTTTCGGTATATTTAAGAAGTCGGTTTCCAATGACTACTCCCAATAATTCTAAACGCGGTATCTTTAAATTATCTTTATCTTTTATAGGAACTAATCTCGATTTACCTATTATCATACCCTTTCCTTTGTTATTTACTAAGTAAACCACGGCAGCATATGCTTTAGTTGACGCATCTGTAAAGCAATGTAACTGATTTCCTTCATCTGACGATGCTTTGGGGAGCTGTCTTTGTAAAGAGATGTCCGAAATATCAGATAGATTTGAGTTTATTTCTTCCCATTTGCAAGTTAGTTCAGTGGATAATTTAGTATCCCATTTGATGCTGCCTTCTTTCCACAGATCTTGTAGGAACAGCTTTGCTGGTAAAAGAAAAGGAGCCGCATATCCACAGGGATCATAAATTTGAGCTATATTTCTCAAAATCTCTCGTTTAGTTTTAGCTTGTTTAATAGTTTTAAATCGTAATTTAATAGTGTCTTCATCTACATGCCAGTCTAAGCCGAGAACCTTGACAATATTATCTTCACAGGTGTCTGAAGCTTGTGTTAGAAATTCCTTAGAGTTAGAGTTCCAACTTCTCAAATTCATGGATATTTCCTGGAATACCTGTCTAGTGTCTTTGTGTAAACGAAGTGCTTCTTGGACTGTATCTGTACCAGTGACGAGATTGTCTACGTAGATGTCATTCGCTACTTTCATGACTTGTTCTCTGTCACAGTTTGACAAATGATGTTTTACAGTCGCGTTTAGAAGAAATGGGCTAGATATAATTCCAAAGGGAACTCTACAAAATCGTAGGCATAAGATATTATCCTGCGTGACTGGCTTAGAAATGTCTTTAAGCCAGAGGAAACGTGTGACATCTCTATCTTCCTCTTGAATTGAAATTTGCAGAAATGCCTTCTCAACATCAGCTGTTAGTCCTATGTGATGTCTTCTAAATCTGATCAAAAGGCTGGTTAAATCTTCTATCAATGATGGACCACAATAAAGACATTCGTTTAGACTTTTGTTGTCTTTAGTCTTGGCTGAAGCATCATACACAATTCTCATCGGTTTTCCTGGACTTAACACGCCGTGATGAGGTAAATAATGTATAGGTCTACTGTCGGCAGTACGTTCTATGTCAGGTACTACTTCAATTATGCCGTTGTCCAGTTGGTACTTAAGCGTTTCTTCGTAAGCTTGCATAGATGTAGAGTCCAAGCGCTTTGTTAAATTCACCAGGCGACCGAATGCTAAACCAAAGTTAGATGACAGGTTAGGAGGATATTCTTTCCAAGGCCAGCGCACTGAATATCGTTCATTAACAAACTGTGTAGTATCGTTGAAGTTGCGGATAGCTTCTTCTTCTCTGGTCACTTTAGGAGAATCCGTTATCCCAATCGATTCCAAGTCCCATAAGGCTTTCAAATTTACCTTGTCTAAAGGTAAATCAGGTCTATCCAATTTAGACAGAGTGTTCGCCTGAAAATAGGTTATAACTTTTAACTCAGGTTCCTCTTGTTTGGATGTTAACAACTGTCCTGATAGAATCCACCCAAATACTGAATCAATCAAATATAAGTTTTCTCTAACTTTGATCTTATCTGAAGACAAAAGAGAGAAATAGTAATCATTGCCAATGAGAACATCTATTTGGTCATTTAATGATCCATCGTCGGCAAGGTTATAATCATGCCGTAAAATTTCTAGTTCTTCATGAGGATAAGGCACACAGTGCGATATCATTGGTACTACATTGGCATGTACCGTTCGTTCATTGTTGGTTCTTGATTTAAAGTGGATTTTCACAATAGGGCTATCATATTCTAAAGGCGTGTCAGATCCAAAGGTGAAGACAGAAAGGTGGCTCTCTTCTTCAGTATCTAATTTTAGCAATTTAGCTACCCTTTTCGTTACATAGCTCCTTTGACTGCCGGAATCTAAAAGGATACGACATTGTAGGCCGGTAGAGTCATCACCCAACTTCATGGCTTTCACAACAGCTGTCTGTAGCACTATATTACTCTTTATGTTGAGGTGCATTGTTGTTGTGGTTTCGTGATCCTGTGGAAACTTCCTTGGGCATAATGATCTATTATGAGTTGCCCCACAATGTGTACATTGGGTACTATGAGAACAGTTCTGGATGTTGTGTCCAATACGTAGGCATTTATAACAATGGTTTCTCAGCCTTTCTTTCCTTTCCCTGATGGTTTTGTATTTTAAACATTCGTCATTGTAATGAGCACCCTTACAAAAAATGCAACTTAATATCCTTTTTCTTTTATTGAACGGTTGTCTAACATCCTGTTGGTTTTCAATTTTCCTTTTTCCATAGTTGAAAGGTCTCCTTTGCTCTGTTGTAGGCCATTGTTGTGGTGCTTTATTGTTAAACCTCCCTCCAGGTTTATTAAATTTCCCATTACCATGCGATGGTCTAAAGGATTGTTTGTGTTTTGTTCCACGTATTTCATATGTTGGTTGTAGATCTGATCTAAATTGATGATATTTGTTTGATGCATGTAGCGTTTCTATGGTGTAACTAGATTTCCTTGGTATCGGGTTCCTGTCTTGAACTAGGCGACTAGCTTCTTCCCTTGCTGATATTGTGTTTTCCAATTCACTTCTAATCTCTTGGATAGAGTCTGTTTTAGATTTTGTCTTTAACTCGTATACTAACTCTTCAGGAAACTTCTCTAATATGAGATAACGGAGGTGATTGTGACTTATATTTTCCCCTAAGGAGTTTAACACACGTAGATGACGTTCCACATCATTCAGCACCCTGCGACAATCCTGGTTTGAATTAACAGCAGGTTGGATTTTTGAAAGTGCAGAATAATGTGCATCGATGACTTGACTTTCTTTGCCATATCTGTCCTTCAACGTTGTTATGGCAATTTGATAATTCTTGCTTGTGCTTTCCAGACCTTCAATAGCTTTCTTCGCTAGACCTTGAAGCGATGATTTCAAATATAACAACTTGTCCACATCAGGTAAGTCTCGATCGTGTATATTAGATTGGTACTGATCCCAAAATTCTTGCCACTTCAAGATATTTCCATCAAACACTGGTAGGTTAAGCTTCGGAAGTTTGCTTGACACTGTACAACGTATATTATTTGTTACTGGACTCTGAGCATTAACTTTCACTGATAATTCTATTTGAATTTCTTCACCTTCAAGTTGAACGGAGGTAAAATGAGAAACCTCATCCGCTGACGGTTCATTACTTAATCGAAAATAATTGTTTAATTCCGCATTAAATTTGTTAATAAAGATTTCAAGTTTTTTGCAAACTATTTCAGCTTCTTTGTGATCATTGGTACTGAGGACGGACACAGAATTTAATTGTTTTGCAGTATCGGTTAACGATTTGATATTAGTAATCATTTGTCGAAGTCTATTCATTAAAGTTTCTTCCATTGTGACGTTCTGAAATAGATAGTAGAACTAACGATATAGGTATGTTGGTGTCGACAACCACCCTAGCCAATATTAAACTCTAAACAACAAATCATCACACAAATTCTCAGCAGTATGAAAAATATGGTAGCGGTTAATTTATTCATTAACAGAGTTATAATTGTATGTGTATTTATTCATTTAATTAATTTATTATTATTTAAGTAACGGAATTATGATTGTAAATTTATTTATTAATTTTATTTTTTGTATGTTGTAACAAGTAATAACACTCATATATGTATGTACACACACATCCAAATACCTATGTGTCCATACACACACTGGTATGTACACATAAATACTTAGTATATAACAACATATCTATAGATATGGTTATCCTGTAGGCAAACACAAGGAATAGGTATTCATTTCACTTTAAGACAATTGACACCATAATATTTAATTATATGCATTTTATATTGTTTATTTATATCTGTTATTACAGTATAATCTGTCATAATATCACTCAATAGGTTGTGCTTAATTTTCTTTATCAAATCCATTTCACATAAACAAAATTATTAAAAAAAAAATGTCATAAGTTTCCGTCAAAGGTTTCCATTTTAAGAAAAGGCACTTTATGCTGACTGTACCCTTTCCCATAACATTGCATTGCCATCCGACTTACACTTGTGTATCAAATTGCAAAACAGTTGAACACCGGAGAATGTGTCAAAAAACTTCTTATATTTAAGTCATACACCGACTAACAAACTAACGGATGAAGTTAAATAAAGCTTGTGATGTATATTCTCACTTGAGTTTCCCATTACTAAACAATTTGACTTCTTATAATTTCATATATATATATATATATATATTTTATTATTATTGTAATTTAAATATTTTATTTTTAATTCTAATATTTAGTTTGGGACTACATCAATTTGTATTAAACCGCACTGGTATTTATTTATTATGCAAATAATTCAGTATATAATCTGATTTAAAAGGATTATAATTTGCCACAGCATTAACCGTTAACAACTTCTCAACCACAAACTATATTATTATGTGTATTCATCAAACAATGCATTATCACAATATTATGACTCGGGTATAATTTTAACCTTTGTTATAACTTTTAATAGTAATGTACTAGTATGAGTATGTAACTTGTTGTTATATTTCAATATTATTTATGCACAAACTCAATCCACATGTAACATAATCCAAAATCGAATGCAGTTTAGATTGAACGAGATATTGTCATGGACCCCGTACTAGTAATAAATATATAATTACTCACTAAATGGCTGTAATTTTCGGTTGGACGGCTCCAGGCTACACACTGGTGCAGCAGTTCTTCGCTACTGTTTAGGGTCAGGTCAGGAGAACTTTCATGCAAGTACCTGTGTGGGAACGAGACCTAAATGAATAAAAACTGTATAACTAAGGCAAAATATCTGCTGTCCTGTAATATTGTCGAGCTGAAACGCAGTTTCCGATTTTATGATGCTTACAAGTAGCATAATCGATGATGATTTCTGAAATTAAGCCTTTCGTACCACGAAGTAATTAAATTACCTTATATAAAATTTCACTCAATGGTTAATACCAGCTTATGCCAGGTGAGCGTGTAAGTGTTGCGTGTTATTACAAGTGCAAATAAGAAAGAAATCCATTCAACAAGCCAGGAAATTGTTAGAAACACTATAGTAAAGATTGACGCCATTTTGGGCACACACGTTTCAGGCAAGCAACCCCATAAATACCATTGTCGTGACGGGACGTTGGCAAACCTCGGTTTTCAAAGGTTTAAGCGATATTACTTACCATTAATCGTTAGATTAAGCACGTAATCCGATTTGGTCAAGTGGCAGGAACACGGCACACTTGTTCTGTACTGGAACGAACCAAGCAAAGGAGGAAGAAGTTGAAAGGACACGGCACAAGCACTATGTACCACCAGTTACCACACAAACAAACACTAGGTCGTAGGAAATGCACTACGCATGCCAACACATCATCTATGCGTAGACGCCGTTAATGATAACAAACAACAAAATGTTGCCAACTCTGAAACAAAACTTCCATGAATTGCGTTTCGATTTATGTAACAAACATTTGTTTTCAAATTTTATAGAGGTATAATAGGTATCCAACTTTAATAAGTAACTAAATAATATAATTATTATAATCTATTCGTTAATTACGAATATTATATTATACAGATCCGTTCTATAAATCAGTTAAATTTAATTCACCAAACTCGTACCCTAGTCTAGGGTCCCTAAATCGGGTTGGACGGAATTAAGTGGCAACCCCAGTGGACAAACCAGATATTACCACGTAGTCATATGAATTTATAATTAATGTAAACGTAACTTTAAACTTACTATTTTGTATCGAAAAGCAAATTTTAAATTTAATTTGTTATTCTATAAGCGAAATATTCCTTTCTTATAGGCGATATATATATTATTCACTTTAATGTATGGAATTGAGTAAGATCGTCATTGGCTATACGATATCCAATCAGATCGATTCTGATTAAAAAAATTTAGGCGAAAATAATAAAATGTAATTAAATACAAAACAAAACCCTTGTTACTAAACGGATTCTAATATTATGAAACGCCACACAACATTTCGTGTTTTATCGTACCTAAACATTAAGTTATATTATGATATCACAATTTGTAAATTGTTCGAGAACTGCATCTTAGCGCCATCTGTGGAGAGCAACGGGAAACACGCATTTGCTCTAATTTTAAATTATTCTCTCTTCATATTTCTTAACTATTAAGGCATTTTGACATTCTGAAGCGCAATCTGTGATGTATATAATTAATTATTGCTTACTGATATCATGAATTATTTAAACATCAAGATTATAAAGCCGTCAACACATAATCTATTTATTGGGTTGTTCCAGGCACTATATTGCCTCAACCTTTAACTTCCATCTCTCAGATTTAGCGAGACGTAGGTCATCAGATCGCAGCACCTCCACCATTTTGTCGCCACGTCTAGTGTCATGCCTGGGTTTGTGTGAAGTAGGCGACAAAATGAGACGTTGTATCATATAAAAATTGCTTGTTTGAGAGAGTGAAAATTAAAGGCTGAAGCTCACCTATGATGCTACACTCAGACTGCCTGCCTGGAACCGCCCTTTTCTCATGTGTGACTGCTTCACCATCCGTAGATTTAGAAGAATACATGACACCACCGTATTTAGTGGTCTGAATCTGAATGATCTTCAGAGTGGCTCAACATGACTCTAAGCAATGGTAAACAAGAGCTATAAATATACACATCAACTTGACCTTTCTGGGCCTGTCTCACATCATCTTTCATATCATCCTACTATATATAGCCTTTCTGGGCCGAGCCGCAGCTCACAACATACTATGGTCTTTCTGGACCGAGCCGCAGCTCACTGGGTAAGTACTTGGCCTTACTGGACCGAGCCGCAGCTCACTGTGAATGTACTTTGGCCTTTCTGGGCCGAGCCGCAGCTCACAACATACTATGGTCTTTCTGGACCGAGCCGCAGCTCACTGTGAATATACTTTGGCCTTTCTGGGCCGAGCCGCAGCTCACAACATACTATGACCTTACTGGGCCGAGCCGCAGCTCACTGGGCAAGTACTTGGCCTTACTGGGCCGAGCCGCAGCTCACTGGGGATGTACTTTGGCCTTTCTGGGCCGAGCCACAGTTCACAACATACTGACCGTCCTGGTCCTTGCTCAACGGAAATGAGCGTACGCATTACACAGGGCCGGCGAAAGCTACAAGGCCTCTGGCAAGAGGCTGGTAGAGAGTTTGTCAGTCACACCTGTCACTCTCAACAATCACACATCACTCATACTCAGAACACACTTGGAACTACTCAGAGATCACTGTGAATACTTATAGCACATATAATATTCAGAGAATAGCTAGATTAAGGTTATAAGTACCAAGGTTATAATTATCACGATATTCAGATCTCTTGAGAAACATAGATTTGGATACTTAGATATACGTATAAATCCCTAGAGATACTTAGAACACTTGGAATACTTAGATACTTAGAATACTTAGCTTTCCTGAAGAGCTGACACCTTCATATCGCCCCGGATCTTTCCACTACACCTTATTAACACAATGAACATACTTTCGTAAAGAATAACGGACAACCAACATTCAAACCAATACTCACTTAAACTTGTCTATGAAAGTGTTGCCATGAATGATAATCTAGGGTGCGTTCGCGAGACGTCGCGACAGCTTGTACCAATTTAAGTTGACCTCTGGGATTAAAATAAACTTGTATCAATTAACAAGTCTTAACTTTACATTAAATAAAGTATGAACAAGTCAAACACTTGAATTTGACAATGTAAAGGTACAAAATATTGTTGTTCAATTAAATAAAAAATCCAAAACCAAATACGTTAGAAACTCAAATTTAAAAAAAAATGAAGGGTAAGGTCATCCTTAAGAACGACATGTACAGCAGTCATATTATTAAATATTATACATTTCATACTTGTACCATGAAGAAGAGACGGAAAAAGATCAACTTATATGCCCAGTTGCACATTTTTACAATTAACTTTAATGTTACCTTAAGCCGAGTGCTGGCACGTTTTTTATCACCGTGGAAAATTATGACGTGACAGAAGGTATCCCGATGCGACATTGCTAATTTCTATAATTGGGGCATACAGAGATGGGCCTGTTTTATAAAATCACTAGGGAGCCTGGTAACGAACTACATAAATAAGATTATGAAAGAAAGTGAAGTCTCAATTTCAAAGTCAAGGCCATAAAGGTTTTACCAGAACCGCGACGCGCTACCAACAGTCGCAGGTTGCAGTGCAAAGCTAATTTCACGGTCGCCTGCATACCGAATTGCCTATTTGGTCTACTATTCCGTGTGGTGTGTGGCATAAAGAACCGACGGAGGAGAACTGGACACCACTTATTCTTAGAACTGAATCTAGGGACATTATTAAGGAATTCATAGAGACTGGGATAAAATGTTTTTATTACTCATAACTTTTTTAAATAAAAAACCATTTAATACAGAAATCGCTTGTTTGGTTAGAATAGTGCCACTCTATGTCTTCCCGTTGTAAGAGGCGACTAAGAGAATAAAGCTCTGAAGTACAGTACTGTTAGACCATGGGCTTGCAAATCTGTCACTAATGCACTACGAGTAGTAAACTAGTTGTGCCTAATTGTGCAAAATGTGGGTTCAGAATAATCAACAAGTCTTTCTAGAGTTGTTTGTATTTCTGTAGCTCTGCCTAACCCACTCTGGGAATGAAGGCGTAATATTATGGGGACCCTATCTTTTCCTAAACTTCCTGAAACATTTGCGAAACGATGCATTTGTCAAAGATTTGTCGGAGAAAAGGCAGAGAAGCGATTTTATGTATCAAACAATTCAATTTAAAGTTCAAGGTCATAATTGTTACACCCGACTGCACCCCGCGATGCGCCGCCCACAGTTGCAGCTTAAATCTAATTAAGCGGTCGCCTGCATTTCATATTATTTATTACGCCAGTATCGCAACTCAAGTGTGGTGCATAGCAGAAGCCAGAGCGGATAGCTAGCTGTGGGGGTCGGAGCATCAACAAGTAATTTTGATTAATGATCGACGCGGGAGTTCCGATATCATAAATTAGACATAGAAAAAGATTTTGCAAAAGAAATGTTGTTGCCGTTATTTTTATTAGGATCCCAAATATTGCAGCATTTTTAAGCAAGATACTATGCAAAAATTGTAACAGCTGTTTAGAAATAAATAGACAATTTCGTAATGTGGGTAACTAGTAGTCAAGTAGCATTAGAAATGTGGACGTTTATACGGGATCCAATCATTTCATAACCAAGGTTTTACAAATGATTCATTTCGCAAACACCAATTGTCATACCGCTTTTTTCCGAAACTGTAAATAATCCTTGATTTATTTCTGGACCATCGTGGAGATATAGTTAGGTTAGTTTTATAAACTTCCTGAAACATTTGCGAAACGATGCATTTGTCAAAGATTTGTCGGCGAAAAGGCAGAGACCCCTATACGTATTAAGTCAGCATTAAAAAAATATTTAATATCGTGGAACCGTAAGTATACGCCCGTGAAAGCTGTCAATCGCAACTAAAACTAAGATAACTGAACCACTCTCAATGCCCTTTGCTACTGAAATTAGTGGTGGTAGGACCCTGTGCAGGGTCCGTCCGGATAGCTACCACCATCTTATCCATTAACCTGCCGCCAAGCAACAATGTTCGCATTGTTGTGTTCCGGTGTGGGGATAAGACAACCGGTGAAATTACTAGCATAGAGGCATTTCATGTTGGTCCTCAGGGTTGGCAACGCATTTGAGGTCTTAGGATTATAGTCTTGAGAATTCAAATGTCTATGGGTCTCAGATTCCACTTACCATCAGGTGGCCTGAGTGCTTGTGTGCCTCCTCCTTAACATAAAAAAAAAAAAAAAAAAAAATAGAAATAGAAGAAGAAAAAAAAAAAATTCGCTTAATTTTCAAATGTTACAATCACAGTTTCCTTTATAACTACATTAAAAATTTAATGTAATGTTATTAGCTTTTATTAAACTTATCAGGCTTTTTTTTAATAATACCGTGATATGTTACTTTTGACACTAAGTTAAATTTAGCACACTTCGTTTCTCGAAATTAAGGCATCCGTTAAGCCTTTACGAGGATTAAAAGATATTTTACTATTACATACACTGCCGCAATACCAAAGAAGGAAGCTATTTTTTTTTTATGTTAAAGAGAAGGCACACGAGCACTCAGGCCACCTGATGATTAGTGGAATCTGAGACCCATAGACATTTGAATTCTCAAGACTATAATCCTAAGACCTCAAATGCGATGCCAACCCTGAGGACTAAGATGGAATGCCTCTATGCTAGTAATTTCACCGGTTGTCTTATCCCCACACCGGAACACAACAACGCGAACACTGTTGCTTTGCGGGTGGTTAATGGATAAGATGGTGGTAGCGATCCGGACGGACCCTGCACAGGGTCCTACCACCGCTAACTCTTTGATAGCCTTTCCTCCATTTGCATAAAATTCATTTCTCTTCAATTAAAAATGCTTATTTTTCTGAGCAGTTACCCACCTTCTTTAGTATCACGGCAGTACATAGCCATCTATTGGCAGCCGGGTAGTAAATTAAAAAATGTCTCTCAATCGATGTACCTAATTCTACATTCGCCTAACACTTGCACCCCACAAAAATATACCAACCACACAAAGTGCTACTTGACTCCAACCGCCGCAAAATAGGCCATATTCCCGCCAGATAACCTCCCTTTTTCATTACCATCCTCAGTTTCATTAACATCTGAAGAAGATCGCATAAATCCTGTATTAGAAGCAGTATCGCCATTGTTTACCTGCCCCGGGCGTGCGGACGTTAAATTGCTTTGAAAACAATACTCCTTTATTTCGTAATTCGGCCGAAAATGCCCTCGAAATCCCCTGGTAGGAGTCTTTGAGTATTTTTATACGATAATACGAATCCGAGTTGGGGCTTGCCTACAAAACTAGCATCTCCGGTATGGGCAAAATTGTGTGATAAGATCCAGTATTTATGCGTCATATAGTACGTAGCAATCAAAATCACCAAATAGTAGGAAACACCCAGAATGCTCATTAACATCGACGCAGCCAAGTGATCATGTTGTTTAAGTCATCCGTAGTGACGTATTTTTGGTTACTTCGAATGCTAAGCTACCAGCGGCGGTGTTATTGAACGGTATGAGCGGCGTCTTAAAAGTAATCAAGTATTTGCAGCTGTGTGAGCTCCGACATATTTGAGCACTGTGGAAGCCATTTTGATCACTTAGGCTGGGTCGATATTAATGAGAATTCTGTATAAATTTCCAACTATGTGGTGATCTTGACTGCTACGTACTATAATATGACGGTGACTGTACAAGCCATGAGTTTAGTTTGGAACTAGGTAGATTTGTATGAGATTAACTCTTCGATTTGAAATTTTGGGTAAATAAACATAAACAAACTTGTAAAATGTAGAAAGAGAAACAGACTCTCGCTTATAACAAAATTATCTACATTTACCGGGAAACCCTATACCGCTAGCTTCGTAGACAGGGACACTAACAACTAAGCTAAAGTGTCTTTAAATTGGACGCCAAATATGGACGATTTTATTTGAAATGGCGGTCATAGCTGTGGCCGCTCTCACGAAACTTTAGTATTTGTAACCTCATTACAACGGGGTAAAATCGAATCCACTTTAAATATTATATTTATACCACCATTTGATTTAATTTTACATTGAGTATCGGTGCTGATCATACCTTGCTTTCTACAGCGTTGTCACTTATCTGTGGTGTAACAATTGATTTGGAAAATTAAACATATTTTTACCTTCTTATGTGTAGGCACAACATACTATTCACTCGTGAAATTTTATAATGCAACTTGTTTTTTATGTAAAAGTATTTTAGATTACAAACGCATAATTGTAAAATGTCAACATATAATTTAGAGTAACAAATCTTTATTAATAAATCCATAAAATCACAAGTAGCTCTGGCTGCTGGTGCTGTTCTTATAATTCATCAGGGCTTTCTCTCCTTCCAGTATAGCGTGCTTGCCAAGCTCCCCAGGGATCAGCAACTTAGTGGCAGTTCTGATCTCATTCTCAGCCAGCGTGGTCTTCTTCCCGTTGGCTATCAGACTCCCGGCTTCGCAGGCTATCTGTACTTAGAACGTTATACGAGTATTAGTAGTAGTTATAATAAAACATGCGTTGTAGTGGCACATGCTAACTCGGTAGCTAGCGGTTTTGTGATAATAGAGACAATGGCCTTTGTTTGAAAAATTAGGACTCGAAGCGAAAAATTCACCTAAGAAGATTCATACTTACTATACGTGGTACTTTTTCTCTCCTACATACGAAAAATACCTTAAATTATTTATATAATAATTATTAACTTCATATAGGCGTTCGGAAGGAAATGAATAAAAATGGGACCGTTAATAAAAGTAGCATATATAATACTAGTTTCTAGAACTTCATTCCTTTCTGCGGAACTCTAATAGAAGAGCTCATTAAAATGTTTCAGAATCTGCACAAATTCCCGCCACTACTCACCCACTTCGTCAGAAAGATTGCATAAACTTAGAAACTATGGTGTTATTTTCTACCGTTACTTCGTCGATTTACCTTCGACTCGTTAAACGTAGTAAATAAAACCCGACTACTAAAAAAAACGTTCAAAAAAGTATAAAACAAAAAAATATTGTCATCAAAAATTGTATGCGTACAATTTATTCAATATTAATTGTCAACTAGCTATTGCCCGCGACTTTGTCGGATATACAGAGATTGGACAAATGGATGTCATTACTCGCAATAATGTGGACATGACTCCATAGATTTTAATTAAACAAATTGATTTCTTACCCTAAAAATAATTTTATCCTTTGCAAGGCAGTAATAATTAATAATGAATAAAGAAATGATAAAAAATGAAAATGATACAAAGACTTGTTATTGTGTATCTTTATTAAAGCTAATAAACAGGTATTTTAATATTTTTGGTTAATGCCTAATACTGTGAAGGTAAGAAAAGTTGATAATGTTAATGATAAATCTGAACGGGAATTTAATAAATCAGACTTAACAATGATGATTTCAAACAAATAATGATTTTTGTGTTGGCTTTAATACCACTACTACCTACAAAAAAATAAAAAAACATGGAAGCCAAAAATAATGGCTATCCTTGCAGTCACCCTGTCAGTCAATGACTGAGATGACAGCTTACTAGGTTTGACATTATTTTTGGCTTGCATGTTTTTTTTTGTGTTTTTTTCATTATTCGTTTGAAACCGTCATCGTAAAAAATAAAAAATACGCCAATAATAATGTCAAACCTAGTAAGCTGTCATCTCAGTCTTTGACTGACAGGGTGTCTGCTGCTGCTATGGTAGCCATATTTCATATTTGAGTATTTTTGTAACTCGTTGTCTAAATAAGTTAACTTGGAGTTTTCAGAAGTTTCGACTTCTATAAAGTGAGAATAATACTCTGAACCTAATCCTAACCTGGCTCTCAAAGTTTAGCATTCCCGACCAAGTTCCAGGCTTCATGCCTAGTTAACTCTCTGCAAGCATCGCTTTGCATACTGACGGAAAGTTTTTCCTAGCAAAAACTGAGTTTTCAATTTAAATTATTGCAGTAGGTAATCTGGACTATGTGATAGTCTTGATCGTGGAATAATGTCGTCATTATAAACATCTCACATAACTTTGTTCTTTGTTAGCCTTTCCTCCGTAAGTATAAAATTAATTATTCACCGTTTCAGTATATCCTTTTCTAAAATCAATAAATAAAAAAAATAAAAAAAGTTGGGTAGGTCCTCTTTTGTGAACTCTAGAATAAAATAAGCATAAGAATGAAGAATTAAATACTTACCCTTAATTTGACAGTGTCCAATATACTTGACATAACATAATGTTTACTTTTTTATTTTTTAATTGATATTTTTTATGATGGTTCATAATCAAATAGGGTTTGAATGACTTTTTAGGGTTCCGTAGTCAAATAGCTAAAAACAGAACCGTTATGGATTCGTCATGACTGTCTGTCCGTCCGTATGTCACACCCACTTTTTTCCGAAACTATAAGAACTGTATACTGTTGAAACTTGGTTAGTGATGTATTCTGTGAACCGCATTAAGATTCTCACACAAAAATAGAAAGAAACAATACTTTTTGGAGGCTCCCCATTCTTAGAACTGAAACTGAAATATTTTTTTTCATCAAACCCAAACGTGTGGGGTTTATATGGATAGGTCTTCAAAAATGATATTGAGGTTTCTAATATATTTTTTCGAAACTGAATACTTTGCGAGAGACACAACACTTCCAAAGTGGTAAAATGTGTCCCCCCCTGTAACTTCTAAAATAAGAGAATGATAAAACTAAAAAATATATATGGTGTACATTACCATGCAAACTTCCACTGACAATTGGTTTGAACGAGATCTAGAAAGTAGTTTTTTTTTTATAACTTATAAATCGTCTTGCTGCTACAGAACCCTTCATGGGCGAGTCTAACTCGCAATTGGCCACTTTTAACTTCATCAGCTTATGTCAATATCGGATTGACGTAAGCTGATTATAGATTGCTGCAACACTGTGTCAACTCCATACATTTTACATTTTAGCAATTTTCGAAAATCGAAAATATTGTCGATTTTCGAAAGTTGCTAACTTACCTAGCGTTATGCGTGTTGACTAGGCCCCCAGGAAGTAAATGACAATGAAGTTAAAGATACTAATACTTACTTTTACTTACTTTTTACTTAGTTAGAATTTTACTGATTTTATTACTACTTATTTAAGATCACTCTCATCTGGGAGTGAAGAGCTAGTTGGACAACTTGTTTGTACTAGTTAATATTGGCGGAATATTGGATTTTTGGGTCAAGAAATCGGTCTGTCAGATGCTACCATATTATATAGGAGTCAAGCCTCCTCGAAGGAAACCTGCTCGTCAAGCTGTTCTAAGTTGGCAACCAATCAGATGAGGGTGTCCAGTCATCCTATCACCAGGAGTTCAGTACCTGCAAGGGTCTGCTCTAAACAGGCCTTACGGTCAAACAGTTAATACCATATTATATAGCAATGTATGTTTCATATGAAAACATCAGATAAACTCAAATTTTTGACCAAAGTTAGAGCAGATCACGAAGAATTCGCAAATATACTGCTTTTTTCCTGAAAAAATATTATCAAATGTTAAAAAATTCTACACGAATTGTGGGAAAAGCTAGTTTGCAATAAGAATGAAAAAAGACTCCCAATTTTTCATGCAGAGCTCGCTAAATGAGATTCGGCAGTTGTTTACCTTAGCTCGTGGCACCTGCATGCGGAAAAACAAGAAGTTCGCCGATGCGTGTTTTTGTATCATCAGCGGGGGCGTCTCCCGAGTTATTTAAATAGGGTTTCAAAGGGTAGCTTCAGCGGTTTGCGATATTTTGGGAAGAGGAAATGGTTATTTTGAAGGAATATAGATATACATAGACATTACAGGTAATTTAAATAAGTTTTTGTAGCTTTGGACTCGTTAAGGAGATATTTCCGAAAATTGTTATTTTGGAGATACATTTCACTTCAAACCTTATTTACAGAGCCCGGAATTTTCGTAGCAATTTTTATGTGTCATAGGGACTTCTCGTTTATCGACTTCCGATGTACATAATTTTATCGATACATTATAGAACACAGCATAACATATCAATGAAGATTAAAAGTAAAGGTAAACAGCAGGCGGTCTTATCGCCAAAGAGCGAACTCTTTTATATAACTTTTGAGTGGCATAAAATGTTAAATAGAGATTTGTAACGAAATAATAATAGTTAACAATTCTACATTAAATCAGTTCAGTGTTTTAGTGCTATCTAGTGTTTCATCATTAGTTTATCTATAAAAGAAATAGTCATAATTTTATCTTGTCTCAAAGAAATCGGTCATTCGCGATAAGACTGCATGTTTTTAAAAAATGTATTCTATTTATCGATATACACATGTAAGTATATCGGAAGTCGATAAACGAGAAGTCCCTAAGACAGCTCAAAAGTGCTACAAAAATTCCCGGCTCTTGTTATGGATTGAGCACAGTTAATGCCCTGTAATTTATTGTTTATATCGGTTCATTTCTTTCTTTGACAAAAAAGAGGAGGGATGTAACTGACATAACATTGTAATGTAGGGTATGAATAATATTAAACAAATAAATATCAGAAGATATTTTTTCACGAATTGAGCATGTTCCAAGCTCCCTCTAGAATTGCTCTATGGGTTTGGGTATATGGTATGGGTACTCATAAATAACGATAGACGTGACAATAATAAAAAGAAGTGTGGCCAGTATTGTAACTAAACAAAAAAAGGTCTATCTATCTGCAATGGTGTTAGGCCTTCTCAACTAAAAATTGAACCGGTTTTGATGAAATGATTGTGTCGCAAGGAATTCTCTTGCCTTGGGTCATATTTTTGCCGTCATAAGCCAATAGGCAGTATCTGCAATTCAATACCTAAAGCAGATTTACCTATCTGAAGCAGGGTTCAAAAGTTTGAAAGCAGAGTTGACTTTAAAACAAAATAGGTACTACTTAATGATAAGATTTATTTCAAGTCGTAGACTAAATAAGGGCAATGGTGGTATCGATCTCTTTGGGAGTGAATCACCGCAGTTCACTGAGGCCGCCGGATATTCCGCTATTTGTTTAGGACTCGGCTGATTTGGAGCAAAACAAAACTGTTGGCTTAGAGACTAGCATGCCAATAGCTTTTTCACTCTATTCCAAAAGACAATTTTGATCTCCTGTATGTCCCCTTACCTGGGCCCCTATTCTACTGTGTTATAACGATATCGCGTTTGACGTGTTTTAAAATTGTTTATGTCACAGTCGCCATTATTGTAAATGACATAAGACTTATCAAAACGTTGACAATACGGAAACACGTCAAAGACGATATCGTTATTACCGTGTAGAATCCCAGCCCTGTAAATTTGAATTTAACTTATAACTCATGTCGAAAGTCATGTGAAAAGTATGTAAGTTAGGTTAAGTGGCAAAATTATCTTCGTTATTGGCGGTGTCTCTTAAATCAAAATTCTACTATAGAACAATTTTATGATTTAGTTACTTCATAAATACATTGTTCTGACATCAAGCTAACCTTTGCTATCTTGATAATGCTTTCGTGGGTAGATATAACTTCTCTTCTTTCTTCCTCTAATAACAGTCTTGCGTTTCACACGGTTTTTGACAATGTATTGAAACATTCACTATTGGCAATGCACATATACCGTCGTGAGGCTCGCCATGCTACAAACAGATTTTCGTTAGTGGGAATTTGAATCTGCCGGCAAGATACATACCAGTTCTCCTGACTTTTATTCAGTGCCGAAAACGCGTAAATGAACGTTTTTACAGTATGCAGGCTATATTGAACTAAAGATGCGGCACATTGGAAAAAAAATGCCAACGGGGCGGCAGCGAATGTGGCAAATAATATTAGATAACGGATGCTGACTCAGAAAATGAGCTCGAGTATGCACTCATGCTAGCCTTACAAACGACGCTTTTGTTTATTTGTTTGTACTGATTCTGTTTACGAAGAAAACGTTTTAGGAAAGGGTGTCGTTTGTTGTTGTTTACATTTGGAAACAAAAGTTTTGAACGAGATCATTTCAAGATGTAATTTCAAATCATGTATTCATCATTTCAGTATTCACTCGCAGGATAAAAGCCTCTTTATTCATTGTCACCCAACTCTGCCTACTCCTCTCCCAAGCTCATACATTTTATATACAAATACATACATAACATCACGCCTTCATTCCTAGAGTGGGGTGGGCAGAGCTACAGAACTACCAATAACTCTAAAAAGACGTGTTGATAATTCTGTAACCACATTTTGCACAAATATGCTAAGATGTTTACCAGTGTATTAGTGACAGGTTGCAAGCGCATCGCTTAACAGTACTATAATCCCTTAGTAGTTACGACATCCACGGGAAGACATGGAGTGGCACACGTTGTATATTTCTTCAATGTTTTCCTAAATTATTTTACACCCACCACCTTTGGGCCAAACACGCTGTTAAGGTTTAAAGTAAAAGTGTGTTTTGTGTGACTATGTGCCCTTTTATTACTAAGCAACTTAAACCCCGGTCGGCTGTTTAATAATTTCATTATAATATTTGACACTAGTTCCCGTGGCAGCGTTTTAGGCTCACTATGCGTTACACACTACACTGCCCTATTTGCGGAACTTCTTAGCTCTCACGACACTTATGAAGAATCAGCTTTGTGCTGTAGTAGTTTTTGACCACGATTACTTAGAGACATTCAAGAGATGAGAGGCTTCTTTCTTTACAAAGACTGATAAATTACTTCTAGTTTTGCGGGTCATTGAAGGTTTTTAATTTTTATGAGCTTGTTCGTTTACCTTTTCAAGCTTAAAAATAATTCTTCCATAGGACTTGGGTGTATGTTTTACTTACTGGTATAGTAAATGATCATAAGTGAGAGAAGGATTTCGAGCATCGCAACTTGATGGCAAGCATTGTTTCTGAAGTCAATAGACATTTGCAATCTCAAGCCTGCAATCCCGAGACTAAAAATACTCTGCGAAAATTGCATGTTGTTTAACAAAAGGTTAGAAGATTAAGTTGGTGTTAGTATAGTAACCTGGAAGAGCTCTGCACGAGGCGCTACTGTGAATGTAATGAGCTAATGAGTCATTAATTAACCGACTTCAAAAATGGAGGATGTTCTATGTTGGGATGTACAATTGTTTTATTTACATACGATGGTTTTGTGATATACTGACGTGACAGACTGATATGACGAACTAAGTTCCGTTTGGCTAAGGAAACTGTAACAAAATGTTTGAGTAAACAACGTCCAGAATCAGCAATTAGATTTTTCAATAGTCATCAAGCTTCTGATAATAATTCAAAGAAACTATTTACAAATCTATGAAGTTATATTATCTTAATATCTGATTGAATTATGTTTTAGTTTTGGGTTTATCTAAATCCCTTTGTTTGAGCCATAACGAAAGCAATGCTAAATAGATTTATCGGCTTAGCCTTTTCAGCATAGATCAAACAGAATTCCAAATCTGATGTTTTCATTATTGTTAAGATATTTCGCCTCGAGTGTGCATAAAATTATGATTATAACCATTTTTGCTTTAGACAAGCAGCTTTGTAATTTGGAATGAAGAAAGCACTTAGTGTACTGGAAAACTTGCCAAGTGCGAGTCGAACTCCGAACCATACAATAAAGATTACCTACCTCTATTTATTTGTATTATTCATCATAATTACGGCCATATTAAGTTAAGACACTTACAAGAGAGTGAGTTATGAATGAGCGTTGAATGATGATATTTGAGGACACGTTGACCTAGTTAGGAGTGACCCTGCCTCTGAAGCCAGCGGTGCCGGGTTCAAATCCCGGTAAGGGCAGATATTTGTTGTATTTCTCTATACAAGTATGTTTATCGTTGTCTAGAACCATAGTACAAGTCTAGTGCTTAGTTTGGGACTAGGTCTATTTGTGTGAGATTTTCCTGTGATATTTATTTATTGATGACTGACAGACAGACAGCGGAGGCTACGGGTTCCATTGGCACCTTTTGGGTACGGAAGCTTTTTTTTCAAGTCTGAGCTTTAGCAGTAATTACACAGACTCGTTCGCATTAGGTTAAAATCTGAACTTAAAATGAAGGCAGATTTGACCACATACGGTCATTTTCTAGGCAACGTCATGATCCGTGATTAGTAAAATTAAACTGCTATACAATTAATAATAGTAGGAAGAATTTCTGGCATACCCGATGTAACGAGAAAATCAACAAAACTAAATAAATAGGTACGACAAATTATTAAATCTGAGAAACTATTTAAATAAAGGGTGAATGTAAAATACAGGCCACCGTTTCTCGTGTCCGTGTCACTTTGTGTCCGTGATAGATCAGTTGCGGGTCACCGCGCGCTGTCACATGCCACGTGCGCGTACGCATGTAAAAGCTACAGTCTATAAAATACCAGTAGTTCACGCGTAAAGGTATGATTCCGATGTGGCTGACCATGACGGTAACCGTGACCGGGACTGAATTGCGCGATCCACTGTTTATACAAAGAATACAAACAAACACACACACGGACACAAACGTTAAACTTATAACATCCCTCTTTTGCGTCGGGAGTAAAATGCCACAATCAGTATTATACGTTTATTTTACTTTAATAATGAATAAGGGTTTGTGTACTGTGAGGCTTGCAGCCTGTCACTAATGGAAGGAAGGAAGGCGTGATGTTATGTATGTATTACTATGTATGTATTTTAGTGGTGCTAGGACCCTGTGCAGGGTTCGTTCAGATTGCTACCACCATTTTATCCGTTAACCACCCGCCAAGCAAAAGAGTTCGCATTGTTGTGTTCCGGTGTGGGGATAAGACAACCGGTGAAATTACTAGCACAGAGGCATTCCATCTTAGCCCTCAGGGTTGGCAACGCATTTGAGGTCTAAGGATCATATAGTCTTGAGAATTTAAATATCTATGGGTCTCAGATTCCACTTACCATCAGGTGGCCTGAACGCTCGTATGCCTTCGCCTTAACATAAACCCACCCTGTATCTCCCAAAATCATGAATTCATGATCGTTTGAGATCGTTTTAAATTAATGAAAAGAAAAATAACCAGCGAAGTTTTCTATTCCGAAGCCACAGGATGTTTAAAAAGTTTGTAACACATTACAATTGGGGTTTCCGTCCCACTTGGGTAAGATTTATCTGCGTATTCTAATACGTAAAAGAGTTCTTGAAAGTCAATCGAATCGCGTTCTGCGATTGGTAACCCCTTCAACCTAAACTTAAAAGAAGGTTGGGCAATGCGATTGTACCCGAGGAAACCAATTTTGTTCGTAATTTGACCGGTAATCATTATAAGTTTGTGATAGGATTTAATGATACGTTAGAGCCTGTGGCCTTTTTATTGTAGCGGAAATTACTTTAAATATATTAATAACCCCCCATCCCAGGTAATTTAAAACTTTCAAAATCGATAACTGAACGAGCCAATATAATTATCGTCAAACCTAGTTTTGAAGGCTTTGGTGTTTTAACTGTTTAACTTTATATTTATAACAAGAATAACGACAACAATCATTTTATAATTTAATTAAGTTATGTAAAAATTTGATATAAAAAAAATATCTGAAAACAAATATTCGTTTAGGAGCTTCGAAGCAACAATCCATTTTGCGAATTGTTTCAAATGTAACAAAGCAAACACAGGTGAAGAAGTTGTAACCTCTAGGAACCATACTTTAAAAACCTTTACCAGAAATAACTCTTTTATATGTCAATTAGTTATATTATACCCCGTCGCCTAACATTTACATTTTTGTTCGTATTTACGTTTCCGCTTTCTGAACACTCTGTATTTGTCTGTAACAAGCAAGTCAGTAAAGATAATATACCGCGGCCTATTGTTGAGTTATTGCGCTCTGAACTATCGTATCTGATAAGAGCAAGCGCCCATTAAATTACTTGCGGCTGTGTTGCAAAAAGTTATCTACTGTATGATTAACTGCGCTTTCGAAGTTAAATAACTTTCTATATAAAATGCTATAAGATATACAATTATCTACCTATCTTTTAAAGATTGTAATCGTCATCGCATCTTCGGTAGAACAAGGTCAAAATATACAATATGACTAAAGAGGCAATTATGCCCTTTTACACTACAACAAAGGGCACAATGTACAATGTGACTAAAAGGGCAATTGTGCCCTTGTTCTACCGAAGGTGCGTATTACCCATAAAGCGCTTCAAAAAGTTTTTTGCTAGATTTTAATTAAAATTTGTAATTAGGTATTATATTTTTTGTGCAACAATGAGTTTACATACACCATCATTTCAATATACGTTATCAACAAATCATCGTATAGAGTGAAAAAATACCTAAAGTCAAATTCAAATTCGATTGATCGTCCCAGGAATGTATTTTTTACTAGACAAAATAGTGTACTTCCGTTAGTATCAATCCATTAATCGATCTTGACGTTACAATGCGCCAATTTTCCATTTGTTTATTAAATCCCACAAGTTTTTAATTAAAACGTCCTGAAGCTGTCTTTACACGTGTTTTTTATTTGTTCTTTAAAATATGGTTAAGTAATTTATTAATGAAGTAGGCAACTTGAAACAGACATACAATAAGTATACAACGAATAAGCTTCACAGGTTTTTCAATGAAAAACGCCGTAACTCAAAATGCGACACTATTTCAATTAAAACCACAGCATGCCCCGTTTAAGTTGAAAATCCGCAGAGTTTAATTTGGAGTTGTAGCATTTCGATAAGCATCCTGTATCTCATGACCTTTTTGGTTTAATCGTTCTAATTGTAACCACAAGTACAGTAAGCAAAAGAGAGGCTCTATGCTACTCGTTAAAACCATAAGGCTTTTGCAATGTGTTACCGTATTGTTTTTAACTCTGTCGCCATTAATATGATATACCCGTGCTCGCGACTCTGTCCTCGTAGAAATAGTTTATCGCTATTCCCTCAGGAACTGTCCAACTTTTCGAGATAAAAAGTATTCTATGTCTTTCCCCGGGACTCAAACTATCTCCATACCAAATTTCATCTAAATCGGTTCAGCGGTTTATCCATGAAAGCGTTACAAACAGATAGACAGGTAGAATTACTTTCACAATTTATAATATTATTATAGATTATAACATTGTTTTATTTGATATAATAGAAACCCAGCAAAATATTTTAAAAACTTGAACATTAGTTCAACCATTAGGTTGTATCGATTTAAAAAGTGAGACCCAAAAGGGGCAGCTAAACGGGCCATGTTTTGCTGCAATTTGTGGCCGGGCAACTATTCACATCTTGCTCTAACATACGAAGTTTTTTGTTTTTTATGTTAAGGAGAAGGCACACGAGCACTCAGGCCACCTGTTACTAAGTGGAATCTGAGACCCATAGACATTTGAATTCTCGAGATGATGATCCTAAGACCTCAAATGCGTTGCCAACCCTGAGGACTAAGATAAGAGTAAGAAAGAAGAAAGAAAGAAAATACTTTTATTGACACAAGATAGCAATAGTTGCCGGTTACAACTTGCAGTAAAACAAAGCCCGTTTAAAAACCCCGTAAGGGAAACGGTATACGTTCATTTTTCATAATTTCATTTGCACTAATTTCGTTTGCCATAGTGGACACTGGCAATAACCTTCATTTTCCCTAATATCACATACCATAATTTCATTTGCCATAAAGGCGTTTTTCTGAATTCGTAAACCTGTCAGGTAATTTTAACATGCCATCGTATAGAGCCCAATAGGTTAGGTTAGGTTTGTTTTATTACAATTCTAAATAGTTCACGGTTTCAGAAAAAATGCCTTTATGGCAAATGAATATTATGGCACATTATGGTTATGGCATATAAAATTATGTCATATGAAATTCGTGCAAGTGAAATTATTGTATATGTAATTCGGTCAAACGATAGAGACCCAAGGGAAACAAGTCAGGACACGACAGCCTCTGCATTTTGACGTTTCTGCCAAAGTTCGTACGCTGCTGACTGTAGCGTAAGTTTATGGTGTAACTTGCCCACACGTGAGGGTGATTGTAGATAATGGGTATAGTTTGAGCGGTTGATTGCGGGTCTGATTCAGTGATAGCAGTTGGTTGTGTTCAGTACATAGGTGCGGAACGGAATTTATCAGGGCGTTCTCGCAACGCGTTCTACATGGGAATATTTTTCTTACATTTTGTCTATTGCAACTATTGCAAAGTGACGCAATAAGTCAAATTCTGAAAAGTTTCTTAAGATTTGGTTGATTACGTCAGTTTTACATAGTTCCATACATACAACATCACGCCTTTATTCCCAGAGTGGGGTAGGCAGAGCTACAGAAATACCAACAACACATTTTACAACATCAGACCAAGAAGTTTACTAGTGTTAGAGACGGGTTGCAAGCCCATCGCCTAACAGTACTACAAGCCCTTATTCCCTTAGTTGCCTCTGGGGGTTTTTCGTAACACGGACATAAAGAAAAATGACAAAAAATCCGATTAAAATGACCAATATCTCGAAAACCGTGCGACTTTTACTAGACCTATTTTAGCTTTTTCATAACGTCCTAAGTGCCCTCTATCCGTAGTTCAAGGATTATCCACTCTTTACCTAACACCCTGTATAATGTTAATTAACACAGCTGCTAATTTGCAATGTCTTATACTATCATTAATTTTGCATTATGATATACCTTTGTGCCGGTTTCTAATCAAAGCACAAAACAACATAACTCAGTTAAATTTCATAATTCATAACCTAATCTTAGTCAAATAGGCGTGGTAACAAAAGAAATTCGCACCGCATCGAGATTGTAGGTTAATTACAATTTTATTGTGAGCAATTAATAAGGCCTATCTGATAAAGCGACAACCTTGCATGGTGGTGAGCTTGTTACACATTGCAAGCTAAATATACTTTTAACCCTTAATTTGATAGTGTGCCTTTGGGCACATACCGTCCGTCTGTCCGTCTGTATGTCACAGCCATTTTACTCAGAGCCTATTGGCACTATATAAATTAAATTTGGAGGATAGATGTATTCTATGAACCGCTATACAATGATGTAGTAAAATTGAAAAAAATATATATTTAGGGGTGGCATCCATACATGTAACTAGGGGACGAAAAATTTTTTTTGGAGTTACATCCGCGTGTGGGGTATTTTTAGATAGGGCTTCCAAAATTATACAGAGGTTTTTAAGTGACTATTTTACGTAAGTGAACAGTTGGCGAGATATACGCTTCTAAAGTCGTAAAAATTCTGTCCGGGTGGGTTGAACTGCTGAATAGAACATTCTAATAAAAATTACAGTAGTAGAACATACGAAATACTTCCAACCAAAATTGTTTTGAACACGATACGCTGTGTAGTTTTTGAGATTATAATAAAAAAAAATTAATTTCAACCATGAATGTTCATCCCAGCTACGGGACTCTTCACTGTGCGTGGTCCGACATGCACTTGCCCGGGTTTTATTGTTTTGTTAATATTTTTTATGCTGGTTTAAAATCAAATGGGGTTTGAATTCACGACTTTCGTAATTTTTGCCAATTTAAGGGATAACTAAAATATTAGTGGTGGTAGGCCCCTGTGCAGGGTCCGTCCGGATCGCTACCACCATCTTATCCATTAACCATCCGCCAAGCAACAGTGTTCGCATTATTGTATTCCGGTGTGGGGATAAGACAACCGGTGAAATTACTAGCATAGAGGCATTTCATCTTAGTCCTCAGGGTTGGCAGCGCATTTGAGGTCTTAGGATTATAATCTTGAGAATTCAAATGTCTATGGGTCTCAGATTTCACTTACCATCAGGTGGCCTGAGTGCTCGTGTGCCTTCTCCTTAACATAAAAAAATATATATATATATATATAATATTATAAAACAAATCACCTAAGTAGTTTATCATTTGTCAGTATTCGGTCGAGCATGATTATTTGAAGGCCATTTAGTTTTTATTGCCTTGGGTTTTTTTTGTACAGTGGATAAACAAAAAGAAATTACCCGACTGCAGCAGTGTAACGTTTTTCATGCGAATCTAGGTGGGCTAAGTGTGTAATGTGCGTTTTTCCCATGCAATTGCCTACAAACAGGACTTCTTGGCCATTTTCTGGCTAGTTTACACTTATTGTAAAGTAATAAACCAAGTTTTAAAATGGTCAATAATTAATCACCGTCAGAAACTAAGCTCAATTTTTATAGCTTCGCTTTGCACTAGTACGCGTCCTAAAATGTAACATAATTACGCAAGTACCTGATAACCTATTGTCTTGTCGCTTGACAGATCGGATCTGATTATCAGACGCCTCGGACAAACGTCGTGTTAATGATGAGTGACGTGTGACGCAGGTACTGGGTTAATTGTCAATTATTATAATACTAGATAATTATAAGTACATGTATAGTAACTACGCAGATTGCCTAGCTGGTAGTGACTCTGTTTGGTGCGATTTCTAGAAAGTACCCCAAAGGTAAGCACTTTGGTGCATTGTCATAATAAACTTCAAACTGAACATCAATTAATTCAAATTCGATTCAAATTCTAATCATTTATTCAGTAAATTGGCCACAAGATGGCCCTTTTACACGTCGGTAATATGCAGTAAATCTACTAGCGCTTCGGACAAGACCATCATTGCGGAGAACAAGCGCCGCAAGAAACTCCAGTAGAAACTCATTTTTTTCAAGTATAAAATACAATAATACCTAAAGGAAATTTACATACATACATACATACATAAAATCACGCCTTCATTCCCAGAATGAGGTAGGCAGAGCTACAACAATACTACAAGCAAAAGGGCAGCATTGGCAATACTTTATACATTATATTGTAGTGCTCTTGCAGGGTATTGCATGGACTAACCTAGATTATAAGTTTGAAAAACAGTAATAACTATCACCTATATGTGGATGTCGTAAGGGCTTGTGGTACTGTTAGGTGATGCGCTTGCAACCTGTCACTAATACATTAGTAAACTTTTTGGCCTTATTGTACAAAATTTGGTTACAGAATTATAAACAAATGTATCTAAAGTTGTTGGTATTTCTGTAGCTCTGCTTACCCCACTCTGGGAATGAAGGCGTGATGGTATGTATGTATGTATGTAACACCTATTCGTATAACTTTAGTGCCATGTAATGACAACAAATAAATGAATTTGAATTTGACTTTTTTTTACCTGTCCTAGAATTTGGCGTAAAGGTGGATATTATTTTTTTGTGACTTTGTGTGACTATCTGTCAGTATAGACTATTATTTTCACGTTAAATAACACTTGTATGACACCTTACTTGACACCTTATCCCTTCTAAGGTTGTCTGGAAGACATCGCTAATCAGCGATAAGACCGCCTGTTGTTTACCTCGGTCTTCTAAATTGTGCAAATTCTTTGTAATGTTTTTGTTTGGTGGACAATAAAGTGTTTTGTATTGTATTGTATGATGTTGGATAAAACTCTTCATCTAGAACTTACATGACTGGAGCTATGAGCGCCTCCTAAAATAAGACCACTGGGCTGTTGAGAAGAAGCGCTCCGCAAGCATAAGGAAACTGGAAGATTCTATTTACTCATCAGTCATCAGCAAAATATTACATAATTTAATTACGAAAATAAATCACAGTTACCGGTAGTTAGGTGGTCACGATCGAAAACGAACCCACATCCTCTGTTACGCAGTACTTGAGTCATCGCAACCGGATCGGTCGAATGATCTAGGACAAATGCTTTAATAACGCCTAATATTACACGCTAAAGTGATCCCGTCTTGTCACAATCGTAACTGTGAAATTATGATGATGAGTCCGTCCATCATGATACGTTGACGAAGGGTGAGTATATAGGCTTGCTACTCACACCAGTGGTGCTAGACAAGTTGCATTCGACAATCGTTAGCGATTATGTTTCGATTGAAAAATATATGGAATTGACGTAAGTGTCACGTTACTATCTCGGTGGCTTACGTCAATTCCATACATTTATCAATCGAAACATAATTGCTAGCGAGGGTCGAATACACTTTGTCTAGCCCCACTGGGGGGTTATTATGACCTAGCTTTGCAGTTCATTTTACGGTGAGCGTAAAGGACAGAGCTATGGCTGTTACATAGCTCTGCCCTTTTGTCTGAGAGTAAAGAGAACTGCATAGTTCTGTCATAATAACCCCCTGACCAAATAAATCACTCTCAACACAATGAGGACAACTACACTTGGTTTAGCTGGGAATTGCATCTTGTTGAGCTGGTCTGGTCTGGCTTGCTTCTTTTTATTGCAATGTAATTTTTATGTACATTATAATAAGGTTTCTTGTCTTACACAAAATCAACGAGTTGCAAGCGAAGATAAGACAAGAAGCCGATTAAGTGCAAATCGGGCTCGAGCACCGAGAGTTTCGTACTGCAACAAAATATTGTTTTGATTAAATTTTATGTATTTAGCGCCAACTCGACTAAGACTTGACCGACACTTTTATTATCATTATATTTGGTTCTGTGCCACTTGCATCCATTCATTCCCGCCACTATAGCCACGTCGTCGGTCCACCTTGTTCCAGGCTTATCTACCGCAGCATCTTCTGGTATGCTGTCGTCACTAGAAAATTCTTCGACTCCATCGGCCATCTGCGAGTAGAAAAAAATAATTTTAAAAAATCTCGCAATATAATCACACCAAATTTAACGCATTACCTTTACAACGATAGAACAAATAAAAAAATACTCGTATGTCGATCCACTTGCTACTTTACGTGTTTTTTATTACAAATACAGACATGATGATTGTGCAAAATGTGATTACAGAATTATCAACTAGTTTAGAGTTGTTGTTATTCTATAGCGCTGCCTGCCTACCCCATATTTTGGGAATATGCGTGAGTTTATTTATGTATGTATTTTTTAAATCTTGAAATTCCACATCCATAGGTTTCAAAACCTACTTACCAACAGGCAGCCGGTCAACTTTGCCTTCCTCAAGCCATACTAAATATAAGCAATAAATATAGAGTGTTCAGTTCAACCACAACCTTTTCTTACATAAGATCCTGCCACAGTATATGGTAAATAGATGGGTGGAGCCTCGTCAACGATGAGATCATTCTGACACTATCGTTGCATAACAGCACTTGCTCTATCCAGTGCAGATCTCAAATAAGATCAACTTTCACATGATACACATGTGCTATAATAGAACCTGTTAGGTAGGGTGAACGAACGGAGTTGGAATATAGTGTTTGTTACCTGTGACTGTTTAAAAACTAGATTTTTATGGTTCCGTAGTCACACGTAAGCATTATGGAACTTTTTTTTTACAGAAAGTGTGTTTGAAAGCGGATTTCCTAACAAATAATAAAAAACATTTGATCCGTGTGGTTGCCGGGTTAGAATAGTGCCATACTCCATGTCTTCCCGTGGATGTCGTAAGAGGCGACTAAGGGAATAAAGGCTTATAGTATTGTTTGGCGATGGGCTTGCAACCTGTCACTAATACACTGGTAAACATCTTAGCCTGTTTGTGCAAAATGTGGTTACAGAATTATCAACAAGTCTTTTTAGAGTTGTTGGTATTTCTGTAGCTCTGCCTACCCCACTCTGGAAATTAAGGCGTGATTTTATGTATGTATATAGCTGTCTATGAAATTTAAATTCTGCGAAGTGATACGTTCTATGAAATGAGTGTCGTCGGTGAAATAGTTGTACAACCCTTTTCACATGTATTGTAAACGTTACGACGATAGCTCTTATTTACTTGTCAGTAATGGAGGAGTAAAAACATAACGAGAGCATGTCAAAAGCAATATGGTAATACCGAATAGAGTAGAAGGTAAAAAACAACAACACACTGACACAGTGAAACCTGTCAAATTAACATCCAATATAATGTGTCGCAACATCATAAAAGCTATTATTGCATGACATGAAGTCACTTAGCTTAAAGAAATGTATATCGTGGGAATTAATTTCATCTCATACTTGTTTTATTTATTGGCCCGTGAAGTAATGTTTCGGGTTACATTATTTGGTAATGCAGAGCCATAAAATATTAAATTGGTTCACTATTAATTAATTGGACAGACGAATGTTGGAGGTTACATAATATTTTATAAACAAGTATTCTCTAATGGATAAGTTGAATTTTGAAAAAGTTTCTAGAATTTGTAAATATATAATACGGTAAGCGGTAAGCAATAAAAAATAAACTATACCTAAGCCTCTACCTTCAGCCCGCGAGTTCCACGTAGACTTCGATTTTCGTTATTCCCTCGGGAATTTTCAAATTTTCCGGGATAATAAGATACCTATTTGTTAATCAAGGGCATAAGCTATCTCTTATCCAATTTTGATCCAAATTCCGTTGCAGCGAAAAAGAATTACAAACTAACTCACAAAATATTCGCATTTATAATATTAGTTGGGGTAAACCTTATGATAGCTTTAATTAACTTAATAGAATGTAATTTCAACAGAAGCCGATTCTTTAACCAATCAACCATAATAACACGTATTTTTTATTATTTGTTTATTTCGAATAACATTACATTACACTTATTTACAATTTTTAAAATAATTTTCAAAGCAAACTAATCTAATATCTTTGATTGCCCCTAACATGAAGTTGCATGCAATGATTCATGTAGGGGCAGTCGAAGTCGAACCTACTTGCAATCATCGCCAGGACGTTGTTGCGGCTGGCACGCTCTCTGCTCATCAAGGAGGCGCGCCGCTTGCGCAGAGTCGTGTAAAAGCAGTCGGTGCGCGCCTCCGCAAACATGCCCGATGCACTGCAAAAACGTGGCAGCTGCAGCAGCACCCTGAACGCGACTTTATACTGGACTCGCAAGGCGCTGAGTGATCTTCGAGTATAGTTGCACGTATAAAAGGACGTACAGTATGCCTTAAATAGGGAAACTTTGACCTCACGGGAGCACCGGGCAAACCTGCGAGCCAACATGTTCGCTCTCACCGCCAGCGCCCTGCGCTCCCTCTCTATTTCGGCATCGTCTTTCAGATGACCCAGATTCCAGATGACTTTCAGGTGACCAGGTGACCCAAATATTTAAATTTAGTCGCACGGAGCAACGGGACCTCGTTCAGCAAAACCGGCGGTACAATGGTAGGACATCTGGACCCCGCTCGAAAGACCATGTACTTACTCTTTTTTAGGGTTCCGTAGTCAAACTAGGAACCCTTATAGTTTCGCCATGTCCGTCCGTCCGTCCGCAGCCTAGCGCAGAGACTGTTAGTGCTAGAAAGCTGTAATTTGGCATGAATATGCATATTAGTCACGCCTACAAAGTGGTACAATAAATAGTAAAACAATAAATTATTTTTAGGGTACTTCCCATACACGTTACATGGGGATGTATTTTTTTATGGCGTCTACCCCATCGTGTGTATCTTTGGATAGGTCTTTCAAAAATATTACGGGGTTGTAAAAACAGTTTTTCGATTAAGCAAACCGTTAATATTAAGCTTTAAAGCGCTAATTTTTGTTAGACTCAATTGTCCCCCCCCCCCCCCGCCCCATACAGCCAAATCTACAAATGCAAAAATTCTGAAAAAAAACTGGTATGAAAGGAAATATAACGAATTTTAAAGGAAAACTATCATGACTAAGTAGACATCATTGGTTCTTGAGATACAGGCGATTAAAATGTTTATACCTACTAAAATCATTTTTGGCACGAATTGACTTTAAATAGAAAATTAGTTATTACTTGTTGATTTTTATGCTTGTAGTAGGTACTTAACGGCTTCGGAACCCTATACTGAGCATGGTCCGACATGCTCTTGCCCGGTTTTATGTTATAATTTAAGGCATGATCAGTAGCGTATTGCTCACAAGTACCGAGCAGCTTCCTAAGGCCACATATCGACGCACTCGGTAGCACCATATCGTCCGCGTAACTCAAGTTACCGACGCAAACGTTATCTACGTGGCAGGCTTTAAACGTACGTGGTTTATTACACAAACAGAAATAAAAGCGTAAGCGTAAAAACGAAATATAAAACACAAAAGGCTAATTTATCCCTTTAAGGTTAGTCGTTAAGACAAAACAAACTAACTTTCGCACTTACAATAATAGTAGGTACAGCCGACTTTATAAAAGCAGCTGCACTTTTTAGTATTTTGTCACTTAACCGCTTTTCACGGATTAGTCCAGCAGTTCAAACATGACGTTAAAGTGACAAAGCACTAACGTGTGCAGTTATTTACATGTAAGGCTTAACGTACCGAAGTATTATGATGGATCAAACGTGGACGCACCTTCATTTTATATTTTCATAGCTAAATTAATTTAGGGAACGCGTTAAAATTCCGAACTATTTTTTTCCGCATATTCATAAGTCCGAATTTTCATTTTACAAAAGTTAGGTTACGATGGAGCTATTTAAATAAAATGCATAATTTAAATGCTATAAGTAGGTTAGGTTAGGTTAGGTTATTAGTTATTCCGTGTGGTTGCCGGGTTAGAATAGTGCCACTCCATGTCTTCCCGTGGATGTCGTAAGAGGCGACTAAGGGAATAAGGGCTTGTAGTACTTTTAGGCGATCGGATGGGCTTGCAACCTGTCACTAATACACTGATAAACATCTTGGCCTGATTAAGCAAAATGTGGTTACAGAACTATCAAGAAGTCTTTTTAGAGTTGTTGGTATTTCTGTAGCTCTGCCTACTCCACTTTGGGAATGAAGGCGTGATGTTATGTATGTATGTAATTAGGTTAGGCTAGGTTTGATTTATAAGTGATACTAAAGAACAAACTCTTCTGTAAAAAAATGCATTCGAAATTATGAAAATTGGGAATTTTGGTAAATCCGGAATTATGTAGTGTACCCATTAATTTACTATCTTCGTCGTAAAACTCAGTGAGGTGGATATAACCTAAATATTTTAGGGTTATCCCAAGTGCACCGAAACTTTGCCCACGACTCGCCAAGTTTCCACATAAAAATAAATAAGGAAACTACTCGGAAAGACTTGAAATAATGCGCCAAGTTTTTAAACTAAGTTTGTTTAAAACGAAAATTTCAAAGCACAAAGGTTGTGTGAGACTATCTTTATGGTGGTAGTAAAACATGAGTTGGCTCGTAGTATTGAAATAGTAGAGAATATTTCTTCTCTCCTGTTTGGAAAATATCAATTTCCATATCTCATTAGCGGAAAATGGCGTTTCCATCAGGCGGCAAGTGTTTTTTAATACAAAAATTGGTTAAAAGCAGCCGTTTTTGACTCTTTTATAGGCCAAGAATGCTCGAATCTCGAATCTCGGGATGCATTTGATCAGTATCATCCCTTGGTTAACAATATACTATTGAATTGGGATGGTGGCGATCATAAATATAAGCTTAAATACTTGTTTTATTGTCAAGTATTTAAGGTAGTTCTGATTAGTACGAAAGTAACTCCGTTTTCTTGAAGGATATCAAGAAAACGGAGTTACTTTCGCAACTTACAGCTAAACCTATCTTGAACCCCAAGAAAGGACATACCTAGAACATTTTTCAACCCAGAAAACAGCGATTAACAAGTTCTGCGGTGACTAAACCGCGGGCAAAAGCTAGACATAATGCCGACGGTAAATGTAGACCAAGTTCTTTATTAAACCACAGTTTTGTCTGTGACCTAATGTTTTTTGCTTTGTCTATGACTAAAGTTTTATAAACAGCTTGTAATCCGCAGCCATCACATTGGGTAAGTCTATTAGTGACGGTTACTAGCTTTGGGTCTGTGGTTAGCGCCAAAATAAGAGTTGTAAAACTTTTGTAATTTTGTAAAAGGCAAGCGTCTGAATCTAGGCTGACTCAACTGAGACGTTTAGACAGTTATTTTTTTAGGATTCTACTGTTAGAATTAATGTTATGAACTCTAGAAGAACCCTAATGGCAACAGGACCAACAAAATTGCCAATCTGATTCATTTTCCAAACATATCATTTGACCAAACTGTTTTTTTTCCTATTAGTTAGGTTAGTTTTATAAAAATCCTGAAATATTTACAGTTTTGGAAAAACATCAGTTTTGTCAAAAACTTTTTGACGAAACGAAGGTAACCCGGACTAACAATATCCACCTAGACTAATAATATAAATGTGAATGCAACGTTGTCTGTCTGTTTGTTAGGCTTTCACGGCTTTACCGCTGAAACGATTTCGAGTAAGTTTGGTAGGTATAGAGCTTGAACCCCGAGAAAGGACATTATTATATACTTTTTTACATATAAATCACAAGGGTAGCAAAAATAAATTTAGAATTTTATGTAGTTAATTGCTCATCCTGCGGACACAAGTTGATTTTTTAAAATAAACACACTTGCCCGTCTCTGCCATTTATAAATACATACTCGTATGTAATCAATTTCGCGCGACAGGGGAGAAAGGCTTGAAGGTATGTATGTATGCCAATGCCATCTGTTTACCTAACTGCCGAAGGAGGGTTTAATCTGTAGGTATGGATGCATTTGTTTATGTATGATGGTTATTTGTATGTATGTAAACTAGCTATTTCCCTCGTAGAGACTAAACAGATGACCCAATTCTGCAAAAAAAAAACAAAATTGTCAATGACCGTGTCAAAACATTGTCGTATTTTTAAGAAACGATTCGCTCTTAAATTCGACGGTTCAAATATAAACCAACGATTTAAATTACACTTTCAGAGCGTACAAACTAAATATAAGAGCATGCATTCTCCATTAAATACCTTTACCCGTCGAGTGAGCCCGCTTGTTTCATTCGACCGATCGATCGAGAGCCGTTCTTAAGATAATAATATTTTACTATAGTTTTTTGGCGTTTTCCACACGTGGACGTTAAGTAATGCAACTCTAAACGTTGCATATATGCAATAACGCACGTGGCTCTAACCGCTGCGTATGCGCAGAATGAACCGAGTATTTCCCTGAGGCAAGAGCTTTCTATACGCGACCGGCCGCCGCGGAATTAACACGTCCATGTGTCGTATACCATACGGCAGCCTGGGGATATACTGGGGCATACAATAAGTTAATACTTATTTTTATTTCGGAGTAATTTTCAATTATACTCTTACATACGAGTACATAACATCACGCCTTTATTCCCAGAGTGGAGTAGGCAGAGCTACAAAAATACAACCAAGTCTAAAAAAGACCACATTTTGCACAATCAGGCTAAGATGTTTACCAGTGTATTAGTGACAGGTTGCAAGACTTGCAAGCCCATCGCCTAACAGTACTACAAGCCCTTATTCCCTTAGTCGCCTCTTACGACGTCCACGGGAAGACATGGAGTGGCACTATTCTAACCCGGCAACCTCACGGAACTATTTAATATATTCGGAAGTTTAAAAAACTATCAAATTTCACCTTGTAACTACTTACAAGTTCTTATCTTAGGGCGGCAACTTAAAATATAATCATATTATGCATAGACAAGGTTCAAAAGTTCTTAAATATGTATGTACTTTTGCATTTTATCTCAATAGGATTAGGTGGAATTATCTTAGAACTCGACTGTGGCAAAAAGCACTTTAAATGGAACGGAATGACCGCTTTGTCACATTAACTCCCGCTCTAAGTGACAACACATACTTTAACACAAATATCACAAATAAGGAACCGTCTTAACTCTTAGAGCAGGAGTAAATGTGACACGGTCATTCCGTTCCATTTGTTGTTTGTATGATGTCACGTCCAAAATGGTATTAGACATAACGCTCACTGCTGCTGTCAACTGCTGAGCCAACATAGAACCCGTCAAGTCACGAGAGATAAATTACGTCAAAAATTTTCAAAACAAAAAGTGACATCACCTGTCAATCAATGAGTGAGATCACAGTTTACGAGTGATGACATTATGTAATACATTTAGAGGCTCAATAATTAGAGTTCTACGCTGCTTCTAGCGTGCTAGCTGTATCTTGAGTTTTGCTGACTAAATATTACGCCAGCACAATATTGAAAATGGGAGTGATCTTAAGTAAGAATAATGGTTTTGTTTTGATATGAGAGAGTGATTCGAGTGATGTCCGCGTGAAGCCCTAGGGTGCGATTTTTTAATCTCATCTCATCGACGTAAAATCAGAAAAGTGTTTTAAAGTGACTCATTATTTGTCGGTGAGTTTCTAAAATCGCACCCCTGAGTGTAATATTGTGATGTGAAATAAAAATAATACCTACTACATTGGCGGTCATACTTATAGAAGAAAGGAGGGCTTCCACAGGAGCTCCCACAGAACATGGAGAGTAGAATTTAATATACACCAATTTGCCCTTCCTAGCAAACAACCATTAAGTACCTACCTACAGAAATATTTGCTTCTAATGCAAGATCTGTACGGTCCAACACCGCACAGTCATTTTAGCCTACTACGCGCTCTACTTTTTACATGCGTCATACATGCTATAAATGTATGTTATTCGCATTATTCATTTGCACTCCTAAAAACAACGTCAGAGGTAGTCGACCTAGCTAATCAGCTGTAACACGTCTCTATAACAATAAACCTATAACTTTGGAGTGACGGGTTTAACTTAAAACTATTATTTGTGTACCGGAGCTTTTACTGAAACTCGGTAGCGGCTCCTACATAAAATTGGTCCTTCGAACCGGATGATACGCTGTGAGTCTGTGTCTGAATTGCGGTTGCGATCGGTTTGCTAGCCTCCCACAAGCGGGTCTCACTAGTGAATTGAGAAGGCGCATAGACCGTGACAAGGGTGCAGGCGCACTGTGTATCTGGAACGAGCAACTACAATCCTAACGAGACTACGGAAACTCCGTTATCTTCACATCGATATTAATCAACTACGGATCAACGATCTTTACATCGAACAACGGTGAACATTCAACTAACATGTCATACTTCGGAGCGGGGAAGATGCAATCCGAAGAGGGCAGCCGACCAGGATCACCACGTGCTCCAAACTGGCCAAACCTTCTTCAGAATCAAATGAGATGCCTAGAAGCCATCAAAACGTTCAAATCAAACTTCAAAAAGGATGGCCCCTCTAGGAAAACCTCTGACTACCTAAAGAAGCGCCTGAACGATTTGGAAGCTCTTTGGGTTAACTACGAAGCTAACAACGAACTACTGAAATACATGGAAGATCAAGAAAGTGAATACTTTCGGGATGATATTTTTAACAAAACAAAGGCAATGTACGAAGAACTAAAACAAGAGATAATGAAGCTGCATCTAACACTATCCCTCGGGATGCAAACAGCAACCCCTAAAAAAGCAGAAGGAACATCCACACTGGCTGATTTAGTCAGAAACCAGGCCGACGCCGATCCCGGAAGCAGCGGGGTACTATCGGAGGAAAACAAAAACTTACTACGCCAACAACTCCTAAACTTCGATGCACTGGAGAGGGTTATTATGAAAACTAACTTGGAGAACATAACTGAGAAATGGGAATTAGAGGATAGCCTCAACATACTCAAATCAAGATGGAATGCCATAGACAAGCTGCACTGGGAATTGAACTTCGTCCTTAGGGGGTCTATCGGTACCTACGATGGGGAATACCAGAAATGGGAAAATAAGTACGAAAATCTCAAGAAAAACATAAACAAGAAAATTTGGGCGAACGCGCACTATCAAAAATCAACACCACATATGGATCTTCCTGAGTTCGACGGAAGTTATAACAAATGGGTATCATTCAAAGACCTATTTGTAGAAACTGTGCACTCGAACCCGCTTTTGTCGAAATCCCAGAAAATGCAGCATCTTAAATCAAAACTAAAAGGAGAAGCAGAAAAGCTGATCCAACATCTTTCAATCAGCACGGAAAACTACGATTCCTGCTGGGAAATAATACAACATCGCTACGAAAACAAGAGGCTACTATTCTCATCCTACATAAATACTCTACTAAGCTTCCCAGCCATTCAACAGCCCTCCGCATTTAATATCAAGAAAATGCACGATATTATCAAGGAATGTGTAAACGGATTAAATAATTTGGGACTTGATACATCGACTTGGGACCCACTTCTTGTCCATTTATTGCTGCCGAAACTCGACACAATAACATATAATGAATACGCTCATAACATGGAGAACCCAAGGGAACTACCTAAACTACGGGAACTAACTGATTTTTTGGAAGCGAAGTTCATCGCATTTGAATCATTTAAACAAAATCAGCAAAATCAAGGTTACAAGCAAGACCTGCCGAAAAGCCACGGACCCTGGCAACAAAAACCTATACAAAAGGATTTTAACTTTCGCAACAAGTTCAACGAACAGAGAGTAACGATCTATAAGAAGCCAGAAAAATGGACAAAATCGTATCACACTACATTCAAATCGTGCCCACTCTGCAAAAAGGGTCACGTATTAATGTATTGCGAAAAGTTTTTAAACATGGATGTCACAACTAGAAACGAGAACGTTGCAAAACTGAAACTATGCAAAAACTGCTTGTTTAGTCACGATGGAAGAGAATGTGTGTCAAACAAAAATTGCAAACTTTGCGCTAAGGCTCATCATACGCTACTACATAACGACAACATGGAAAATAACCGAGTTGAACGAAACTCCAACCAACAATCTTCAACTTCAACTCGCAGGGCAAATCATGTTAACAGCGGCCGCAATGATCAAGAAGTCCTGCTAACTACCGTCAAACTGATGGTCAACAACATAGAAGGAAAGTACGTGACTCTACGAGCACTACTCGATCAGGGATCGCAGGTGTCCCTTATAACTGAAAACGCAGCCCAACGACTTAGACTACCCAGACGTAAATTAAGCGCAGTCGTATCGGGAGTCGGAACGTCCCAAGGAGATAGCAAAGGTTGCCTATCGATTGAATGTAAGTCAATACATTCGGACTTCACATTTTCAACTGAGGCCCTTATCATGAAAAAACTTATCAACAACCTACCATCTGCAAATCTGAAAAGGGAAAAATGGAGTCATCTGGAAAATCTGAAACTCGCAGATCCAGATTTTCATGTCTCCGGACCTATCGATATCTTACTGGGAGCAGACGTATACTCCAAGATCATCGAAGACGGGGTCCTCAAGCAGGATAACAACTCTCCTGTCGCACAACATACCAAACTGGGATGGATACTATGCGGCAACGTAAAGACATTCAACTGTCTAGTAACGCTCAACGAGCTAGAAAACTTAAACAGATTTTGGGAGACTGAAGAAATCAACTGCAGTGACAAAAATACTGTCAGTGACGATTTCTGCGAAAAACAATACGTTGAAACAACGGAAAGGCTAAGCACAGGCCAATATGTTGTGAAAATGCCATTAAAAAACGACATAGGGTCAAAACTAGGCTCGTCTAGACCACAAGCTATTTCACAATTTCTTCAACTGGAAAAGAAAATGGCTAGACAGGAACATTTTGCCGAACAATATAAACAATTCATCGCTGAATACCAAGAACTTGGTCACATGAAACCTGCAACGCAGTCAACGAATTCTGAACTTCAGGCCTACCTACCTCATCACGGAGTAATACGTGAAGGTTCTACAACTACCAAACTACGTGTAGTATTCAACGCCTCAATGAAAACTAGCACAGAATATAGTTTAAACGATTTAATGGAGAGAGGACCTAACTTGCAAAAAGACATTATAAACTTGATACTTAACTGGCGAAGCTACAAATACGCAATAACGGCGGACGTTGAAAAAATGTTCAGAGCCATCTTCCTACATGAAGATCAACAACCGCTACAAAAAATAATGTGGAGACTATCTCCACAAGATAAACTTCAAGAAATGCAGCTTTGCACGGTGACGTACGGAACCAAAGCGGCGCCGTTTCTAGCGATGCGCACACTGCAACAACTAGCTAAAGATGAAGGTCACGCCTATCCTGCGGCGGAGAAAGCATTAAGAAATCAATTTTACATGGATGACGTCATCACGGGTCATAATACGATCGAAGGCGCAAAAGAATTGCAAAAGCAACTCTATGACCTACTACAGAAAGGAGGATTTACTTTACGAAAATGGGCAAGCAACGAGCCAGCAGTGTTAAAGGGCCTCGCCGAAGAAAACAAAAGTACACAGGACATTTTCAACTTTAGTCCTGAGGATACAACTAAAACACTGGGCCTAGGATGGAACAAGACTGAGGACCAGTTTTGCTTCGATTGGGACGTACCGGAGGCCAGCAAGAAATACTACACGAAACGAATGATGCTTTCAGACATAAGCAGGCTTTTTGATCCTCTCGGTTGGCTAGCACCTGTAACAGTTTATACTAAACTCCTGTTTCAAAAGGTTTGGAGCAGCAGCATTGCATGGGATGAGCCAGTACCAGATGATATTGCCAAGGAATGGGATACAATTCGATCTCAATTAAAACTTATCAAAAACATAACAATACCGAGGTGGATAAACTGTGTCAACAATGCCATCGAACTGCACGGCTATTGCGACGCAAGCGAAAAAGCAATGTCGTGTGTTATATTTAGCAGAACAGTAAACAACCAAGGCAATTTCGTAATAACATTACTCACAGCCAAAACAAAGGTCGCCCCACTGAAAAAAAAACCTTCACTGCCGAGATTGGAACTTTGTGGTGCTCTCCTCTTAGCTAAACTCATGGCTAAAGTTAAAAGCGCTCTTGCCGAAAACGAACTGCGTGTTTACTGCTGGACAGACTCTAAAGTGGTACTCGCATGGCTGCAGGGTAGCAACACCAAGTGGGAATCATACATATCCAACCGAACGACTACGATAAACAACATAGTACCTGCAACACAATGGCGGCATGTGAAAAGTAAAGAGAATCCAGCTGACTGCGCATCAAGGGGACTTTTACCTTCAAAACTAGTGAAC